>OY856413.1:220423781-221034852 GCA_963693085.1 Alisma plantago-aquatica
CTCTCCGGCCCTTCTGTGCTCGTCGGCGCCCTAGCTACCGCCGTTCTCTTCCGCCGTCGCGCCTACTCTGCACCTGCTGGTCGGTGCCGCCGCTCTCTGGAGCTCCTCTCCTGCTCACTGCTTGCACCTGCTTCTCTCCAGGCTGGCCGCGACTCTCCTAGGCCTACTCCTTGTGCGCTCTGCTCCCTGCTCTCTAGAGCTACTCCAACCACAGCTCCTGCTCTCCAGAGCTACTCCTCCTCTTCTTCCTCCGCCCTCAAGGTACCCTGCTCCTGCCCGAACACCATTGGCTGGTAAGATGCACATTAATATTGCCAATAATGTAGGAAATGAATGCTATCTCCAATTATAGACATATTAATGTATATGGTTTTGATCAGAAAAATGCGTAGATTGTGAATAAAATATACTTAAAGCTCTATTATTCTTCTTGTTACAAATGTATAGTTTGTACATGAATATTAGATGATTATTCAAGAAAACCCTAGTTTGATGAGCATGTTGTTAATCATGTTAATTATGATTTTTGATATATTCTGATGTCAGTATATAATTATGCGATCCCAACATCTTAAATTGAATTAGAATGATTTCAATGAATTATAGGGTTTTAAAGTTGATAATCATGTACATGCAGAAATAGGGTTATTAAACCAATGGTTATAACATAGTATGATCTTAATCTGATCTAGATGTTCATAATATCTTAACCAATGGTCAGCCCCACCCCTCCCCCCTTTTTTATATTATCAATGAGCTTCATCTTACTCTTACCTAGGAATTTTTTTTCTTAATCTCTTATACATCACTATATTTAAGGTTAGTCTCTGTACTAGAGTGTGGGGATTAACCATGTTGCCTGTAGTTTATAACATTGCATTGTGAATTATTGCATGTTTGAAACTATTGATTTCATGATTTATTATTTAATAATGCTCTATAGAATAGGATTACATATTTCCTATAGTTTATACACATTTATTATATATAAGAATGACAACACATGTATTTGTTGGCCTAGAAACCCGTCCAAGATTTACTAATTAGGAAAATCTTGGATAGTCCCCAGTTTGGGACTGTTCTTGAACACCTAATATCACTTAGGATGTAAATGTATAATGTGTATTGGGTGTTCAAGAAAATTTCGGTAGCATTTCCCCATTTTTTCTCTAAGTACATACGTACTTGGAGAACAACGGGGAGATGCTGTAGAATTTTTTTTGAAAACCCAATACACATTATACACTTACTAGTGAGATTATGTGTTCAAGAATGGGATAGATGGTACACATTTATTATGTATAAGAATGACAACACATGTATTTGTTGGCCTAGAAACCCGTCTAAGATTTACTCATTAGGAGTAAATCTTGGATAGACCCCAGTTTGTGACTGTTTTTGAACACCTAATCTCACTTAGGATGTTTTAACCATTAATTATATATAAGACCTTAAACCCTAAAGTTTTAACCATAAACCCTAATCTTTTAACCCTAGACCCTAATCTTGTTCTAATATATACTTGTTTTCTCTTTGATCATAGAATGGATAGATCATGGATGTCCATTTCAAATCGCTGCACCCCTGAGTTTATTTCTGGTCTTGACCGGTTTATTAGATTTGTTGAGGAACATAGGAAACAACATGGAGATAGGTTCTACTGTCCATGTAGGCATTGCAGTAACAACTTGAAAGTCAGCACTAGTGATGAAATCAAAACTCATGTCATGTGCAACGGGATTGTACAAGGCTATACAGAATGGCACTGGCATGGAGAGATTTCAAACCTAAAATCAGTGGATGTCAATAGCAGTGCTTGTGTGGAAGAAGAAATTGCCTTCAACGATGTAGATGTGAACGAACCAGTTCCAGTAGACATCGTTGATGCGATGCTGGATAGTTGTGGGGTAGAGCACACCGATCCACCTCCCATGTTTAGAAACATTGTGCATGATGCTGAGATACCGTTATACACAGGTTGTAAGTTTACGAACCTTAGCGCTGTGTTGAGATTGTATAAACTGAAAGTTAACAATCGATGGAGCGACAAAAGCTTCACGTCATTGTTGTCTTTGTTGAAAGAAATTCTTCCTGAAGGAAACGAGCTGCCAATCTCAACATACCAGTTAAAGAAATTGTTGTGCCCAATGGGAATGGAGGCCAAGAAGATACACACATGCTCGAATGATTGTGTATTATTTCAAAAGGACTATGTGGATTTGAAAGATTGTCCGAAATGTGGTGCGCCAAGGTATAAATTGACGACTTTGGGGGAGTCCAAAACTAATTCTCCTGCCAAGGTGATGTGGTATCTACCTATAATACCACAGTTTCAACGCTTGTTCGCAAATCCTATAGATGCGAAGAATTTGAGGTGGCATGCAGATGTTAAGAAAAATAATGATGGTATCCTACGACATGCGTCTGATTCCCCACAGTGGAAGAAGATTGATTTATTGTACCCTAAATTTGGTGAAAAAGATAGGAATCTAAGACTTGGGCTTTGTACAGATGGGATGAATCTGTACAGGATATTGAGAAGCCAACATAGCACTTGGCCAGTTATGCTTGTTATATACAATCTTTCTCCCTGGTTGTGTATGAAAAATAAGTACGTTATCCTGTCGTCTTTGATAACGGTCCCTAAACAACCTGGAAATGATATCGACGTTTATCTTGAACCTATGATTGATGACTTGAAGAAGCTCAGGGGTGAAGGTGTGATGACCTATGATGCTTCACGAAGAGAGACATTTCGTTTGTACACTATGTTGTTTTGCACTGTGAATGACTTTCCAGCATATGGGAATTTGTCTGGATATAGTGCCAAAGGATCTAAAGCGTGTCCTATATGTGAAGAGAAAATTTATTCAATACGACTAAAATACGGCGGCAAGACTGTATATCTTGGTCATCAAAGGTTTCTTCCAAAATTTCATCCGTATCGTAGGTTGCACAAAGCATTCAATGGACGGAATGAGGAACAGAGTGCACCTAAACCTATATCAGGGGAGGATGTTTATGAAAGAGTAAAAGACATTGCCAATGAATTTGGTAAGAGATCACAATGTATGGCCACACAGAGTGACAAGTCTTTATTCAAGAAGAAGTCAATATTTTGGGATCTTCCTTTTTGGAGTTATTTGACAGTCAGGCATTGTATCGATGTCATACACGTTGAGAAAAATGTATGTGATAGCGTCATCGGTACTCTGTTGAATATACCAGGTAAGACTAAAGATGGCATAAAATCCAGAATGTACCTACATGAAATGGGAATAAGGACAGAATTAACAGAAGTAATTAGTAGTGATCGGAGAACATACTTACCTCCCGCTTGTTACACATTGTCTAGAAAGGAGAAGAAAGCTTTTTGTGAATGCTTGGTAAATGTTAAGGTGCCACAGGGTTACTCATCCAACATCCGTACATTGGTATCAATGAAAGATCTGAAGTTGATAGGTCTTAAATCTCATGATTGTCACACTCTAATGCAACAAATATTTCCCGTGGCAATTCGATCTATATTGTCTAAGAATGTACGGTTTGCAATCACCAGACTTTGTTTCTTTTTCAACAGTATGTGCAACAAAGTTATTGACCCTGATACTCTCGATAAATTGCAAAGAGAAGTGGTTGTTACCCTATGTCAGCTTGAGATGTATTTTCCTCCTTCATTCTTTGATATCATGGTACATCTTGTTGTCTACTTGACTAGGGAAGTGAAAATGTTGGGGCCAATTTACTTGCATTGGATGTATCCCTTTGAACGATACATGAGCATTTTTAAAGGTGATGTTCGAAATCGTTATCGGCATGAAGGGAGTATTATTGAGGGTTATGTGGCGAGAGAGGTTATGGATTTTTGCAATGACTTTCTGAGTGCTAATGACGCTCCTGTGAATGACAAGAATATTGAGGAGCATTTTGGAAAAGGAATTTTGGGATCACGGGTGAAAGTAATCAGCCTTGATCAGTTGGAGCAAGGTCACTTGTATATTTTACACAACATCGATGAAGTGAGTGTTTACATTGAGGAACATACCAATTTCATCAAGAGACAATATTCTCGATCCAATTCAATGTGGCTTGCTAGAGAGCATAACAAGACATTTATTAAGTGGTTTGAAGATAAAGTCTTACATCAACTATCTCAAACACTAGATAATCTTACTGAAACCATCAAATGCCTCGCCTTTAAACCAAAATTGAATGTTATGTCTTATGAAGGGTTTGACATAAATGGATTCTCATATTACACAAAGCGTCAAGATGATAAGAGTGTCATTCAAAATAGTGGGGTCACCCTTCAAGCGTCTTCATTGTTTTTTGCAAGTGCAAAGGATAAGAGTCCACGTGAAGCTAAAATGTCATATTACGGTGTCATTGAAGACATATGGGAGTTTGACTATGTAGATTTCAGAATTCTACTCTTTAAATGTAATTGGGTTGACAACAACAAAGGAGTTATAGTGGATGAATTGGGTTTCCCATTAGTGAACTTTGAAAAGATTGGCGAGAAGGGTGAACCATTCATATTGGCATCACAGGTGAAACAAGTATTTTATATCGATGATCCTGCAAATGATAAATGGTCGGTTGTTCTTCATGGTAAAAGATAGTTCATTGAAAATCCTATAGACGAAGAAGAGTACTATGATAAGTATGATGACTCCAGTCCATTCTCAGTTAGGTTGTCAACACCACCAAACATTGAAGCTGGGGATCACAATGACTTGTATGTTCACGGGGATCACAATGAAGGATTGTTAATTGATAAAAGATCACAATATTAGAGGCATGAATGTTTATATTTTTTATATGTTTTATTTTTCTGAATGTGAACTTTACAATGTAGACTTTACAATGTGAATGTGGACTTTACAATGCGAATTACTTTATAATGTGAATGTGAACTTTACAATGTGAATGTGAACTTTACAATGTGAATTACTTTACAATGTGAATGTGAACTTTACAATGTGAATTACTTTACAATGTGAATGTGTACTTTACAATGTGAACTTTACAATTAGTGTTACTTTATAATGTGAAATTTATAATTTGAATGTGAACTTTCAGATGGTTGAGCATTCCCATGATGACCGTGCTGATGACCATCGTGAGGGTGAGGACGTGCTTGCGCCACCTGACAATGTAAGTTTTAAGAATATATTCCTGAGGTTTCTATCTATATGTTCAATTATAATTATATTATGTAAGTGTTTTTTTTATATCAAATTTTAGGTTGGTGATGTACCCCCTGAATAAATTACAACACTTGATGAGCAGCAAAAGAAAATTGAGAAAGTGAGGGGCATCACAATGATGAACAAGTTAATACAGCAAAGGGGCGATGGACCCAAATTGGTTGTCGATTTCGATCATGCAGGAAATCCATATGGAGTGAACCGCAACTCATTTGTTTCATATCTTGGTGTTCTTACTCGCAGCCATTGCAGTCCTATCTTACTCAGGAGACTGTAGAGTCCTCTACTACTTCTCTCGCACCTCTGCCTCGCCATGCTATGTGGATAGCTGGGAGGCAAAACAAGAAGGGAGACATACCGAAGCCCGCAACTGTTGAGGCAGATGCAAAAATGGTAAAAATCAACTCTTAGAGAAATCGATCGATATTGATTATTGTTATGTTTAATTACTTACTAATTTTTATTGATGGTGATTAGCGGGAGCTGTACGAGCAGAGGAAGGCAAGTTCATCCCTCATGGCACAAGGGATGAACTGACAGTTGCTCTGGGTAACCCAGAGCATCCTGGACGTGTTAGGGGTGTAGGCGCTGGTGTGGGCATCCAAGCATTCTATGGGCCATCCCAGTGCAAACCTGTCCCAAAAGCGGGACTTTCACAAGATGAGGTTACCTATTCTCTTATTTTAGAATGTTATTGTGAAAGGGAATTCAATAATCAGAAGCTAGCATTTCTTTTATCCATGTATAGGTAGATTCATTAATTAATAGGAAAGTCAAGGAAGTACTTGATCAGAGACTCCATGAAGTAATTAGCAAGTGGCAGGTGTCTGAGACTGCCACTCAGATAGTACCTGTGGTGGGCCACTCTTCTCCTACTGCTCGTACTGCAGAGGTTGGGAGTAATCCTATAGACCCACCACCTAGCATGTCCTCTGTAAGTATTTTTATGACATAATAGCTAGTCTGTTCAAGATGATATGTTTGTGTATATTTATATATAACATTCTTTACATAAATTTGTAGGGGTTGAAACCATGCTGACTAAAAAGTCAAGAATATATCGTTGCAGAGGCGTCGGCTTACCCACCCCTTAAAGGGTGCATGTTTCGTGGGTATCCAGTACTAGATGGTGTGGTACATGTGAGCCCGATACATGTACTCCCTGACTGGACAAATCTTCCACTGCATCATGCACACCCTGATGCTGAAACACTTGGTGAGGTAGTAGGCGGAGTGATACTGTGGCCCGAAGCGGATGTCCTCTATACTGATATTGTATGATAAATTTCCATTAATTTAATTTGTTAGTGTGTATATATGAGTCAATTGATCTAAAATTATATATACAGGTCAAAAAGATGAAACCCACTACATCTCAGCCTCCACCTCCTCAACTACCAAGTTGGCTTCCAAGGGACCTACACGCCTCGATAGGTCCTAATTGTAGGGGTGTGGCAGTATGGATCGACGAACATGATACAAATTGCCCTATAATTATTACTATTCCGGAGGATGCTGCAGGTAAATCATACAATACCAATCTATTTATACATGTTTAGCATACATATTAATGCATACGTAATACAAGTTCTGCATACATGCATATTAATGCATAGGTATTAATGAAGGTCAATCATACGAAAACAAGATATTTATATAAGATATTTTGGAGTTGTTTAGTTATGAATGGCTAAACACATCTATGATAGAGCTGTGAATATGGTGAGATCTTGTTTATACATCCATATACCTTGTTTTATATATGGTGATCTAGTTTCTTATATATTAATGCATACGTAATACATGTTTTGCAGCCACTTACACAAGATATGTATAGATTTTGGGTTTTCCCATGTGGGATTTTTGGTTCCATCTTTGATTAGTCTTGTAGATACAAACCCTTCTTTAGTTACTTCATATTCAATGTCGAGTAAGTTTACTTATGCTTATAATTTAGACTTAAGCAAATTACATTTTTATTGTGGATTTTGAGTTATTAATTTTCTACTTTCTTACCTGTAGTGGTAGGCATTGGGAGTTACTAGTTATTGTCTCCAAGACGTTCACTGTCTATTATCTAGATCCTGTGGGAATGAGTTGGATACATTATATAGACATGTAATTAAAATGCCATTATTCTCGTGAGAAATATTTCATGTTTTTATATCTGTTAACATCTATTACTACATTACTATTTCATTATGCAATTTAATGGGTTACATTAACATATGTAGGGCTTTATAAGAGTACAAAAAAGCTGGAGGAAAGGTCCCCATGAAAAAGAATCTGTCACTAATTTGGGAGAATGTGAAAGTAATTTCCTGACTCCAATGTAGATATTATTTATGTGAATTGTGCTTATTTATATTTTTGAATATTTTGTATGTTTCAATTTATAGTGTGCTACACAAGACAACAACTGGGCATGGGCCTACTATGTGATACTATTTATGGACCTAATCATCAAACATGCCGTAATGGAAATCGATAAGATACAACAAGTATTATACATAGTCTCATTAGATAATATGAAATATATCAATCTTATTATATATTATTAATTATATATATACGTCATTCTCTTTGTAGGTCTTTAAAACTGCTGACTTCAGCACAGGTGGAAAGTGTTTCATTGTACATGCTCCCTATATGAGAGATGAATTAGATGATGTAAGAGAAGAATGGGCAAAATCCCTACAAAGAGTGGGAATTTTTAGATATAATTTTATTGACAATGATGACAATGACGAATAAAGAATAACTTTGTTCTCATAACTATTTTTGCGAATTTTTATGAATTGTCATATGTGTGTGAAGATGATCAATACATAAATGTTTCTACATGTGTTTGAATGTGAAAAGAGATGAAATGAATGTAACTTTAGATTGCTACTGGTTTCTACATGAGTGTGATGAAAAAATAATATGAATTAAATGTGCTTATACATGTGTGCGAATCACATATATATAATATTGTCCATCTTATTAATTTTGCAGGTTTGTTGCCTGTTGTTGGCTGATTTCAATGGATGTCATAAACCTGCAATTTCTGAACTGTAGGTTCTCATCCTACTGACCAACCATACAGTAGGCCTGCAAACTGATAAGAAAAAAAAATCAAAACATAGGCGTCGGTTATTTGAACAAAACCGAAACCTAAGACATACGACAATGTTTTTTGACCTAAAGCCGACGTCTATGTGTGATGAAAAAATAATATGAATTAAATGTGCTTATATATGTGTGTGAATCACATATATATAATATTGTCCATCTTATTAATTTTGCAGGTTTGTGGCCTGTTGTTGGCTGATATCAATGGATGACGTAAACCTGCAGTTCTGAACTGTAGGTTCTCATCCTGCTGACCAGCCATACAACAAGCCTGCAAACTGATAAGAAAAAAAATCAAAACATATGGGTCGGTTATTTGAACAAAACCGACACCTAAGACATAAGACATCAGTTTTTTGCCTAAAACCGACGTCTATGTGTCCAGGTACCACAGCCGTGTTGGGAAGCACTCCCGTGGTGGCAAGCAGGGGATATGGCGTCAGTTATTAGCATAAAACCGACATCGGTTCGGATGATATGATGTCAGTTATACATAAAAACTGACGCCCATAGGCCCTTTGCTAGTGCATTTTTCGGTGGCGGGAAGCATTTTGACGTCGGTTCTTTTAATAACCGACATCTATAACAATTCTATAGTGTCGGTTTTAGTAAACAACCAACACCTATGGTCCTTTTTCTAGCACGTTTGCGGTGGCGGGAAGCGTTTTGGCATCGGTTGGGAACCGACGCTGAAGGGGTCCACCTTTAGTGGCGCCCACTTGGGTGTCACTTGGAAACCGACAATAAAAACCCTTAATTAACTGACGCTAAAGGCCTCTTCTATAGTAGTGACTCCATTTAGGCCGTTCTATGGGAGAGCATAACGTCTACCTATAGAATTGGAACAGAAAGCCAAGTGGGCTTTGAGGAAGTTGAATTACAACCTTGATGATGTGGGGAATAAACAAATGTTGGAGCTCAATGAATTGGATGAGCTCAGGCTAGATGCCTATGAAAGCTCAAGGATAGATAAGGACATAACCAAGAAGATTCATGATCACCATATTTTGCATAGAGTGTTCACTTTGGGATAGAAGGTGCTTCTATTTAATTCTAGGATGAAATTGCACCCCATGAAACTGAGGTCTAGATGGAGTGGTCCATTTGTGGTGGTTGAGGCCTCCTTCATGGAGCAACGTTGATCAGTAATGGGGCTGATCCATTTCTTGTGAATGGGAAGTGATTGAAACAATACTTTTTAGGAGAGTTGATATATGAGGGAGAGGAGTTGAAGATCCTTGAGCTTCACTAGTATATTTTTGATCTAATCGTCGAGCCTATGACGCAGAACAAGGGTGCTTGTTGGGAGGCAACCCAATTTTCCTTTATCATATTTTAGATTTTGTCCTTCACATTCATTTTAGGAGCTTTGATTGTTCTAGTTTGCATTTTTGTTTTTAGAGGTAAAAAAGGACCTTGAACATTTTGTTTGGTGTGTATGAAGTAGAAGAGTTGGTACCACCGATAAGGTAGTCAGTGGCACTGACACCATGGGTGCAGATCAATAGGGAAATTTTGAGAAAGACTTCATACTATAGACAAAGCAGTTGGTGGGTACCAATACCATGGGTGATGATCAATAGGGAAATTTCAAGAAAGACTCGGTTCCACCGACAATGCAGTCAGTGCTACCAAAATTTGCTGAATTTAAAAATGGTTGAGATTTATCAACTCCGTAATACCAAAAAGAGAGTTGATGACACTGAAACTATAAATAGGGATGCCCAAAAATATGTTCAGTACCACCAACAAGTTAGTTGGTGGCACCGATTCCTTGTAGAGAGAGACCACATTCATTGCGCAGGCTCGGTAGCACTGACACCATGTTGGTACCACCGACACCTGCATGATGCTCCAGGATTGGTATGTTGAGGAGTCATTTGAGAGTATCGAGAGAATTAATGACTCAGTACCATCGACTCATAAAGTAAGTGGCACCAAACCTTTCAATAGGGGTGACAAAAAAGTAGCTCAGTACCACCAACACACAAGTCAATGGTACCTACACTTAAAAGCATAGAATCCATGGATGTACAAATCAACAATTCATATCATCTCCATCAAACCGTTGGCGGTATCAATCTGGCATCACCTTTTAGAAGTTGGTACCACCGACACAACATCAGTACCACCGATACTAGGAATCCATGCATCATGACGTCGACATATGAGAGCTGTCGGTATCAATGATTAATATCGATTTCACACGGATTGTGGGGGATGAGTCGGTGCCACCGACATCCTATCGATGCTACTAACTTGGCACGCCAGGGCAGATAATAGGATATGAAAGGAAGGGTGTCGGTTGTGCTTCAAATACACCCACAAAATATCCCTTGCAAGAAGAGAAGTACCTAAGCTTCCAGGCAATCAGAGTCTTCCCCGAGCTCTCTTTCCTCCATCTTTCTCTCATACTGAACCGATGGCGGCAAGAAGATCAGCTTCATCGTCAATACGAGCCACCATGAAGGTGCCCAAGCCGACATGTATGGCTCATGTCAACGATGATCAGAGGAATATCTACGCTAGCCTGATGAAGAGGGAGTTGATACCCACACGGTATGGCGACCATGCCTTCCTCACCATAATAGGCTTCACCGAGAGCCTCCATCAAGTCTATGTTGGCCAAGGCATGGTGGGAAATCACCCCTTCTTTATTGATTGGCGCACCTATTAGGAGATCGTCTGTGAGTTCCTGGTATCCTTGGAGATGTGTTGCATCCCTGAGTATGGGGAAGGATGCATGGGAGGAAGGCTGGGTGCAATTTCACCTCTTCAACACCGCCCACTAACTCACATGGGTAGATTTCAATGCCATCTATGGGTAGCCAGTCGAGGATGTGCACTACACAACTAATGAATTCGACTACCCACATGCGTGAAGGATCTTGTTGGACTTGCCACATGGATTCATAATCAAATGGCATAAGAACTCCATCATGGACCTCAAGCATCCATTGCTTGGATTCTGCACTGCTACCTCACCAACACCATCTTCTCTGGGTCTACACAAGGGAAGGGAAGGGTGTAACAGGTTGACCTTTACATCCTTTGGACATTTTTGTATTTAGGGGAATAAAAGGTCAACCTTGACTCTTTATTTCCACAACACATGCTGGAGGTCAAGCATCAAGTGCAGAGGAATCCCTCAATCAAGTTTAGAGGGCTTATTACACCAATAGCAATGCAGTTGAACCTCGACCTCTCCACCTCCAACCTTGTTGAGGACCTCCTCAAAGTTGGATTTCAAGCACTTCAGAAAGGCACACCTCGTTAGTGAGCGCCATGGAAAGGTGTATGCTTGTTGCACAATCGATAACCAGTAGCAGGAAAGGGTTCTCCCTAACCCTTTCTTTAGTCTACAAGGGATGTGACACATGTGGTGGCCAAGAGAGGATGTAGATGAGGAAGAAGAAGAACAAGACAAAACTGAGCCACAGTAGGATGGAGATGAAGAAAAAGAAGAAGAAGAGGGAACCATGCCATTCACACAACAGACGGGTCATCTACAAGTCTTCATGAAGACATGGAGCTTCAATCTCCTCTACTCCACTACCTTCTCAATAAGAAGACCCATATTCTTTGGAAGGTGTGTATGGGGTGCTATAATCAATTCAACAGGGGCAACAACAACACACAACAATGTTGGCTGGCATCCTAGATGTTCAAGGATGACTGTATCAGAACTAATTGTCCAATTTTGAAAATGAGCGCCTTCTCCTGTCCAACCAGGAGAACATTCACACTTGCATGTAGCCAATTGAGCACTGCCAATAACCATTATATGATCATTACTGGAGTCAGGGGTGGTTTGGAAATTACCCACCACCTCCAGAGATGCCATAACAACCGCGTACTTTTACTAGCACTTTCTACCCACAAGATCCAAA
The DNA here is from genome assembly GCA_963693085.1 of Alisma plantago-aquatica. Lineage (NCBI taxonomy): Eukaryota > Viridiplantae > Streptophyta > Magnoliopsida > Alismatales > Alismataceae > Alisma > Alisma plantago-aquatica. Next base: position 220,435,996 of record OY856413.1, read on the forward strand.
TATACCACCACCACCACCATTCTGATTCGGTACCACTATTCCACCTCTTTGATTGGATTTGACCATGAGAACATGGTCAAGTTCAAGCTTAGGGGGGTGTTGGAACAACTCTATCTTTATTTGGTTTTTAGCTTTATTATTTTGAATTTCTAGGATCCAGATCTATCTAGTGTAATTGTGGAGAAATATCATCATGATTTCTGCCTTTACAATAGAGTGTGTTATTCTGTGTCTTTGCAACAAAATCCAAAAATTTGAAAAAAATATTTTTTTTTTCATATCTCTGAAAGCTTATTTGCATATTTTAAAGGCAACATCACCTGGAGGAAGTGTATGGGTTATTCAGATTAAGGACATTTGATATGAATGGAAGTCTTAATTATCCATGAATTGTGGATGACAATGAAGTTTGAGCCTGAACCGATCAAACAATTAATGAGACCTTAAATGGAGGTTTTAGAAAGAAATTCTAAGGTTACCATGTACACAGGTTGATATAAAGGGACATATCATGGTCTAAGAAAGGAATTGTCTCTTAATCTTGTGTTTCCATTTGCTTTTCATACATCTGATCCACCACCATAAGATGATCAAGTTACCTGAATTGTTTCCTCTTGATTACATTGCATAGAATAATAGGTGACATAATAGTTAGTTTTCTCTTATTGCATTAGTTACAAACTAGAAATGAGAAAAAATAATAATCTTTCATATCAATTAGTTTCATAATAAATTCATGTAGATTGCATATGTTTTGCATCATTCATTCTTTCATCATGTATTCATGATGTTTTCCTCTAAAAATAAAGTGTAGGGATACACATCCATAACCCTAAAAAAAAGAAAAAAATATATTTTATAGTGAATATCGAGCATACTCTCCATTCATGCTAAAACAATGGGCCAATGAGAAAAAAGGAAAAAAACAAGTATTATGAAATAAAGGGGGAGAAAAGGATTCCCTAAGCTTAGTTCTGAATCTTTCCTCAAAAAGAGATGAAAATATCTACATGATGTATTCTTTTATTTCACTCTCATCCATCTGATGAACTTTCACTGCATGCATCATTCCACCCAAACAATAGGCATTAGGAGTCATGCATTTATTACTTCCTTCATTTTTTAGGTTCATCATGTTTGTTTTTGCATAAATGATTCAAATTTACTTGTGATTCTTCATAAGCCACTTAATTCATTATATTCATTTCTCTTATTGGTAGGCCATATATGATTGATCTCCTCATTCATTCTTAAAAGAAGAATTGCTTCCAATTAGTTGGGTAGTTAGGGAAAGAGCAATGTACATAGGGAATCACATGATGCACCAACTGAATTTCTGATTGACTATGATATTAACTTCTCTATTGATATCATTTCACTGATCTAAGGATGGACATATTTAACGAATAATTTTGGTCAATTGAGAGTAGTTAATTGTTCAGTGGTCGGTAAGGGCCAGTTTGGGACTGCTAGGTGGGGATAGTTGAGAAATGAAATTCATATTACTTGTTCTTTTACTGACTTGGATCAAATAGATTTGAGGGTGTGTTTCTTGAGGAGGAGCAAGATTTAATCTTAGGGGATTTTGATGCATTGAACATTAGTCGCTTCTCATAGGCTATTTTATTATGTATTTTTTGCATATTTTTTCATTTTGATATTATTTGTGCATGGTTGAACATTATTAGCCCGTGATATACATTTGCATCAAATATTTGTTATTTTTATCATTTCATATTGATTTATCATGATTTATGGGACTTATCACTACTATAGAAATGGCTTATAAAGTCACTTTTCAAGGTGTCGGTTGTATAAATAAACCGACACCTAACCTCTATAGTGTCAGTTGATAACATAAACTGACATCCAATCTATGAGGGCGACCAGACACGGGTACCGCTTTTATTAAGTGTTGGTTACTTAATAAAAAACTGACGCCTAAAATTACTCGCCAAATCCAAAATTTCCAGCGAAAAAAATTACCTCCAAAATTTGACATATGGCGTCGGTTGATAAATAAAAAACCGACGACTAAAGGTTATTCGCGAGACAGAAATTGGGCACATTTTGGTCGTCAGTTGTACTACAACTATCGACGCTTATGAGTTTTCCCGCACTGTCCGTGGGGAATTTTTCACACCCTTTAAGCGTCGGTTTGAAGTTGAAACCGACGACTATGGTCATAAATCGAGAACGATTTTTTAATCGGCATATGAATAAAGACGTCGGTTTCGGTTGTTGTGCAGAACCGACACTATTAGTTTTAGTCGTCAGTTTTTTCGAATAACCGACGCCTATGGTACAGTTAATAGCCCCGCAAATAGAACTTTTACCCATTGTCTCTGTTTCATTGCGACATGCGCTAGGTCTGGCGATTTCCCCCGATTGCTCCCTGCCATCGTTGCCAGTTGGCTCCCCGTGCCGCCGTTCATCTCCTCGCGCGCCGCTCGCCGCCGTTGCCATTGCCGCCTCTCACCGCTCGTTGCCGTCGCCGCTCACTGCCTTCGCCACTCACCGCCGTCGCCATAGTTCTCCTCTGATCCTCGCCGCCGACGCTGCCAGCTTCACCTCCAGCTGCTCTCCTCTGCTCCGGTGCTGCCAACTTCACCTTCAGCTGCTCTCCTCTGCTCCGGCCGAGCCTTCTTCCTCTGCCCTCAAGGTACGCCAGCTTCTTCCTCCTTCTTTCCTCCACCTAGGCTAGGTCAAGCCCTACAGGTGCCCTGGAGCAAAATCGTCAGGTGCCCTGCTGGGCATTTTTTTATTTTTTTAAGTTATTTATTTATTGGTAACTTGATAAGTGTTGAAACAATAAATAACTATATTCTGTTACGTGATTTATGATTGTATACGTGTGCTAGCTAGCAACAGACCTGGTCTTGAGGATCTATAAATACATTCTCACATTCTATAAATTGCCAATCATGCTTTTAAAGACATCAATAATCACCCTAACTTGAAGAACTAGGATTTTAGGTATAAGAATGACAACACATTATTTGTTGGCCTAGAAACCCGTCCAAGATTTACTCATTAGGAGTAAATCTTGGATAGTCCCCGGTTTGGGACTGTTCTTGAACACCTAATCTCGCTTAGGATGTAAGTGTATAATGTGTATTGGGTTTTCAAGAAAATTTCGGCAGCATTTCCCCGTTTGTTCTCTAAGTACATATGTACTTGGAGAACAGTGGGGAAATGCTGCCGAAATTTTCTTGAAAACCCAATACACATTATACACTTACTAGTGAGATTAGGTGTTCAAGGATGGGATAGGTGGTACATGTACATTTATTATATATAAGAATGACATCACATGTATTTGTTAACCCTAGACCCTAATCCACATTATACCAATATGATAGTCCATGATAGAACAAAGCATAATGATGTTGACTGCAACTTTGTGCGTCATGCTATTCTGAATTAAGTGTATATTTACTTCAGAATTGAATGTTTAAGTAAGTTATAGATATCTTCACCAAACCTCTTTCGGAAACTTGTTTCATTGTTGAGTATATTGAGAATCCTAATCACCCTTCTTGCTTAATGATGAACTGTAATGCACACATGTGACATGCTTTGAATGTAAATGATGAACTTTTCCCTAAATTGCCAATCATTCTTTTAAAGACATCAATAATCACCCTAACTTGAAGAACTAGGATTTTAGGTATAAGAATGACAACACATTATTTGTTGGCCTAGAAACCCGTCCAAGATTTACTCATTAGGAGTAAATCTTGGATAGTCCCCGGTTTGGGACTGTTCTTGAACACCTAATCTCGCTTAGGATGTAAGTGTATAATGTGTATTGGGTTTTCAAGAAAATTTCGGTAGCATTTCCCCGTTTGTTCTCTAAGTACATATGTACTTGGAGAACAGTAGGGAAATGCTGCCGAAATTTTCTTGAAAACCCAATACACATTATACACTTACTAGTGAGATTAGGTGTTCAAGGATGGGATAGGTGGTACATGTACATTTATTATATATAAGAATGACATCACATGTATTTGTTAACCCTAGACCCTAATCTTGTTGTAATATATACTTGTTTTCTCTTTTATCATAGAGCTTTACAATTTTGTTGTGATATATACTTTGTTGTAATAATGTGAACTTTACAATGTGAGGTTTACAATTTGAATTACTTTACAATGTGAACTTTACAATTTGAATGTGAATTTGTAGATGGCTGACCATTCTCCTGATGACCATGCTGATGATTACCGTGAGGGTGAGGACATCAATGCGCCGCCTCACAATGTAAGTTTTAAAAATATATCATATATTTATATTTATATGTCCATTTATAGTTATATCTTGTAAATGTGATTATTTTGTCAAATTTTAGGTTGATGATGCACAGGTACCATATGAAGCACTTGAGGCACTTGATCAACAATACCAAAAAGTTGACAAGAGAAGGGGCATCACTATGATGAAGAAGTTAATTGCGCAAAAGGGCAATGGACCCAAACTTCTTGTGGATATTGATAATGCAGGAAATGCATGTGGTGTGAATCGCAATTCATTTGTTTCATATCTTGGGTTTGTTACTCGTAGCCATTGTGGTTGTCGCTTAGATTCTTGGCATAACGTTTCTAAGGAGAAGAAAGACTTAATATGGAGGGATTTATGCGTGAGTTATTATTAATTTGCAATTCTATTTTGTAGATTACTAAATTTTTGGATACTAGTTAATAGCAATTCTATTTTGCAGAGTATATTTGAATTGGATGAAAAGCTGCATCATAAATGCATGATGCAACGCTGTGGGAGAGTCCTAAGGAACTATAGGACAAATCTCACCTGAGAATACATAAAAGAAGCTGACAAGAGGAAGAAGACAACCACTGAATAGTGGAACTTCCTAGACAAAGAAGAATCGGACACATTTGTCGCTTCAAGACAAACTGATGAATTCAAGGTATTAGGCGTCAGTCTCAATCTCATTAATTAATATATGTTGTATTCACCTATTCAAGATTAACATTTAGTGTTACTAACCAAATCATTAATGTGCATACTAACTAGGCCCTCAGTGAGGCACAAAGATCAAGGCGTGCACTGAATGTGCATGACCACACAATGGGTCCAAAGGGGTATGCAGGCATTCGCCAAAGACTACAGTCTGAGGCTACTACTCAGTCTGCTTCTACTCAGGAGTCCTCTACCATAGGTAGCACACCTCTGCCTCGCCATGATGTCTGGATAGCTAGGAGGCAAAATAAGAAGGGAGAAATAACGAAGGCCACAACTGCTGAGGCGGCTGCAAAAATGGTAAAATACAACTCTTACAACAATCATTCGAATATTGATTATTTGTGCTATTTACTTAATTACAAATTTTTGTTTTGGCGATTAGCGGGAGCTGCACGAGCTGAGGAAACAAGGCAAGTTCATCCCCGAGGGCACAAGGGATGAATTGACAGTTGCTCTGGGTAACCTAGAGCATCCTGGACGTGTTAGGGATGCAGGCGCTGGTGTGGGCATCAAAGCTTTTTTTGGGCCATCCCAGCGCAAACATGTCCCAAAAGCGGGACTTTCACAAGAGGAGGTAACATATTCTTTCTTTATAATGTTACTGTAGAAGAGAATTCAATAATTAGAAGCTAACGTTTCTTTTATCCATGTATAGGTAGATAAGCTAGTTGATAGGAAACTAGAAGAAGCAATGAAAAAGTGGCAGGCATCTCAGACTGCCACTTACCAGACAATACCTACTGCAGGCTCTACTCCTCCTACTCCTACTGCAGAGGTTGGGAGTAATCCTGTAGAACCACCACCTAGCACATCCGCTGTAAGTATTTTTATGACATAGTAACTAGTTTTTTAATTCAAGATGATATGTATATATGAAATTGTAGTCGTTTCAAAAGAAGATGATATGTATATATGTATATAACATTCTTTAAACAAAAATTTGTAGGGGTTGAAGCCATGCCGTCTAAAAAGTAAAGAATTTGTCATTGTAGAGGCGTCGACTTACCCATCCCTACCAGGGGAAACGTGTCACGGGTCTCCAGTACCAGCTGGTTGGATTCGTGTGAGCCCGATACATATATTCTCCCAGTGGATGGATCTTCCATTGCCATATGCCCACCCAGATTGTGAAACGCTTGGTGAGGCAGTAGGCGGAGTGATATTGTGGCTAAAAGCGGATGTCCTCTTTACTGAAAAGGTATGGTAAATTTACATTACGTTCAATTGTTAGTGTGTGTATATGATGGCAGTTGATCTGAAATTATATATATATACAGGTTAAAAAGAAGACACCCACATCATCTAGGCCTCCACTTCCACCTCCTACATTACCTAGTTGGGTTCCACAGGACCTACCTATCCCGTTAGGTCCTAACTATAGGGGTATGGCAATATGGTTAGGCGAACATGATATAAACTCCCCTATAACTGTTTCTTCCGATTCAGATTCTACAGGTCAGTCATACGAAACAAAACTATTTATACAAGATATTTTGGAGTTGTTTCGATATGATTGGCTAAATACATCTGTGATAGAGCTATGGATAAGGTGAGATATTCTTTATACATCCATATACCTTGTGTATGATCTGGTGATCTGGTTTCTTATTTATTAATGCATGCATAATTAATACATATCTTGCAACTACTTAGATAACATATGTGCAGATTTTTGATTCAAACATGTAGGGTTTTTTATTCCATCTTTGATTAGTCTAGTAGCTAAAGACCCTATGTCAGTTCAACAATACTGCTGTGAGGCTTTTTCAAATTTTTCTGTAAATAAGAAGACGGTGATAATGGCTCCATTCAATGAGTAAGTTTACTTTGCTTATTATAATTTGGACTTAAGAAAATTACATTTTTATTGTGGATTTTGAGTTATTAATTTTTAACTTTTTTACCTCTAGGGGTAGGCATTGGGAGTTACTGGTTATTGCCCCCGAGATGTTCACTGTGTATTATCTAGATCCTAAGGGGAGTAAATTGAATACAAGATTTGGACACATAATGAAAATGCCATTATTCCGGTGAGAAATATTTCATTTTCATATCCGTTAACATATGTTATTACATTACTATTTAATTGCAATGTTCTGTGTTACATTAACATGTAGGGGTTTTGAGGAGTTCAAAAAGGCTGGAGGAAAGGTCTCCTCAAAAAAGAACCAGCCAATAATTTGGAAGAACGTGAAAGTAAGTTCCCGACTGCAATATATGTATATATTATTTATGTGAACAATGCTTAATTAGTTGTATTTTTTAATATTTTGTATGTTTGAATTTATAGTGTGCTACACAAGACAACGGATGGGCATGTGGATACTATGTCATGCGATATATGCACATGATTATCAAACATGCCACACTAGATATCGAGTGTATTGCTCAGGTATTATATAGTCTCATTAGATAATATGATCGAAATATATCAATCTTATTTATAGCTCATTAATTATATATATACATCATTCTCTTTACAGGTGTTTAAAGCTGACCCCATTACAGGAGAGGCCTTACCAGATGAAAATGCTCCCTATACGATGGGAGAATTAAATGAAGTAAGAGAAGAATGGGCAACAACCATACAAACAGTGGGGGCTTTAAAATATAATTGGGATCCTGATAGCGAATAATGACTAAACAATGATATTTTGTAAATGAATTTCTGAATTATAATATATGTGTGAATGTTTATACATGTCTGGATGTTTCTACATGTGTCTGAGTGAAAATGAATGAAAGTGTTGGTTGCTATATGAATGTTTCTACATGTGTGAATGTGAATGAATGGAACTACAGATTTCTAGCTACATGAATGTTTCTAAATGTGTGAAAATAAAATGGAACTACAGGTTGCATTGCTAAATGCATGTGTGAATATTTTTGTTGTTAATTTTGTAGGTTTGTGGCCTGTTGTCGGCTGATATCAATGGATGTCGTAAAACCTGCAGCTCATAACTGAACTGAACATGTTTCTCATCCTGCGACCAGCCACAGCAGGTCTACAGACTGACAGAAAAAAAAACAATAGGCATCGGTTATTCGTAAACAACCGACACACAATGTTATAGTGTCGGTTTTATATAAATAACCGGCGTCTATTTCCTGTGGCGCGAAGATATATGGCATCGGTTATTTGTAAAAAACCGACACTGATAGTGCCCAAGATGGCGCCCTTTCTGTGGCGCGAAGGGTTTGGGTGTCGGTTTCTTATCTAATAACCGACGCTTATAGTCCCATGATGGCGCGTTTTTGGTGGCGCGCGAAGAGTTTGGGCGTCGGTTGGGTGAGCTTTTAGTGTCACCCACATAGGTATCGCTTAGAAACCGACACTAAAGGCTTTAAATAATCGACACTAAAGGTAGGTTCTGTAGTAGTGTATGTTCTTTCTTGTTAGGTAAAATTGACAAGTATAAGATCAACTTGGTGCTAGCGACAGCTCTATCGGTGGTACTAAAAATTGAAGAGAAGAACATAGATGAGTCAAAGAAACTCAGTAGTACCAATAGAAGAATCAGTGCTGCCAACTTGATTAATAGTAACTCATTTGAAGTGTCACAGTGCCACCTACACCAACTCAGTGGTACCAACTTCCACTTGGAAAACCATCAGGAGATGTCAGAGAGCAACTCGCTGCTATCAACACCTTAGTCAGTAGTATCGACATTACATGAAGAATCATGACCCCAAATGTCTCAGTGCCATTGACATCCGGTCGGTGGTACTGACTGGTCATGGTCAGAAGAGATTAAAGCTGGTGATTAATCCAATGTCCATGACTTAATGATGCCCTAAGTCAACCCTATGAATAGGGGGGATTATGTCCAAACCTAATGATCATGTTCTATTCTGTTGCATGACAGAAGAGAGTCATGAGACGAGAAATGAGAGGAGAAAGCTACATTTTGGGTGATTTGAGCACTTTTAGTGGACAAATTTGTAGCCAAAAGACAACAAATCACTCCGTTCATCGGAGGGAGTCAACCAGACCATCTTCTCCAGGGGTTTTCATTGATTCTTTGATGTTTTCTTTATTTTTTCTCTTCTCTGTCTATTTGTATGGCAACTGAAATCATGCGTATCTAAGCCCCTAATTCTTTAGGAACCATGAGTAGCCCGTTCATGTACTATAATTAGCAATTATGAGTTAAAATCTATGTTTCCCTCATCTCTAGACACACTTCTACAATTGCTTCACAAATTTTCTATTCTTGATCATTGTAGATGATTTCTTAGACCGTTAATTGCTTCGAAAGAGGAATTAAGGGTTGGATGGGTTGTAGATTTACATAGCTTAGACTATGCTTCTAGAGGAGGCTTACGACTATGAAGGGCATATCCCAAATTATCGTTAAGGCACCTAACTAATAACCAAGTCGCTATGAGAGTGGGGTTTGTATTAGATTAGTTATACACTGTGAGAATGGGTAATTCTTGCTATCGGTCCTTGGTCCAGGGTTAGGAGAATTGAATATTGATAAATAATGTTAATTGTAGTATAAACCATGGTGAAACTATATTCCTAAGGAATCCATTCCATTTCTCATCACAACCTCAGTAATTTAGTTTTAATTCTTGTAATTGGTTGATTAATCAATCAATACTCTTTTTCATTAGGTCTAGTTGATTGAGTCATAGTTAGTAGTAATTTTTGGATTCACGTTTCCTCATGTTCGATATTCAGGCCTCTTTCAACCTATATTACTTCGATGCATGCACTTGCGTTTAATACATGTAGTAAACACACATCGATATTCTCTTGATCCGATGATCTTGTTCTTTAGTAACCAAATAATTCAATGGTTTTGTTTTTGGCTATGTACTCTCATGGGCCGATGGGTTTACTTGGTGGATAAAATAATGATTTTTCTAACACTAAATCTGATGGTTTTTTGTGTTCACTAATGATGTGATGATCTTGAATTTGGTTAAGTGTTTCAATGATCCGATGGAATTGTCTTTGATCAAGTTCTTTAGTGATTTAATGGTCATATTTTTGGCTAAGTGCTTTTAATATCTAATTGTTTTGTTATTGTCTAAGTACATCAACAATATGATGAGATTTCTAAGTATAAGAACTGGTGTTTTTTATTTAGTAAATGAATGAACTGGTGGTATTTCTATATGAATAAAAAGAATAGATGGGTTACCCAAGAGAGTTAATGAAATGATGGTTTATCTATGTGTTTACTCAAGTGAGCTAATGAAATAATGGATAAGCAATGTTCCTATCTAAGTGTGTCATAGAAATGATGGTTTGCCCTAATGTTTACCTTAGTATAGTAATGAAACAATGGTTTTCCTATTTATTGCCTAGGGTGATAATGAACCAATGGTATATCCATGAATGTAGATTTTTGATATAAACCCTATCTACAATTGTTGAATTACTCTTGTAATGGTTGAATAGCGGTGCTTTGATATCTTTATCTTCCTTTAATGGTGAGATGAAGAATAGACACAATTCATACTACTAAAGGTAACTATGTTATGTTATTCTTGAGAATGTCACAACCATTTCTTATGATTGATGAACCCTGATACTGGGTCTGAAAGTAGTAAGTGTGATGGTGACATATTGAATTCTCAGTAAGGTGATGAATGGTAATGATGCGCCTAAGGGAGTAATGCTATTTTGACCTAAATGGATTTATTCATGTTACGAGCCCTGATGGAGATACAACCTCTTCATGAATGGTAATGGAGGGGTGTTGTGAACCCTAATGGAAGTTGGACCTTGGAAAGGATGACAATGAACTTGTAGACTTTGATGTTGTGATAAAGGAATATATTTCATACACTATATATCTTCTAGAGTTTCCATATACCATGCTTTTGTAGAATTCTTCTAGAGTTTGTATGTCAAGCTTAGTTGATGCAGCCTTAATTCACCCAATTGGCAATAACTAATCAAGTGAAACTCTAATCATGTATGCCCTACACCATAGAACTATTCTGGTGTTAAAACTTGATGGATAGGGAAATGAGTATTCCATAAAGGAAACTCAGAGTCACATAATGTTGTGAATAAGTGGGCGTAAGGATTATATATCCTTGCCATCATGATCCCAAGGTTTTGAGGATGGCTACGGTCATGCTTTAGATTGAGATCGGTCGAGGTTGTACCTTAGATTTATGCATATTTGATATGATTGAGGAAAACTGCAATTGTACCTTAGATGATAGGGTTTGAATATTGTGATTTCTAATGACGTGGCCTGTATACCAAGGATGAACTAGGATGATTGCATCTTGACAAATATGTCAATGTGGAGGACTCATACTAACCTAGGGGAAGAGATCTTAGGATTTTGTCTCTCCTAGATCATTTATGGAGTGGATTATGAGTTCACACTGGTCAGCTGGAAGTTTGAGTGGTAAGACTCAAATTCCCCAGAGCTTAACAACAGATGTAATCTAGATGTGTAGCATATCTGATAAGGGTTATATAGCAACTCACATTGGATGATAACCCTTGCTTTCTCCTTTTATATATATAGATGATGTATAATACAATAAGAGAAAGTATCCATGCTTATGTTGTTGGATACACTTATGTTGTTAACTGTGCTTATGCTATTAGATATTCTTATGATGTTAACCATGCTTATGCTATTAGTTATGCTTATGCTGTTAAATCTTATTATGTTGTTAGCTATGCCTATGATGTTATATACACTTAATCCTTTGAGAATAATGTTAACTTTTCAATCCTACAAATAAGATGCTGATTAGAATTTCCCTTAATGAAGTTTATATCTGATATTTCCATCATGTTATACTACATGTTATATATATTTAATTCTATAATATGTTGTGAGCAATAAATAATGTTGGGAGTTATATCTCTTGCTGGGACATGAGTCTCACCTTCTGTGCTTCTTAGATGTCTAGTGTATCCTAGATTCGTCCCTGTATTCTCAAGTCTGGATGGGAAAGTTTGTATATGTTGTTTCAATCGAATCAAGATTTTGGTAGCTTTTGTGATGCTTCTATATGTTGTATATGTGGATAACATCTTCTGTATATATATATATATATGGTGTGGTTGAGGCCACAAAGAAATTGTAAAAGATACTTGTCACGATATATGAATTTATGCAAGATATTGGGCCTTTGTGTAAACATTCTTGGACATGTTTGTAAAGTTCAATCAGTTTTAATTTTCCCCTTCTTAGGGATGTGGTTAATTAATGATTGATTGTGCTTTGGTTTTGAGTAAACTCATTTAGTGTAACGGGGTGTTATAGAGTGGTAGCAGAGGTTTATGTTCGCTAAGCCTATAGGGACACTAGGACTAGGATGATAACTAAGTGATGAACATGACATGAACATAATGCATACTACTTGAACTCAGTACTTGGATGCCCTGACCAGGTATTCAACTATTGAAGAAAAGGCAATTGTGGAACTCTTTGATTGTTGTCTCTCTGATTACTCTGATCAAGTAGTCAGTTGGAAACAATCCAAAGAGCATAATAAGTAAGAAATCATTGTGAAAATGTCTTAATCTTACCTTAAAATAGATGAAAATTATATCATAACTCATCAAAACCTTAATGCTTGGAGATTAAAGAAAAATATATGGCATCATGAAAATTAAAATCTGAATGTAAGCTATAAAGGAGTTCCTAGAACTATGATTCTAGAATATAATAAAGTAAAAGAGAGATAAATCTATGATAATGGAATGATTCAAGGTGTAAAATTAACATAAGATGGGAAGAACTCCTATGATAAATTTGATTTGAGATGATAAATAAGAACCTGACGAAAGAACAAAGTGAAACCTAAGTTAATCTTAGAGAAACCCATTTGTGACAAAAGGCGTTAAGGCCAAGATATCATGACATGAAAAGGATATTAAGTGAAGATGATCCATAATGAATGAAAAGAAGTTAAAATATGATGAGATACTCCTTGGCAAGTGAATAAGAAGCATGATAACACAAGAGGATGCACACAAGAATGATATATAGTCAACAAGAGAGAATAATGAAGTATGATAATCATGATAATTCCTAAGAAGATGTCTAGAAACCCATATGAAAAAGGTAAATGATACATAAAAATTTGTAACTTGCATGATAATGATATAACCCCTTGCTAGAAACCATTTTGGATGGTGTTGTTGTGTTTTAGGATGATGTGTCCCTCTTGTGTTATTTCTTTTTCAATGAACAACATTCAAGTGGAATCAATGCCACTTGGTATGTGATGATTTAACATAATCTTAGGGATGGATACCTTAGAGAAGAACATGGTTATTTTGGACTATAGTTCCAAGATCATGATGTTTTGTGATGGGGATGCCTTTTGAGCTTTTCAAGAAGATAGGAAGATGCTTCCTACATGTTTTTTTGGGCTATGATGGTAGAGGAGATGATGAGACAAGTGTGTGAGGTCTCGTTAACACATGTAGTGGGTACAAGGTGATGAGTCCTAGTATCCTGGGTGTGCCAGTGGCAAATGAGTTTCAATATGTTTTCCAGATGAGTTTCTTGGTGTTTCTTCCTCCCTAGAGAGAGTTGTGTTTTGAGATCCTCCATTGTTTTTTGAGGAGAAGAAGGATGGTTCTATGATACTTTGCATGTATTATCGACAATTGAATAAGGTCACCGTGAAGAACAAGTATCCATTGTCAAGGATAAATGATTGGTTTATCGATTAAAAGGTGCTCCAAATAGACCTGAGGTTAGGGTATCATCAGTTGAGGATCAGGGTAGATGACTTACCTAAAGAAAATTTTAGGACCATGCATGGTTGTTATGAGTTTGTGATTATTCCGTTTGAGCTAACTAATGCATTAGCAAGTGTTAATGGACTTGGTGAACTCAGTATTTAGACTGTATCCCTATTAGTTTGAGGTAGTAATTATTGATGTTATCTCGAGGTATTCTAGAGATAGTTAGCCACATGAATGACACCTTTGTCAAGCATACTAAGGAAACATTAGATGTATGATAATCTTGGAAAAGTGCAAGTTTGATTGGACAAGGTGTCTTCTCTAAGTTATGTTATATCTACAAAGGGTATTGGTGTAGATCTCCAGAAGGAGGAGTCAGTTGTAGAGTGGGAGCAGTCTAAGACATCAATGGAGATCTGAGGCTTCGTAGATATGGTAAGATACTATAGGAGGTGTCATCATCCTTTTTAGTGGTGGAAGGAGAAGTTGACAAGTGCTTCAGTGTTAGTGTTACCAAGGCAAGGGATAGGTTATGTTGTTTCCATGATGCTTCAAAGAATGGATTGGGATGTGTGTTGACACATGATAGGAAATGTGATTTATTTTTCTTCATGATAACTTCAAAAACACAAGGAGAATGTGGTAGCTGCACACTACATAGGAAGTTACTTTCATTAGAATTTGTAGATAAAGCATAATCATACTCCTTATTGTATTGCAAATGGGACATGCTAGTGCCACCTCAGCAGAAGGATGTATAGTTGGAAGTATATTTATTGGAAGGATTTTTGACAGATCTACAAGTCAAACCGACACTAGTGCAATAGATCAAAGTAGTGTAGTGGAAGCGTGATGATTTCCATGAGAAAGATGGTAGGACAGTGCATGTTTCCACAACCAGATAATGGTTCCAAATGTTGATGGACTAAATAAGATAGTATCTAAGGAGGCTCATTCCCCAATATATGCAATGTATCTGACAGTATACATGTGCACCACAATCTAAAGAATCTGGAATGGAAGCCATGTCTGAAACATGATGTAGCAAAAGTTGTGCCCAAGTGTATTGTAACGACCCCTCAACAACCCCCAATTAAGGAAGGTCAAGAAGCTAGAGCCATTATCCCAAAATAGGATCATATGGTTTTGCAAATAATAAAAAATAATTAATAAATTCTACCACAACTAATCATAAAGTAGGATAAAAATTTTATTTTCACATACCTTTCAAAATATAGGAATTGATAACTTTACCCAAGGAAAATATCTAGCTAACTATAATCCTCCGAAAATTATTTAGCTTTTCTCTTTTTCAATATCACCATTTATTGAACATTCTCTTTTCATAAACATAACTTCATATTTCCCTAAAATGTCGACAAAAAAAACATCAATTAGTATAATGAATTATACTGGTATGTGGGGGAAACAAAAGTTTGCATATATTTGTAACAACATATTGCAACTAAATTATTGCTTAACAGATCAAACTTTACGTTTTAAACATAACTACTCAATCCTAACATATCCAATCCTCTGTGCTATCCCTACAATGGACATAGATCCTACCTTTCTCATATGATAGATCCCAAATAACCCCTTTTGATCCTACCCTAAAGACATAGAGATGTATAGTCATATGGTCCTACCCAAAGGTAGACCAAACATCAACTCCTGATAACCTGATGATCCTACGATAAAGGTAGACCAATACCTTGGTCATCAATTTCACGCATATACGCAAAGCCGCAGAGGAGGACTAGGATCTAAGCTAGTCATGTAGATATTTATGGTGATAGCCATAGTCACTTTATAGTTGCAAGAATTAAAGTTCATCCAAGCATTTAATTTCAAGCAATCGATAAAACATCAGAAATCATCATGAAACTAGAGAGATTAGCCATAAGTGTAACCACATACTTGATTTGGTAGTCTCAAAATTAATCAAGGTAGCTTATCCAATTAAGAAGTCCAATCAACCAAGCCAAGCAATAGATCAAGCAACTTGATCCTAAAAAGCATATATAACACCTAATGGTTACAATTGCATCCAAACATCTTTTATTGACTTGGGATTCTATTCTAGGGTTTCTAAGCCTTATTAGGGTTTCATTAGGGTTTCTTGGTTTCCAAACGTTCATTTTCCAATTTTACCCTTTTTAGGTCAACAAACCCCAAAAACGCTTTTCCACTTAGAAAAAGAGTAATTACTCAAATTATCCAAATTAAGGGTTTTTTATTTACAAATTAGTTCAAAAGCATCATTTTCACATCTTCTTGATTGATTTCCACATTTCAATCCATTAAACCTCATAACTATCAAAATTAGGGGTTTTAAGTCCATTAGTGCACTTTTATAATCATGGAACCCTAATTAAGACATTCATGAACAAATAACACCCAATTAGATCTAATCTATACTTTTAATGCCAAAAGGCTAAAATTTTCTCATAATAGTCAGGGAGCATCATTGGATCCATTAATCTTCAAAACATAGGTTTTCAAACTAATTAAAACCCTTAAAGATAGCATCATTATGCTACTTTTCAAACTAGAAGAAAAATGAGACTCTAATTATATTTTTATTGAATCCTACACATTTTTATAATAAATTTTCATATATGACATATTTCAGTCTGAGTTACTGATTTTTTACTAGCATTATTACAAAATAAATCACCTTTTTAGCCAATCAGGGGGTGCCATGTTTGTGATTTGTTCACCGCATCCAGTAGAACAATGCCAGCTGGGATCGTGTTCATGATGGAGTTGGAGGGGTCAAATGGGATACTTTACTTCCAACATTGTGGCTTGCATAGCTCGCACAGTTTGGGAAAAAACATCAAATTGCCTCACTTCTTCTACCTCGTGATGGGTCCGAGCAAGGACTTGGCGAGTCAACCAAAGGTTGACTCTAGGTGCCAGTGCTTCTGCATGGTGAGTAGGGGTAAAATTCTCTTTGCCTCACCCTACCAAACTCTTACATGGCCTCTAATTAGTCGGGGAAGGATTGGACAGGGATAAAGGAGATAGGATAGACCTCGGAGTTTCCCAAAGAAAATCAGGAAGGAAAGACAAGGGTGGCAATCAAATTGAGCATTGAGGTAGCGGCCTCAAGTCTCATGGAGTCTCATGAAATGCCCCTCTCCTATCACAGGGGTTGGATATCCTTTATTAGCCATGATCTCAGGAAGTTCCTTCGAATGAGTCGAAAAAATGGGAAAAATATAATTGCTTCCCAAACCAGTCAAAATCAGGGTTGCCCAGATTCAAAACTTCCTTCTAAATCACTTGGGAGGGTTTTTAGAATTCTGAAAAGGGCAAAGTGAGAGGGACAGAAGCCAAGAGTTGGTGAGTTATTGTAGCTGAACTACCAAAACTGGCTGATGTAGGTGTCATTGTTGCATCACAGATCAAACGTCCCACAAAGTGCACGTCATAATAAAAGGTGCGAAAATATAATTCTAATAGGAATCAAAATTGTGGAATTTATCACAAACTCTTTCACTTTGTAGATTCTAGAAAAATCCATATCTCCCAAACCACTCATCCTTTTAATCCCAAATTTTAATGAAAAGTCTATAATGACTTAAACTTCTTGTTTGCCAAGTTTGGAAGCAAAATTTGAAAATAAAAGAGACGTTTATTCATACACAAGTCATTCATTCATAAGGCATATATTATGCATTTAAAATTCATTTTCGTCTTTCTTTCTCTTTAATTTTCTTTATTTTGATTCCTTTTCTTATTAGAAATCATGTGCAAATGAAAACTAATCATTTGTGGCCATTCATTTCACTATCTAGAGAATTCTACACAATTCTCACATATGCACACAATTATCTTCTATTTCTTTTTCCCTCTACTTTTTATAGGATTTTCTTTTATCCTTCTCCTTTTATATCCTTTATTGGATTATTAAAATAGTATAAACCATGAAAACATATATCCAAAGGAATTTTTTCAAAAGAATCATTCTTCAAAATAAAGCATACAAATTTCCATTCAAACCCCTTTTATTTGCAAAATTGTAATTCAATCAATACAAGAAAAATTGAGGTTATAACATCCTTCCCCCTTATAGGAATTTGCCCTTGAAATTCAACCAATTAAACAAATAATATGGGGTATTCCTTTTCCATGTCCATTTTCAGCTCTCCTGTGGCTTCATCCTCTCCATGGTGCTTCCAAAGTACCTTTACCATCTCTATCTTTTTACATCTTGAGCTCCTTCACCTTGGTATCTAGTACCCTCATAGGTGACTCAGGGTATGTCAGTCTCCCTTGGAGTTTAATAGGTTCAATGCTTAGTACATGGCTCAGGTCCTTCACAAAGTGCTTTAGATTGGACACATGAAACACATCATGCATCATATTATACTGAGGGGGTAAGGATAAACAATAATAAGCTTCATCGATCCATTCCAAAATCTCAAACAGACCCACATATTGGGGACTCAACTTTCCTCTATTCTTAGCTATAGCTCAGAGGGGTCAGGTTTTTAGAAACACATGTTCATCCACAGTGAGGTGCAAGTTAGTCCCCTTTGCATCAACATACAAATTCTATCATTCCAAGGCCCTCTTCAGCCTTTGCTTGATCGAAGTGACTTTATCATCTTACAACTATGGTTCCTCTTCCCTCAATAAGGTCCTCTCACCAAAATCATCCCAGTGAAGAGGTGATTGAAACAAACTTCCATAGAGATCTTCATAAAGAGGCATACCGATACTATCCTAGTAGTTGTTATTGTAAGCAACTCAGCTAAGGGTAGGTACTGCTCCCATGATCCACCCCAATCGAGCACACATGCTCCCAACAGATCCTTTAAAGTCTGGATCATCCTTTCTAACTGTTCATTAGTCTAGGGGTGATAAGTTGTGCTAAACTTCAATCTAGTACCGAGTTCTTCATGCACCTCCTTCCACAACTTGGAAGAAAATTTAGGATCATAATAAAAAATAACCAAACTCGGAACACCGTGCAGTCAAACTATCTCTCTAACATAGAGTTTAGCTAGGTCTGTCACCTTGGTAAGGATATTTAAGGCTAGGAAATGTGCTGACTTGTTAAGGTGATCTACCACAACCCATATTGCATCATGACGTTTCTTTGACTTGGGGAGACACACCACAAAATCCATGGTGATCTGTTCCAATTTCCACTTAGGAATCTCAATTGACTGCAGTAATCCACTGGGTCATTGACGTCCAACCTTCACCATGTGGCATGTGAGACAACTAGCCACATATGTTGCCATGTCTCTCTTCATTCTAGGACACCAAAAGTATCGTTATAAGTATTTAAACATCTTGTTAGTATCGAGGAGATGTACTGTATACTTAGAACCAAAAGGTCTGTCACCTTGGTAAGGATCTTTAAGGCTAAGAAATGTACTGTATGTATACTTAGAACCATGAGGTTTTTGTAAGATATGATCCTTTTAGGGTGAATATTCAGTAACCTAAATACAACTCTTCTAGAGGATCCCACCATCTACTCCTATTGAGAGATGGTTCTAAGATTCCTCTAACAAACCTTTCATCTTGTCAAGCTCTAGGCTGGCTAATTGGGCAGCTACCAATTCGGTCAACTTGTCTGGTTATATCTGGATTATACCCACATGGATCTGGTATTTTAATAGATGCAGAGTCTACCTAGAAAACTCTTCCAGTCCTCTCCATTGGCTGGACGAGACAACTGCACACCTAGGATGTTTTTGACTAAGAGAATCTACTACGACATTAGTATTTCTAGGGTAATAGGCGATGGTGAAATTAGAATCATTCATATACTCCATCCATCATCTTTGCTTCAGGTTTAGGTACTTCTAAGCTCTTACATCCATTATTTTGGTCAATGATTCAATCTTAACTTACAACATTCAACTACACTTGATAATCCTATCCACATCTAAAATTTCAAAAATTGCGATTACCTTTGTTCATTTATTTGAAATTTTCCATTGGGTGAGGTAATTCCTCAAATCCTCAATTATCATAAAAAAATTTCAACTTCATATCACTTCTATTCCTAGTATGGCATGTGTTGTCCCATCTCTCACACTCATAACATGATGAACTAAGCATTTGGCTACAATAAAAATACAAAGCTCATCCCATTCCAAGAGTAAAGATGGTGCATCACACGTCACCATTTTATATTTAAATTTAGGTTGAATCATTCTCCTCAGATTACCATTCTATGTACATTGGTGGGAAAAACTTTCCACATAACCTTAGAGTCTTATCATAGCTCCTATTTACGATCCTTATTCATTTCCTCAAGGTATCTAGGGTGTCGGTACTTTTGGGGTGATCTTACCCTTATGCATCTAGGGAGTGCCTCTCACATTTACCCCTCAGGCCCGATGAACTCATGAAGGTGGCCAACCTCCTAACCCATGATCCTTTGGCAAACATAGTTGTTTCCTCCCAACCCTATGGTCTTGTGCATTCAGAGAACAATAAACTCCTACTCCCATCGGTCTCATCCCTACTTGACCTTAGGATTAACTTAGGGTTATATCGTAACTTTATTTCATCACACATTTTTCTTGTGGTTCCTTTGATGATATCCAAGAACATTGCAACCTTTAGAATCCTCACTCAATTTCCCTTCATCTCTCAGGGCACCATAGTTTCCCTTATGTCCCTTTATGGGAATCATGGTGACCTACCCATATGACCTGGCCCCATTCTACCAGTCAATTCCATAGTGACTTTTTCCCTATGTCCCTTAGATGGTCATACTTGGGTTTCAAGATTCATACTCAAACATGTGCTTTTGTATTTCATGCACTTAATCTCTCAAGTTCTTTTAAGTGGACTTTAAAGTCACCCCAATTCACAAACAAAATTTGGTACTCATTCCTTTAGGAAGGGTCCTTTCCAATGATAGTACCAAGGGTCACCAAAACTTTTCTTGAATCAAAGTTTTATATCATCACATGTACACATATATCCTATCATTCCACCCATGTATGTGGCTAGAAAGTAGACAATTTATTAAACCATTTCTAAGTTTTCCATGATGTCATACTTATTCATCATTTCTCAAGGTTGGACCAGTTTCATACATACATATGAAACCAACTTCTGTGAGTGGCTCATCAACCATATACCTCAGTCTAAGTGGGGTTTTCTTTTACCCAAAAATTTGAGGGGGGTGCCATACTTATTCCCTACGAACTCATTCACCTTGTGAGCACTGTATGCACCAGATACCACCACTTCCCCTCTTGGGTCTACTTCCACAACATTAGTCATCTAAACTGCATGACTTAGCCGCTCCGACACATACCGAACCAAAACATGCTCGAAATATTTCTTCGTCATCACAAACCTTAAAGTACCACCCAAGGGATACCAATCTGAGTCCAAGGCTTTACATCATATTACCGTTCCTTACCTCTCTAGGTTTTAGGGACTCTCTTTCACTCACCTAGATGGTAAGTACTCATATTATCTACACATGGGTATAAAAATCCTCCCTCTTAGTCCTAGGGTTTGGTCCTCTCATGGATATCTAGTGTAAAACAAGCTTCTAGGGAACATGTATATAATAACCCGACTCATCCACTCAGGGTTGTCTGGTTTAGGACATAAAATATTTCTCATAATACTGCATGTCTTGGAGTCTAGGTTCCTAACCTTCTCCTTCTGGGTCTTACCCTCTCCTAGTTAACCCTATCATTGGTCTTATATGTTGAAGCGTACAACCAAATCTTATGTCCAACTGAGATCATCATATACCATATTATCTCATTACATAACACAAAGCTTCTTATTCATTTTCTCCAGTATACCAATCTTAAAAACCAACATGCATTACCCCTCTGGCTTAGAACTAAAACCAGTTGCCAGCCTTGTTGTCACTCACTTCCATGTAGGTGCATGCCTATCTCCTACTTGTATCTAAGTGGGAATACACTTGTTAGGGTTCCTACCTGAAGGAGTTTAAACTTTTGGGTTACCACTAACCTTCTGATTTAGGGTGTTCTCTCTCTCTCTCTTAGATATTTTCTCCTTTTCAAGGACGATCGACCCTAGGTTGGGTCACCAAAAAAATAGTTGCACTAGGGGCCATGCAACTACTTATTGTCTATGTTTCCCATGCAAATGCTAGCCCTCCACGT
This sequence comes from Alisma plantago-aquatica, assembly GCA_963693085.1. Classification (NCBI taxonomy): domain Eukaryota; kingdom Viridiplantae; phylum Streptophyta; class Magnoliopsida; order Alismatales; family Alismataceae; genus Alisma; species Alisma plantago-aquatica. The sequence goes on from OY856413.1 coordinate 220,457,809, forward strand.
ATATCATGCGTGCCTAACCTACATACTTGCATGCATGGGAAACTAAGGCATCTCTCTTTCTTTATACACTTCTTAAGGTTTTGGTTTGAGGTTAGGGTTTACAACCTACACCTTAAGTTTTGTGAGTCACGTGACCCACTGAGGTTGTTTTCCCTTAGCATCCCTAGTTCCATCTAGGGTTTACCTTTATAGGGGAGAAACCCATCAAACATTTTCTCTTTATCATTATTCTCACTTTTATTATTTGGCAGAGGATGCCTTAATCCTTAACACTTTTATCCCTAAAACTCAGAAGGGGGTGGAGAGGGAGAACACCTTAAGCACTTAAAGTTTGTCCAATGAAAGAGGATAAAAAAGGGATGAAAGTAGATAAGAAATCCTAGAGGTATCTTATTTCAAGTCAAAACCTCAGATTTTGGCCAGGTAGTCACATGGATTCTGGGAATCCTTGTAAACCAACTAGAGGGGTGGTGGAAAATCTTGCCAGCCCCTAGATCGTGATCCTTTTCTAGACACCTCCATCTTTGGAAAATTCTGTAATAACTCCCTTTGGGCTCTAAAGAATTCGTAAAGTTTAATAATTATTAGAGATTATATGGAAAACTATGCTCTAATACCAAATGTGACGACCCCCCGACAACCCCCAATTAAGGAAGGCCAATACGCTAGAGTTGTTATCCCAAAACAGGATCATATGGTTTTGCAAATAATAAAAAATAACTAATAAATTCTACCACAACTAAGCTAAAAGAAGGATAACATTTTCTTTTCACATACCTTTTAAAACATAGGAATGGAGAACTTTACCCAAGGAAAATATCTAGCTAACTATAATCATCCAAACATTATTTAGCTTTTCTCTTTTTCAATATCACCTTTTATTGAACATTCTCTTTCCATAAATGTAAATGTATATTTCCCTAAAACACCGACAAACAAAACGTCGATTAGTATAATGAATTATACTGGTATGTGGGGAATCAAAATTTTGCATCTATTTATAACAATATATTGGAGCCAAATTATTTCTTAATAGATCAAACTTTACGTATCAAACATAACTACTCAATCTTGAGATATCCAATCCTCTATGCTATACCTGTAGTGGATATGGATCCTACCTTTCTCATATGGTAGATCCCAAATAGCCCCTTTTGAACCTACCCTAAAGGTAGACTATGACATAGAGTCGTTCAGTCGTATGGTCCTACCCAAAGGTAGACCAAACATCAACTCCTGATAACCTTATGATCCTACCACAAAGGTAGAATAATACCTAGGTCATCAATTTCACACATATACTCAAAGCTATAGAGGAGGACTAGGATCATATCTATTCATGCAGATATTTATGGTGATAGCCATAATCACTTTATAGTTTCCAGAATTAAAGTTCATCCAAGGAGTTAATTTTAAGAAACCGGTAACACTTTATAAATCTCCATGAAACTAGAGTGATTAGCCATAAGCGTAACCACATCCCTAATTTGGAAGTCTCAAAATCAATCAAGGTAGCTAATCCAAATCAAGAAGTACAATCAACCAAGCCAAGCAATAGATCAAGCAACTTGATCCTGAAAAGCATATATAACACCTAATGATTACAATTGCATCCAAACATATTTTATTGATTTGGGATTCTATTCTAGGGTTTCTAAGCCTTATTAGGGTTTCCTTAGGGTTTCTTGGTTTCCAAACTTTCATTTTCCAATTTTACCCTTTTTAGGTCAACAAACCCTAAAAACACTTTTCCACTTAGAAAAACCCTAATTACTAAAATTTTCCAAATAAAGGATATTTATTCACATATTAGTTCAAAAACATCATTTTCACATCTTCTTGATTGATTTCCACATTTAAACCCATTAAACCTCATAACTATCAAAATTAGGGTTTTCAAGTTCATTAATGCACTTTTATTATCATGGAACCCTAATTAAGCCAATCATGAACAAATATCACCCAATTAGATCTAATTTATCCTTTTTTTGCCAAAAAGGCTAAACTTTTCTCATAATAGTCAGGGATCATCATCAGATCCATTAATCTTCAAAACTTAGGTTTTCAAATTAATTAAAACCATTAAATATAGAATCATTATGTTACTTTCAAACAAGAAGCAAAATGAGTCTCTAATTATATTTTTATTGAATCCTATGCATTTTTAAATAAATTTTCATATATGACATATTTCAATCTGAGTTACCGATTATGTAGTAGGATTATTACAAAATAAATCACCTTTTGAGCCAATCAGGGGGTGCCATGTCAGTGATTTCTTCACCACATCCAGTAGAACGATGCCAGCTGGGCTCGTGTTCATGATGGAGTTGGAGGGTTGAAAGGGCTACTTTGCCCCTGACGTTGTGGCTCGCGTAGCTCTTGCGGTTTGTGCAAAAATGTCAAATTTCCTCAATTCTTCTTCTACCTCATGAGCGATCTGACCAGGGACTTGGCGAGTCAACTGAAGGTTGACTCTAGGTAGCTGTGCTTCTATGCAGTGAGTAGAGGTGTGATTATCATTGCCTCACCCTACTGAAATCATCCATGGCCTCCGATTAGTGTGGAAAGGCTTGGATAGGGAGAAAGGAGATAGGATAAATCTCGAGTTGCCCAAAGCAAATCTGGAAGGAAAGATAGGGGTGGTGATCAAATTGAACATTGAGGTAGCAGCCTCAAGTCTTGTAGAGTGTCATGAAAGGCCCCTATCCTATTGTAGGGGTTGTCTATCCTTTATATAGCCATGATCACATGAAGTGCCTTCGATTTAGTCGGCAAAATGGGGAAAAATATAACTGCTTCCCAAAACAGTCAGAACTGGGGTTGTCCAGATTCAAAACTTCCTTCTTAATCGCTTGGGAGGGTTTTTAGGATTCCAAAAAGGGCAGAGAGAGAGAGAGAGAGAGGGAGAGAAGCCAGGAGTTGGCGAGTTACTATAGCTAGGTTGCCCAAATAGGCTAAGGTAGGTGACAACACCATCACAGTTGGATCACAGATCCAACGGCCCAAAAAGTGTGCGTCATAATAAAAGTTGTGAAAATATAATTCTAACAGGAATCAAAATTGTGACATTTATCACAAACTCTTTCACTTTAGAGATTCTAGAAAAATCCATATCTCCCAAAACACTCATCCTTTTAATACCAAATTTTAAGGAAAAGTCTATAATGACTTAAACTTCTTGTGTGCCATGTTTGGAAGAAAAACTCAAAAATAAAATGATTTTTCTTCATATGCAAGTCATTCACTCATAAGACATATATTATGCATTTAAATTTCATTTTCCTCTTTCTTTCTATTATATTTTCTTCATTTTGATTCCTTTTCTTATTAGAAACCATGTGCAAACGAAAACTAATCAATTGTGGCCATCCACGCCACTATCTAGAGAATTCTACACAATTCTCACATATGCACACAATTATCTTCGATTTATTTTTCCCTCTACTTTTTATAGGATTTTCTTTTATGTTTTTCCTTTTATATCCTTCATTGGATTATTAAAATAGTATAAACCATGAAATCATGCACCCAAGGCAATTTTTGCAAAATAATCCGTTATTTGAAAACAAAGCATACAAATTTCCATTCAAACCCATTTTATTTGAAAAATTGTATTTCAATCAATACAAGAAAAATTGAGACAATAACATGTATAGTCAAAGGAGAAACATTAGAAGACTACAAGGATACAATGGAAGTTCCATACACCCTTTCACCTACTGACAGATGGTTAGCTAGAAAAGACCATTCAAGCAATTGGAGAATCTCTTGAGAACATATGTCCTACAGTTCTTTCCAGTTATAGGATGTCCACCTTGAGTTTGATTAAGTCTTCCTACAACAACACCTATCCAAGAATCATAGACATGGCATAGTATAAAGATGTATATGGTAGGTGATATAAAACACTCATTTGTTGGTGTGAAGCAGGAAAGTGTTATGTTTTGGGTGCGAAGATAGTACTATAGATTTTAGAGCAACGTTATGATGATTGAACAACAGTTGTAGAAACATTTAAAACAAATAGAAGGCACATGATAATAACCATCATAATCCATTAGAGTACCTAGCTAAATTTACTACTAGATTTGCACAATAATTTATATATTCCCTGTTGAAGAAGTGTCACCCCAGTATGGAACAGATGATACATACAATGGAGGTGGAATTGGATGAGGATGTTTTTTATGTGGAGGATTTTATGTTGAACCTAGATAAAATATGTAGAAGCTGAGGGAGAAGGGATTCACCTTAGTGAAGGCATTGTGACATCACCATGGGGTATAAGAAACCATGTGAATGTTAGAGGACGAGATTCATAGGAAGTACCCATCCTTGTTTACTTTGGATATTGGGGGTAAAATCCCTGTTAGGGGTTTATGGTTGTAAGACCCCTGACCTAAGTTAATGGTTAAACATTCTTGCTCATCCTAATTGGGTGTTTAATTCCCTAATAAAGCTTAATTTACGATCTGATATCATGATATTAAGCTATGTTTCAAGTTTGGTCTAGTTTGGACATTGTTTGATTAAATTTTGTAAAATATGTGCTTATATGGACTATTATAAAATTTTCCCATTTATAGCATTTTATCTGTAATTTTCACACATTCATGTTGTTATTCATACTACTCTTCATAGATTTTTATGTAGTTGCACCTATGGATACCTATATGCACCATCAGATTGTCTGCTCTATTTTTCTAGGGTTGAGAACTTAGGGTTTCTCACCTATGTGATGATTTTTCTATGGAAGGAATTCGATGGTTTCACCTTGTGAGTAATAATTCAATTGTTTCTCTGTGTTATATAAGATCCTATGGCATGCGCTTGAGGTCCATAATTCGATGGATATCCTAGTTGAAGTACACAATCCAATGGGAGATTAGAATATGCAAAATGGCTAAGTTAACCCTAGATTCTGATTGTTTTTCGATGATACATGTAAATAATCCGATGGTGTTACAACCCCAATATTGGGTTCTTTTGGTGAGAAATGCAATTTCTCTTAATATAGATATATGAAGAAATAATGGTGTGGTTTGATTTGAATGAATGAATTGCGTTTACAATAGCCTTGTTAGTTGCTTTGTGGGCCTTATTGGCAATTGGGCCCAATAACAAGAAAAAGAAAATAAAAGAGAAAAATAAATGCAACTAATAAAATAATATATATTAAGAAAGGGAGAAGCGAAAAAGGTATAAGCCTCTATAAGGCTAGGTAATATCCTCCAAAGGTGTATTTCGTGCCTTTAGGGTTCCTTGGGTTCCAAGGAGTCCAACTTGCAAAGATAATGGAACAAGAAAGAGAAAACATTAATTAAATATTGCTTTATTAAGAAGGAAATATGAGATAACAATGATATTACAAGAAATATGTGGATATATGGATAATGGATCCATCTTGGATAAGATTTCATGTCCACATGGTTTCTAATGGAAAAAGGAATCAAATTCAAGAAAATAAAAGATTAAGAAAGAGGAAATACGAATTAAATTAGCTTTATTAAAGAATGACTTGCTTATGAAGGAAATACCCTCTTCCTTTGGAATTGGGTTTCAATTTTAATACACGAGTAGAAAATGCCAAGACAAAGTTTCCTCTAAAATTTGAGTAAAAAATATTAAATGAGGAGAGAGATATGAATTTCACAAGTTTCCTTTGTTTAATATGTATTTCCTTTTTTAAGAAATTAGAAACAAGAGGACGATGACAGCTGTCAGATTCCCCGTGTGGTCCATAGGACCACAGATCCGACGGTGGCTGTGCATCATCTACCTCGAATCACATAAGGTAAGGGAAAGGGAAACTGAGAACTTCAAATCCAATTTTCTCGAATCACACGGTACCAGCTAGGAATCCAAGACCACAAGGGTCTTTGGGACATGATTCCACACCCATCTAGCCTAGATTTTAGGGTGTTTCGAGTATTCTAGAAAGAATGCCCAAATCACCCGAAGGTGTGGGCAGCGACAGGTTTGGGGAAACCCTAGAGGGACCCCCTGATCCTATAAATATAGCCCCTCTCAATTTCTCACATCTTTGCGAACCCAAACAACTACTCCTAGATCCCTAACTCCCTGTCCCTCTCTGGATCGATTCCTCTCCGGCGAGATTGCCTCCGCAAATCCAGTGTAGGTTGGGTTCAAGAGGAAGAAGAAAGATGAGAAGAAGTGGTCGTCAGATTAAGGACCACTATGGACTTGTGAGAAATCCCACAGGCCAGTGTTGGGTTAGTGTGCGCGATCGAGATAGTGGATATGAGCGATGTGGATCATCTGATCCTACGTAGTCCAAGCAGACCACCGATCGAGCGGCCTAGCATTTTTGGTAAATATCTCCTCTCTGCCAAAATATTCAAGAAAATGATTTTCTTTGCAAAAATCATAACTATTGCTAGGAAGCTGTGATGAATAAAATTTATAAATGAAAATTTATCAAAAAATATGAGGAACACGATAAAAATAGTTTGAGAACCTAGTTTTGTTTCTAATTGAAAAAGTATGTAAGTTGATGGAAAATGTATTGAAATTTGGTTAGAAACCCTAATTGAGATTAATGAGTGAATCTATGAGGCTTAATAGGTTAATTCGAGTAATATTAACCCGTTGAATGATAATGGTAGATTCAACTCTATTTTAGATGAGAAATTACATGTTTTAGGATTATGAACCAAGAATATAAGGTAATGAATCTAGAAACCCTAATTTAGGGTAAAAGAATAGAAAATCAACCTTAATTCGAAATATGGATTAATGTTAACCTATTTAGAGTAAAAGAAAGGATAAACTCATAAAAGGATGTTAATATGGTTGTTTAAGGGTTTCCTTTGTGTACATGTTATGGTTTAATGAACTAAAACCCTGATTTAAGGAAAGATGGGTTTTAGTAGAGGAAATCCGAAATTATTAGTTTGTCATAGAGCATGGACATCCTTAAACCTAAATGCATGTTAAAGAACTCTTAAACCTAAATGCATGTTAGAGAACTCTTAATGATGATGATGAATGGATTAATTAGGGTTTTCAAATAAAAGAGCATGTTTTAGGGTTTTGATCTAAAAGGGGAGCATAATTAGGTAAAGTAGCCAAAGAACCCCTAATAAACCCTAGGGAAATTCTCATGCCTTTGGAAAGAAATTTAGAATGTGAAAATGATAATAGGCAATTTGCATGTTCTAGGGTTTAAGGTTGCTTGCTTTGAGTGTTTTCTTGAAGACCTTGATTGATCTTTGGATTCTTTGCTCAAGGACATGAATGTGGTTACGCTTATGGCTAAATCGCTTTAGTTTCCAGATGATTTCCAAAGTTTTATCGATTGCTTGGAATAACTGCTTGATTGCCTTTTATTTCATGCAATTATAAAGTGACTATGACTATCACCATAATTATGTATACATGACTAGCTCAAATGTTGGTCCTCCTCTGTAGCTTTGATGATGATGGAAAGGATGACCTAGTACATGGTCTACCTGTGAGGTAGGACCATCAGGTTATCATGAGTCAGTGATTGGGCTACCTTTGGGTAGTGCCATGCAACTCTATGACCCTATGTATTGATCTACCTATTAGGTAGGATCATGGGGGTCATATGAGATATATCATATGAGAGGTAGTATCCATGTCCACCGCAGGGACAACATAGAGGCTAGGGTATGTATGGATTGAGTAATCATGTTTGAAACATAAAGTTTGCTTGCTAAACCATAATTTCTTGCAATATGTTGTTATAGTTAACTACATGATTATTGTTTCCCCCACATACCAATATAATTCGTTATACTGACCGCCGTTTTGTTTGTCGGCGTTTTAGGTTATCTAGAAAATGTATAATCCTTTAAAGTGGCATTGATGAAATAAAGTTTAATAAAGAAAGGGAGGATTATAGATAGATATGTTCCTTCTTGGGTAAATAATTCCACATCCCATATTTTGCAAGGTATGAAAGGAAAATTTTTATTCCATTAAATGTTTAGTTGCTATAGAATTTATTAATTATTGTTGATTATTTGCAAAACCACTGATCCTATTTTGGGATAACACCTCTGACCACTTGGTCTCCCTTAAATGGGGGTTACCGGGAGGTGGGGTCGTTACATTTGGTATTAGAGCTGTGGTTTTCCATTTAATCTTCCGTAGTTATTATATTTTACAAACTCTATAGAGCTCGAGGGAGTTATTTGAGGATTTTCTGAAAGACAGAGGTGTCTAGAAAAGGATCATGGTCCGGGGGCTGGAAATATTTTCCTCCGCCCCGCTAGTCGGTCACGAGGACTCCAGAATGTAGTGTGATTGCCTGGCCAACGTCTGAGCATCTGACTCGAAATAAGATACCTATTAGGACTCTCATCTATTTTGTTCCTTCTCTACCCTAATTCAATTAAGGATTCTAGGATTTAGGGTTTTTCTCTCTTCGTCACCCTCTTGTGGTCAGGGTATGTATCATAAGATTAAGAAATCCTCCATGAAATTAATGAATTCATGTAAACAAGATGTCATGGACATAAGATAATAGTTTATGCGTAAACTAATGATAGTTACATGCTTAGTTTGCATGAAATGTGTTGTCGTGCCCTTAGGAGAGACCTGAGGTTAGACCTTCTTAATAGGAGGATGAGTAGAGCCTTGGAGGCAGAGGCCTCCAGAAAGAGGTAGAGACATGGCACATCCTCTGATGATGATGCTAACCCTAAACCCAAAGTGGTTGTTAGAGAGAGATGGAATGAGGAGTTAGATATCATGGTCGACCATGTGCGTGGGTTGACGTGCTTTTGGTTTTGAATACCTATGAGAAGTATGAGCTATGCGAGGTTGGTTGACCTAGTGCCTTTTAGGCGACCCAACCTGGGAAGGGTCATGCATGTTAGGGTGAAGGATAACTCCTTCATGAGGTTAGTGATGACCATATAGAAACCCTTATGGGCATATGTGAGCATAGATGAGCATGCCCCTATGTAGGAGAGCATGTCAGTAGTGCTGGAAGTAGGTTAAAAAATAGGCCAGAAGGGAATGTTGGATAGATTATGAGATAAGCATGAAGAGCTATGGCTAATCTTGAACAAACATATGTTTGATCATATGTTTCGCCCATGAAGGTGTATGCATGTAAGATTGATCCACCTTCTTAGAGAGAGCACCTCCAGTGGTAAGGTCAGTTGTAGGGTTACTCTAGGGAGAGAGAGTAAGACCTGAGAAAGAAGGTTGGAAGCTTAGACACTAAGATATGAGGAACCATGAGGAGTTGGGTATGTTTGAACCTAGAATGGACGACTTAAGTGGATGGTTGTGGTTACCTCGTGCATGAACCTTGGAGGTTTGTGGTATCTTGGTTTCCTTTAGAGGAACCAAACCCTAGAAGAAGTATGAGTCTACTGGTACCGATGTATAGATGTTATAGGTACCTACCATTTAGGTATAGAAAGGAGAGTTCCTTAAATCGAGGAGGTATAGTATCAAGTTGAGAGGCCTCATACCTAGTTGGTTGTCCAGGTGTAGGATCCTCAGGTGTTGCTGACGTGGAATAATAATAGGAAGTGCATGATGTACCTTGTACCTGTTTGGTTTGTGATTGAAAAGTTGAGTAGGTAGTTGGACGACTGATGCATAAAAGTGAACCTAGGGTTCCTAGATATAATAAGGGAAGTAGTAGTACCTGGTGCACCTGATGCTCACGTGATGATTAAGTTCCTACACATGGGAGCACGACACCCCTCATGTTTAGAGGAAGAGTAAACCCCTTGGACTAAGGTATATGTTTGATGAACCCCTCACATATAGGTTGGTGAGACATGTATGTATGATCTTGGTCCAATGTTGAGGAATGGGAACAAGTATGACATACCAAGGAGACCTAGCATGGTTTAGTAGGTAGTCTTCTTGTTACATACGTGCATTACTAGCTTGTTAGGGCTAAGCATGCTCATGACGATGTAAACCCTAGACGTAGGGATGTTTGTGACCTTTGTTGCTATCCAGAGGTAATTTTCTCCCATCCTGGGGAGGGACCCTTCTGTAGGGTGAGTATAACCTTTTTTTTAGGTTTGAGGTAACCTAAATAGGTCTCATAGGAGCTTGATGATCTAAGTGGAGAGTACATTGTATGAGAACAAACCTATAGACCCATAGATGACCATCTCTAAAGGGCATGTGGATGTGTTCCCATGGAGGTGACCTGTATGGGGCCTGATCAAGGTAGGTAGGTCACCACGATCCCTATGAAAGGATGTAAGTCTAACCACATATGCTGAGAGAGATGATGGAGGCTTGGGTAAGGTTTTAAGTTTAAGATATACCAAGATAGAATCCTAAGTCAATACTGAGGTTAGGTGGGGATAAGACTGATGGGAGTAAGAGTTACATAATTTCCTAGTTGCACAAGATCGTAGGGTTGGGAGGTAACAACTATCGTATCCGAGGACCATGAGTTAGGAGATTGATCACCTTCATGAGCTCATGGATCCCAAAGAGCATTTGAGGTGGGCACTCCCTGGTTGCATAAGGAAAGAGGGATGACTCCAAAAATACTGACACCCTACAGACCTAGAGGAGATGACTAAGGATTTTGTGATGACCAAGGTTAGTTTGGACCAGTTTTCCATGGAAGTAAACCTGATATCGAGATGTTCATGATATGGACACATGTAATGCACGTTCCAACCTAGATTGGAAGGTGTACTGACAATGTGGGATGCACCATCTCTACTCTTGGAACGGGAAGAACTCTGTGTTTGGACGACTGCCAAACACTTATTTCCTCTCGTTATGGGGGGTGAGAGATAGGGCAATACGCATACCATACACTAAGGATAAAGATGATGTGAGTTGAAACAACGCTGTGATGTTTGAGGATTGAGGAAGTATCAGGCCTTTTTTTATGGTTTGCAAACACGAAGAGAACTAAGGTAGTCATCATATGAGGACGTTCCTATCAAGAGCGATATGGAATTTATGAATTATATAAGTTTGAGTTTGATAACCAAGATGATGAGCTCAAAGTTTTCTTGACTCAGTTAGACCTAAATCCATGATGAGGATGATAAGTGGAATACATGGAGGTGTATGTCTTCACCGTTACCTAGCACATAAGGATGTAAGGTGGTAATGGATGCTCTAGTTGAGATGCAAGTATTTTGTTTAGCCCGTGGAGAGGCTAGAAGAGGTTTTTAGGTGATCCCTAAGTCTGAAGAGGAGACCTATATGGATAATTCTTAGATACAACTAGACCTGTTGGTTGAGTTAGTGGTTGCTTGGTTAGCCAGCCTAGGGCTTGATGTGATAGAAGGATGGTTGTAGAACCTCAGATGCACTTCTTTGGAAATGAAGGTGATGAAACCCACGACTAGAGTGCTTTAGGGTTTCTGAGGAACCAACCTTGAGGAATCATGACATACAGGAGATCATGATTTTAAGTTCACCATACACCGTGGTACTATTAAGATAGTAAGTTGCAGTAGTACTTTGGATGCCTAAGATGAAGAAGTGTACAGAGTTGCATGTGGCTTGTCGCTATGCATGCCACGAGGTGAAGGACGAACACCAGTAACCCATTGAGTTGATATAGAGGATAAAGAGTCCCTGAGAGGGAATGGGATTTGATCACCATGAACGTTGTGGTAAGTCTCCCCTGGACCGAGGAAGTTCAAGATGCAATATGGGGTATGGTAGATCACCTTACCTAGATGACATAATCTAGGAGAAAGAGAGAGTATTGTCAGGGGACAGATCCAGTTGAACTATATATGAGAGAGAGATGGTTCAGCTACACAATGATGTGAGTTCAAAGGTTCTTGAGTATGACCTAAAGATTCACTTCCATGCGGTGGAAGTAGGTACATGGAGAACTCGATGCTAATACAACGTATCACCCTAAACTAATGGTTAGTATGATCCTGACTAGAGGGTCTGATGACAGCGTGTGTGCTCGTTCAGGGTGATACATGGAGACATTTCTTGTCCTATGAGTGTTTTGATGATAGCCACCATAGCCACTATTGGGATGTAAGATGCTTGGTAAGGGAGGCCATGTCAGTCAATGCTTCATGAAGTTGATGTTTGTGGAAAGACCTTGGGAAGGTCAGAGAGACCACAATGTGTGAAGATGAAGTCGCTTTGATTGTGTGATGGCTGAGAGAGCCTTAGGGCAACATGAGTCATGAGCTGATGCAAGACAGACTGACATACAGTTCAATGTGGGAGAATATGTGATATGAAAATCTGACCTATGGCATCCGACTCACAAAAACATAATTAACTAATGTGGAAGCGTTCACTAAGCAGCGAATTACCAAAAATCACTGAAAATTAAAACCTTTTTATCAAGAGATCCATCAAAGGAAAACTTTCTCACATAGAACCAAAGTAACACATTTACATTCTGGATTAAAGGTACATGTTCTGTATCATCTCTTTCTGTGAATTACAAGCATCAGCTGCTCTGTTAAACTAAGCACAAGCAGTATGAAAAGCTCGAGGCACTAAGCCAAAATCTCAAAAGCACTAACTACTACTCCGAGGACCTGAGAGTACAGAGACGACACATAGGACTTCTATATACATCTAAACAAGGTGTAACAGCCAATGTCTCCACCTGAGACTTCACTGCTGTCCCTACTGCTGCTGTTGCTGTCCTTCTCCTACTGAAGGATTCCTACCTCCTCGTCCGTGTCCACCTAAAAATTTGGTTCCCACGGGGGTGAGACAATTGTAAATTGCCCCAGAGAGAGATATAACTCTTCTCCAGAAACATTATTATTAAAGCTTAAGAAGATAAATATGAACATAGGAATCATAATTGTTTGACAGTAGTTAATTCAATGTCTAACATATTAGAACATTATTTTTTTATCAAAAGCATTGCAACTATAACTTGATAGAGAAACATGTCACTTATCCATTAAGGAATATGAAGAACATGTATAACATTTATTCACTATGGAGTTATAACCATAGCATATACCCTCTTCAGGCTTAGATCACATAGCTAATGTCTAGAATTATCTTTGTGGAGTCATGGCCTGTAGCCATACTCTTTTAACAAAGTATTGGGATCTCAATCCCTCATCTTATCAAGTCCATTTCCATTTCCTAACAATTTCATCATCATAATTATAGGATATGGGTATTTGAACCCTTATCTCATCATAGAACACTTGTTACCACTTATTAGGTAACTTCATACCTTCAGGTCATCTGACCAAGGATATTATGAATCTTGCTACACAAAGTATTACACATAGTTCACAAAGCTCATATCACCTTTTGTTACCCCTTAATAGGCAACAAGGCACATTATGGCTTATGAAGCCATAACCAATGTCAATAAGTAAAACATCACATGGCACACAGGGCACATAAGTTTTCAGATTACTTCTCACTAAGCAATAAAGCATATGAAGGCTTATAAGGCCTATGAAACATTTTCAGTATACAGTGCATTATAACCCATACCTGGCTATGCTCATCATCTCAACATACCTGCATGTTTAGTACTCATGATAACAATTATATATTAGTACCATGCAACACTGAGTAATACCACCACTCCCTCTTTAGGGTTCATGGTCTCTCTTTCATATCAGCACCATACAAAACAAGGGTTATCTTATTACATTCATAACTCATCAATCTGTATTAGAGCTTCACATAGGATTAATCTATTTTAAGACTTCACATAGCATTACCCTGTATTAGGGTTTCACATAGCATTACCCTGTATTAGGGTTCACATAGCATTACCCTGTATTAGGGTTCACATAGCATTAACTTATATTAGGGTTTCACATAGCATTAACATGTATTAGGGTTCATATAGAATTAACTTATATTAGGGTTTCACATAGCATTACCCTGCATTAGGGTTCACATAGCATTACCCTGTATTAGGGTTCACATAGCATTACCCTGTATTAGGGTTCACATAGCAAGGAATCAATATGGATTACATAAGTATTCAATCATACTTATTTATTCTCATCATTGATCTTTAAATGAATTATCAACACACAGTATGAGTTTCTCTCTCATCTTTGCTAGAACATGATTACATCATAGTTTATAGGTTTGGATTAACCTTTTCATAAGTCATGTTAGCCTATATTCATCAAAGTGCATTACATCTTAGTGTAGCAATTGACATGACACATTTCACATGTCACTCATCCAATTATATTGGACTTATAACACATCAAGGTATACCATTATTGGGGTGTTGGATGTGACATCTATCATATCTTGATGTATCATGTCCCTCAACACCTTTATCTTACTTGAGTTCATCCACTTAGCTTGTATTAGGGTATTCCCATCCTAATACTTTATTCACCAATTTATCACATTTATCATGTATGTATTGGGCATTAGTCACTCACTTAGAATATACAAACATTGCCGATAATATGGACTCATCCTTGAGTTAGGAACTATTGATATACAGATATCCATTATCAACCTCTCTAGGTGTTGCATTGTCAAAACATTAATCACTATTCCATTGTCAGGAATAGGATCCTCTATATTTATAATTTGAGGATTCACATAGCATCTTCCATACATTTATGGATTTCACATAGTATTACTTTTCAATAGGATTTCACATAATCATCCTTCTATATCAGGGTTTCACCTAGTATTATATGAAATTAAGATTTCACAACACATTACCCAATTTTAAGGCTTCACATAGCATTAGTGGTACTACCCTATATTAGGGTTCATATACCTTTACCCCATATTAGGGATTTAAGGTTTACCATTCACATCCAAGTAAGGTTTCTCATACCTCATACCCGAATTAGGGTTAGGATGTACGATTCCCATTAAATTAGGGTTTCTTACGTTGTTACACTAAGTTAGGGTTACATCATCACCCTAGATTATGATTTCATTGAGCTTTGCCCTAAATTAGGGTCAAGGTACATCAATCTTTTCAATGAGGATTTCATGATCTCATCATTATGGATCAAACCCTGATTACATATTTATTAATAATGAGAGAATTAGGGCTTATGATGTAAGTAATCATATCTCCCATTCTCTCTCCCTCTCATCCTCTCTAGGATGTTAAATACTCCAAGATTGATCTAGGTTAACTCTTCACTCGAGTACACATAGATAGGGTTAACCTTCATAATCACCATTGGTCTACATCATTAATAATCAAGTATCTAATTGACCTTTGATCATATTAGGTGTCCAAATGGTTTGACCAATTTGAACCTCAAAAGTTTTTAGTCACTTAGACATCAAACGGTCTTGGTCACTTAGACCTCAAACGATCTTGATCAAGTAAGTACAAACGGTTTGAAACCGTTTAGCAAAGTTGGTTCTTGAAACAGTTTGACAAAGTTGAGACTTGAAACCGAATGAACTTGAGTCTCCAAACGGTTTGAGACCATTTGGTCTCAAATGGTCTTGAGACCGTTTGGTCCCAAACGGTCTTAAGACCATTTGGTCCAAACCCTTTCAAAACTGAATGGACCAAAAAGGGTCTTCATCACTTTATCGATTCAAGGTTCCAATCCATGGACCAACTATCAATTGGGCCATCAATTTATTCTTCAATTGAACCACTGAGTCACCATTAAATTGGACCTTCAATTAGAGTTTTTAACCCAATTGATCTAGGGTTGATAATCAAGAAACCATCACTTAGGGTTTTGAAACTAAGGAACCATCAATGGTTGACATTGTGGAACCAATTCAATTGAAATCAATGAACCATCATCATTATATGATATGACCTGACCTCAAACGGTATTGAATGACCCCCAAACGGTCTTGAGGTCGTTTGGATGATCTCCAAACGGTCTTGAGACCATTTTCCCATCTCATCATCAAAATCCATGACATCCAATTAGGGTTTGGATCATTGGATTGATTATCAAATCAGCAATTGATTGCATTTCAATTTGGTATCTTTGGATCTTCAAATATCCAACCATACTCAACCCTAGACCTCCAAATGGTCTTGGGTGACCCACAAATGGTCTTGAGACCGTTTGGGTGATTCCCAAACGGTCTTGATATTGTTTGGGTCAATCAACCCAAAACGTCATCTTAATCAATTGAAAATTCAACACTTAGTCGATTAGGGTTTGCATTTAAGGAATCATTCACAATTGAAACCTTCAAGATCAAACCAATTGAAACCATTGGATCAATATCCAAGTACCACAGCATATTTCCTCAAACGGTCAACCATCTCAAATGGTCAACCATTCCAAACGGTTTGGAACCCAAACCTCCAAACGGTTTGGTGAAACCGTTTGGACCATTATGTTGAAACTGTTTGCCTTAGATATTTGGAGAGGTGTGTGGCAACACATCCCACTATCACACAGACAACGAGGTGTTACGCGAAAACGTGCAGAAAACACCATAAACCACTAATTACCAAAAACACAGGTTAATTAATACCAATTGCAGAAAGCAGATAAACTGAGAAACTATTACATTTAGGTCCTCATCCTGCAAGGAAAACAAGTTATATAAACATGTATAAGATCTTGACACGTGTCCACATCTTAGGGGATCAGCTGTCTAGCCATCACATGAGTTCATCACCTGTTTATATGTACATAACAACCCACATCCGGCCAACATCAAGATACACAAACCATCAACAACTATACATCGTGAAACAACGTCAAAATGCTCCATAGGACCTGAGAGTATAGGGATGACTCTAGACATTACTACAAAACAACCAAAACAGCAGCAGGTCCATCTCTTGCCTTCTACTGCTCTTCTTACTGCTCGGCCGCTACTCCGCGACCACCACCACGTCTAGCTCGACCACCTAAAAAGGTTATAAACCAGCGGGGTGAGACACACAGTCCCAGCGAGAAACATAACTCCCCACCGAAACCATAAAACCTCAGAAAGATTAAAGTAATAGCAGTAGATAACTGATAGAAGGTATAACAAGAGTAGTCTATATAGCAAAGCTATTCATACCATGAGGCTTACCAGATGTACAGAAGACATATAACCCAATATCTCTTTATGGAACATGATTAACAAGATAAGATTTATAAGATCCTACCACATAACATAAGGAACGTATAAGAAATTGTAAGTATAACAAGATCAACTACTCAAGCAAGGCTTCAAACAATGTTCCGTGTTTTGCCTTAAGTAGTAAATACTATTTGGCTGGATTATGTATTATTATGCCATGAGGAAGTGAGCCGTACCGCTCAAATCCAACCTTCGATTGTGAAACCCAAGCTGGTGCCATACAAGGTCAATGGAAGAGCCAGACTCCATGACCTCCCACCTCGTGGTCAGTGCATGAGTAAAACACAAGCAGGACCACAGTATCATGCTTAAGTGGCCTCAGCCACAGGGTCAGGCTACCCTCTGCCTAGCCCCCCTTGGTACATGTATCGACGCTAGTGAAACTGAGCCACGGGCCTTTTCACCGTGCTCTGAGCCATGAACACATTCATGCTCTTCTTGTCACACATTCCGAGCCATGGACCTGTTCACCATGCTCCAACATATTGAGCTACGGGCCTGAATCTGCACTCTGGAGTCTACAACTGAAGTTGCACTCAAACCTCCTCATTTTCGGCTAGGAGGAACCACACATATTCAATAATATGTGCTTCCAAGTTAACCCACAGGAGAACCCGTTTCACCATCACCAGTTCATGACGATGATGGATCTATGGCCAGGGCAAACTATGTGATATGTTCCACTATGATTAGTTAATATATTTTAAGTGGATTGTTGAGGCAACCAAGTTGTAACACATTCAAAACATAAATTTACATTATCGTTACCACCATCATAGTATCCTGGGATCTCAATCCCTCATGACAAGAAACCACTACCTCAACAAGCATTCACATCACTTGGGATATCATTCCCAGATCATCATCAGAGGATAACACCTCAACTGGGTACTTTAACCAAAATTAGGTCCTCAGACCAAAACACATCATGCATGTTATCTCATCATCAAGAGTAACCATCAAAGCAATGTTACTCAACATATGTACCTCATAGACCTTTACCTGGCTATGCATATGTATGAGTCACCTACATGGTTAGTATACACACTCATCATGAATTAACAGAAGATTCATATCATCAACATAGGGCAACATTGATAATTATATACGTTATCATTCATGTCTCAACCTGTGACCATAGACATAGGTCATAACATCATGCAAGACATCTTATATTGCTTACCATTTCCTTAACATTATACACGTGATTCAAGATGATCATAACACAGGTATTATCATGGCAAGATACATAGATGTAATCCACTATCACGATTACCATCAAGCATGTCAAGGGTTACTATCAAAAACCAATGTGATAGCATGAACAAGAATTAGCATATCGATTGTCCATATAAGGAACAAGACCCTCACTAGAAACACCCACTACCCTCACCAAGGGTAGTATCAGACATGGCACTCTCCCCTATCGCCCAACACTACAAACACATAACGGTCAAGGAGACCAGTACATATTGGCCAAGCATATCAGCAAGGGTGTTGGGCTACCTTAGGGTGTATCATGCACCTAGATGTATCGTGCAGCATGCGTCGTGCAACCACATGCATATCGGGCAACCCAGGCATAACGACAACTAGCATATCGTGCAGCTAGGCCCAAAGGGTGTGCCATGCAACGATGTGTCGTGCACACAGGGACAACGACCACAAAGCCTGCCGGGCAGCTAAGCCTATGGATGTGCCATGCAACTAACTGCTAACGGGCAACCAGGGCGTGCAGCTCAGCCAAAGAGGCATATCGTGCAACGGTGTGTCGTGCACAAGGTACATCAAGCAGCACACACACCACAAGGCATAACACGCAAGAGATGCCACACTAACGGGCATCAAGGAAAGCATAAAGTCTAACTGATCTCATGCTATCGGCCAACACACACAGGGCTAAGGCTAAGGGGTAACGCCCACAACAGAACTAGCTAGCAACGCTTCCACAACATCAAGGTATCACGACACCAAGCCACTTCCTAAGTTAAGGGTGTCGGGCAGGGTACTCAGCATAGTGTGACGCTCGACACACAAAAGGTCAAGGCCAGGGTGTAACGCCCAACACAGCCACAACGTGTCGACCAAGACTCTAGGCCAAGGAAAGGATATCAGGCAACATCAACCTCAAGACCATATCGGGCAAGATGCAACCCACAACAAGGTCGTTATCAACCTCAAGCACAAAGGGCACCAAAACCCTAAAGGATCAAGAAGATGGCTCACCTCTCAACAACCAAGAGATAGGGGTCTTGCACACCTCTTATCACCAATTGGGCAACTCAAGGTACAACCACAACCAAGGTCTACAACCACTGCATAGCTCACCTTTCAAGTCCAAGGTGAGAGGAGGGTGTTGCTCAAGCAACTAGAACACAAGCTCACCTCTCAACTCAAACGAGAGAGGAGTGATGGCCATATTACTAGAACTCAAGCTCACTCCTCTAGACCTAGGAGAGAAAGGGGTGTTGCTTACTAAGAAAACCCTAGAACATGGTTCGGCCAACAAGGTGCAACTAAAGCAAGAAACTAAACTAGCAACACACATAGCTGATTATGATCACAGGAAACATACAAGAACATAGAAGAGGTATTATAGTTAGGGTTAGGAGTTATGTAACCCGCCTTAAGCAAGCTCCAAGCTCCTAGCTCCAAGCACCACCACAAAAAGGAGAGAAAGGCACTCTAGGGTTCGACCACCACTAGAGGAAGAAGGAGACTCCAAGGCAAGGATCGACCACCAAGCTTGCAAAGGAAGGGGGGGTATCATGCACCAAGGGAGAGGGAGACTAAGGAACTAAAGGGGTCCTTAGCAAGAGAAAGGAAACACATATATAGGAGAGGATGGAGGAGAAACCAAGGAAAGACAAGGCAAGGTGTCGCCCACCTAGGGACACTTGTCCATGTGCAAAGCCACCACTCTAACATGTCCTAAACACATGTCCAAGGCCATTGCCACATGCAAGCATCAAGCTCCAAGTGTTCACTAGTGGTGACACAAATGAGGTCAAAGAGAGTCAAAGGGTCCATGGGCGACACACCTCCACTCCATGCCCGACACACTCCCAAGGGAAACACAACTCAGGCCGACACACCTAGGCTGATACAAGGCTCACTTGCCCGACACAAGGTCCAACCAAGCAAAAGCAAGGCACAACAAGGCCCAACAAGCTCAACCAAACCCAAGGCAGCTCAAGCAACGAGCCCAACCCTTCCTCTCAACTCTAGAGGAAGCAAGGAGAGGGAGGAACACCTCACAAGGTAACAAACTTGCCCACAAACCCTAGACTTGGGTTGATTGCAAGTGGCACCTCTAGCTCTCAATCAAGCACCAACAAACCCTAATCACCACTAAAGGTGATTAGCAAGAAACTAAGCATCAAGGTTAAGCAAAGCAAACAGGATAAGCCCTAAATGGAGGTCAGGGTCCTTACAAGCTAACCCCCTACAAAGGGATTTTGCCCCCAAAATCCGAAGAGAAAAGCGAGGGATACTTCCTCCTCATCTCTTCCTCAAGCTCCCACGTGGCTTCCTCAACGCCACGATGATGCCAAAGAACCTTTACAAGAACCAGATCCTTCCTCTTCAGCTCCTTAACTCTTCTATCAAGGATCACCGCAAGACCTTCCTCGTAGGTCACATCTTCATCAAGCTCAACCTCGACTGGCTGTATCACTGTTCCTGTATCCGGATGAATTTTCTTCAGCATACTGACATGGAACACTGGGTGTAACCTGTGCAACTCTGGTGGCAGCTCTAACTCATAAGCTACCTTGCCAACTCATGCTATGACCGGGTATGGCCCCATATATCTGGGTGCTAGATTACCCTTCCGGCCAAACCTTAGCACACCTTTCCACGACGAGACTTTAAGATACACTTTGTCTTCTACCTGGAACTCCAAAGGTCGTCGACGATTGTCTGCGTAAGACTTCTGCCTGTCCTGTGCTGCTTTCAACTGTTGTTGTATCACCTTGATCTTTTCTGTTGTCTGCTGTACTAACTCAGGACCTAAAAGTTGGTATTCACCAGACTCATACCAACATAATGGAGATCTGCACTTCCTACCATATAAGGCCTCATAAGGAGCCATGTCAATGCTCCGCTGATAACTAGTATTATAGGCAAACTCTATCAGACTGATATGTACGTCCCAACTGCTTAGGAACTGCAAAACACAAGCACGAAGGAGATCCTCCAAAGTCTGAATAGTCCTCTCAGACTGTCCATCTGTCTGTGGATGGAAAGCGGTGCTGAACCTCAGATGCGTTCCCAATGCTTTGTGCAACTGTTCCTAGAAATGACTCGTAAACTGAGGACCTCTGTCAGAAACTATCACCACTGGCACACTATGCAAACATACTATCTCATCTACATATACCCGAGCGAGCTTCTCGGCTATATACGGTGTCTTTACAGGTATGAAATGGACAGACTTCATTAATTTGTCCACTATTACCCAAATGAAATCATGATTCCTAGTTTTCATGGGCAGACCAACTACGGAATCCATGGTTATATGATCCCATTTCCACTACGGTACCGACAGGGGTTGCAATGTACCTGCCGGCTTCTGATGTTCAACTTTGACTTGTTGACATAACGCACACCTAGCCACAAACTCAGCTACATCTTTCTTCAAGTTGGGCCACCAATACAAGTCCTTCAGACTATGATACATCTTGGTGACTCCTGGGTGCATAACATACATAGACGTGTGTGCTTCCTCGAGCACTAACTTCCTCAGATCATCAGCATTGGGGACCACCATCCTATCTCGGTAGCAAACTAGTCCATCCTTGGAATCATGGAACCCATCACGCTTTTTGCTACCAAACTCTGATATGATCGGCTATACTGTATCATGTATTTGCTGTGCATCTTTGATCTGTTGTCTCAGCATAGGCTTGACTTGCATTTGTGCTAAAAGTCCAGCTAACAAGGAAACTTCCATCTGCATGTTCATCTGTGCAAAGAGACAAACATATCGTGTCTATGGCATACCAAGGAACTCAACTGTGCCTTCTTTGTAGAGAGAGAAGAAGACTTTCGGCTAAGCACATCAGCTACCATGTTCGCCTTACTAGGATGATACTCGATGGTGCAGTCGTAATCATTGATTAGCTCCATCCATCGGCGTTGTCGCATGTTTAGCTCTTTTTGTGAAAAGATGTACTTTAGATTCTTCTGATCTGTAAAGATCCGGCATACCTCCCCGTAAAGATAGTGTCTCTAAATCTTTAACACATGAACCACTGCTGCCAAATCCAAATCATGAGTCGGATAGTTCTCCTCATGTTTCTTAAGATGTCACGAAGCAAAAGAAACCACATGATCTTCCTGCATCAACACACAACCTAAAACTTTCTTGGAAGCATCGCAGAAAACAACATAGACCTTCCCAGGCTCTGGCAGAACTAGTACTGGAGCACTGGTCAGCTTTTCCTTCAAACTTTGGAAAGCTTGCTGACAACGGTCATCCCCGAAAAAAGGTACATCCTTTCTAGTCAACTTCGTCATTGGCAACGCAATTGCACTGAAGTCCTTGATAAACCTCTGGTAGTATCCTGCCAAACCTAGGAAACTACAAACTTCCGTCGACGTCTGCGGCTGTTCCCATTCTACAATGGACTCCACCTTCTTCGGGTCTACTTTGACTCCTTCCGCAGATATCACATGACCCAAGAAAGTCACTTCTTCCAACCAGAACTCACACTTACTGAACTTGGCATACAACTGATGTTGGCAAAGAAGAGTCAACGCTAGTCGAAGATGTTGCTCATGCTCTTGCCTGTCCCGACTATAGATCAAGATGTCATCTATAAAGACTACAACAAACTGATCTAGAAACGAACGAAACACTATGTTCATCAAATCCATGAAAGCAGCAGGCACATTGGTTAGCCCAAACGGCATAACCACAAACTCGAAGTGATCATACCTCATCCTAAAAGCTGACTTTGGTATGTCATCCGCCTTAATCCTCAACTTATGATATCCAGACTGTAGATCGATCTTTGAAAACACGGTAGCACCATGCAACTGATCGAACATATCATCTATCCTCAGTAACAGGTACTTGTTCTTGACCGTGACCTTGTTCAACTGCCGGTAATCTATACATAACCACATCGACCCATCCTTCTTCTTAACGAACAACACTGGAGCACCCCAAGGTGACGTACTCGGTCGGATGAAACCTTTCTCCAACAACTCTTGCAACTGCTTCTTAAGTTTTTCCACCTCCACTGGAGCCATCCTATACGGTGTCTATGCAATTGGTTGTGTTTCTCAGACTAGATTGATCTCAAAATCAATCTCTTGGGGGTGGAGGAACACCAGGGAACTCATCAGGAAACACATCCGCAAACTCTCGGACAACCGACACCTCCTCAAGGCTAGGACCCTTCACCTTGATATCCACCGTGTGAGCTAAGAACGCCTCACATCCTTGTCGTAAAAACTTCTTTGCCACCAAATCCGATACTAGACATGTCAGAAGAATCTTCCTATCTCCTTCAAAGATCCATTTCTTACCGCCATCATCAAACACAGCCTGCTTGGCGCTACAGTCCAAAACAACCTTATACTTCTCTAACGTATCCATCCCAAGGATCACATCAAACCCATGCATATCAAGTGGTATAAGATCCACTTGTATACTGTGCCCTGAAAATGATAAGACACAAGATGGACACTCCTCTCGAAGCATCGAGGAACCATCAAGAGGGGTTTCTAACAATAAGCTATCCTTCTTACAACTAACAGGTAAATGACAGTTTTCAAGCAGACTATAGGCGATAAAAGAGTGTGTAGCACCCGGGTCAACCAGAACAGATATAAAGCAAGAAGAAGACATATCAGAATGAAATAACTCCATCTGACCTGTCACCACTCGTGGGTTGACTATCGCCTCCGGCTGACTCATAGCATAGAATTGAGCCGTTGCTTGCTGTCCACGTCCTCTACTTCCTTGAGTAGACGATCCCTCTTGCGACGCTTGACTGCATCCTCACCCTCTGCTACTACTGGGCTGCTGTCTATCTGACCCTCATTGATTCTGCCTTGGCTGCTGTGTTACTTCAACATCTCTATTTGGGCAGTTTGACCTCCAATGCCTGATCTGCCCACACAGATGGCATGACTGGTCTCGTTGTTGTGGCCTAGGTGGCCCTGTTACTGCCACATAAGCTGTACTATGTGCCTTTGACGGTGAAGAAACATAACCTCTTCCCTTACTCGGAGACCATTGTGATGGTACACTGGAGCTTCTCATCACGGAAGGTGCTGAAAACCTTGACTTCTTGAAGCCACCAAACCTCTGTCCCTAGAACTGAGCAGGCCTCTTCTTAGACATGGATTCTCTTTTCTCCCTAACTGACCGTTCAATCCTCCAAACATATTCCAAAAACGTAGCAAACTACTCACGGTTCTCCAACACAGAAATAGGTGTTGTCAGTTCAGCACTCAGACCCTTCTCAAAATGTCTGATCTGCTCCTCATCTGTTGCTGCCATGTGAGGACAAAACCTCAACAGATCAATGAACTTGGCCTCATACTCGGTGATGTTCATCGATCCTTGTCGCAGGCCCTCAAACTGACTGATCTTCTCATCCAGATACGTCTTCGGAAAGTATCTGCTGACAAACTCGCGCCAGAAAACCTCCCAACCTATCACCTCACCAGGTCGCTTCTCCTCCTCGATGGTCCACCAGTGACCAACACTACCTTTCAGAAGGTAGATAGCATGCTTTACTTTGTCTTCTTTGTGGATGTCAAGGATCCGGAAAGCCTTTTCAAGACTTGTCAACCACAGATCTGCATCCGCTAGATCAGCCGTTCCAGCATAATCCGAAGCTCTGACTCGGCGAATCCGCTCAAAGGTCTTCCCAATACCCGATGTTTCACCATGGGGAGTCTGTGCTCTTGGCGGAGGCACTAGCAATCTTTCTACCATGAGATTCATCGTAGCCATCATCAGCCCCATAAGCTGTTGATAGGCAGGGTGTTCAAGAATGGCTGGGTCAGGTTGGGGGACCTCAGGCACCCGATCTTCATGTGCCCGACCAAAAGCTCCATCAACTGATGCAGAATCGCTGTTCTCGGCAGCGTATTCTTCACGGTTTCCAGACATCTTGGCTTTTCTTCCGCTGAGGGCAGAAGATGATTGTAAGAAAATATGGAAAACTCACAAGAACAGACACAACCTAGTCCTAAATCCCTGTAGACTCAGCGAACCTAGAGCTCTGATACCAAACTTGTGGCAACACATACCACTATCACACAGACAGCGAGGTGTTACGCGAAAATGTGCAGAAAACACCATAAACCACTCATTACCAAAAACACGGGTTAATTAATACCAATTGCGGAAAGTAGATAAACTAAGAAACTATTACATTTAGGTCCTCATCTTTCAAGGAAAACAGGTTATATAAACATGTATAAGATCTTGACACATGTCCACAGCTTAGGGGATCAGCTGTCTAGCCATCACACGAGTTCATCACCTGTTTATATGTACATAACGGCCCACATCCGGCCAGCAACAGGATACAAAAACCATCAACAGCTATACATCGTGAAACAACATCAAAATGCTCCCAAGGACCTGAGAGTACAGGGCTGACTATAGACTTTACTACAAAACAACCAAAACAGCAGTAGGTCCATCTCTTGCCTTCTACTTCTCTTCTTGCTGCTTGGCCGCAACTCCGCAACCACCACCATGTCTAGCTCGACCACCTAAAAAGGTTATAAACCAGTGGGGTGAGACACACAGTCCCAGCGAGAAACATAACTCCCCACCGAAACCATAAAACCTCAGAAAGATTAAAGTAATAGCAGCAAATAACTGATAGAAGGTATAACAAGAGTAGTCTATATATCAAAGCTATTCATACCATGAGGATTACCAGATGTACGGAAGACATATAACCCAATATCTCTTTATGGAACATGATTAACAAGATAATATTTATAAGATCTTACCACATAACATAAGGAACATATAAGCAATTGTAAGTATAACAAGATCAACTACTCAAGTAAGGCTTCAAACAATGTTCCATGTTTTTCCTTAAGCAGCAAATACTATTTGGCTGGATTACATATTATTATGCCCTGAGGAAGTGAGCCGTACCACTCAAATCCAACCTTCGTTTGCGAAACCCAAGCCGGTGCCATACAAGGTCAATGGAAGAGCCAGACTCCACAACCTCCCACCTCGTGGTCAGTGCACGAGTACAACACAAGCATGACCGTAGTCTCATGCTTAAGTGGCCTCAGCCACAGGGTCAGGCTACCCTCTTCCTAGCCCACCTTGGTACACGTATCGGTGCTAGTGAAACTGAGCCACGGGCCTGTTTACCGTGCTCTGAGCCATGAACGCATTCATGCTCTTCTTATCACACATTCCGAGCCATGGGCCTGTTCACCATGCTCCAACATATTGAGCTATGGGCCAGAATCCGCACCCTAGAGTCTACAACCGAAGTTGCACTCAAACATCCTCATTTTTGGCTAGGAGCAACCACACATATTCAATAATATGCGCTTCCAGGTTAACCCGCAGGAGAACCCATTTCACCATCACCAGCTCCTGACGATGATGGATCTATGGCAAGGGCAAACTACGTGATATGTTCCACTGTGATTAGTTAGTATATTTTAAGTGGATTGTTGAGGCAACCAAGTTGTAACACATGTGAAACATAAAGTTACATTATCGTTACCACCATCACAGTATCTTGGGATCTCAATCCCTCATCACAAGAAACCACTACCTCAACAGGCATTCACATCACTTGTGATATCATTCCCAGATCATCATCAGAGGATAACACCTCAACTGGGTACTTTAGCCAAACTCAAGTCCTCAGACCAAAACACATCATGCATGTTATCCCATCATCAAGAGTAACCATCATTGCAACGTTACTCAACATATGTACCTCATAGCCCTTTACCTGGCTATGCATTTGTATGAGTCACCTGCATGGTTAGTATACACACTCATCATGAATTAACTGAAGATTCATATCATCAACATAGGGAAACATTGATAATTATATACGTTATCATTCATGTCTCAACCTGTGACCATAGACATAGGTCATAACATCATGCAAGACATCTTATATTGCTTACCATTTCCTTAGCATTATACAGGTGATTCAAGATAATCATAACACATGTATTATCATGGCAAGATACATAGATGTAATCTACTATCATGATTACCATCAAGCATGTCAAGGGTTACTATCAAAAACCAACGTGATAGCATGAACAAGAATTAGCATATCAGTTGTCCATATAAGGAACAAGACCCTCACTAGAAACACCCACTACTCTCACCAAGGGTAGTATCGGGTAGGGCACTCTCCCCTATCGCCCAACACTACAAACACATAATGGTCAAGCAGACCAGCACATATCGGCCAAGCATATCAGCAAGGGTGCCGGGCTACCTTAGGGTGTATCGTGCAGCATGCGTCGTGCAACCACATGCATATCGGGCAACCCAGGCATAACGGCAACCAGCATATCATGTAGCTAGGCCCAAAGGGTGTGCCATGCAACACTGTGTCATGCAACACAGGGACAACGACCACAAAGCATGTCGGGCAGCTAAGCCTATGGGCGTGTCGTGCAACCAACTGCTAACGGGAAACCAGGGCATGCAGCTCAGTCAAAGAGGCATATCGTGCAACGGTGTGTCGTGCACAAGGTACATCAAGCAGCACACACACCAAAAGGCATAATGCGCAAGGGATGCCACACTAACGGACGTCAAGGAAAGCATAATGTCTAACCGATATCATGCTATCGGCCAACACTCATAGGGCTAAGGCCAAGGGGTAACACCCACAACAGAATTAGCTAGGAACGCTTTCACTCTAGGGTTCGACCACCACTAGAGGAAGAAGGAGACTCCAAGGCAAGGATCGACCACCAAGCTTGCAAAGGAAGGGGGGGGGGGTATCGTGCACCAAGGGAGAGGGAGACTAAGGAACTAAAGGGATCCTTAGCAAGAGAAAGGAAACACATATATAGGAGAGGATGCAGGAGAAACCAAGGAAAGACAAGGCAAGGTGTCGCCCACCTAGGGTGTTACGACCCCGTCTCCCGGTAACCCCCAATTAAGGGAGACCGAAAGGTCAGAGCCATTAACCAATAACCCAGATCAAAGGTTCGACAAATAATTAATAACAATTAATAAACTTTACCAACTAAACTGAAAACTGGTATAAAATAAAACTTTGCTTACCTTTTTAAAATTGGGATTTCTAAACTTCTATCCATGAAGACACTAATCCAACTAATCCTCCTGTGCACATTAATTCTCATTTAATTCCACATATGCCACTTTACTATTTGTTCTTTTCATTTGTACCTAAAATGCCGACAAACAAAACGTCGGTCAGCAAGAAGCTGGTATGTGGGGGAAACAATAATTGTGTAACTATGATAACAAAGTAATCAGTCAATTATCAATTAACAATCAAGATTACATTTTAAGCCATACAACTCAATCCATACATATTCTCAAACTCTGGGCTGTCCCTGCAGTGGACATGGATACCACCTCTCTTTTAGGTTCATATGGTAATAGAGTCGCATGGCACTACCCGAAGATAGCCCAATATCTAACTCAATGTGACTTGATGGTCCTACCTCCATGGTAGCAATGTACTAAGTCATCCATAGACCTGATGGACCTACCCAATAGGTAGCCATGTACTAGGTCTTCCTCTGACCTGATGGACCTACCCACAGGCAGCCATGTACTAGGTCAACTATAATGCCACAG
The DNA here is from genome assembly GCA_963693085.1 of Alisma plantago-aquatica. Taxonomy (NCBI): domain Eukaryota; kingdom Viridiplantae; phylum Streptophyta; class Magnoliopsida; order Alismatales; family Alismataceae; genus Alisma; species Alisma plantago-aquatica. The sequence continues at coordinate 220,486,643 of OY856413.1, forward strand.
AGAGAACCATGATCTGAGCTTGTAGGCATATATCCTTTGTGATAGTCATAGCCACATTATAGTTTGCATGAACTAAATTCATCCAACAGTTTATTCAAGTCATCGGTGAAAATCTCGGAAAACCTCGGAAATCTATCTCGAGATATTCATAAGCGTAACCACATACCTTCAATTGCAGATTTCAAGAAAGATTATGTAGAGAAACCCAATCAAGCAAGCAATGAGGAATAGAAATCCTGAAATAAAAGCACCAATTTCCTTTTATTAATATTTATCCAATTTCATCACATTACTTAGGATTTCAATTCCAATTTTTAGGGTTTCTTTGGAAATTAGGGTTTTTGCCTTCATTATTAATATTATGATCTCTAATTTATCAAAACTACATAAAACCCCTAATTTCTCATTATGGCATATCTTATCAAGTTTAGAATCTTTATTAAGCATCAGATTTCCTTATTCCAAATAAATATGATTTTTATCTCTTTTTATCCCAAATTAGGGTTTCCATATAGATTAGCCTTCTTTTATGGATTACAACTCTAATTTAGGCATCTTTGCATTCAAAACGAATAATTAAACCATATTTATAATTAACAGGGTTAACCTTATCAATTTGACCTATTAATTCACCAAATTACACCCTTAATATTCGATTAGGGTTTCTCATCAACTTTTAATACACTTTACTAGAAATTAGGGTACTTTTGAAAAACGGAGTAGAATTAGGTTCTCAAACTATTTTTATCAGATTCCTCATATTTTTCTACACAACTTTCATATATAAAGTTTTCCATATTAGGTTCCTAGCTATTACTATGAATATTGCAAATAAAAACCCTTTTTCTTGATTATTCGATTAGAGAGGAATCATTACCAAAAATCACAAGCCGCTCGATCTGTAGTCCCGTGATCCACCCTTGGATCTAACGATCCTGGTTGTGATCACCTAACAACAGCTGCTCCCGCTCTGGAGCGTTGGATTTAGCTGAGATCACCGTGGACTCGGATCGTAGGGTGGCTCAGTCGTCGTCTTCCTCAGTTCTCAGCAATTTCGCGCGATCAACCTGGAGGTTGACTCTGAGCTTTCGACGTCCTCCGTTCACACTGATCGGCCAGGGAGTATCGCCTCCCCTCGAAGAAGTTGGTGGCAGGTCCAATTCCTCACCCTAAATTCTCCATCGATGTCCATCACTCGCCGGACTCCGGCGAGGGTCGTCGAGGTGTCGGGGTTGCAGATCAGGATGAAAACACCAATTGAGCGCATAACAACGCTCCTTGGACTAATCCGTAGAGGTTGGGCTAGCAAGAAATGATGCTGGTTCTCTCCAATGACCTCCCACATATATAGGATCGGGCCATGCTTGCAAGGTTTGGGCGTTTCCCAGAACCTCCTCCAATCCTAGTCGAACCAGGGGGTTTTCTGTTCATTTTTATCTCCTGAATTCAAAGGATAACTCAGCAAGCCTGCCTACTCATTGGTTCGTGAGGAAAGTTCAGAGGAAAAATCCCTTTGACAGAGCCAGAGTCCCAGTCTACTTGGGACCTAGATGATGAGTGGCGCCTGTTGGATTAAGATCCAACGGTCCACCATCCTCACGTTCAACCAAAAAAAGGAAACAATTTCTTAAATTCTAAATTAAAGCCATATTTGAGGGAAAAATTGGAAAATTAATAACTCCCAAACGGCAACTCATTTCCTACTCAAATTTTGAGGGAAACTCAATTATGTTTTTATCTTCCATCCTACAAAATTTGAAGTTATTATCTCAAGTGTACGATCCCTTTTATTGGTTTGCAAGTTATCTTTCAATTACTCATATTTTCCATGTCCTTTCTATTTCTTTTATCATTAATTTATGATTCTGAGTTCCTTGAACCCCAAGAAATACCTTAAACTCGAAATCCTATTTTTTTGGGAATTATTTCTTAGCCTTTTGCTTTATTTTCTTATGTACTCCTTATCCAATTGAATTTCTTTTTAATTTCTTTTGTCTTTTTCCTTCAATTGGGCTCAATGGCAATATGGCCCATTAAGAAAACATACAACACGAAATTCATGCATTCAATCAAAAGACATCCTTATTTGTTCATTTATATTTATTAGGATAAATCATATTTCTTACCAAATGAACCCAAAATTGGGGTTGTAACATCCTTCCCCTCTTATAGGAATTTTGTCCTCAAAATTCAATCAAGCAAAACAAACAATTCCGGATAAGATTTTTCCATGTCCATCAATGGCCCCTATGTGGCTTTACCTTACCCATGGCACTTCCAAAGAACCTTTATCATCACATATTCTTTTCTCTGAGTTATTTCATCCTAGCGTCTATAAACTACACAGGTGACTCAGGTCATTTCAGCCTCCCTTGGGGCTCACTAGGTTCATTGTTTAGCTCATGGTCTGGGTACCTCACATAGTGCTCTAAATTGGACACTTGGAACTCATCACACCTTTCTTTATCCTGAGGGGCAAGGTTATCCATAACCTTCTACTCCAATCCATCTCAAATGGACCCATATATCGGGTACTCAGCTCTCTTAGCTATAACTTAGAGGGGTCAGATTTTCATGTCACATATTCTCCCACAGTGAACTGCATGTCAGTCTACTTTGCATCCGCTCATGATGCTCATCGTCTCTAGGCTCCTTTCAGCCATTGCATGATCAAAGCAACTTCATCTACACACACTGTGGTCCTTTCACCAACTTCACCTTACTGAAGTGGTGACCGACACAACCTCCCTTGTAGAGCTTCTTTTAAAACCCTATACTGGCTATGGTGGTTGTCATCACATCTTTCATAGGACAAGAACTGTCTCTAGCTATCACCCCGAATGAGCACATATGCTCTCATTAGACCCTTTAGTCTGGATCATAACAACCATTAGTTAGGGGTGATGAACTATACTAACATCGAGTTCTTCATGTACCTACTTCCACCTTTTGGAAGGAAACCTTTAGGTCAAACTCAAGAACCTTGGAACTCGTTTCATGGTGTAATTGAATCATCTCTCTCATGAGTAGTTCAACCAAATCTGTCTCTTGATAGAACTGTTTCTTTCTCATGTCATCTAGGTAAGGTAATCTACCATAAACCATATTGTATCTCGACCTTCTGGGTTAAAGGGAGACTTACTACAACATCCATAGTGAAGAACTCCCATTCCTTCTCAGGGACTGTTTTATCCTCTATATCGATACACTGGTTACTGGTATTCGTCCTTCACCTCCTATCATGCATGGCAACATGCCACATGCACTTCACCTTATACCTCTAAAACTATTGTCACTTACTATCCTGGTAGTTACCAAGGTATATCATGATCTCCTGCATTGTTATGGTTCCTCAAGCTTGATACCTCAGGAACCCTAAACCATTCTAATCAGGGTTTCATATGAGGCTCTAAACCATCCTTTCATTATGTCAAGGACTAGACTGGCTAACCAAACAATCATTAACGTGTTCAACCTATCTCATTACATCTGAGTGTTAGCCAAAACACATCTTCTTTCCAAACTTAGGGTTAGCCTAACAACCTCTTCTAGCCTAACTAGGTAGCTATATCTCTACCAAAGCATCCATTACCACTTCACATCCTTCGGTATTAGGTAATGTTGAAGACATACTACCTCCATGTATACCGCTTAAGTCCCATCTCGAACTCTAAGTTTATCCTCATCAAGAAAACTCTAAGATCATCCTCTTGGTTATCAAACTCCACCTTGTATCCCATGCAGATTCCACATCGCTCATGATAAAACATCCTCCCAAGGTGATTATCTTAATACTCTTATCGTTTGTACCTGTCCCTGTATCATTCACTCCACCAAGGTATGTTATCATCTCTGTCCTCATACCTCGTAGCAACGTTCTAACCCACCTCATCTTTTATCCTTGGTGTATGTCATGCATACTGTCCCATCTCTCACTCCCATAACAAGAATAAATAAGCATTTGGCGGCCGTCCAAACACAAAGTTCTTCCTATTCCAAGAGTAGAGATGACACATCCCACCTTGCCAGTACACCTTTAAATCTAGGTTGAAACGTGCCATCATCTTGATATCCCCATTACTTCCATGGGTAACTGGTCTCGAACTTACTTGGTCCAATCACAATCCTTGGTCATCTCCTCTAGGCCTTTAGGGTGCCGACACTTTTGGGGTCATCCCTCTTCCTTCATGCATCCAGAGAGTGCCCTACTCATCTGCCCTTTGGGTCCCATGAGTTCATGAAGGTGATCAATCTCCTAACCCATGGCCCTCAGACAATGATAGTTGTTACCTCCCAACCCTATGGTCATGTGCACTAAGGAATTAAGCAACTCCTACTTCCATCGGTCTTATCCCTACCTGACCCTAGGATAGACTTAGGATTCTCTTATATCACATGTTCAACTTAGAACCTTACCCAAGCATTCATCATCTCTCTTCCTGCATTCATGGGCTGACTTCCATCATTCCATAGGGTCATGGCAACCTACCTACCTTGGTCAGGCCCCATACTGGTTACCTCCATGGTAACACATCCACATGCACATAGAGATGGTTATTTGTGAGTCTAAAGGTTCATTCTCATGCCATGTACTTCTTCACTTAACTTCTCAACATCCTTAAGTTTCCTCAAACCCACAAAACATGTAAACATCCAACCAAAGGGTCCCTCTCCCAGGATGGGAGGAAACTACATCTCTTGATAACAAGGTCACAACCATCCTTAGGGTTTGCATTTACATGAGCATGCTTAATCCAGCAACTACTAAGGTACAAGTAGACCACCTATTAAACCATGCTAGGTCATACTTGTTCTCTCTCCTCCCATTAGTCCCACTTAGTTGTGAGGGGTTCATCAAACATACCCTTAACTTAAGGGGTTTCCTTTACCTCTACATATGAGGAGTACCATGCTCGAAACTATAGCGACCCAAATCTCATCATGAGCATCGGGTACACGTCTTCCCCTCTTAGGCCTAGGAACCCTAGGTTCACCTTTGGGTGTCCAACTGCATGCTCAATCTCTTAACCATGAATCAAGCATGTCCAAGATATGTCATATACTTCTATAATCCTTTTATTCGAGAAACACTTTGGAGTTGAGTCCTCTCCCAATACAACCAACTAGGTATAAAGCCTCACATTTGGTTACTTAAACTTCCATAGGGTCTAAGGCACTCTTTGTCTCATCTCAACAGGTAATACCTATACCCTAGGCACATAGGTACCAAAAGCATCCTCCTCTCTCTAGGGTTTGATTTCTCTAAAGGTAACCAAGATATCACCAGTCCCCAGGGATCATGCATGAGGAAACCACTATCATCCACTTAGGTCACATCATTCTCAACTCCCCACTATTCCTCATGTCTTGGAATCCACGCTTCCCACCTTCTTGCTTGAGTCCTACTCTCTCTCTCTCTCTAGAGCTAATCCTACAACCAACTTCTCTATAAGAGGTTCTTTCTTCATGAAGGATCACGCTCATAAGCCTGCCCCTACCTGAGTGAAGCCTATGCTCGAACTTATGTTTACTCAAGATTATCCATAACCCCTTATGCTTATCTCATAAGTCGTCCATCATGATCCCTTATCTAGGGTTTCATCCAACTGTCAACACTTCTGACACACTCTGGGTGCAAGCTATATCCTTCTTGCAACAGCCCGATAGGTTTCTACAGGTTCTCCTCTAACCTCATTCATGAAGGATCTATCCTTCGCTCCAACATGAAAGACCCTTCCCAAGGTTGGGTTGCCAAAGGTACTCAGTTATCAACTTCTCTTGGTTCATATGGCATCCAAGGCATGTTTAACATGACATCTAACTCATCATGTCATCTCTCTCTCTAACCTTCACTTAGGGTTAGGGTTACATCATCCTCAAAGGATTTGCTAGGTCTCTACTTTTAATGGAGGTCTCTACCTTCAAGACTAACTCTCTCTACTCATCCTCCTACCAAGGAGGTCTATCCTCATGTCTCTCCTGAGGGCAATGACAACTCGTGTCATATGACCTAAGCATGTATCTATTCCTTTACGCTTACTCTATTAAGCTTATGTCCATGACATCTTATTTACATGCTTTTTATTAATTTGGTGGAGGATTCCTTAATCCTTATCAACCTTACCCATACCTCAAGAGGGTGAGGAGAAGAGAGGAAACCCTAATCCTTAAGGTCCTTAATAGAATTTGAGTTGAGAAAGGATGAACAAGATGAGAGAGTCCTAAAGGTATCTTATTTCGAATCATGCCCTAAGACTTTGGCCAGGCAGTCACACGGATCCGGGAGTCCTCGTATTCCGACTAGCGGTGCAGAGGAAAATTTTTCCAGCCCCCGGTCGTGATCCTTTTCTAGACACCTCTATCTTTCGGATAATCCTCTAATAACTCCCTTGGATTCTACATAATTTGTAAAATTTAATAATTATTAAAGATTAAATGAGGAACCTATGCTCTGATACCAATTGTTACGACCCCGTCTCCCGGTAACCGCCAATTAAGGGAGACCGAAAGATCAGAGCCATTAACCAATAACCCGGATCAAAGGTTCGACAAATAATCAATAACAATTAATAAACTTTACCAACTAAACTAAAAACTGTTATAAAATAAAACTTTGCTTACCTTTTTAAAATTGGGATTTCTAAACTTCTATCCATGAAGACACTAATCCAACTAATCCTCCTGTGCACATTAATTCTCATTTAATTCCGCATATGCCACTTTACTGTTTGTTCTTTTCATTTGTACCTAAAATGATGAAAAACAAAACGTTGGTCAACAAGAAGCTGGTATGTGGGGGAAACAATAATTGTGCAACTATGATAACAAAGTAATCATTCAATTATCAATTAACAATCAAGATTACATTTTAAGACATACAACTCAATCCATACATATTCTCAAACTCTGGGTTGTCCCTGTAGCGGACATGGATACCACCTCTCTTTTAGGTTCATATGGTAATAGAGTTGCATGGCACTACCCGAATATAGCCCAATATCTAACTCAATGTGACTTGATGGTCCTACCTCCATGGTAGCCATGTACTAAGTCATCCATAGACCTGATGGACCTACCCAATAGGTAGCCATGTACTAGGTCTTCCTCTGACCTGATGGACCTACCCATAGGCAGCCATATACTAGGTCAACTATAATGCCACATAGAGAACTAGGATCTGAGCTTGTATGCATATATCCTTTATGATAGTCATAGCCACATTATAGTTTGCATGAACTAAATTCATCCAACAGTTTATTCAAGTCATCGGTGAAAATCTCGGAAAACCTCATAAATCTATCTCGAGATATTCATAAGCGCAACCACATACCTTCAATTGCAGATTTCAAGAAAGATTATGCAGAGAAACCCAATCAAGAAAGCAATGAGGAATAGAAATCCTGAAATAAAAGCACCAATTTACTTTTATTAATATTTATCCAATTTCATCACATTACTTATGATTTCAATTCCAATTTTTAGGGTTTCTTTGGAAATTAGGGTTTTTGCCTCCATTATTAATATTATGATCTCTAATTTATCAAAACTACATAAAACCCCTAATTTCTCATTATGGCATATCTTATCAAGTTTAGAATCTTTATTAAGCATCTGATTTCCTTATTCCAAATAAATATGTTTTTTATCTCTTTTTATCCCAAATTAGGGTTTCCATATAGATCAACCTTCTTTTATGGATTACAACTCTAATTTAGGCATCTTTGCATTCAAAACGAATAATTAAACCATATTTATAATTAATAGGGTTAAGCTTATCAATTTGACCTATTAATTCCCCAAATTACACCCTTAATATTTGATTAGGGTTTCTCATCAACTTTTAATACACTTTACTAGAAATTAGGGTACTTTTGAAAAATGGAGTATAATCAAGTGCGCAAAGTATTTTTATCAGATTCCTCGTATTTTTATACACAACTTTCATATATAAAGTTTTTCCATATGAGGTTCCTAGGCATTACTACAAATTTTGCAAATAAAAACCCTTTTGCTTGATTATTCGATTAGAGAGGAATCATTACCAAAAATCACGAGCCGCTCGATCTGTAGTCCCGTGATCCACCCTTGGATCTAACGATCCTGGTTGTGCGCACCTAACAACATCTGGTCCCGCTCTGGAGCGTTGGATTTAGTTGAGATCACCACAAACTCAGATCGTAGGGTGGCTCAGTCGTCGTCTTCCTCAGTTCTCAACAATTTCGCACGGTCAACCTGGAGGTTGACTCTGAGCCTTTGACGTCCTCCGTTCACACTGATCGGCCAGGGAGTATCGCCTCCCCTCGAAGAAGTTGGTGGCAGGTCCAATTCCTCGCCCTAAATTCTCCACCATTGTCCCTCACTCGCCGGACTCCGACGAGGGTCTCCGAGGTGTCGGGGTTGTAGATCAGGATGAAAACACCAATTGAGTGCATAAAAACGCTCCTTGGACTAATCCACAGAGGTTGGGCTAGCAAGAAACGATGCTGGTTCTCTCCAAAGACCTCCCACATATATACGATCGGGCCATGCTTGCAAGGTTTGGGCGTTTCCCAGAACCTCCTCCAATCCTAGTCGAACCAGGGGGTTTTCTATTCATTTTTATCTCTTGAATTCAAAGGATAACTCAGCAAGCATGTCCACTCATTGGTTCGTGAGGAAACTTCAGAGGAAAAATTCCTTTGACAGAGCCAGAGTCCCAGTCTGCTTGGGACCTGGATGATGAGTGGTTCCTGTTGGATTAAGATCCAACGGACCACCATCCTCGCGTTCAACCAAAAAAAGGAAACACAATTTCTTAAATTCTAAATTAAAGCCATATTTGAGGGAAAACTTGGAAAATTAATAACTCCCAAACGGTAACTCTTTTCCTACTTAAATTTTGAGGGAAACTCAATTATGTTTTTATCTTCCATCCTACAAAATTTGAAGTTATTATCTCAAGTGTACGATCCCTTTTATTGGTTTGCAAGTTATCTTTCAATTACTCATATTTTCCATGTCCTTTCTATTTCTTTTATCACTAATTTATGATTATGAGTTCCTTGAACCCCAAGAAATCCCTTAAACTCGAAATCCTATTTTTTTGGGAATTATTTCTTAGCCTTTTGCTTTATTTTCTTATGTACTCCTTATCCAATTGAATTTCTTTTTAATTTCTTTTTTCTTTTTCCTTCAATTGGGCTCAATGACCAATATGGCCCATTAAGAAAACATACAACACGAAATTCATGCATTCAATCAAAAGACATCCTTATTTGTTCATTTATCTTTATTAGGAGAAATCATATTTCTTACCAAATGAACCCAAAGTTGCGGTTGTAACATAGGGACAGTTGTCCATGTGCAAAGCCACCACTTTAACATACCCTAAACACATGTCTAAGGCCATTGCCACATGCAAGCATCAAGCTCCAAGTGTCCACTAGTGGTGACACAAATGAGGTCAAAGAGAGTCAAAGGGTCCATGGGTGACACACCTCCACTCCATGCCCAACACACTCCCAAGGGCGACACAACTCAGGCCGACACAAGCATGGCCGACACACCTAGGCCGACACAAGGCTCACTTGCCTGACACAAGGTCCAACCAAGCAAATGCAAGGCACAACAAGGCCCAACAAGCTCAACCAAGCCCAAGGAAGCTCAAGAAACGAGCCCAACCCTTCCTCTCAACACTAGAGGAAGCAAGGAGAGGGAGGAACACCTCACAAGGTGAAAAACTTACCCACAAACCCTAGACTTGGGTTGATTGCAAGTGGCACCTCCAGCTCTTAACAAAGCACCAACAAACCCTAATCACCACTAAAGGTGATTAGCAATCAACTAAGCATCAAGGTTAAGCAAAGCAAACAGGATAAGCCCTAAACGGAGGTTAGGGTCCTTACAAGGTGTGTGCTTATGATGATGTCATCATCATCAAGCTCCAAACCCACGAAGTTTTCTGTGATTTCCATGGTGGTTGCATCAATCAACCAAGATAAATTTCTGAAATGAAGAAAGCATCAACAATTGATAAGGAATTGAATGTAGTAATAATATTAAGGGTTCAAGTTATAAAACCCGCCTCCAATTGAGCTCCAAAGCTCCAATATCACGTCAAAAATGGTGTATGCAACTCCTTTCACCATTCCAAGGCTCATCCTCAAGCTTTGAGTGAAAAAGAATGGTTAGAATTGAAGAGGGGATCGAAATAGGAAGAAATCATGCATTGATTTGTGATTTCCACCATGGATTCAAGGTGAAAAAGGGTCAAGAAACTTACCAATAGGTTGGGGGTCGGTCCTACCAATCTCCCTTGGTCGTTTTCCAATCAAGGAGAAGAAGTGGGGTCGAAAACGCCTTTGGTTTAGCTTGTAAAGGGTACTTTTATAAGAAATTCCATGAGAGAGAATATGATTTATAAAAATTCATTTAATCCAAAAAATAGAGCTGCCTCTTCCCCCTCAACTTCCTTGGATCTGAGGCTATCTTGTTTGCCTCTTATTCCTCTCAATTATCCATTATTTGAAGAAAAGAAAATTAAGCACCTCAAATCATATTATACTAATATCCATATGTGAGTGGATATTTCTTTTTCTTATAAAATTGTGAGTGAGTTATCCACTCCCTTGGATATTTTCATGGTCCTTGAAAAGCTCAAGGACTTACACACACATCTGAATCCAACCATTTTAATTTTTTGTTGAAGGACCTTTAATTAATACATTTATTTTTGCCCTAAATTGAATTAGGGTTTCAACTAGGATTAAATCTTGATTATTTTAATACCAAGATTCTCTCTCCTCCAACTTAATTCAAATGAGGTGCCCCTATAATTTTATTTGCTCTAAATGATGCCAAGAAACATTAGGGACCTTATTGAAGTGGTAATTTGCATATTGAACACTAGGTTTTGGGTAAATTGCACATTACACCAAAACTAGGTTTTAATGCACATACATTGCTTTATCAGCTCTTTTTTTGGTACTAGGCTTCCATTAGCCATACCTCTGCATCATTTTCACTCTCATGATGATTCAACACATTAGGAACATATTATCATGCACAATTTGCAATTTAACCCCTCAACTTGGGTAATTTGCATTTTAGTCCAAAACAAGCAAAATAATGTTTTGACATTATTTGGGGTGATTTTCCACTTGTGTCTCTCTCCTAGTGGTGACTCTCTCCTTAGCTCCCGTGATCTAGGGCTTGCCCCGTCGCTGATTCTGCTCGGGGGGGGGGGAGGTTGCCTACCGACGCACATTGTTCCCTCTCCCCCTGGGCTTCTTCTTCCTCGGCTGTCTCAAGGTGCTTCGACGATCGAAGCCTTTGCCTGCTTTTCATCTAGGACCCATCCTTCTCAGAAGTGGTACTCGGCCTCAGATCTAGAGGCTGCAACACTGGTGGTTTGGGTGGCATGCCGTGGTGGTGCTTTGCCTCGCTGGGGTGGAGCGGAGAGTGGGCGACATGCCCTGATTATCAGTCCCTACGACAGTCGCGACCCCCCGCCCTCATGCTTCTTCACTGGCCTCCCTGTTGTTTTCTTGTTTTCTTTACTGCAAGTTTTTCTGCCCATTTCTCGCCGCTCATCGGCGTTGTTGTCACCGCTTATCAGCGTTGTTGTTCTCTCTATTTGGGAGCTATGAGTCTTGGCTCTTGCTGGCCTCGATTTCTTCTGTTCGGATTCACTACTGGGTCTATGGCTCTGCATGTGGCAGAAAACACTGGTCTGTATATTTTTCATTTGTAGGTTTATCATCTCCGATCTATGCTCAGGTTGAAGGAATCTCTTATGAAAAGCTGCTTAGTTCAGCCTAGTGGAAAAGAGATCAATGCAAAAGCGTTCTATTATCATTCCAATATGAGTTTTGGGGATCGGGTAGCCCTGCTCTTGGTTGTATGTACTTCCAGAATCACTTTTCCTATGTGTAGATGCCGTATGGATTTTCAGTAATGATGATGTTCGGATTGCTAAAAAAATGTTTCAACATTATTCAAAAAGGAGTAAAATTGAAATATAAGTTCCTCTTGAGCTCTAATTACTTTTCACGAGATAAGATTAAGCATCTACTCAACCTTATTAGGAAAATAATCTAGGGTTATATGAGTCCAATCTAGAGCACTATGTGAGGTACCCAAGCCATGTGCTGAGCCATGAACCTATTAAGATTCAAGAGAGGCTGAAATGTCCTGAGTCACCTACAAGGGTACAAGATACCAAGGTGAGAGAGAGAACTCAGATGTAAGAATATAAGATGATGAAGGTTCTTGGGAAGCACCATGGAGAGGGTGAAGCCACATGGGAGCCATGATGGACATGAGAAAGTCTTATCCTGTTTATTTGTATGCTTGGTGGAATTTTGAGGGCAAAATTCCTATAAGAGGGGAAGGATGTTACAACCCCGATTTTGGGTTCTTTTGGTGAGAAATGCAATTGCTCTTAATATAGATATATGAAGAAATAATGGTGTGGTTTGATTTGAATGAATGAATTTCTTTTACAATAGCCTTGTTAGTTGCTTTGTGGGCCTTATTAGCTATTGGGTCCAATAACAGGAAAAAGAAAATAAAAGAGAAAAAGAAATTGAGTTAATAAAAGAATACATATTAAGAAAGGGAGAAGAGAAAAAGGTAGAAGCCTCTAGAAGGCTAGGTAATATCCTCCAAAGGTGGATTTCGTGCCTTTAGGGTTCCTTGGGTTCCAAGGAGTTCAATTTGCAAAGATAACACAACAAGAAAGAGAAAAGATCAATTAAATATTTCTTTATTAAGAAGGAAATATGAGATAACAATGGCTTTGGTGGCGTGGAACAAACTATCCAGCAGCAAGAAAGACAGAGGGTTATGTATGAGGAGTATGAGGGAATGGAATCAGGCTTTTATCCTCAAACACATTTGGGAACTGAGGAGCAATAGGGATACACATTGGCTACGGTTCATGAGAGAAAAAGATCGCAGAGGCACTAGGCCTTCGAATGTCTCCAGGCTGGGTGCTGCTGTTTTCGATGGGGAAGACTTTATGGAAGCGAACACCTATACCATACCAATGAATGGTGAATCTACGAGCATGTGGTACGACCGGTGGATCCATAACAGGCCTAAACTGGAGGAGGAGGTCATGCGACAGGTTCCGCCAGAGTTGGCCGACCTCAGAGTGGCAAGCATGGTGGATTTGCAGGGGAACTGGGATAAGGACTTCCTGTACGATTGGTTTAGTCTAGCAACGGTGGAGGCCATCTTGAACCTTAAACCACCCCACGCGGATGACGACGAAGATGTGACGGTGTGGAGCCTGACTAACAATGGACAGTTCACTACGAAATCGGCCTAATCCAAACTCCATGAAGGGAAGGACATCAGGATCGATGGGAGGTGGACTAAACTATGGAAATCTAAACTCTCTAGTAAAATTAAAATGTTTGTGTGGTTAATGATGCATGATGCACATCTCACAAACAACCGAAGGTTTGAGAGGAGGTTGACGAACTGCAGTTCATGCCCTAGATGTTGGGAGGAGGAAGAAACTATGCTCCATGCCATTAAAGACTATAGAGAGGCTAAGGACATCTGGGAGGAGGTCTACAACAGCACGGGCATCCCCGATCCTTTGCAATTGATGGTAGACATCAGACACTGGATCGACGCAACCCTCAATCTGTACGAAGAAGAAAGATCGGCTATCTTCATCACCTGCTGGGTGATTTGGAAGGCGAGAAACATACGAGTTCTGGAAGACAAAACCATGGACAAGCAGACAATCGTGGGAAAAATTAGGTGGGAGATTGCGGCACACAAATAGGCATTCAGTAGGCAAATGCAGATGGAAGCCTTCATCAACCCCGCTCGCTGGATGGCGCCTCCTCCTAGAGTAGTCAAATTCAATTCTGACGCGGCTGTAAAGAATAGAACGACCTGTAGTGCTTTTGTCTGCCGCGATGAAGAAGGTAGGTGGATTGGAGGTGCGGCAGTAAGATTGCAAACCACGGAGGTGGTTGAGGCTGAGTTGGAAGGAGTCTTGTTCGCCATGGAGGTAGCGCTGGATAATAACATCACACAAGCTATATTTGAAACAGACTCTCTAGAGGTTGTGAAGATGTTACAAGGAGACATTACTGATTGCCCTAATTACGCTAAGACCGTCGGTAGGATCAAACAGATGAGCAGATCCGAATGGTGTATCAAGCATATTGGAAGAGATGGTAACATGGTGGCAGACCAGTTGGCCAAGTCTAACATTAAAAACCAACCTGCATACGTCGAGTATGCTTCACCCCCTGGGGGTTGTATTGATTTACTTTCTAGTGATTGTAATGGTAGTAGTACTACCACGTTTATGACTTCTCATTTAATTAGTGGTTGTATTTTGTCATTTTCTGAAGCTCGTAAGAGGAGGGAGGGATGAATAAGATTGCCTCCTGACTTTTCTAAAAAAATGATATTACAATAAATATGTGTATATATGGATAATGGATCCATATTGGATAAAATTTCGTGTCCAAATGGTTTCTAATGGAAAAAGGAATCAAAATCAAGAAAATAAAAGATTAAGAAAGAGGAAATACCAATTAAATTGGTTTTATTAAAGAATAACTTGCTTATGAAGGAAATGCCCTTTTCCTTTAGAATTTGGGTTTCAAATTTAATACATGAGTAGATAATGCCAAGATAGAGTTTCCTCTAAAATTTGAGTGAAAATATTAAATGAGGAGAGAGATATTGTTACAACCTCAATTTTGGGTTCTTTTACTGAGAAATGTAATTTCTCATATTAAAGATATTGGAACAAATAATGATATAATTTATTTTAAATAAATGGATTTCGTTTACAATAGCCTTGATGGTTGTTTTGTGGGCTTTATTGGCTATTGGGCCCAATAACAAAGAAAGGACAAAAGAAACTCTGTTATTGAGTAAATAAGAAAAGAGAGGGAAAGAAAATGTGGAAACCTCTAGAAGGCAAATCCAAAGAGAGATTTCGTGCCTCTTGGGTTCCTTGGGTTCCAAGGAGTCCAAAATTGCAAAGATAAAGCAATAAGAAAAGAAAAGATCAATTAGATATTTCTTTAGTAGAAAGAAATTGAAAACAATGATAAAATGAGGAAAATAAGTGGAAAGAAGTATAATTGAGTTATCCTTAGTGGAATTTCGTATTCTAAGGATTCCTAACATTAAAAAGAATACCAATGAGGAAAATAAAAGAGAAATAAAGAGAAATCCTCAAAAAGAGATATTTTAACAAGAATAAAACAAGATAATGAAGGATAATGCATTTAGATGCATCTAGAGGGATAATGAGTATCCAATAAAAGGATTTCAAAATAATAGAGTTTCTTGGGATCCAAAGAGTCCCAATGAAGAAAGAGGAAAGAGAAAATACCTATAAAACAAAATAAGAATATAGTGTGAATACATTATTAATGGATTATGTGGTATTGTTAAAAAGGAGGTGTTTTCTACTTAAGGAAAACATAATTTCATGATTAATGAATTTAAAAACAAGTCAAAGGATAATAAGGGAGAATATTTTCATATTCCTAAAAATCCAATGAATATGTTGTTTTAAGGAGATGTTTAAGAGAGAGAAACTTGCTTATTAGTAAAGGAAACACATTCCTAATTGGAAGAGGGATTGGTTGCTTCATGGGAAAGCCTACTGGAGTGTGGATACCCAACCTTATATAAAGGGTAGAGCCCTAGTTCGTGTCTAATAGAGAGAGAGAGATCCCATGCTCTCCTCTTTGTTCTATCCATGAAAACCTAGCCAAGATGGGTAGAGGCACCCTGGATCGTTTGAAGGTTATGGCATGGTCCTGCTGGAGGCGTGAAACACCCACGCAGCCGAAGGGAGGCTTGGCGATCGTCTCTCCACTCTAACTTAGACGCAGTAGCCCCTGGATGGCTGGAAGGGTCGGCCGCATAGGCAGACCTGGCCTGCGGAAGCTAGCGGCTTTGGCCGTGAGATCTTGGCAGCCAGGGGAGCGCCGAGGAGCTTCGGAGGTGGAGGGATCATCTCCGGAGGTTGAAGGGGTCCAGGAGAGGGTGGAGGAGGAGCGCAAGCTACAGCTAGGGTTGCTGCAGTAGAAGCAGTAGCTGATCGCGAGGTGGAAGAAGGTTAAAGATACATTGGATGGATATGCCCCTCCGCGGGCTAAAGAAGAACCCACTTAACCGGGGGTAAAGTCGACAATTCGAAATGTTTTCCTAAAAGCAACTTTGCATGAGATTGGCCACGTGGCACTCCTGGATTGGCCCAAAGTAAGTATTTTGTGAAATTCATATCTCATTAACTGTAGCTCGGATAGATGTGCAATATACATGAATTTTGATCAGGAGAACTCAACGAATGCAATAAAAATATGAAACCTAATCCTGATTGCAATTTGAAAAGTAATGGAAGTTATTAACTTTAATGTAATGATGATTAAGAAACCCTATTTTGATATGATTAATGTGATTAGTAGGGTTTAATTGATGATTAAAGTTGATATTAACATGTTAATCATAAAGAGATACATTAAGATCGAAAAAGATGAATTTTCCACGTAATTAGTTTAATTGAGAGTTCATGTGCAAACATATGCTTTAATGGGCCTTGAAACCCTAATGTTGGCAAATTTGACTCTTAATGGCTTCAATTATTCAAAAACTGTGAATAAAGCTAAGATATAATGATACTAAGCTATTTCGATCATTAAAGTTCCTAATTGTGGTTAAATACCCTTAATGTGGAAATTAGGGTTTCCTAGTGGATAAAAGGTAGAATTAATGATAATAATGTTCATATTAGTATTAGAGCATAATGAACTATGAATTGATGATAAACGAGCATAATGACTTTGTCATAGATTGAAAAGGATAAAAATGGTAGCTTTAATGTAAAAGAAGCTTAATGGACTTAATTGATGGTTATTTGTGCATTAATCTGGAATTAAGGTTACGTGTTTGTAAAAGGTAACCTTAATAACTTTTGTGAAGGATATATGAGAAAATTAGGGTTTAAAAAGAGTAAAGGGAAGTAAAACCCTAATTGCAAAGTAAACCCTAAAAAGAGGAAGAAACCCTAAAAAAAGGAATAGAAACCATACGTAGCAAGATGGTTTGGATAGTTTTTGATAAAAAGGAATTGGATGTATATTTAAGGATTGAACTGTGTACTTGCTTGATTCTGGATTACTTGCTTGTTTGGACTATTACTGCATCTGAGTCTGCTTGACAGGTATTTGGTTACACCTATGAATATCCTGAATTAGTTTCCCAAAGATTTTCGAGGTTTTATCGATGACGTGAGTTAAACTGTTGGATGCATTTAATTCTTGCAAATTATAATGTGGATATGACTATCACGTAAGACATGTGCCTATTATCTCAGATCCTAGTCCCGTCTGTAGTTTAATAGATTGACCTAGTGCATGGCTACCAATGGGGTAGGTCCATCAGGTCATTGAATGACTTAGTATATGGCTACCAATGGGGTAGGTCCATCAAGTCACTTTGAGTCAGGGATTGGGCTACCTATGGGTAGTGCCATGCGACTCAACCCTAGATATTGATCTACCAGTTAGGTAGGATCATGTGGGGTTTAATAAGGATCTACCTAGAGAGAGGTAGTATCTCAGTCCACTGCAGGGACAACACAGAGATAGGGGACATGTAAGGATTGAGTAGTATGGTTTAGAAATGTAATCTTGGCTATTAAATGATAATTGGCTGATTACATTGTTATTGTAGTTGCACGATTATTGTTTCCCCCACATACCAGCTTCTTACTGACCGACATTTTGTTTGTCGACATTTTAGGTACAAATGAAAAGAACAAACAGTAAAGTGGCATATGTGGAATTAAATGTGAATTAACGTGCACACGAGGATTAGTTAGATTAGTATCTTCATGGATAGAAGTTTAGAAATCCCAATTTTTAAAAGGTATGCAAAGTTTTATTTTATACAGTTTTCAGTTTGGTTGGTAAAATTTATTAATTGTTATTGATTATTTGTCGAACCTTTGATCCGGGTTATTGGATAACGGCTCTGACCTTCTGGTCTCCCTTAAATGGGGGTTACCGGGAGGCAGGGTCGTTACAATTGGTACGAGAGCATAGGTTCCTCACTTAATCTTTAATAATTATTAAATTTTACAAACTCCGTAGAACCCAAGGGAGTTATTAGAGGATTGTCTGAAAGACTGAGGTGTCTAGAAAAGGATCACGTTCGGGGGCTGGCAATATTTTCCTCCGCACCTCTAGTCGGAATACGAGGACTCCTGGATTGTGTGACTGCCTGGTCGATGTCTTAGGATATGACTCGAAATAAGATACCTTTAGGACTCTCTCATCTTGTTCATCCTTTCTCAACTCAAATTCTCTAAGGACCTTAAGGATTATGGTTTTCTCTCTTTTCCTCACCCTCTTGAGGTATGGGTAAGGTTGATAAGGATTAAGGGAATCCTCCACCAAATTAATAAAAGGCATGTAAATAAGATGTCATGGACATAAGCTTAATAGAGTAAGCATAAAAGAATAGATACATGCTTAGGTCAAATGACACGAGTTGTCATTGCCCTCAGGAGAGACCTAAGGATAGACCTCCTTGTGAGGAGGATGAGTAGAGAGAGTTAGTCTTAGAGGTAGAGAACTCCATTAAAAGTAGAGACCTAGCACATCCTTTAAGAATGATGTTAACCCTGACCCTAAGTGAAGGTTAGAGAGAAAGATGACCTGATGAGTTAGATGTCATGGTTGACTGAGTGTTTGGTTGGAGATGCCTTTGGGATGCCATAAGAGGTTAGATGACCTAGTACATTTGGTGACCCAACCCTGGAGAGGGTCGTGCATGCTAGAGAGAAGGATAGCTCCTTCATGGATGAGGTTAGAGGAGAACCTATAGACACCCTGTGGGCTTAGGAAAGTAGGGTATAGCTTGCACCCAGAGTGATTCAGTAGTACGAGCAATAAGTTAAAACTGAGTCCAGAAGGATAGGATGGATGGATTATGGGATAAGCATAAGGGGCTATGGATAATCATGAGCAAACATAAGTTTGAGTATAGGCTTCACCCGCGTAGAGGTATGCCTGTGAGCTTGATCCTCCATGGAGAAAGGACCTCTAGTAGTATGGCTGGATGTGGAGTTAGCTCCAAAGAGAGAAAGCAGGACCCCAACACGGAGGATGAAAGCCTAAATCCCGATATTTGAGGAATAGTAGGGAGTTGAGGATTATGTGACCTAAGTGGATGATAGTGGTTGCCTTATGCTTGACCCCTGGAGGCTGATGATATCTTGGAACCAAACCCTAGAGAGAGGATGAGGCTTATGGTACCTAAGTGCCTATGGTATAGATGTTTACCTTATGAGATAGGAAGAAGAGTTCTTTAGACCTAGAAAGGTTCAGTAACAAGTTGTGAGGCCTTATACCTAGTTGGTTGTCCTTGAGGAGGACTCACTCTGAGGTGTTGCTCATATAAAAGGATCATGGGAGTACATGACATACCTTGGACATGCCTGATTCATGGTTAAGAGATTGAGCATGCAGTTGGATACCCAAAAGAGAACCTAGGGTTCCTAGGCCTAAGAGGGGAAGCAGTGTATCTGATGCTCATTATGAGATTTGAGTCTCTATAGTTTCGAGCATGGTACTCCTCATGTGTATAAGTAAAGGAAACCCCTTAAGTTAAGGGTATGTTTGATGAACCCCTCACCACTAAGTTGGTCTAATGTTGAGGATGAGAACAAGTGTGACCTAGCATGATTTAGTAGGTGGTCTACTTGTGCCTTAGTAGCTTTCTAGGGCTAATCATGCTCATGTGGATGCATACCCTAAACATAAGGACATTTGTGACTGTTGTTATCAAGGTGTAGTTTCCTCCCATCCTGGGAGAGGAACCCTTTTGTAGGGTGTATACCAGTTTTGTTGGTTTTGAAGTAACCTAAAGAGGTTTCAGAGGATCTTGTAAAGCTAGGTGAAGAGTACATGGTATGAGAATGAACCTGCAGACCCATAGATAACCATCTCTACGTGCATGTGGATGTGTTACCATGGAGGTAACCGATATGGGGCCTGACCAAGGTAGGCAGGTTGCCATGACCCCTATGAAAGGATGAAAGTCAGCCCATGAATGTAGAGAGATATGATGGAGGATTGGGTAAGGTTCTAAGTTGAACATGTACTATGTTAGAATCCTAAGTCTATCCTAGGGTCAGGTAGGGATAAGACCGATGGAAGAAGGAGTTGCCTAATTCCCTAGTTGCACATGACCATAGGGTTGGAAGGTAACATCTATCATTGTCTGAGGGCCATGGGTTAGGAGATTGATCACCTTCATGAACTCATGGGACCCAAAGGGTATATGAGTAGGGCACTCTCTGGATGCATAAGGGAAGAGGGATGACCCCTAAAGTTTTGGCACCCTATAGACCTAGAGGAGATGACCAAGGAATGGGTGTGGACCCAAGTAAGTTCGAAACTAATTTTCCATGAAAGCAACTTTGATATCAAGATGATGGTGATGTAGAGACATAAGTTGCACGTTTCAACATAGATTTGAAGGTGTACTGGCAATGTGGGGTGTACCATCTCTACTCTTGGAACAGGAAGAACTTTGTGTTTGGATGGCCGCCAAATGCTTATTTCCTCTTGTTATGGGAGGGAGAGATGGGACAGTACGCATGCCATACACCAGGGAAAAAAGATGATGCGACTTGGAATGTTTCTACGAGGTATGAGGACATAGATGATAGAAAACCTTGGTGGAGTGAATAATACATGGATGGTTTGCAAACAATAAAAGGTATAAGGTAGTCATCTTATAAGAATGTTTTTTTATCTTATAAGAATACTGGTATTTTTGGGAATTAAAGATGATTTACCTTATTAGACGGGGTCCACTACCTAAGTTGGCGCTCCTGGATTGGCCCAGGTTGGGCGGCCTGCCTCCCATGGTCTTCCACTTGGCTGGTGTGCTCAAGAGTGGACCGGTTGGTTTCTTCCTGAGTCGCTTGGTTTAGCTTGGTTCAATTCTAAGTCGATAACACAACATTTCTCCCGCTCAGCCTCTCGCCCTCAAGCTCACGAGTCTGATGCGTTGCTCCCCTGTTTCTGGCACCACCATTGCTTGGGATCCCGAAGTGGAACTCCATGAGGTATTAGCATCTTTACAAATAAAAATTGGCACAATTTCCTCACCGGAACTCTAGAAAGTTCTTCGGCACCTTGCCTCCTTGGACAGAGCTGAAAGCCCGCTTACCGCTAGGTGGTCGTCTTCCCTGCCACCGCATGATGGAGGAGAAAGGGGGAAAAGAGGTCGCTGACCCTTATGCTCGAATCAAACTCACTCAGAGAATCGAAAAGGCCCAATGAACTTCCAGAGATCTTATAAACTCAAAAGGGCTGCCTTGATATCTGCCCTTGACTCCGCCTTCATCCTGACATCCACTGTCTTCGCTGACTGTGGTGGGTCTTTTTCTCTCATGACCTTGGATCTGCATCCACTTCAAGGATGGTTGACATTCCTCTATGAGGTGGATGGCATCACCCAGATGTGGTGCAGTTGGTCAAAATTCCCTCCCAACACTCGAGCTCCACCTACAGGTCATAGGGTTCAAAGGCCATCACTACCCCTGCAACTGAAAACCTGAGAGGGCTACATGCTATGGCAGGGATCTCTGACTACTTTTTCTTGGTCACTGCAAAAGATAGTGGTGATAAGAGGGAGCAGGGGAAATGGATCTCCATGATTCTTGTAGATGGAGATGGTGCTAGGGACATAGCTTGGTCCTCTCCAAATATACTGCCTCCCTACCTAAATCGGGGGTTGTTGGAGATCACCACGCTTCTCAGATCAAAATAACTTGCTAGGTGAGTGCGAGAGGTATAGTTGAATAGGTGGTCGAGGTTGGGTGGATCGTGTTGTTGTTCATGTTACTCTTCCCAATTTTGTCAGAGGTTGAAGATGAATATCAACCATCCCATCCAACTGGTGGAGGGCTTAGATCACGCCACCTTGCCAGGCTCTAGGCCGCACCCAAGAAGAAGGGAAGTAATCGAGTGTGACACCAATGTCACATGGGCCTTGAATTAATAAGCGGGTGACATATATACGAAAGTTTAACATCATTTAAATAATTTATATCATCAGCTTCAATCTACTATAACTCTTTCTAGGTACCTCCATCCATCCTAAATGTTTTGGCCTAATTGTTATGTTACATAGTTTCTTATCCAGAAAAGTTTTAGACCAAACTCCATATCCGACCATGAAAATAAATTTCCCAGAAAACCCTCTTAATAAGTACATAAACCTCAACTGAAATTCAATAGATCATCAAATCTTATTGATCAAACAAATCCTAGAAAATTTTTTATGATACTACAACTTGGATATTCATCAATATACCACTTTAATTCATTGAGTCTATTAGATGGGTCTGTTGGCCTCACAAGTACCCAAGTCAATTAATCAAACCTATTCATCATACTTGAACTCAATTAATGTTCTAATCATCAATTGCATATATAGTTACACTTTTTGGGTGGTAATACACAATAATTGAATAACCAATCACTCAATTTGGGTTCAACCATCTACACAATATTCATAGTCCTTGAACACCTTATTGGGTATCAAGACCCTAAAATTAGGGTCATCACATTCACCCTACCTTATATGGAATTTCACCCTCAAAATTCAACTAATCTCATATCTAAGGTGAAAACAAGGAGTTCAACCTCATATAAGTCAACACTTCTAGGCTTCAAAGCCATCATAGTTCTAGATATACCCTAAGTTTTATCTTAGGATATTTAAGCATGCAAGGGTATACCCACCCCACCTTATATAGGTGAAAGCATTTTTTTAATGGAATTGTAGCATCACTTAGTGTCTTAGTCATCGTATGACATTCATATATCTTATTATTTACATCCTCATAGTCCCTTAAGGATAAGGGTTTTGTTTGCTTGTAAGAAGTTAAGGAGGTATTACTAAAGTTTTCATCTTTCATTATACTTGCCTATGTAAGATGATGTCAATATCTCACATCTTCAGTCACTAGAATTATCATGTTTAGATCATTAATGTAGTTTATGATCAACATCATACTATGATTTCATCATTAGAGAAAGGCTTGCTTATCATACTTAAATATTAGGGTTTCACCCTATTCAACGAGTTATCCTCAAGAAGAAGCTTAGATTTAGAAGGATTGATCCTAGACACTACATTTTGTGATTATTAATCTATGACCCAAAGATATCTTTTTTTTAGCTCATGATTTCAAATTTATATCATTCATGCATGATATAGAGAGAAAGAGAATATACCAATCCAATTTTATCATGCTTACAAACTTGGATATCACATGCATGATATAGGGAGGAAATATAGAAAATATTAGGCCACTCTTACACGAGTGACTCTTCATAAATAAATCATATATATAGCTTAAGTGAGGTCTCTAATATCATATATAAAGAAGGAGAAGAAGAAGGGAGAACATGTATTTTGAGTATCTTTTGCACAAAACATCATACTCCCATAACTAGAGTTCATATATTACCACACTTGCAACTAATGATGAAATTCACAAAATATGTCACTCCATCTAGGACCTAACTCAGCCAAAGGATTGACTTTATCATATGGGTCATCTACCCATCCTTTTCGTTTACCCAATTCTCACCTATAGATTTGAATCATGCATAAGGACTCAACTCAACACTCAAGAGTAATCTAGTGTAGGACATTTTTTAAACACATATCTCAAATATTGGAGGCTAGGTCCTACGACCTTCTCCCTGTGGGCCTTACTTTCTCTAGAGTTCACCACATATCTCATCCTACCACTAGACATCCTCCTTGTATAAGAGCTTGAGGCTCATGCACACTCATCTCTATCTTAACTTAGCTTATCTTAAGTAGGAAAAGGGAATGTACTTTCATCATCACGACTTAGCATAAATCCTCTAAGAGTGGATTTGGCTCATCTACAACTCAAATCTTAATAAGGAAACTTATACCATCATGGATTAAAGTTAGATAATATTTTATATGCTTATTTCCTTCATCTTTCTTTTGTCTATCAATGTATCACATAACCTTATGAGGCTCTAGACGTCTAATCTAGATCTATTCTCTCTTCAAGATTGATGTCACTCCCTTTAACTTAGATTGCATGAACACGCACTACTCTCCTGTGTGAGGGACACATTTTTATATTTACATATATCTAATAAAATATTATATAATTTTTTTCCAAGAAAGAAGGCATCAGAGAAAACTGTCGAGGTGTGAGCCGATTGGGAAACAAAACCAAACTAGCAAACTCGAGTGTCCAACACACAGTAGATAGACTGGTTCCATGTAACCTAGTGAAATGGTGAGTACATGGTGTAGAATATTGTAGCTACCCAATACATATGAGCTCTATATGCAAAGGGTTTCAGACACTTGTCTAAACCTAGTTCTCGAACATCTAGGTTCTAACATAGAGGATAAGTCAAACCTAGTCCTTATACAACAACTTACTAAATTTCTAGGGTTTTATGTGAAAGGTTAAATTTAGTTTTATGTTTCATAGTGAGCAATTTTCAGATATAGCTATTGTTCATGCTCTGATACCAACTGTAACATCCTCAGATTTTCACCTTCTCAAAACCCCATGGAGAATGAGAAGACAAAATCCAAAAATGTTAGACAATTGTTTTAGAGTGTGTTGCAGAAGCAATTTGTGCATACATGAACAAATAACCATAACATACACCATAACACATCTCAACATTCAACATGTACATTATACCATAACACATCTCAACATTCAACATGTACATTATTGCAACATGATTTACAAATGTATATTGAAAGAGAATTTTACACAAGACTAAACATGTATGCTAACTAGGATCTTAGACAATAGGTACATCCTGTACAACTTGCTCACATCCTAATCCTTTATCCCATTCTAGCTCTGGACCTAGAAAATATGAGAAACAAAAACATCAAAAAAAGTTGGTACGTGGAATTAAAATGCTATACTATGCTGGCATATTGAAAATACTTGAAAAATAAGAAAGAGAGAAAGAAACATTATTTAATGGCATAAAATAAGGTAAACCCAAGTTATTAATCATATTTCAATGGACATGTATTACTATGGTGGACTTAGCACAAACATATATTATTGGGCCCTATCCCTGCATACGTTGTACCATTAGGGATCTCCCTGCGTACCTTGTACCATTAAGGAGGTGCTAGTCAACATTAATACTTTCCCTCTCGAATAGGGAGATTAATGAACCATCAGTAACTACATTCCATTTTCTTTTCTTAGTGATCTTAGTTTTCAAGGCAGAAACAACAATACATATAGATGTACATCCAATAAGATATTCAAATACATGCAAGCAATTACTCATAATTATCATCCAGAAAAAACTAGTCATATACTTATATCCACGTACATGAGTTTAGAGGTTCTTATCACATCCATGATCATCTAGATAAACTGGTCAACACCTGATTTAAAGAAATTAATCATCATTAATATAGATACACCATATTCTTGGTATTTTAGGTCCAAATTAGGGTTTAGGCCAACATTGGTTCAAACTGATCTAAACTTGTGTTTGATATTGTTTTACTGACTAGGGTGTCATTTTAGAGGTCTGGTTCAATTTTTGAAATTTTCTGATGACCGGTCTATTTTCTAGAATTAATATGAGATTTAAACAATCTAATTATGATTTAGTAAGAAGATACCTTGTACTTTGGCATAATAATCAGATCAGGCTCCATCATTAGTTTCAAAATAATATTAGAGTTCAGTAGTATTTTTCTCAGATATATTATTCATCATATCCTATTTATACCATTAAAAATATTCTAAAAGAAGCATTATCATTTATATTATAAAATATTCATTTAAATTTCTTCAAAAGACTAATATAAGGGTCCAGTAATAGAGGGGATGTTTTTCTGAGTCTGGGGATATTTTTTGGGCATTTATAGGCCATTGGAGATATTTATAAACAATTTTCTAAGAATACTGGTATTTTTGGAATTCAAAGATGATTTACCTTATTAGACGGGGTCCACTACCTAAGGTGGCGCTCCTGGATTGGCCCAGGTTGTCCGGCCCACCTCCCATAGTCTTCCACTTGGCTGGTGTGCTCAAGAGTGGACCAGTTGGTTTCTTCCTGAGTCGCTTGGTTTAGCTTGGTTCAACTCTAAGTCGATAACTCAACATGTCGCCCGCTCAGCCTCTCGCCCTCAAGCTTACGAGTCTGATGTGCTGCTCCCCTGTTTCTGGCACCACCATTTCTTGGGATCCTGACGTGTAACTCCATGAGGTATTAGCATCTTTGCAAATAAAAAATGGCACTGTTTCCTCACCGGAACTCCAGAAAGTTCTTCGGCGCCTTGGCTCCTTGGACAGAGCTGAAAGCCCCCTTACCACTAGGTGGTCGTCTTCCCTGCCATTGTAGGATGGAGGAGAAAGGGGGAAAAGAGGCCGCCGACCCTTCTGCTCAAATCAACCTCACTCAGAGAATCGAAAAGGCCCAATGAACTTCCAGAGATCTTATAAACTCAAAAGGGATGCCTTGATATCTGCCCTTGACTCCGCCTTCATCCCGACATCCACTGTCTTCGCTGACTGTGGCGGGTCTTCTTCTCTCACGACCTTGGATCTGCATCCACTTCAAGGATGGTCGGCATTCCTCTATGAGGTGGATGGCATCACCCAAATGTGGTACAGTTGGTCAAAACTCCCTCCCAACACTCGAGCTCCACCTACAGGTCATAGGGTTCAAAGGCCATCACTACCCCTGCAATTAAAAACCTGAGAGGGCTACAGGCTATGACAGGGATCTCTGAGTACTTTTTCTTGGTCACTGCAAAAGATAGTGGTGATAAGAGGGAGCGGGGGAAATGGATCTCTCTAATTCTTGGAGATGGAGATGGTGCTAGGGACATAGCTTGGTCCTCTCCAAATATGCTGCCTCCCTACCTAAATCGGGGGTTGTTGGAGATCACCATGCTTCCCAGATCAAAATAACTTGCTAGGTGAGTGCGAGAGGTATAGTTGAATAGGTGGACGAGGTTGGGTGGATCGTGTTGTTGTTCATGTTACTTTTCCCGATTTTTTCAGAGGTTGAAGATGAATATCAGCCATCCCATCCAACTGGTGGAGGGCTTAGATCACGCCACCTTACCAGGCTCTAAGCCACACCCAAGCAGAAGGGAAGTAATCGAGTGTGACACCAATGTCATACGAGCCTTGAATTAATAACCATGTGACATATATACGAAAGTTTAACATCATTTAAATAATTGATATCATCAACTTCAATCAACTATAACTCTTTCTAGGGACCTATATCCATCCTAAATTTTTTGACCTAATTGTTATTTTACATAGTTTCTTATCCAAAAAAGTTTTAGACCAAATTCCATATCCGATCATGAAAATAAATTTCCTAGACAACCCTCTAAATAAGTACATAAACCTCAACTGAAATTCAATGGATCAAACAAATCCTAGAAAACTTTTTATGATCCTACAACTTGGATATTTATCAATATACCACTTTAATTCATTGAGTCTATTAGATGGGTATGTTGGCCTCACAAGTACCCAAGTCAATTAATCAAACCTATTCATCATACTTGAACTCAATTAATGTTCTAATCATCAATTGCATATATAGTTACACTTTTTGGGTGGTAATACACAATAATTGAATAACCAATCACTCAATTTGGGTTCAACCATCTACACAATATTCATAGTCCTTGAACACCTTATTGGGTATCAAGACCCTAAAATTAGGGTCATCACAACTAACCCTACAACTGACCTTACCACTAGAGGTTCTCTCTCTAAGAAGGTGGATCAATCTAACATGGATACACCTTCATGGGCGAAACATATCAAACCTATGTTCACTCAAGATTAGCCATAACTCTTCATGCTTATCTCATAAGCTATCCAACATGCCCTTCTGGCCTAGGTTTCAACCTACTGTCAGCACTACTGACGTTCTCTCCTACATAGGGGCATGCTCATCTATGCTCACATATGCCCATAAGGGTTTCTATATGGTCATCACTAACCTCATGAAGGAGTTATCCTTCGCCCTAACATGCACAAACCTTCCCAGGTTGGGTCGCCCAAAAGGCACTAGGTCAACCAATCTCACATAGCTCATACTTCTCATAGGTATTCAAAACCAAAAGCATGTCAACCCACACACATGGTCAATCATGATATCTAACTCCTCATGCCATCTCTCTCTAACAACCACTTAGGGTTTAGGATTAGCATCATCCTCAGAGGATGCGCCAGGTCTCTACCTCTTTCTAGAGGCCTCTTCCTCCAAGGCTCTACTCATCCTCCTTTTAAGAAGGTCTAACCTTAGGTCTCTCCTGAGGGTACAACAACACATGTCATGCAAACTAAGAATGTAACAATCATTAGTTTATGCATAAACTATTATCTTATGTCCATGACATCTTGTTTACATGCTTTTCATTAATTTGGTGGAGGATTCCTTAATCTTATCATACATACCCTGACCACAAGAGGGTGAGGAAGAGAGAGAAAAACCATAAATCCTAGAGTCCTTAATTAAATTAGGTTTGAGAAGGGACGAAATAGATGAGAGTCCTAATAGGTATCTTATTTCGAGTCAGAACCTCAGACGTTGGCTAGGCAGTCACTGCATCCGGGAGTCCTCATGACCGACTAGCGGGGCGGAGGAAAATATTTCCAACCCCTGGAACGTGATCCTTTTCTAGACACCTCTATCTTTCAGAAAATCCTCTAATAACTCCCTCGGGCTCTACAAAGATTGTAAAATTTAATAATTATGGAAGATTAAATGGGAAACCACAACTCTGATACAAAATGTAACGACCCCGCCTCTCGGTAACCCCCAGTTAAGGGAGACCAAGAGGTCAGAGGTGTTATCCCAAAATAGTATTAGTGGTTTTGCAAATAATCAACAATAATTAATAAATTCTACTGCAACTAAACATTTAATGGAATAAAATTTTTATTTTCATACCTTACAAAATACATGATGTGGAATTCTTTACCCAATAAGGAACATATCTATCTATAATCCTCCCATTCTTTATTAAACTTTATTTCATCAATTCCACTTTAAAGCATTATACATTTTCTTGATAACCTAAAATTTCGACAAACAAAACGGCGGTCAGTATAATGAATTATACTGGTATGTGTGGGAAACAATAATCATGCAGTTAAGTATAACAACATATTACAAGCAATTATGGTTTAGCAAGAACACTTTATGTTTTAAACATGACTACTCAACCCATACATACCCTAGCCTCTGTGTTGTCAATGTGGTGGACATGGATACTACCTCTCATATGGTAGATCTCATCTGACCCCCATGATCCTACCTAATAGGTAGATCAATACATAGGGTCATAGAGTCACATGGCACTACCCAAAGGTAGCCCAATCACTGACTCATGATAACCTGATGGACCTACCTCAGAGGTAGACCATGTACTAGGTCATCCTTTTCATCATCATCAAAGCTACAGAGGAGGACCAAGATCTGAGCTAGTCATGTACACATAATTATGGTGATAGTCATAGTCACTTTATAATTGCATGAAATAAAAGGCAATCAAGCAGTTATTCCAAGCAATCGATAATACTTTGGGAATCACTGGGAAACTAAAGCGATTTATCCATAAACGTAACCACATACATGTCCTTGAGTAAAGAATCCAAAGATCAATCAAGGTCTTCAAGCAAACACTTAAAGCAAGCAACCCTAAACCCTGGAACATGTAAATTGCCTATTTTCATTTTCACATTCTAAATTTCTTTCCAAAGGCATGAGAATTTCCCTAGGGTTTATTAGGGTTTCTTTGGCTACTTTACCTAATTATGCTCCCCTTTTAGATTAAAACCCTAAAACATGCTCTTTTATTTGAAAACCCTAATTAATCCATTCATCATCATCATTAAGAGTTCTTTACATGCATTTAGGTTTAAGGATATTAATCCTCTGTGACAAACTAATAATTTTAGATTTCCTCCATTAAAACCCATCATTCCTTAAATTAGGGTTTTAGTTCATTAAACTATAACATGTGCACAAAGGAAACCCTAAAACAACCATATTAACATCCTTTTATGAGTTTATCCTTTCTTTTATTTTAAATAGGTTAATATCAATCCATATTTCGAATTAAGCCTAATTTTCTCTTCTTTTACCCTAAAATAGGGTTTCTAGATTCATTATCTTATATTCTGGGTTCATAACCCTAAAACATTTAATTTCTCATCTAAAATAGAGTTGAATCTATCATTATCATTCAACATGTTAATATTACTTGTATTAACATATTAAGCATCATAGATTCACTCGTTAATCTCAATTAGGGTTTCTAACCAAATTTTAATACATTTTCCATCAACTAAACATACTTTTGCAATTAGAAATGAAAATGGGTTCTCAAACTATTTTTATCATGTTCCTTATATTTTTCGGATAAATTTTCATATATAAAATTTATTCATCAGATCTTCCTAGCAATAGTTATGATTTTTGTAAAGAAAATCATTTTCTCGAATATTTCGGCAGAGAGGAGCTATTTACCAAAAATGCTAGGCCACTCGATCGGTGGTCCGCTTGGACTACGTAGGATCAAACGATCCACGTTGTGTGTCTCCACCATCTCAATCATGCGTGCTAACCCAACACTGGTCTGTTGGATTTCTCACAAGTCCACGGTGGTCCTTAATCCGACGACCACTACTTCTTATCTTTCTTCTTCCTCTCAAAACCAGCTTGCGGTGGCTCCGCGGCAATGCTCTCGTCGGAGAGGAATCGATCCAGAGAGGGATAGGGAGTTAGTGATCTAGGAGTAGCTGTTTGGGTTCGTGAAGATGTGAGGAATCGAGAGGGGCTATATTTATAGGATCGGGGGGGGGGGGTCCCTCTAGGGTTTCCCCAAACCTGCCGCTGTCCACACCTTCGGGTGATTTGGGCATTCTTTCTAGAATACTCGAAACACCCTAAAAGCTAGGTTAAATGGGTGCAGAATCATGTCCCAAAGACCCTTGTGGTCTTGGATTCCTAGCTGGTACTGTGTGATTCGATAAAATTGGATTAGAAATTCTCAGTTTCCCTTTCCATTTCCTTCTGTGATTTGAGGCCGACAATGCACAACCACCATCAGATCCGTGGTCCTCTGGACCACACTGGGAATCCGACGGGTGTCATCGTCCTCTTGTTTCTAATTTCATAAAAACAAAGGAAAATATGTATTAAATAAAGGAAACTTGTTAAATTGATATCTGTAATGGCCCCGCCTCCTGGTAACCCCCATTTAAGGGAGACCGGAAGGTCAGATCCGTTATCCAATAACCCAGATCAACGTTTTGACAAATAAACAATAACAATTAATAAATTTTACCAACTAAACTGAAAACTGTATAAAATAAAACTTTGCATACCTTTTAAAAACTGGGATTTCTAAACTTCTATCCATGAAGATACTAATCAAACTAATCAACCTGTGCACGTTAATTCACATTTAATTCCACATATGCCACTTTACTGTTTGTTCTTTTCATTTGTACCTAAAATGCCGACAAACAAAACTTCAGTCAACAGGAAGCTCGTATGTGGGGGAAACAATAATCGTGCAACTACAATAACAATGTAATCAGCCAATTATCATTTAACAGCCAAGATTACATTTTAAACCATACTACTCAATCCTTACATATCCCCTATCTCTGTGCTATCCCTGCAGTGGACTGAGATACTACCTCTCTCTAGGTAGATCCTTATTAAACCCCGCATGATCGTACCTAACAGGTAGATCAATATCTAGGGTTGAGTCGCATGGAACTACCCATAGGTAGCCCAATCTCTGACTCAAAGTGACTTGATGGACCTACCCCATTGGTGGCCATATACTAAGTCATTCAATGACCTGATGGACCTACCCCATTGGTAGCCATGCACTAGGTCAATCTATTAAACTACAGAGGGGACTAGGATCTGAGCTAGTAGGCACATGTCTTATGTGATAGTCATATCCACATTATAATTTGCAAGAATTAAATGCATCCAAAAGTTTAACTCATTTCATCGATAAAACCTCGAAAATCCTCGGGAAACTTATTCGGGATATTCATAGGCGTAACCACATACCTATCAGGCAGACTCAGATGCAGGAATAGTCCAAACAAGCAAGTAATCCAGAATCAAGCAAGTACAGAGTTAAATCCTAAAATATACATCCAATTCCTTTTTATCAAAAACTATCCAAACCATCTTGCTACTAATGGTTTCTATTCCTTTTTTTAGAGTTTCTTCCTCTTTTTAGGGTTTACTTTGCAATTAGGGTTTTACTTCCCTTTACTCTTTTTAAACCCTAATTTTCTCATCTATCCTTCACAAAAGTTATTAAGGTTACCTTTTACAAACACATAACCTTAATTCCAGATTAATGCACAAATAACCATCAATTAAGTCCATTAAGCTTATTTTACATTAAAGCTACCATTTTTATCTTTTTCAATCTATGACAAAGTCATTATGCTTGTTTATCATCAATTTGTAGTTCATTATGCTCTAATACTCATATGAACATTATTTATCATTAATTCTACCTTTTATCCACTAGGAAACCCTAATTTCCACATTAAGGGTATTTAACCAAAATTAGGAACTTTAATGCTCGAAATAGCTTAGTATCATTATATCTTAGCTTTATTCATGATTTTTGAATAATTGAAGCCATTAAGAGTCGAATTTTCCTACATTAGGGTTTCAAGGCCCATTAAAGCATATTTATGCACATGAACGCTCAATTAAACTAATTACGTGAAAAATTCATTTTTTTCGATCTTAATGTATCTCTTTATGATTAACAGGTTAATATCAACTTTAATCATCAATTATACTAATCACATTAATCATATCAAAATAGGGTTTCTTAATCATCATTACATTAAAGTTAATAAATTCCATTACTTTTCCAATTTCAATCAGAATTAGCTTTCAAATATATTTTTATTGCATTCTTTGAGTTCTCCTGATCAAAATTCATGCATAATGTGCATCTAGCCGAGCTACGGTTAATGAGATATGAATTTCACAAAACACTTACTTTGGGCCAATCCAGGAGAACCACGTGGCCGATCTCATGCAACGTTGCTTTTGGGAAAAAATTTCGAATTTTCGACTTTACCCCCGGTTAAGTGGGTTCTTCTTTAGCCCGCAGAGGGGCATATCCATCCAATGTATCTTTAACCTTCTTCCACCTCGTGATCAGCTATTGCTTCCGCCGCAGCAACCCTAGCTGCAGCTTGCGCTCCTCCTCCCTCTCCTGGACCCCTTCGACCACCAGAGATGATCCCTCCACCTCCAAAGCTCCTCGGCACTCCCCTGGCTGCCAAGATCTCGCGACCAAAGCCGCTAGCTTCCGCAGGCCAGGTCTGCCTATGCGGCCGACCCTTGCAGCTGTCCAGGGGCTGCTGCGTCTAGGTTAGAGCATAGAGACGATCACCAAGCCTCCCTCCGGCTGCGTGGGTGTTTCACGCCTCCAACATGACCATGCCATAACCTTCAAACGATCCAGGGTGCCTCTACCCATCTTGGCTAGGTTTTCATGGATAGAACAAAGCGGAGAGTGTGGGATCTCTCTCTCTCTCTCTCTCTCTCGGACTCGAACTAGGGCTCTACCCTTTATATAAGGGTGGGTATCCATGCTCCAGTAGGCTTGCCCACGAAGCAACCAAGCCCTCTTCCAATTAGGAATGTGTTTCCTTTACTAATAAGCAAGTTTCTCTCTCTTAAACATCTCCTTATAATAACATATTCATTGGATTTTTGGGAATATGAAAATATTCTCCCTTATTATCTTTTGACTTGCTTTTTAATTCATTAATCACGAAATTATGTTTTCCTTAAGTAGAAAACACCTCCTTTTTAACAATACCACATAATCCACTAATAATGTATTCACATTATATTCTTATTTTCTTTTATAGGTATTTTCTCTTTCTACTTTTTTCATTGGGACTCCTTGGATCGCAAGAAACTCTATTATTTTGAAATCCTTTTTATTGGATACTCATTATCCCTCTAGATGCATCTAAATGCATTATCCTTCATTATCTTATTTTATTCTTATTAAAATATCTCTTTTTGAGGATTTCTCTTTATTTCTCTTTTATTTTCCTTATCGATATTCTTTTTAATGTTAGGAATCCTTAGAATACGAAATTCCACTCAGGATAACTCAATTATACTTCTTTCCACTTATTTTCCTCATTTTATCATTGTTTTCAATTTCTTTCTTACTAAAGAAATATCTAATTGATCTTTTCTTTTCTTATTGCTTTATCTTTGCAATTTTGGACTCCTTGGAACCCATTTAACCCAAGAGGCACGAAATCCCTCTTTGGATTTGCCTTCTAGAGGTCTCCACATTTTCGTTTCCTCTCTTTTCTTATTTACTCAATAACATAGTTTCTTTTTTCCTTTCTTTGTTATTGGGCCCAATAGCCAATAAAGCCCACAAAACAACCATCAAGGCTATTGTAAATGAAATCCATTTATTTAAAACAAATTATATCATTATTTGTTCCAATATCTTTAATATGAGAAATTACATTTCTTAGTAAAAGAACCCAAAATTGAGGTTGTAGCATCCTTCCCGTCTTAAAAGAATTTTGTCCTCAAAATTCCATCAAGAAAGCAAACAAACAGGATAATCCTTTCTTATGTCCATCAGGGCTCCCATGTGGCTTCACCCTTTCCATGGTCCTTCCCAAGAACCTTCATCATCTCATATTCTTCCATCTGAGTTCTCTCTTACCTTGGTATTTCGTACCCCCATAGGTGACTCAGGATTTTTTAGCCTCTCAAATAGCTGAATAGGTTCAGGGCTCAGCACATGGCTTGCGTACCTCACATAGTACTCTAGATCGGACTCATGGAACACAATATACATCATATTATCCTGAGGGGTAAGGCTAAACACAACCTTCTCGACCAATCCATCTCAAATGGACCCATATATTGGGGACTCAACTTTCTTAGTTGTAGCTCAGAGGGGTCGGATTTTCACATTATATTCCCCCATAGTGAACTGCATGTCATTCTGCTTTGCATCATCTCGTAACTCATGTCACCCTTGGGCTCTCTCTCAACCATTGCATGATCAAGTGACTTCATCTGCACACACTGTGGTTCTTTTCTGACCTTCGCGAGGCCTCCTTCACCAACATCATCATTATGAAGTGGTGACCGACACAACCTCCTTATAGAACTTCTTGCATCCCGATAAAATCTATGGTGGTTAACATTACATCTTAAGAACTATCTCTTTGTATCACCCTGAACAAGCACACTTGCTCTCATCAGACCCTCTAGTCTGGATCATACTAACCATTAGTTAGGGGGGTGATAAACGGTACTAACATCAAGTTCTTCATGTACCTACTTCCATCTTATGGAAGTGAACCTTTAGGTCATACTCAAGAACTTTTGAACTCGCATCATGGTGCAGTTGAACCATCTCTCTCATGTGTAGTTCAACTCGATCTGTCCCTTGACAGTACTCTTTCTTTCTCATGTCATATAGGTAAGGCGATCTACCATAACTCATATTGCATCTCGACCTTCCTTGGTCTAGGGGAGACTTACAACATCCATAATGATGCTCTCCCTTCCCTACTCAGTGAATCTTTTATCCTCTATATCTATACACTAGGTTACTGGTGTTCGTCCTTTACCTCTTGGCTTGCAACATACCACATGCAGCCTCATCTCTATAGCTTCCATAGTACTGCTACCACTCATTATCTCAGTAGTACCATGGTGTATGGTGATCTTAAAATCATGATTTCCTATATGTCATGATTCCTCAAGATCGATTCCTCAAAAACCCTAAACCACTCTCATCGGGCCGGGGTTTTATTACCTTCCTATCCAAAGAAGTGTATCTGAGGTTCTATCACCATCCCTTTGTTATATCAAGGACTAGACTGGCTAACCAAACAACTACTAAATTATTCAACAGATCTCATTACATCTGAGTGTTAGCCCAAACATATCTCTTTTCCAAATGAGGGTTAACCTAATAACCTCTTGCCAAACTAGTCAGATATATCTCAACCAGAGCATTCATTACCACTTCACATCCTTAGGTATTAGATAACATTGAAGACATACACTTCCATGTATTTTACTTATCATCTCAAACTCAAAATAGCTCCAATGGCCTATAAATGCCCAAAAAATATCCCCAAACTCATAAAAACATCCCCTATATTACTGGACCCTTATATTAGTCTTTTGAAAAAATTTAAATATATATTTTATAATATAAATGATAATGCTTCTTTTAGAATATTTTAAATGGTATAATTAGGATATGATGAATAATAATATCTGAGAAAAATACTACTGAACTCTAATATTATTATGAAACTAATGATGGAGACTGATCTGATTATTATGCCAAAGTACAAGGTATCTTCTTACTAAATCATAATTGGATAGTTTAAATCTCATATTAATTCTAGAAAATACAGTCATCAAAAAATTACAAAAATTGGACCAGACCTCTAAAATGACACCCTAGTCAGTAGAAAAATATCAAACACAAGTTTAGATCAGTTTGAACCAAGGTTAGCCTAAACCCTAATTTGGATCTAAAATACCAAGAATATGGTGTACCTATATTAATGATGATTAATTTCTTTAAATCAGGTGCTGACCAGTTTATCTAGATGATCATGGATGTGATAAGAACCTCTAAACTCAGGTATGTGGATATAAGTATATGCCTAGTTTTTTTTGGATGATAATTATGAGTAATTTCTTGCATGTATTTGAATATCTTGTTGGATGTACATCTATATGTATTTTTGTTTCCGCCTTGAACACTAAGATCACTAAGAAAAGAAAATGGAATGTAGTTACTGATCGTTCATTAATCTCCCTATTAGAGAGGGAAAGTATTAATGTTGACTAGCACCTCCCTAATGGTACAAGGTACGCCGGGAGATCCCTAATGGTACAAGGTATGTGAGGATAGGGCCCAATAATATATGTTTGTGCTAAGTCCACCATAGTAATACATGTCCATTGAAATATGATTAATAACTTGGGTTTACCTGATTTTCTACCATTAAATAATGTTTCTTTCTCTCTTTCTTCTTTTTTAAGTATTTTCAATATGCCAGCATAGTATAGCTCTTTAATTCCATGTACCAACTTTTGTTGATGTTTTTGTTTCTCGTATTTTCTAGGTCCAGAGCTAGAATGGGATAAAGGATTAGGATGTGAGCAAGTTGTATAGGTTGTACCTATTGTCTAAGATCCTAGTTAGCATACATGTTTAGTCTTGTGTAAAATTCTCTTTCAATATACATTTGTAAATCATGTTGCAATAATGTACATGTTGAATGTTGAGATGTGTTATGGTGTATGTTATGGTTATTTGTTCATGTATGTAGAAATTGCTTCCGCAATGCACTTTGAAACAATTGTCTAATGTTTTTGGATTTTGTCTTCTCATTCTCCATGGGGTTTCGAGAAGGTGAAAATCCGGGGACATTACATTAGCTCTAGGGAGAGAGAGTCAGACCTGAGAAAGAAGGTTGGAAGCTTAGACTCTGAGATATGAGGAACCATGAGGAGTTGGGTATGTTTTAACCTAGAATGGACAACTTAAGTGGATGGTTGTGGTTACCTCGTGCATGATCCTTGGAGGTTTGTGGTATCTTGGTTGCCTTTAGAGGAACCGAACCCTAGAAGAAGGAAGAGTATGCTGGTACCGATGTATAGATGTTATTGGGACCTACCTTTTAGGTATATAAAGGATAGTTCCTTAAATCGATGAGGTATAGTATCAAGTTGAGAGGCCTCATACCTAGTTGGTTGTCCTGGTTTAGGATCCTCAGGTGTTGCTCACGTGGAAGAATAATAGGAAGTGCATGATGTACCTTGTACCTATTTGGTTTGTGGTTGAAAAGTTGAGTAGGCAGTTGGACGACTTATGCATAAAAGTGAACCTAGGGTTCCCAGATATAAGAGGGGAAGTAGTAGTACCTGGTGCACCTGATGCTCACATGATGCTTGAGTTCCTACACATGCGAACATGGCACCCCTCATGTTTAGAGGAAGAGGAAACCCCTTGGACTAAGGTATATGTTTGATGAACCCCTCACATATAGATTGGTGAGACATGCATGTATGATCTTGGTCCAATGTTGAGGTATGGGAACAAGTATGACATACCAAGGAGACCTAGCAAGGTTTAGTAGGTAGTCTTCTTGTTAGCTACGTGCCTTAGTAGCTTGCTAGGGATAAGCTTGCTCATGATGATGTAAATCCTAGATGTAGGGACGTTTGTGACCTTTGTTGCTATTCGGAGGTAGTTTTCTCCCATCCTGGGGAGGGACCCTTCTGTAGGGTGAGTATAACCTTTTGTTTAGGTTCGAGGTAACCTGAAGAGGTCTCATAGGAGCTTGAGGAGCTAAGTGGAGAGTATATAGTATGAGAACGAACCTATAGACCCATAGATGACCATCTCTAAAGGGCATGTGGATGTGTTGTGATGAATGCATATTCATCCGGGTTTAGTCACCATGTTGGGCCCAGTTTTTCTTAGTATTTTTACATTTATTGGCTTTATCTTCTCATATGCACATTGACTGGGCTTAATCAAATTTATCCATATTTTAATTCAATTTTTCACCTATTTGCAGGTCTTATTGAGTCCAAGGTCATGTTTGGGCCCTTGTTTACTTGGGTCAACAGTAGTCAACAGCCCTCACATCCATAACTATCATGGGCCCCTCTATTCATCAATAGAGGTCGATGTTCATCTCTTCTCCTAATACTGTGATCGCAATTTTCTTCTTTTCTCCCTCTAACCCTAAAACCGCTCCTGTAGTTCTCTTCGTCCAAACCGCAACCTCTGCTAGCATGCATCACACCCGCGGTCCTCCTGTCTCCACCACCGCGACCTCCCAAAACCACGACCATCTTCTGACATCCAACACCGTGACCTCACTACATCAACAAACGCGGTCTGCCCTTACATCTTGCCATGATCGCGGTGGTCCTCATTTCCACCCGCGGTCTGCACCAGATGTCAGCATCCAAGGCGGAAACCAACAACAGTCATCCTTCGACAATCACAACAATGCCTGGACCTCTTCACCTTGACTGCCACCATCACAACATCATCAACTCTCCACCATCTCTGCTGCCATCCCACCCTTGCACCTCCGCCTGCTGCTTCCCTCTCCCCCTACTTAGCACATGTATGCGACCATCGCCCTAACCGCGATCACCTGTCCGTGTTGCCACCTGTCCGCGGTTCCATAACTGTGACCTCCTCCCTCTCAGTGAACCATGATCGTGGCATTTTCACCATGTCAAGAACCGCGACCTCTCCCTCACACTACGGTTGTGGTGTCCAACTCCACCCCAACAATCGTGACCTCAGCACAAGAATCATGACCAAAGGAAGAGCACAAGAACCGCGACCTACAACTCATCACAACAACCGCGATCAGTGCAAAAAGAAACTGCGACCACAGAAGTAAGTCGATGGCCTGCACATATAAATAGGCCACCCACCCGACCTGTCAAAGCACCCTCTCCAGACGTCGTTAGGCTATAGGTTTGTCCTCAGCCTAAGGAGACAGTCTCCTCCAAAGCTAGGCATCGCCCAAGAAGCATTCAACCCCTTGTTCATCCATCTATCTGCTCCATCCAACCCGTTCATCCAGATATGAGGTAGAAACCCAGATCTGCAGTTGTCTTCATCATCTATGTCGTGCCTATGCCACCATCACATCCACAAGCTGCTCCTCCTATTGGGAGAAAGGATTATGAGAAGAAAGAGAAGGTGGAGAAAGAAGATCTACCTCGTTTTCCGTGGTGTTCTTCCCTCCTCGTCCAGATCTGCCCCGACGTTGTGTAGAAGACCATCTCTCCACTGAGCCGTGATCATCTTCTTCACCATGCTCATGGCAGAATCTTCCCTCTCTTTTGTTCTTCTTATTTCTCTCACCATGAGTGAGTAGTTTCCTTTTGCTGGGGTGCAGGGACTAACCCCCTGTCCATGCTTATATGTCTTTTCATTAAATATTCCATGGCATGTATATAACTTTTCATTTTGTTATTAATCGTCGATGTGTACTTGTAGATTGATCACCTGCTTGCACTTATCTTGTTCGTTCCTATGTTGCGAGAACTTCAATATGTAAGATTTGAATGTCAATTAATGTGGTTGAATCCCTAATGAGAAATCAGATGGCATTCCCTAAGGTCGTAAGTGTATGATCCGTGAGGGGACAAGCCATCTAGCCCACGGTGACGCTTTCGTGTGCCTAAACATCCTAACAGAGGGCCGCATCTTCAGTTCGTATCTATATCTTCAGAACTATAAGTGCATGATCCAGATGGCGATGAGAAATCTAATGCCGAAGGTGATGCTTACGTGAAACTAAACATCCCTCCGGGAGGGTTTGCAGTAGCTCTATTTGGACAGTTAGAACTTGCATGCATGTTTGTGTTTGGATGTGTTTGCATGTGTAGCGGTGGTGAAACCTAGGTCCATCCCAGCGATTCCCATCATTAATCTTTAATCAACTTTTAAATCCTACTCTTTACTTTCCTTGCATTTAGTTTAATTAAACTCAAACCAACCTCTGTTCTAAATATTAGTCTTGATTCAACTGGAATTGACTAGTAAAAGATTCTTAAAAACATTGTCCCTTGGGATTCAATCCTCAACTACACTGCAATAAGACCTGTCTGCTTGTGGGTGGTATTATTGCATAAGGTTTTGGTTAAAAACTCTGGGATTTCAACCCCGAGTGAATTTGTTAGAGAGGTAATATCCACGTCAAATTCTGGCGTCGTTGCCGGGGACAACGGAATCATCCAGTTAAATCTAGTTCTTTTGAGACTAATCTAGGATTTTCTTTTACTTTTAACACTATCGATCATTCACTTGAATTCAGTTCCTCTCTATCAATCTTACTTCCGAAAAATCATTCAATCCCAGGTTCCCCCGAAGACTAGTGTATGCACCAGTCGAATAGTTTCAGACTCTCTACTAGCTTTGACCCTGAGATAGACAGAACCTTTCATCGTCAGAATAGAGAGAACCAAGCAAGGAAGGCCCAAGAGGAGGAAATAGCCTGAAGGGTCTCTCTAGCCCTTAATGCACAAAGAGAAAGGCTCATGCAAGAAGCCCGAGCTATAGTTCAAGAAGAAATCCAAGCAGCACAAGCAGCAACGCAAGTAGCAGAACTACAGAAGGACCTTAGGGAGTTCTCAATCCCTAAGGCTGCTGACGTTCATCACCCAGTGCAACCTCCTCCCATCAACGCTCCAAATTTCGAGATCCAGGCACATTGGATCACCTTGCTTCAAAATAGCCCATTCTATGGTAAGCAAGGAGAAGATAGTTAGGAACATCTTCTGAGGTTTATTGATCTATGTGCTATGACAAAGCAAAATGGAGTATCCGATGATGCCATCCGACTCTGTTTCTTCAAGTATTTTCTTGTTGATAGATCTATAAGTTGGTACAATTCCTTGCAATGTGAACCCATCACCACTTGGGAACAACTTCAAAATGTCTTTCTGGAAAAGTTCTATCCTCCTTATCTCACCTATGAAATTAGGGGCCGAATAACACAGTTCACTCAGGTCCCTGGAGAATCCCTTGCTAAAGCATGGGAAAGATACAAAGAGCTCCTACGCAAGTGTCCACACCATGGCATTCCTAAGAATCAACTCATTGAAATCTTTTATAGGGGTGTGGATGATGATATCAAGAAGTTTTTAGACTCCTCATCTGGGGGAAACTTCATGCGTCAAAGTTGTGATAGTGCATGGAAGGTTGTCAACCTTGGAGCTGCAAATCAAGCTAATTGGGGTAGATCAATAGGCAAAGGAGTGTTGAAGGTAGCTATGGCTGAAGCTATTCCTGAGTACAAGTCTATCGTTGAATCCCTCAAGCTTTTAGTTGCCAAGCAAGACCATCTCGAATCATCTATTTCTTCTTTTGAAAGAATACACTCACCCCCTCATCAACAAGAGAAAGTCAAGTCTGCCTCTCTATTTTTTGAAGCTTGTAAAGGCAATGACCACTCTACTTTATCCTGCAATGTTCTTTATGATGTTGTTTTAAGAAAAATCAATGGACAAGGAGATAATGGCCAGATGGAAAGCCTGAATGCTGTCAACCCTATCCCTAGTCAAGGTTATTACAACCCAGTCAGAACAGGAACCATCCCAGTTTTCAATATGGAAATCCTTCGGGAGCGGTAAACTCACATCTACTTGGTTCAAACTACCAACAACAGAACTTCGGAAATCAAGGGAACTTTAGAGGTCACTTCTAGAATAGGAATTTCAACCAATATCAGAACAACCTTCAATTCCAAGATCCAAACCAAGTT
Organism: Alisma plantago-aquatica; assembly: GCA_963693085.1. NCBI lineage: Eukaryota > Viridiplantae > Streptophyta > Magnoliopsida > Alismatales > Alismataceae > Alisma > Alisma plantago-aquatica. The sequence goes on from OY856413.1 coordinate 220,529,121, forward strand.
ACTCACAAGAACAATCAACAAGGACATCAACCCGGGGCTATTTCTTCTAATGAAAAACTTTCATCCATTGAGAAGATGTTTCAGTTGCAATAGACTATGATAGCGAACCAGCATGCCCATGAAAAGGATATTGAATCTCAAATAGCTCGACTTGCAACTAGCATCAAGCCACCTGCTGGAGTGTTAGCTGGGTAACCAAAAGACAACCTAAAGCATGTGGAACGACTTAAAGCTGTGACAACGCATTTAGGCTTTGTTTTTCCAGAACCCACGACTCCTATCACTGTGACAAATGTCCAAGGTGTTGAGCATAGTGTAGTGGCCACTCAGAATGATAAGACCTACAAGGCAAATTCTGAGGAACCTATTGTTGCTGATGCAGAAGACTCGCCTGAGCCATTTGTTCCAGTGTACAAGCCTCATGTGCCGTTTCCAAATCGACTGAATTTTACCCAGCTCGATACTAGGTTCAACAAATTCAAGGAAATCATGAAAAAGTTGTATGTCAATATCCCGCTCTTAGATACCATGGCTGAGATGCCCCAATGGTCAAAGTTGTTCAAACTCCTACTCAGTCAGAATTACAAAACTGAAGAGCATCAGACAGTGAAACTGGCAAGAACACCATCTGATTTAGTGATGGATAGGATACCACACAAGCATAAGGATCCTGGATCTTTTGGAATTACCTACTCGATAAGTGATTCAATCAACTGACCAAGTCTAGCTGATCTTAGAGCTAGCATTTCTATCATTCCTCTTATCCTATGCAACAAATTGGGCCTCGCCGACTTCTTACCCACTAGAATGCCCATCGAACTTGCTGACTCCTCAATGATCAAGCCAGTTGGCATCATAGAGGACATCCGTGTAAGGCTTGGGGATCTATATGTACCGTGTGATTTCGTACATCAAGGAGAATCCACACTACCCCCTCCTTTTTGGAAGACCTTTCCTCTCAACCTCTAGAGCTCCGATTGATGTTGAAGCTGGAGTCTTGACCCTAAGGGTGGAAAACCAATCTTTTGATTTCCATGCATCCAAAAGTGCTAAGGAGTGCACTGAAGAAGAAGAAGCGCATTTTGTTGACTGTGTTAATCAATTCACTCAAATGCAGCAACAATTCCTTACCTCAAAATCTAATATTCCCTCAGAAAAGGACCATGATGAAAAGGAGACTGAGAGTGAAATAGTCTATGTATAGACAAAAGAAATGTCATCAACTATGGAGGACACACATCTCAACCCTGTTGTTATACACACCAAACCTTCTTCAGGTGTCCATGAGCCTCCTCATCTAGAAACAACTATCCTACGGAATGCACCAGTAGCCCAATAGACAGAGACTACTAAATTCATCTTCCCTCCGCAATAAGATTTGGATTGCAGTTTCTATAGAGAACATCTCCCAGATCCATATCTGATAGCCATCGGTGACCAGCATTGTGGCAACACATCCCACTATCACACAGACAGCAAGGTGTTACGTGAAAACATGCGGAAATCACCATAACCAAAGATTATCGAAAACATGAGTTAATGAAAACTGATTGCGAAAAGCTGATAAACTGAGAAACTATTACATTCCAGTCCACATCCTGCAAGAAAATAGGTTATATACATTCATTCAAGCCTGGATACATGTCCCCAACTTAGAGTAACAATTGTCCTGTCATATCATGAGTTCATCACCTGTTCATACATATGGTGGCCCGCATCCGGCCAACAACAGGGTATACAAAAACATCTACAGCTGTACATCGTGAAACAACGTCAAAACATCGCCAAGGACCTGAGAGTACATGTATGACTCTAAACTCTACTAAAAAACATCCAAAACATCATCATATCCGTCGCTTGCCTTCTACTGCTCGTCTAGCTGCTCGACCGCAACACCACGACCACCACCTTGTCTAGCTCGACCACCTAAAAAGGGTGTAAACCAGCGGAGTGAGACAATTGAACATTGTCCCAGTGGGAAACATAACTTCCCACCGCAACTACAGAACCTCAGAAAGATAGAGCTTATAACAACAGATAACTGATAAGAGATATAATAGGAGCAGTTTATGTAACACAAAGCTATTCTTACTGACAAGCTTACCAGCTATACAAAGGGCATACAACCAAGTAACTCTCAATGGAACATGATTGACAAGATAAGATATATTGTTATGTTGCATGAGGAACATATAAGATATATCGCCACATATCCTGAGAGACATATAAGCAACTACAAGATGTAACTACACAAGCAAGGCCTCAACCAATGTTCCGTGTTTTGCCTTAAGCAATATATACTATACGGCTGGATTACGTATTTTTATGCCCTGAGGAAGTGAACCGTACCGTTCAAATCCAACCGACGACTGCGAAACCCGGAGTCGGTGCCATACAAGGTCACATGGAAGAGTCGGACTCCACGACCTCCCACCTCGTGGTCAGTGCACGAGTACAACACAAGAAGGATCGCAGTCTCATGCTGAAGTGGTCTTAGCCATAGGGTCAGGCTACCCTCTGCCTAGCCCGCCTCGGTACAGGTATTGGCGCTAGTGAAACTGAACCACAAGCCTGTTCACCGTGCTTTGAGCCATGAACACATTCATGCTCTTTATATCACATATCCTGAGCCATGGGCCTGTTCACCATGCTCTTCACACATATGGGCTACAGGCCTGAATCTGCACCCTGGAGTCTACAACCGAAGTTGCACTCTTACCTCCTCACTTTAGGCTAGGAGCAACCTCACATATTCAACAATATGCACTCCGGGTTAACCCGTAGGAGAACCTATTTCACCATCACCAAATTCCTGACGATGATGGATCTATGACCATGTCAACTACATGATGTATTTCACTGTGATTATTTAGTGTCTTTTAGATGGATTGCAAGGTTCAACCAAGTTGTATAACATGCAAACTATAACAGAATAAACAACATAAAACTCAACATTATGCTTTTATTGTAATCACATCAACCTGATCCATCTCAAGGATCCAACGTCACATGTTATCACTTGGCCTCTTGCCAACCAATCTAGATCCATCACAAGGATCATCACATACCATGGGATCTCAATCCCTCATCATATAGTGCCACTGCCTCTCAAGGCTTACATCATCATTATCAAGGGACAAACACATCACATATGCAACCTCTTCAACAAGAGTAATTATCAGAGTGATGTTACTCATCACATATTTTTCATAGCCTTTTCATGGCTAATCATCACCTGCATGGTTAGTGTACTCAATAATCATAATTTCAACATAAGGACTATGCTTATCATCATGAAATGACATTCAAGATGCCATGCTTATCAATCCTACATTATCTGGTGATCAAGTGCATAAAGCACATCACATAGCAAACCATATCTAGACTCATCCTTATCTCAGTATTATACATATAATCAAGGTGATCACTTTATGCATATAGTCAAGTTGGGTATAGAGAATAAGAGTTGTCATTACCATCACTACAATCAGACTTAGCATTAATAGACAGTCACTTCCACATGTGTAGCCAGGTTAAGATAAATGAACAAGCTTATGACAACAGGCATCATTATCCATACCAGGAGTTATCATCATTTTACTAAGAGCATAACCACAAGACTGTTTGCATAACGAGATGAACCATCATTAACAGTACCAGGAATCCTCACTATAGGTCATCATGAACCCTCACTAAAAGACTGTGCCGGCCATCAGCCCTCACCCATAGCATAACGCACGACGGAAGATATATAAGAAAGAAGCAACGCTGCGTTGTGTGTAGCAGGACGACGCCGCGTCGTGCGTCAAGGGGTGTTCGTAGGGCACTCCACACCTATCGGGCAACGCATGTCACCACCAGGCCTGTCAGCCGATACAAGGGTAATGTGACGCCCGTCACAAGGAGCCCAACAACACCCGACACAGGGTGATGTCGACTAGGTCGCCCATGAAAGGCTAACGTCTAAGAGAGAGAACACATGCACATATTGTGCAACCAACTAAGCAAAACCTAACGGCCAACACACAGTAAGGGAAGAGTTGTGACGCCAGTCACCAGAGCCAAGGGTGTCACCCGTCTCCTCAACCTATCACCCAACATGCTAAGTCAAAAGATATCGTCCAACAAGGTCATCTTCTTCCTCCAACACAAGGTACTCAAAGCCCTAAGAAGATGGCTCACCTCAATCAACTAAGAAAGAGGGGTATTGCACATCAACCATCACCAACGAGCTCACCCTTCTAGCCCATGGTGAGAGGAGAGTGTTGCTTAAGCAACTAGGACACAAGCTCACCTCAATCAGTTAAGGGAAAGAGAGGTGTTGCTCATGACACTAGAAACTCAACTCACTCCTCTAGACCAATGGGGAGAAAGGAGTATTGCTCGCTAAACCCTAGATCACAAGAGACACTAGACCACATGGGTGATTGACCACAAGGATACTAAAGCAAGAAACTAAGCTACTAACATGCGTATAAACAAGATCAAAGCAAGAGATAAGGTAGCTACGGTTAGAAGTTATGCAACCTGCCTTCAGCTCCAAGCTCCAAAGAAGAAGAAGAGCTCCAAGCTTCAAGGGATGTCGACCACCACTAGCTTCTCCAAGGTGTGTCGGCCACCAAGCTGCCCCTTCAAGGGGGTATCGGCCGACATAAGCAAGGAAGGAGGGAGTGTCATGCACTCAAGGTGGAGAAGAACCAAAGGACCAAAGGAACTCCTAGCTAAGGGAAGGCACACCTATATAGAAGGAAAGGGAGGAGAAAACAAGGTTGGTCCAAGCAAGGTGTCACTTGCCTAGGGACACTTGTCCTAGAGCACAAGCCACCACTCTAGCAAGCTTCATCCACATGTCCAAGATGTGCTCCAAGTGTCCAGTAAACAAGGTCAAGGCTAGGTCAAGCATCATGGACGACACAACATGTTGTTCCTTGGGCGACACACTCTATTGCCATGGGAGACACACTTCTTGGCCGATACAAGGCTTAAACCCAAGAAAAGCAAGGCACCTTAAGGCCCAACAAGCTCAACTAGGCCCAAAAGAACTCAAGCAACGAGCCCAAGCCTACCTCTCTACATAAGAGGAAGCTAAGAGAGGGAGGAACACCTCACAAGGTGGCAAACTTGCCAACAAAACCCTAGACTTGGGTTATTTGCAAGTAGCACCTCCAACTCTCAACAAGGCACAACCAAACCCTAATCACCACTAAAGGTGATTAGCAAGCACCAAAGCACCAGGGTTAAGCAAAGCAAATAGGGTAAGCCCTAAACGAAGGTCAGGGTCCTTACAAGCATTGCTACGAAGAAGGGATAGTGCATCGAAAAATAAACTTTTCTTTCGAGCCTCAACAACACTACTTTATCAATGAAGTCGTTCAGACTCCCTTTAAATATTCTTAGCCTCGTATTGAGCAACAAAACTCAAGTTGTTTCCCTATATGTTCCGACACTGGTCGCTTTGTATGGGGAAGAATGTGAGAGGCCAGAATCAAAGCAAGGATAAATAAATGGCTGAGAAAGAAACCACCAAGAGAATATGTCAATCCAGCTCAAGCTCCACTCAGAGCCCCACCTTGGTGATAGTATCCATGTCGAGCCATCGACATAAAACAAAGGCGCTTGTCGGGAGGTAACCCGATCAATAATTTCACTTTTACTTTTAATTCTGAAATAGAAAATTTCCTTAAATTTGTTTTTTACATTTTAGAAAATTTTGCACTTAATAGATATCGCATCGCGAGATGCTATCTTATGTTCTGATTAGTCTTCATTTTTTAGATTTTCATATGGAGGATGCACGCTGATTGGAACACAACCACATCTAGTGGACCAATCGGCACAAATTTTCCCCTCCATCTCAAATTTAGAGTTTGCTCGAGACGAGCAAATTTCTATGTTTGGGGTGGAGGGTGGGTGGTACGTACTTTACTTTCCACCCACTCCTATCTGTTTCAGACTTAAGATTTCATCGTTGAAATTTTTGAGCAAATTTATCAAAAATGTTCAAAGTAGTTTTGTATAGAAACTTGATGAATTTTGACGATTTTGTTTCAATCAAAGCCATTACCTAGTTGGATATCCCTTTTTTCCATGATGTTTTGAATCATTATACCCTCCTTATCCAAAACGAAGCCTCAAGGGGGACAAATTTTGAAACTAGCCAATTGATCGAAATCATCGTGTGAAGCTTATGAATCCTAACCTCATGATCAGTGAAAATGGAAAGTATCTGTCGAACTGAGAGGGATCAAACACATTGTGCTTCCTAACTGACTAGTGGAACAATAGCATGGAATCTCCATTGGATCCACATCAAGTCATTATTTGAGCAGAGTATGATAAATAGAACAACTTGGTGCACTGAATTGTAAATCAAGTTGCATCCTGATCTGAACTCTCTTCTACACTTATTCTATCATCTTATTACCCCTTCATCCATCAAAAAGAAATAAAAATAGCCAAAATAGTGCCAAACCCTAAGTTCGGGGTGGCACACCTCCTCCCTCTTTATTCTCTTCTTCCATACCCCTCACTATGCAACAGGGGCGTACTGCCAAGAAAAGATGCCAATGCGCACATGAAAAAAAAACAATCTCGAGTCGAATAGAGGAGAGATTCACACAAAAAATAATAATAGGAGTTGCAGTCAATGAAACTGCAACAAAATAATAAAAATCTTGAGTTGAATAGAGGAGAGATTTATTTCTTCCTTCCATACCTCCCGTCACTCCCTGTTCCACCTACTGGCACAATGAATGCCTACTTCACCAATATCTTGAGAAACACCAGTGTCAGATCAGGTGCACACTTGTTGTTCTGCAGGTATCTCCAGACTCTTCCAAAATTATTAGACTTGCTTGATGTTGGAAAAAGTAGGGAGAAAGTGATGTTGGGAAATGAACTCAGGATCGAAGATATGGTAAGATGTGTTCAGTGGTCTCAGGAAGTTGAGATGCTTAGTCATACAGAGTAGAGAAGAAACAATCGTGATGTGAAGATGAGGCAATCACACGAGTTGAAAGTATTCATTTGGCAACTGTTTCAGATTTTGTGTTACTCGAGGAAGAGCAGCGTTTAAGTTTGGGGTATTTTGATGAATGCATATACATCTGAGTTCAGTCACCATGTTGGGCCCAATTTTGCTTAATATTTTCGTGTTTATTGGCTTTATCTTCTAATATGCACATTGACTGGGCTTAATCAAATTTATCCATGTTTTAATTCGATTTTTGCACCTATTTGTAGGTCTTATTGAATCCAAGGGGTCAGGTTTGGGCCCTTGTTTACTTGGGTAACAGTAGTCAACGGCCCTCACATCCATAACTATCATGGGCCCCTCTCTATTCATTAAAAGAGGTCGCGGTTCCTCTCTTCCCCTAATACCACAATTGTGGTTTTCTTCTTTTCTCCCTCTAACCCTAAAACCGTGCCCGTGGTTCTCTTCCTCCAAACTGTGACCTCTGCTAGCATGCACCACGCCCGCGGTCCTCCTGTCTCCACCAGCGACCTCCCAAAATTGCGACCATCTTCTGACATCCAATACCACGACCTCACTACATAAACAACCGCGGTTTTCCCTTACACCTTGCCACGACCGCGGTGGTCCCCGTCTCCGCCCGCGGTCTGCACCAGACGTTAGCATCCAAGGCGGAGACCAACAAAAGTCATCCTTCGACAATCACAACAACACCTGGACATCTTCACCTCGACTTCCTCCATCACATCATCATCAACTCTCCACCATCTCCACTACCATCCCACCCTTGCACCTCCACCTATTACTTCCCTCTCCCCCTTCTTAGCCCACGCCCACAACCATAACCCTAACTACGACCACCCAGCCGCGTTGCCACCTGTATGCGGTTCCATAACCATGACCTCCTCCCTCTTGGAGAACTGTGATCGCGACATTTTCACCATGTCAAGAATCACGACCTCTCCCTCACACCACGGTTGCGGTGTCCAACTCCACCCCAGCAAATGCAACCTCAACACAAGAATCATGACCAAAGGAAGAGCACAAGAACCACAACCTATTGCTCATCACAACAACCGCGATCAGTGAAAAAAGCAACCATGACCGTAGAAGTATGTCGGTGGCCTGCACCTATAAATATGCCATCCACCCGACCTTTCAAAGCACCCTTTCCAGACACCGTTAGGCTGCATGTCTATCCTCAGCCTAAGGAGATGGTCTCCTCTACATCCAGGCTATGCTCAAGAAGCATTCGACCCCTGGTGCATCCATCTATCCGCTCCATCCAACACATTCATCCAGATCTGAGGTAGAAACCAATGTCTACAGCCGTCTTCATCATCTATACCGTGCTTATGCCCCCATCACATCCACGAGCTGCTCCTCCTATTGGGAGCAAGGATTACAAGAAGAGAGAGAAGGTAGGGAAAGAAAATCTGCCTCATCTACCATGGTATTCTTCCCTCCTCGTCTAGATCTGCCCCGATGTTGTGTAGAAGACCATCTCTCCACCGAGCTGTGATCATCTTCTTCACCATTCTCATGGCAGAATCTTCCCTCTCTTTTGTTCTTCTTGTTTCTCTCACCATGAGAGAGTAGTTTCCTTTCACTAGGGTGCGGGGACTATCCCCGCTTCCCATGCTTATATGTCTTTTCATTAAACATTCCATGGTATGTATATAACTTTTCATTTCGTTGTTAATCATTGATGTGTGCTTGTGGATTGATCACCTGCTTGCATTTATCTTGTTCGTTCCTATGTTGCAAGAACTTCAATATGTAGGATTTGAATGTCGATTAATGCGGTTGACTCCCTGATGAAAAGTCAGATGGGATTCCCTAAGGTCGTAAGTGTATGATCCGTGAGGGGACGAGCCATCTATCCCACGGTGATGCTTCTATGTGCCTAAACATCCTAATAGAGGGATGCAACATTAGTTGTATATTTGTATCTTCAGAGTCGTAAGTGCATGATCCAGATGGAGACAACAAATCTAATGCCTAAGGTGATGCTTACATGAACCTAAACATCCCTCCAGGAGGGTTTGCAGAAGCTCTATTTGGATAGTTACATCTTTCCTGGATGTTTGTGTTTGGATGTGTTTGCATGTGTAGCGGTGGTAAAACCTGGGTCCATCCCAGTGATTCCCATCATTAATCTTTAATCAACTTTTAATCATGCTCTTTAGTTTCCTTGCATTTAGTTTAATTAAACTCAAAACAACCTCTATTCTAAATATTAGTCTTGATTTAACTAGAATTGACTAGTAAAAGATTCTTAAAAATGTTGTGGCTTAGGATTCAATCCTCACCTATACTGCGATAAGACCCGTTCGCTTGTGGGTGGTATTGTTGCATAAGGTTTTGGTTAAAAACTTTGGGATTTCAACCCTGAGTGAATTTGTTAGTGTGGTAACATCCATGTCATGTTTCCATGGAGGTGACCTACATGGGGCCTGACCGAGGTAGGTAGGTCGCCATGATCCCTATGAAAGGATGTAAGTCTGACCACATATGCCGAGAGAGATGATGGAGGCTTGGGTAAGTTTTTAAGCTTAAGATATACCATGATAGAATCCTAAGTCAATACTGAGGTCAGGTGGGGATAAGAATGATGGGAGTAAGAGTTACCTAATTTCCTAGTTGCACAAGACCGTAGGGTCGGGAGGTAACAACTATCATGTTCGAGGACCATGATTTAGGAGATTGATCACCTTCATGAGCTCATGGAGCCCAAAGAGCATTTGAGGTGGGCACTCCCTAGTTGCATATGGAAAGAGGGATGACTCCTAAATATCGACACCTGACAGACCTAGGGGAGATGACTAAGGATTTTGTGATGACCAAGGTGAGTTTGGACCAGTTTTCCATGGACGTAAACCTGATGTCGAGATGTTCATGATGTGGAGACATGTAATGCACGTTCCAACCTAGATTGGAAGGTGTAATGATGATGTGGGATGCACCATATATACTCTTGGAACGGGAAGAACTATGTGTTTGGACGGCCACCAAATGCTTATTTCCTCTTGTTATGGGGGTGAGAGATAGGGCAATACCCATGCCATACACTAAGGATAAAGATGATGTGAGTTGAAACATTGCTATGATGTTAGAGGATTGAGGAAGTATCATGCCTTTTTTTTATGGTTTGTAAACACGAAGATAACTAAGGTAGTAATCATACGAGGGTGTTCCTATCAAGAGCGATATGGAATTTATGAGTTATATAAGTTTGAGTTCGATAACCAAGATGATGAGCTCAAAGTTTTCTTGACTCGGTTAGACCTAAATCTGTGATGAGGATGATAAGTGGAATACATGGAAGTGTATGTCTTCATCGTTACCTAGCATATAAGGATGTAATGTGGTAATGGGTGATCTAATTGAGATGCATCTATTTTGTTTAGCCCATGGAGAGGCTAGAAGTGGTTGTTAGGTGATCCCTAAGTCTGAAGAGGATACTTGCATGGATAATTCTCAGATACAACTAGACATGTTGGTCGAGTTAGTGGTTGCTTGGTTAGCCAACCTAGGGCTTGATGCAATAGAAGGATGGTTGTAGAACCTCATATGCACTTCTCTGGAAAGGAAGGTGATGAAACCCATGACTAGAGTGCTTTAGGGTTTCTGAGGAACCAACCTTGAGGAATCATGACATATAAGAGATCATGATTTTAAGTTCACCATACATCGTGGTACTATTAAGATAGTAAGTTGCAGTAGTACTTTGGATGCCTAAGATGAAGAAGTGTATAGATTTGCATGTGGCTTGTCGCCATGCATGCCAGGAGGTGAAGGACGAACACCAGTAACCCAATGAGTTGATATAGAGGATAAAGAGTTCCTAGAGGGAATGGGAGTTGATCACCATGAATGTTGTGGTGAGTTTCCCCTAGACCGAGGAAGGTCAAGATGCAATATGGGTTATGGTAGATCACCTTACCTAGATGACATAATCCAAGAGAAAGAGAGAGTACTGTTAGGGGACAGATCCAGTTGAACTATATTTGAGAGAGAGATGGTTCAACTACACCATGATGTGAGTTCAAAGGTTCTTGAGTATGGCCTAGAGATTCACTTCCATGCGGTGGAAGTAGGTACATGGAGAACTCAATGCTAATATAACTTATCACCCCTAACTGATGGTTAGTATGATCCAAACTAGATGGTCTGATGAGAGCATGTGTGCTTGTTCAGGGTGATACATGGAGATAGTTCTTGTCCTATAAGAGTTGAATTGATAGCCACCATAGCCACTATCGGGATGTAAGAAGTTCAGTAAGGGAGACCTTGTCAGTCACTGCTTCATGAAGATGATGTCGGTGGATAGACCTTGGGAAGGTCAGAGAGACCACAATGTGTGCATATGAAGTCGCTTTGATTGCGTGATGGCTGAGAGAGCCCCACGGCGACATGAGTCATGAGCTGATGCGAGGCAGACTGACATGCAGTTCACTGTGGGAGAATATGTGATATGAAAATCCAACTCCTTTGAGTTATAGATGAGAAAGCTGAGTCCCCGATACATAGGTCCATTTGAGATGGATTGGTGGAGATGCTTATGTTTAGCCCTACCCCTAAGGATAACGTGATGTATGATGTGTTACATGAGTCTGATCTAGAGTACTATGTGAGGTACCCAAGCCATGTGTTGAGCCATGAAAATATTAAGATTCAAGAGAGGCTGAAATATCTTGAGTCACCTACAAGGGTACAAGATACCAAGGTGAGAGAGAGAACTCAGATGTAAGAATATAAGATGATGAAGGTTCTTGGGAAGCACCATGGACAGGGTGAAGTCACATGGGAGCCATGATGGACATGAGAAAGTCTTATCCGGTTTGTTTGTATGCGTGGTGAAATTTTGAGGGCAAAATTCCTATAAGAGGGGAAGGATGTTACAACCCCAATTTTGGGTTCTTTTGGTGAGAAATGCAATTTCACTTAATATAGATATATGAAGAAATAATGGTGTGGTTTGATTTGAATGAATGAATTTCGTTTACAATAGCCTTGCTAGTTGCTTTGTGGGCCTTATTGCCTATTGGGCCCAATAACAAGAAAAAGAAAATAAAAAAGAAAAAGAAATTTAGTTAATAAAAGAATATATATTAAGAAAGGGAGAAGATAAAAAGGTAGAAGCCTCTAGAAGGCTAGGTAATATTCTGCAAAGGTGGATTTAATGCCTTTAGGGATCCTTGGGTTCCAAGGAGTCCAAGTTGCAAAGATAATGAAACAATAAAGAGAAAAGATCAATTAAATATTTCTTTATTAAGAAGGAAATATGAGATAACAATGATATTACAAGAAATATGTTGATACATGGATAATGGATCCATCTTGGATAAGATTTCGTGTCCACATGGTTTCTAATGGAAAAAGGAATCAAAATCAAGAAAATAAAAGATTAAGAAAGAGGAAATACCAATTAAATTGGTTTTATTAAAGAATAAATTGCTTATGAAGGAAATGCACTCTTCCTTTGGAATTTGGGTTTCAAATTTAATACACGAATAGATAATGCCAAGATAGAGTTTCCTCTAAAATTTGAGTGAAAAAATATTAAACGAGGAGAGAGATATGAATTTCACAAGTTTCCTTTGTTTAATACATATTTTCCTTTGTTTTTAAGAAATTAGAAACAAGGGGATGATGGCATCCGTTAGATTCTCTGTGTGGTCCAGAGGACCACAGATCCGATGGTGGTCGTGCATCATCCACCTCGAATCACAGAAGGAAAGGGAAAAGGAAACTGAGAATGTCTAATCCAATTTTCTCAAATCACACGGTACCATCTAGGAATCCAATACCACAAGGGTCTTTGGGACATGATTCTACACCCATCTAACCTAGCTTTTAGGGTGTTTTGAGTATTCTAGAAAGAACGCCCAAATCACCCGAAGGTGTGGGCAGCGGCAGGTTTGGGGAAACCCTAGAGGGACTCCCCCGATCCTATAAATATAGCCCCTATCGATTCCTCACATCTTCATGAACTCAAATGGATACTCCTAGATCCCTAACTCCCTGTCCCTCTCCTAATCGATTCCTATCCAGTGAGAGTGCCGCCGTAGAGCCACCGCAGGTTGGGTTTGAGAGGAAGAAGAAAGACAAGAAGCAGTGGCCATCGGATAAAGGACCATCGTGGACTTGTGAGAAATCCAACAGGCCAATGTTGGGTTAGCATGCGCGATCGAGATAGTGGAGACGCACGATGTGGATCATCTGATCCTGCATAGTCCAAGCGGACCACCGATCGAGGGGCATAGCATCTTTGGTAAATAGCTCCTCTCTGCCGAAATATTTGAGAAAATCATTTTCTTTGCAAAAATCATAACTATTGCTAGGAAGCTCTGATGAATAAACTTTATATATGAAAATTTATCACAAAAATATGAGGAACATGATAAAAATAGTTTGAGAACCTAGTTTCGTTTCCAATTGCAAAAGTATGTTAAGTTGATGGAAAATGTATTAAAATTTGTTTAGAAACCCTAATTGAGATTAATGAGTGAATCTATGATGCTTAATAGGTTAATTCGAGTAATATTAACCTTTTGAATGATAATGGTAGATTCAACTCTATTTCAGATGAGAAATTACATGTTTTAAGGTTATGAACCAAGAATATAAGATAATGAATCTAGAAACCCTAATTTAAGGTAAAAGAAGAGAAAATTAGGCTTAATTCGAAATATGGATTGATGTTAACCTGTTTAGAGGAAAATAAAGGATAAACTCATAAAAGGATGTTAATATGGTTGTTTTAGGGTTTCCTTTATGCACATGTTATGGTTTAATGAACTAAAACCCTAATTTAAGGAAAGATGGGTTTCAATGGAGGAAATCCAAAATTATTAGTTTGTCACAGAGGATTAATATCCATAAACCTAAATGCATGTTAAAGAACTCTTAATGATGATGATGAATGGATTAATTAGGGTTTTCAAATAAAAGAGCATGTTTTAGGGTTTTGATCTAAAAAGGGAGCATAATTAGGTAAAGTAGCCAAAGAAACCCTAATAAACCTTAGGGAAATTCCCATGCCTTTGGAAAGAAATTTAGAATGTGAAAATGACAATAGGAAATTTACATGTTCTAGGGTTTAGGGTTGCTTGATTTGAGTGTTTGCTTGAAGACCTTGATTGATCTTTGGACTTTTTTTCTCAAGGACAGGTATGTGGTTACGCTTATGGCTAAATCACTTTAGTTTCCCGATGATTCCCGAAGTTTTATCGATTGCTTGGAATAACTGCTTGATTGCCTTTTATTTCATGCAATTATAAAGTGACTATGCCTATCACCATAATTATGAGTACATGACTAGCTCATATCCTGGTCCTCCTCTATAGCTTTGATGATGATGAAAAGGACGGCCTAGTACATGGTCTACCTATGAGGTAGGACCATCAGGTTATCATGAGTCAGTGATTGGGCTACCTTTGGGTAGTGCCATGTGACTCTATGACCCTATGTATTGATCTACCTATTAGGTAGGATCATGGGGGTCAGATGAGATCTACCATATGAGAGGTAGTATCCATGTCAACTATAGGGAGAGCACAGAGGCTAGGGTATGTATGCATTGAGTAGTCATGTTTAAAACGTAAAGTTTGCTTGCTAAACCATAATTGCTTGCAATATGTTGTTATAGTTAACTACACAATTATTGTTTCCCCCACATACCAGTATAATTCATTATACTGACCGCCTTTTTTGTTTGTCGGCATTTTAGGTTATCAAGAAAATGGATAATCCTTTAAAGTGACATTGATGAAATAAAGTTTAATAAAGAATGGGAGGATTATAGATAGATATGTTCCTTCTTGGGTAAAGAATTCCACATCCCATATTTTGCAAGGTATGAAAAGAAAATTTTTATTCCATTAAATGTTTAGTTGCAGTAGAATTAATTATTGTTGATTATTTGCAAAACCACTGATCATATTTTGGGATAACGCCTCTGACCTCTTGGTCTCCCTTAACTGGGGGTTACCGGGAGGCGGGGTCATTACAGATGGGATCTCTGATAGTACATCTTAATAATCTTTGTAAGGCATAAATCAATATAAAACCATGGTAAAGTTCTGATGGGAACTCCGACATGCATGGATAGGATGTTTTTTAGAGTTTTGACACATGGAAAGCATGTTTTTCAACCTTTTTACCTCTTTCTCTCTCTCCTTGGATGTATACACCCTCCGCCTCTCTCCCAAATGAACCCTTTACCTCCCTTATCTTTTTATTTCTTCTAGATAGACCGTATTCCATCATTTTGTGGAGGAGAAGCTTGGAGAGATCATGGATGCATGTTGCCCTAAGTTTTAGATCAAGCTTCTCAAAGGATGTTTGTAGCTTCCTAACCTAGTTTATTGCCCTAACCAAGTAAGATATTATTCTCTACTCTAGTTTTATTTATGTTCTATTCATTATCTCCTCATCCATGGGTGGAACTCTAGAGTTCTTGATGGAATGTCATGCATGTGGTTGAAGAAACCCTTTTCTTCTCTCTTTTTCCCAAAATCTACATTATTCTTGAAGAAAGGAGCTACCTTGGAGCTTTGTGAGTGCAAAGTTAGGGTTTTTCTTGATTCACCTAGATTTTTGGACGTTCACCTTCATCTCAAGGTTATTTATATAACTTTCATCCCATTTCGTGCTTGCTCTTAACTTGTATCATAAAGATCTTGCCCTAAAACTTGGTGTTATGGAAAGAAATGATCGTGTGTGCGCTACTTTACTGGCATGCATGGTATTTGGGTGTTTTTAAGTTGTCCTTATATCATATAAACGTCCCTTCTAGTATGTACATGAACTACCTTGGTTTTGGAGGTAAGAAAGGATGGTTTTCACTTAGTATGAATAATTGATTTTCTCCCTTTGTATGGAAATTTTATGGTGTTACATAATGCTAAAACTGATGGTCATACTTAGTCCCTAAAATGATGGTTCTATATGACTTTGGAATAATGGTTTGTACAATAGAGTATATTATGATGGACTTAACTAGAGTGAGGAGCTTTGAACCTACTTGATAAATACTATGCAAGTCTATAATCCAATTACTAGGTTAAGTTAACGAATTAATGGTTTTTCTTATCCTTGAAGCGATGGTTTTACTTAAGTGAAGGGAACTATGTTTTTGCTTAGTTATGACACTTCTTGGTCTCTAAACGGAGGCTTTACTTAGTTTTTAATTGTTGATTTCTCCTTTCAAGTAAACAAGGGATAAGTACGTCAACAACTTAAATGGTTATGATAAGTAAAAGAGTTGATGACCTTGTTTCCCATGACCGATGGTTTGATTTTGATCAAGTACTTGATCTGAATGTTTGGTTTATGTTTAAGTACTCTCATAAGTGATGATCATGTTTTTGACTAAGTAACCAAATAATATGACAATTTTTTTGGGCTATGTATTCTCATGAATCGATGGGTTTACTTGGTGGATAAAATGATGATTTACCTAACACAAAATCTGATGGTTTTGTTGTTCACTAATGATCTGATGGTCTAGAATTTGGTTAAATGTTTTGGTGATCCGATGGTATTGTATTTGGTCAAGTTCTTCAATGATCCGATGGTCACCTTTTTGGCTAAGTTCTTTAACAATCCGACGGTTTTGTTATTGTCTAAGTACACCAACAATGCGATGGGATTTCTAAGTATAAGAGCTAATGCTTTTGACTAAGTAAGTGAATGAATTAGTGGTATTTCTATATGAGTAAAAAAAATTAATGGGTTACCCAAGAGATTTAATGAGATAATAGTTTATCTATGTGTTTTCTCATGTAAACTAATGAATCAATCGATTACCTATGTGCCTACCTAAATGTGTCATTGAAATAGTGGTTTGCCTAATGTTCACCTTAGTATACTAATGAAACTTTAGTTTTCCTATGTAATTCCTAAGGGTAATAATGTACGTATGGTATATCCATGAATATAGATTTATGATACAAACCCTATCTACAGTTGTTGAATTACTCTTGTAATGGTTGAATAGTAGTGGTTTGATATCTTTATATTCCTCTAATGTTGAGATGAAGAATAGAAACAATTCATACTGCTAAAGGTAACTAAGCTATGCTATTGTTGAGAATGTCAGAACCATTTATTATGATTATTGAACCCTGATACAAGGTCTGAAAGTAATAAGTTTGATAGTGACATATTGAACCCTCAATAAGGTGTTGAATGATAACGATGCACTTGTCGGAGTAATGTTTTTTTGGCCTAAATGACTTTTGGGAATGTTATGAGCCCTGATGGGGACACAACCTATTCATGAATGGATATGGTGGGATGTTGTAAACCCTAATGGAAGTTGGACCTTGGAAAGGATGACAATAAAGTTGTATACTTTGATGTTTCCATAAAGGAATATATTTCATACATTTTATATCTTCTAGAGTTGTTATATACCATGTTTACATAGAACTCTTCTAGGGTTTCTATGTTAAACTTGGTTGATGTAGACTTAATTCACCCAATTAGCAATAACGAATCAAATTAAACTATAATTAAGTAGTGCCCTATACTGTTGAAATATTCTGATGTTATAGCTTGTTGGATAGGGAAATGGGTATTCCATAAAGGAAACTCAAAGTTGCATACTTTTGAGTATGCGCGGGTGCATGGAGAGTATATTCTTGTCAGCCCTGATACCAAGGTTTTGAGAATGTCTATGGTCATGCATCAAATTGAGAATGGTCGAGACCAAGGGATATGTGATATGATTGAGGATAGGTGTGGTTGTACCTCAGATGATAGGATATGAATACCCTGATTTCTAGTGTCTTGGCCTATGTACCAAGGGAGGACTTGGCTGATTGCAACTTGACAAATATGTCACTGCAGCAGACTCGTACTGACCAAGGGGAAGAGATCTTAGGATTTTGGCTCTCTGATATCTTGTATGGATTTGATTGCAACTTCACAATGGTCAGCTAGAAGTTTGAATGGTACGAATCAAATTTCCTAGGGCTTAATAAAAGATGTAATACAACCATGTAGCATATTTGATTAGGGTTATACAATGACTCACATTGGATGATAGCCCTTGCTTGCTCCTTTCATATATATATATAGATGATGTATAACGCAATAAGAGAAAGTAGCCATGCTTATGTTATTAGATATGCTTATGTGGATAACCATGTGTATGTTGTTAACCATGTTTATTCTATTAGATAAGCTTATGTTTTTAACTCTGCTTATGGTTTTAGGTATGCCTATGATGTTAGCTACACCTGATCCATTGAGAATAATGTTAGCTTTTCAATCCTACAAATAAGACTCCGATTAGAACTGCTCTTAATGAAGTTTTTATATATGATATTTCTATCATGTTATACTACATGCTATATCTATTTAATTATATAATCTACTATGAGAAATACATCTTGTTGAGATTTATATCTCTCATTGGGACATGGGTTTCACCTTGTAGGTCACCACACTTTTTAGGTGGTCATCAATAGAGGTAGGAGACCCGTGGAAGCAAGGAGGAATTGTTGTGATGGATCCTATAAGAAGTGTTTTCTTATGTGTCTAGTGTGTCCTATATTTGGCCATGTATTCTCAGGTCGGGGCAAGAAAGGTTGTATATGTTGTTTCAATCGACTCGAGCTTTTGGTAGCTTTTTGATGCTTGTACAAATTGTATATGTAGATAACATATTCTATATATATGGTGGGCTCAGGCCACAGAGAAATTGTGAAAGATACTTGGAATGATATATGAATTTATGCATCATGTTGGGCCTTTGTGTAAATGTTCTTGGACATGTTTGTAAAATTCAATCAATTTTAATTTTTCCCCTGTGATTAATAAGTGATTGATTGATCTTTGGTTTTGAATAATCATGTTTAGCATAGAGGGGAGTTACATTTGGCACCTATGATTAATTTACGTGGCATGACAACCACTGTATTAAGATCTAATGATGATTGAATCATCATCTACCTCATGTGAGAATGGAAAGTTAGAGTACACTATAGATGTTTTTCCATTTTCATTTTTCTCACACCTTGACCCATCTGCAAATATGGAAACTATTAGAATGGATTTGTGAGAGTAATGTGCATCCACCTACCCTAGGTTTTACTTACTTTGGTAGGAAAATGTGGATTTTCCCAATTCTCAAACTCGATGTGAATTCTGCCTTCATAGATAAGGCTATATATAGGGATAGACATCCCCTGTGAGGCTACAAACTCCTTCATGAGACTCTGGAATACGTAACATATAAGTCCCTACCTCCAATTCTAGTGGTAGATACATTCTTCACCTCTAGCCCCTTCCTAAACCTTACCATAGATTCATCTTCACTTCCCTCTCTACTCTGACCTTCTCCTAATCAATTGAAGACTTCTATAGCTTCGGCCAGTCAAGGAAAATGCCCAGATACCCTCACCGGTCTCTTAGGAGGTTGATATCTCAAAGTCAATATCAAGTTAACCACCTTCTCATGTGCAAGGAGATGAGCTGAGGTTGAACATCACATTTGGGGAAGTTACCCCTCTACCCTGACACTCCTTCTTTAAGGTTAGGGTTAAAAGTTTCTTTTCTTCATCCTTTTTTTGTGTCTCTCAGCCAAGCCACGTGAGTACAGACCCTGGCCTTGTATGAGCTTATTGGATCGACTGTGGCCCCGCTCCACACTAGCATTACTGAGTCATCTGGTGAGGTAACAGACTGTGATTGGCTAGAAAATAAATTAACTTCTAAAAGTCATTGTAAATTGTAGGGTTATCCAAATATGGCAAGTAATATATGAATATTGATAAAAAATGCCAAGAATCCGTTTAGATTCAAGACCAAGTTCTACACTAAGTTCCAAAAGTGCCTAAAGTAGCTAACTTTAATGTATTAAAAGTATGGAAACCCTAATTTCTTAGTTTCAATGATCACAATTTGTTTATATGACTTAGATGGATAAAGTTTAATCCTTTTGGATAAAAAGGACATCTTGGGATTAATTTGAGATTAAGGATTAATATAAAATCAAAATTAGTGTTGGTAAGTGAAATAGCATTAAAATGTGATGATTAGGGTTTGGAAAGCCAAAACCCTAATGAAACCCTAATTTGACCCCCAAAACCCTAACTTGGGACCCAAGTCAGTCTCAATGATTGTTTACAGATAAAATAGTAATACTTGGGTGTTATGCATTAATTTTAGGGCGATTACTTGCTTGATTTAAACTACACCTATTTACTTAGACTTTAAGTCATCCTTGAGAAAGGTACGTGGTTACGCTAATGACTACTCACCTTAAATGACTTCTATTGTTTTATGAAGTTTCCTGAATTGATTGCAATTAAACTATAGGTTGTTTATTTACTTCCTGCAATCTATAAGGTCTCTATGAGTATCACATTATATAAGTATAATTTGCTCAACGATACTATAGTTGGTGTATTTAAGTGATACATGATGATGGGTGAACAAGCCAGTATAGTAATATCACCATTAATACCAAGCCAAGATAGGATGGTTATTATGAGGCCAAGATGGGAAAGAAAGGCCATAACATACCGAGCCCATGAACAAGAAGGTTATGAGAAGTCCACTGCTATAACATCCCTGACCTGGGTTATGTGTTAACCCTAGATGTTTTGCCTAATAAGGTTGAGTAGATGCTTAATCTTATCTTGGGAAAAGTAATTAGGGCTCATGAGAAACTTATGTTTCAATTTTGGTCATGTTTGAACAATGTTGAAGTAACGTTTGCCTATTTTGGACTAAAGTGCAAATTACCCAAGTTGAGAGGTTAAATTGCAAATTTTGCATGATAAGATGTTCCTCTGATGTTGATACATCATAATAATTAATATGATGTAGTGGTATGGTTTTCACAAGCTTGGGCACCAAGATTAAGCTTGTAAAGCAATCCTTGTGCATTAAAACCTAGTTTTGGTGTAGAGTGCAATTTACCCAAAAGATAGGGTTCAATATGTAAATTACCACTTCAACAAGGTCCCTAATGATTCTTGGTAACACGTGGAGTAAATAAAATGAGAGGGGTGCCTCATTTGAATTAAGTTGGAGGAGAGAGAATCTTGATATTAAAATAATCAAGATTTAATCCTATGTGAAACCCTAATTCAATTTAGGGCAAAAATGAATGTATTAATTAAAGGACTTTCAACCAAAATTAAAATGGTTGAATTCAGATGTGTGTGGATGAGCTTAAAGCCTTGAAAATGCACGAGAATATCCTAAGGTGGTGAAATTCCACTCACCATTATAATAAGAAAAAGAATTTCCACTCAAATATGGATATTCTTATTATAAGGGTTAAGGTGTTTAATTTATTTTCCCTTAATTCATGGATAATGGAAGGGAACTAGGTGGGGATTGAGATGCCCTTTCATGCAAGAAACCAAGGGGTAAGTGGTGGAAACAATTTTGGAATTAAAAGACTTTTATAAAGAATTTTTTCTCTCATCAATTTTCTTATAAAAGTACCTTTTCCAAGCCAAAACAAAGGCTTTTTCGAATTCCTTTCTTTCCCCTTGCTTGGAAAAGACCAAGGAGTTGTGGAGGATCAGGAGGACGACCCCCAACCTTTTTTTAAGGTTGTTGACCTCCTTTCACCTTGAATCCATGGTGAAAATTGAAAATCAATGCATGAATTCTTCATAACTTGATTCCCTCTTCAACCCTAGCCAAACCTTTCACACAAAAGCTTGAGGACGAGCCTAGGGGGAGTTGAAAGATCTTAATCCACCATTTGTTCCATGATCTTGGAGCTTTGGAGCTCAATTGGAGGCGGGTTTTATAACTTGAACCCTTAATTTTATTATTGCAATCAATTCCTTATCAATTGGTGATCATTTCTACATTTCCAAAATTAAGTTTGGTTGATTGATGCAATCTACATGGAAATCACAGCAGATTTCGTGAGTTTGTAGCTTGATGATGATGACATCATCATAAGCACACACCTCCATAAATATCTAGGGCAAACAGTTTCAATGTTGAGACCAAACGGTTTCACCAAACCGTTTGGTGACCAAACGGTTTGCAAACCGTTTGGTGGTTTGGGTTCCAAACCGTTTGGAATGGTTGAGCATTTGAGATGGTTGACCATTTGAAGATATATGCTGTGGTGCTTGGATCTTGATCCAATGGTTTCAATTGGTTTGATCTTGAAGGTTTCAATTGTGTATGATTCCTTAATTGCAAACCCTAATTGGCTAAGTGCTGATTTTGAAATTGTTTGAGTTGATGTTTTGGGTTGATTGACCCAAATGGATTCAAAACCATTTGGGGATCACCCAAACGGTCTCAAGACCGTTTGGGGGTCACCTAAGACCGTTTGGTGGTCTATGGTTAAGTATGGCTAAGTGTTTGAAGGTCCAAAGGTACCAAATTGAATTGCAACTAAGTGCTGATTTGATAATCAATCCATGGTCCAAAACCCTAATTGGATGTCATGGTTTTTGATGATGGAATGGGAAAACGGTCTCAAGACCGTTTGGATATCAACCAAACGGTCTCAAGACCATTTGGTGGTCATCCAAGACCGTTTTAGGTCAGGTCATATCATGTGATGATGATAGTTCATTGATTTTGATTAATTTGATTCCACAATGTCAACCATTGATGGATCCTCGATTTAAAACCCTAAGTGATGGTTTCTTGAATATCAAACCTAGTTAAATTGGGTTAAAAACCCTAAATTGGAGGTCTAATTGAATGGTGATTCAGTGGTCCAATTGATGAATGCTTTAGTGGTTCAATTTATAATTGGTCCATGGATTGAAACATTGAGTCGATTGAGTGTTGAAGTATCTTTTTGGTCCATGCGGTTTTGAGAAGGTTTGGACCAAATGGTCTCAAGACCATTTGAGTCCAAATGGTCTCAAGACCGTTTGGGACCAAACGGCCTCAAACCATTTGGAGACCCAAAGTGAAAACGGTTTCAACACCTACTTTATCTAATTGGTTTCAAGTATAACTTGTTCAATTGGTTTTCAACCAATTGATGTATGAGAACCAAGATCATTGAGGGTATAAGTAATTAACTTTGTGAAGATCAACATGGTTATTCCATTTAAA
This sequence comes from Alisma plantago-aquatica, assembly GCA_963693085.1. Taxonomy (NCBI): domain Eukaryota; kingdom Viridiplantae; phylum Streptophyta; class Magnoliopsida; order Alismatales; family Alismataceae; genus Alisma; species Alisma plantago-aquatica. Next base: position 220,552,165 of record OY856413.1, read on the forward strand.
CATCTCATGTAATTGAAGGTCCAATATGGTGAACCTATTTAGATACTTAATGCGATTAAAGATTTCAATGGTTAACCCAATTGATCACTTTGTGGAATTGAAAATTTAATTGGTCAATTATTTTGAATTCCTTATATAATTGATGGTTTAATTGATTAGACCATTTGGACATCTAATATGATCGAAGTTCAATCAGCTATGTGATTATTAAAGATGTATAACCATGATTATTGTGAAGGTTAACCCTAGCTATGTGTACTCAAGTGAAGAGTTGACCTAGATCAATCTTGGAGTATTTAACATCCTAGAGAGGATGAGATAGAGAGAGAGAATGAGATAGATGAATGCTTATATAATTAAGCCCTAATTCTCTCATTATGAGTAAACTATGTGATAAGGGTTGATCCATAATAATGAGATCATGAAACCCTAACCAATGAGCCCTAATCCTAATTAGAGCAATGCTATGTGTGAAACCCTAATTAGAGCAAAGCTATGTGTGAAACCCTAATTAGAGAAATGCTATGTGTGAAACCCTAATTAGAGAAAAGCTATGTGTGAAACCCTAATTAGAGCAATGATATGTGTGAAACCCTAATTAGAGAAAAGCTATGTATGAAACCTTAATTAGAGCAATGCTATGCATGAAACCCTAATTAAAGCAATGCTATGTGTGAAACCCTAATTAGAGCAATGCTATGTGTGAAACCCTAATTAGAACAAAGCTATTTGTGAAACCCTAATCTAGGGAAAAGTTGAGTGTTATCATAAATCTAGGGTGATGATGTAACCCTAACTGAGTGTAACAATGAAGGGAACCTTAATTTAATGGGAATTGTACATCCTAACCCTAATTTGGATATAAGGTAAGAGAAACCTTACTTGGATGTGAATAGAAAACTTTAATCCATAAAATGGGGTAAGGTGCATGAAACCCTAATATAGGGTAGTGCCACTAATCCTATGTGAAGACCTAGCACTGGGTGATGTATTGTGAAATATTAATTTCACATAATACTAGGTGAAACCTTGATATAGAAGGATGATTATATGAAACCCTGTTGAAAAGTAATACTATGTGAAATCCATAAAAATATGGCATATTCTATGTGAATCCTTAAATTATAAGTGTGGAGAATACTATTCCTAATAGTGGAATAGTGATTAATGTTATGACAAATGTAACACCTAGAGAGGTTGATAATGGATATCCTTATATTAATAGTTCCTAACTCAAGGATGAGTCCATAGTATTGGAAATGGTTGTATATTCTAAGTGAGTGATTAATGACCACTACTTTACATGATAATTGTGATGAACTGGTGCATAAAGTATTAGGATGGGGAATACCCTAATACAAGCTATGTGTATGAACTCGAGTAAGATAAAGGTGTTAAGGGAAGTGATACATCAAGATATGATAGATATCACATCCAACACCCCAATACTGGTATACCTTGATGTGTTATAAGTCCAATATAATTGGATGAATGACACATGAGATGTGTCATGTCAATGGTTACATTGAGATGTATTGCACCCTGTTGAATGTAGGCTAACATGCCTTACAAAAAGATTAATCCGAACCTATAAACTATGATGTAATCATATTCTGGCAAAGATGAGAGAGAAACTCATGTTGTGTGTTGATAATTCCTTTAATGATAAATGATGAGAATAAATAAGTATGATCAAGTACTTATGATTATCCATATTGATTCCTTGCTATGTGAACCCTAATACAGGGTAATGCTATGTGAAACCCTATGACAAATTAATGCTATGTGATCCCTAATATAGGTAATGCTATGTGAAACCATATGACAAGTTAATTCTATGTGAACCCTAATATAGGGTACTGCTATGTGAAATTCTAACACAGGGTAATCCTATGTGAAGCTCATATACAGACTAATGGGTTATGAATGTAATAAGATAACCCTTGTATTGCATGATATTGATATGTAATTGTATCATGATTACTAATCATGCAGATATGTTGAGAAGATAAGCATAGCCAGGTATGGGCTATGATGCTTTGTTTATTGAGAATGTTTTATAGGCTTTATAAGCCTTCATATGCTTTTTGCAGTAAGAATCATTGAACTTTGTGTACTATGTGCAATACATTTTGTAGCAAGAATCATGATGTCCTTGGTCAGATGATCTGAAGGTATTAAGATATCTAATAAAGTGGTAATTATTATCCTATGGTGAGTTATGGGTTCAAATACCAGATGCTATAATCATGATGATGACTTGTCAAGAAGTGGAATTTTACTTGGTGAGTTAAGGGACTAAGATCCCAACACTTTGTGAAAAGAGTATGGCTACATGCCATGACTCCACAATGATAATGCCAGGCATTAGACATATGATCTAAGCCTGAAGGGAGTTAATGTTGCGGTAATGATTCTATAGTGAATAAACATTATACATGTTCTTCATATTCCTTAAAGGATAAGTGACATGTTGTTCTATCAAATTATAGCTGCATTGCTTTTGATAAGAATGATGTTCTAATCTACTAGACATTGAATTAACTGCTGCCAAACAAATATGATTCATTTATGTATATTATTCTTCTTAAGCTGCAATAATAATGTTTCTGGCGGAGAGTTATATCTCTCGCTGGGGCAATTTACAATTGTCTCACCCCCGTGGGAATCACATTTTTAGGTGGACGCGGACGAGGAGGTAGGAATCCTTCAGTAGGTGAAGGTTAGCAACAACAGCAGTAGGGACAGTAGTGAAGTCTCAGGTGGAGACAATGGCTGTTATGCTTTGTATAGATGTAAATAGAGTCCTATGTGTCGTCTTTGTACTCTCAGGTCCTCGGAGTAGTAGTCAGTGCTTTCGAAATTTTGGCTCAGTGCCTCGAGATTTTATACTGCCTGTGTTTAGCTTAGCAGGATAGTTAATGCTTGTAATTCTCTGAAGGAGATGATACAAAATATGTACCTTTGAACAAGAATGTAAATATGTTACTTTGGTTCTATGTGAGAAAGTTTTCCCTTGATGTATCTCTTGATAAAAAGGTTTTAATTTTTAGTGATTTTTGGGTAATTCGATGCTTAGTGAACGCTTCCGCATTAGTTAATTATGTTTTTATGAGTTGTATGTCACAATTAAGTGGTATCAGAGCTCTAGGTTTGCTGAGTCTACAGAGACATAGGACTAAGGTTGTAGAGTCTGTTCTAAGTGTCTTCCAACTTATCTGATAGTATCTTTTGCTCACATAGGAGAAGAAGAACTTGAAAATGACTGGAGAACATAAGGAACACATTGCTAAGGGCAATGTTGTTGCACCAGAAGAGGGTGCATGGGACATGCAAGAGGAGAACAAGTGCCTGAGAAATTCCCACCTTGATCTAATCAGGATAGATAATCCTATGTTATGCTCTAAAAGGACAGGATAGGACAACAATAATGCATATAGAAGACTGGATACTATTATTACAACCTAAGTTACCAATCTATAATGCATAAACTTTGGGCTTTGAAAGGATTCCTGAGTGACATGCTCATGTTAGAGCAGTGGAAATGTGGAAAAGATTAATAAATGGCAAGAAAGTAGACTCTGCCATAAGTCTGGACAAACAGTACATCTGTGATGGTAGTGCCCAAGGAGGGGCCATAAGCTATGAATTAAGGTAAGGTCTCTATAATTCTAGAGACATTTGCTTAGATATTCTAAGAAGCCAAAGTTTTTGGTGTCACTAGTGCAATAAATCCCTAGTGCACCAGGGAAGTAGCCACTAAGTAAAGGCAAAAGCAGAAACATGAAAGAACTAGACACTATGTGTTGAGTCAACCTAAAGTGGTAGATAACCATGAGGGGTAATAGTCAAATGAAATATATTCATCCTGATACTTCATCTCATGATTCTATGTGTTAAATATATGAAAGTAGTTGTTTTTGAACTTCCTTTGACAAGTCCTATAAGGACACAAGGAAGATGAGAATTTACATTTTAATCAGTGCTCTTTAAAATGTTTTATGATTTCTCTTATCTTTGTGACATAAGATGAAATATAGAAGTGATGCCTGGAGAAAATCTAGGAATGGAAAACCCTGTGTGTATAATAATATGAAAAGTGAGGAATATGATAGCAAATAAAGTGCATACTACCTAATGTCCATACTTATATACCCTATCCAGGTATATGATTATTGAAGATAAGGCAAGTATGAAACTCTTAGATTGTTATCTTTTTTATTACTCTGATCAAGTAGTCATTCTGAAACAATCTAGAGAGTATAATGTAATTAAAAAGGAAAATCTATGTGAACATTCCCAACAAAAAGGAAGAGCTATGTGAACATTCCCAACTAAAAGGAAAAGCTATGTGAACAATCCCAATTAAAAAGGAAAAGCTATGTGAACATTCCCAAAAAAAAAGGAAGAGCTATGTGAACATTCCCAACTAAAAGGAAAATATATGTGAACATTCCCAACTAAAAGGAAGATCTATGTAAACATTCCCAACTAAAAGGAAAAGCTATGTGAACATTCCCAACTAAAAGGAAAAGCTATGTGAACATTCCCAGCTAAAAGGAAAAGCTATGTGAACATTCCCAATTAAAAAGGAAAAGCTATGTGAACATTCCCAACAAAAAGTAAGAGCTATGTGAATGATGCGATGATTTTGAGTTGCATTTATAGACTTGCTTGATAGGTGTTTTATGCATTTATTAGTCATTTTCATGGTTAATGTTGCATAATTCATTCATTTTGGTCTATGCTACTTCTTTATGTCAAATTCCCTTTATTTAAGCATTTTGAGTATTAATTATCGAAAGAATATATTTTGTGTGGATTTATGTGGTTCCATGTGTTAATTTCAGGAAAAACAAGTATCTACTGTCGTCGATACCATCGATGGTGGTCGATACCATTGATCGGACCACAGGTTGCCAGCCGCAAGGACCAGAAGAAAGTCGATACTATCGACAGGGATGTCGATGGTATCGAGATACCATCAGGTTGCTGGCGAGAAGTGCGTCGATACTATTGACCAAAATGTCGATACTATCGACTGGTGGAGCTATAGTGACACAAAATGACAAAACCGTCGCTACAGGTTCGTCGATACCATCGACCCACGTCGATGGTATCGAGGTGACATCAGGCGCACAAACGAAAGAAAAGAAGGATTGCCGCTATCATGCTAGGTCGATACCATCGACCCGCGTCGATGGTATCGACACCGTCAGATATGAGTTTGTTTTTAGATTAATCTTAATCAGACGGTCGTGGTTAATTGGCGATCTAATTTGGGAGATATACCTAATGACATCGCCCTTGACTTGGGAATCACGTCATTAGTTGCTGCACACATCCTGGAGAGCAAGGAGAGAAGAACAGAGCACGAGAGCACGCCCCAGCCGATCCGGACGCTGAAGAAGACGAATTCCACCACCGAAAGGCGGGAGAACGCGGATTCCACGCCAAGGATTGATTGGACCTTCTCTGTTCAGGGGTTTAATCACTCAATCACGTTTTCCTTCATGTTTCCCTTTTTCTTCTCCACATTGTACTCTGAGATGAACATGCGGGGCTAATCCCCTTTGTCTTTAGGACCGGGAGTAGCCTGGGGATTCATTGTATGATGATTTTATAATAGTAATTCATATCTTATCTCTTAAATCCGTGGTATAATTTCATTTTCTCCAATATATTGTTATGCTTGATCACCATAATAATAATCTAATGCCCTTAATTGCTTTGAAAGAAAAATTAATGGTTGAAAAGAGACGAAATTTACATTAATTGACAAATCCCTTGAACAAGGCTGTGTAAGATTAATGGTGGATACTGAGAAGTCGTTTTTAATGCACTTAGTTTAGGGTATAGGTTACTACGACGGTGGAACCGACCTAGACATAGGTAGTGAATTGTACCACGACAGTAGGCAATTTTGATTTCAGGCCACTACCCAGATAGAGAGATAAAATTGAGTAGCTATATAGAATTTAATACAATGAAAACCCGCGGTGAAACTGCAACCCTAAAGATTTTCTTTTGAATTGATTAAACCAACATTTAATCGATTGATTGTTTTGTTTTATTTTTATTTTCTTTTAATTTTAACAACAACTCTCAACTATTTAATCGGCTTAGCTGATCGTGAGTAGTTAGTAGGAGTCCCCGACGATTTCACGTATCCCTGAGTTCGAATCGGGCCTCACAAAGGCCTGTACTACTTTGACGCGTTCACTTGCGTTTCTGCACATGGTAAATTTGCGTCAAGTTTTTGGTGCCGTTGCCGGGGATACGGAAATTTGTCGGCACTTCGAGTGCTGTAAGCGGCCACTCTAGGCCACTTTTTTATTTTTTTTTATCATTCCAAAAATTTATAATCTATTTTCTAAATATTTGCAATCGTCAAGCACTGTACTGAAATTAAATTTCTCTATTTGTAGGTACTGTGCATGGTGCAGACGCGTAGTACAGATTACACGCAGCATGCACCAGAGGTTCCGCTGCCGGGATCAGAAGACGAGGATGAGTATAATCAAGACCAGCTGGAGGATATAGTTTCTGAACCTGAACAAGAAGAGATGGACGAGCCACAAACAATATGGGAGAAGATCAAGGCTTCTTCTTCATCCGCTTCCAAGGGGCCGATCAAGAGGCAAGCGGTGAATATTCCGACATACAAGATTGATCCGGCTTTAATCAACTTGGTGAAGTCTAATGCCTTCCATGGGCTCAAAAATGAAGACCCCGCCGCGCACATAAGTCAGTTTGTGGAGAATTGTGATATGGTAAAAATCGACAGATTTCCACAAGATGTGCTCTACTTGAAGCTCTTCTCGAGTTCTCTAGCGGGAATTGCGTGCGAATGGCTACATAACTTGGACGATGAATATGTGGAGTCTTGGGACCACATGGTGGAGGTTTTCTTCGAGAGGTTCTTTCCGCCCGAGAAGACCAATGACATGATCAGAAAGATCCACAACTTCACCCAACAAGCAGGAGAGACCTATTTTGAGACCTGGGAAAGGTTTCAAATCATGCTCAGGCGATGCCCGCATCACGGGCTTGATAAGGAGACACAAGTCAAGATCTTCTATTTTGCTCTATCCGAGCATGATAGAAGCAACCTCGATTCAGCCGGTTCTGGATTTTTCTTGAATAACAAAGATGCCAGGTGCTGGGAGATCTTAAAGAACATGGCCAAGAAACAATCTTGGGGCGATAGAGGCGTTGTGGAGCAGGTTTGAGTAGCAGGTGAATCCAAAGCAATAAAGGAGCTGAATGACAAGCTAGATATTCTAGCCAAGAAGTTGCTAGCCAAGGAAGATGCATCCGAGGATGAGGAAGCCCAAGTCAAATTCATGCAACAACAGGGTTACAGAAATAATGACTATTCATGGAGGAAAGACAAAAAGTTCTCATGGAAGGATCCTAATAACTTCCTATAAGATCCTGATGCAAAGCCACAACCTAGGGCTGAAGATAAGATCACCGAGTTGCTTAGTCAAATGGTGCAGCAGAATCAGGAAATGATGACTATGTTCGGTAAACAACTGCAGTCCCAGGGTGACATCTTGACCAAATTTGGGCAGACACTGCAAAGTCATGGAGCGCAAATGCGGGCGTTAGAAACCACTGTGACCCATATCTCAAATGAAGTGGCGGCCATCAAGCATGCCAATCAGCAGAGACATGCTGGGAATGCATATGTGGTTCAAGCACATCATCAAGTTAAATACATGTCTGTGATCGATAAGGAAGAACCCCAGGTAGCAGAAACAAAGGACCAAAGCAAAATGATGTTTGATACGGAGGCTACACTGGCAATACCATATCCTCGCAGTCATTATGGAATACTAGGCGAATACACTCCTTTCAGGAAATCCCGCCAAGAGCCCATGATGGTTACGCCCCCGCCTAGGCAAGAAGAGACATTTAAGGCTATCTGTCAATGTGCGGATACATCAATTACACGAAAGAAGCCACAACAAAGTATACCTGTTGATGATGTTCTAACAAAGTCCACGCTAGAGGGAGTCATTGAAGCAAGCTTAGGGGAGCTGGCCCCGAAAAGCTCATATGTGGCACCTCACAAGCGGGTTAATGCAGTAGTTGTGTCAAGTCTGGACAGCCTGAAGCCGAAGAAAGAGCACCGTCATTATAGAAAATTCTTGGAGATGTTCAGAAAACTTCATATCAACATTCCATTAGTGGAGATGATTGAGAAGATTCCCGCCTACGGGGGGTTTATCAAAGAAATCATCAATAAGAAGAGGCAGATTAAAGACACAGATGTATGCCAGATGAATGCCAAGGTGAGCTCGATCATCCATGGGAGTTTGCCACAGAAGAAGAAAGATCCAGGGAGTTTTTATATTCCATGCTCGATAGGCGATCGACACTTTCCACGAGCTCAGTGTGATTTGGTCGCGAGCATAAACCTCATGCCGCTGACCACATTTAAAAAGCTTGGGTTAAAGGACATGAAGAAGTCAGCGACAACCATTGAATTGGCATATGGATCTATTGTAAGGCCATACAGAGTTTGCGAAGATGTACTCGTCAAGGTGGACAAGTTCATTTTTCCTGTAAACTTCGTCATCATGGATATGCCATAGCATCAAAGTTGTGAGATGCTGTTGGGTATGTTGTTTCAAGCAACGACCGATGTAGTCACTGCAATTGGGAGAGGTACGCTGACATTGGGGACTGGTCAATATCGTGTGGAGTTCAAGCTACCACACGAACCTTTGAACACCTTCTCCACATTACCAAGTGGATGACAAGCTTCAAGTCAATTAGCCTAAGACGTTAAATAAGGGCGCTTGTTAGGAGGCAACCCAACCATTGGTACCTTGGTTTAGTTCATTTACATTTGTAGTTTAATTTGTTTTCACTTAGTTTGAAGTGTAAAAAAAGATACTGTGATCGTTTGTTACATGTGCAGGGCTGAGGCAGAGTCGATACCATCGACCCTTGTGTCGATGGTATCGACCATGGTACAGGTTGGCGACTGCAGGAATCGCACTGCGTCGATACCATCGACGGCCTCATCGATGGTATCGACATACCAACAGGCAGATCGCAAGAAGAAGTTGATGGTATCGACGTGGGTGTCGATACTATCGAGATCTCTAAAGATTTTCAGAACAAATCGTCTCAGGAAAGTCACTACCATCGACGGGTGTGTCGATGGTATCGACACATTCATGCAAAGAAGGCGGCGGCCGGGCCTCACGAGGGTTTGCCCTAATCATAGGGTCGATACTATCGACCCGCGTCGATGGTATCGACGCGCCACGTCAACGATCCGTAAGGAAAGATCAACGACGATCGCAGCAGCCAAGAAGTCGATCCGGGGGATGGGTCGATACTATCGACCCGCGTCGATAGTATCGACGCGTCAGCAATCCGGGCCCTGCAGATCCAGCCATCGACAACTGTCGATACTCGCGGAGGTACATATTGTATTACCCGAGTCGATACCATCGACTCGCGTCGATGGTATCGACGGGCGGACAGTAGCGCCGTCCACGACTATATATGAGGAGTGTTTGCGTCAGATGACATCACACCTTTAGTGCAACTCTCCTTTACTTGTACCGAGCGTGTTCCAGAGCTGTCCAAGCCCGACAACGAGAAACACCGAACTAGTTCTTCATCGAGCGGAGATTCGATTCTCCGATCTTCACCGAGCTTCCTTCCTATTCTCCTTTCTTTCGACATCATGGTGCACGTAGCTGGTGCGTTGTCTTCACACACGAATTCGATGGACATCCCTGAGTTTGTGCCACCTCCAACTGCGTCAGTTGAACGCCCCCGGCTGATTCATCCATCTGTGGAGGTGAAGAAGATATACGAAGAGATTATGAAGAGGAACATTGAGCCGACCCGTTATGTTGAATGGGACACCATCCGCAACCTCAGGTTCAAAGCGAACCTTGCCTACGTGCTGAAAGGACAGGCCCGACACACAGAAAGACAGCCTGATGAGCTGGAGTATCATGCTGATGGGCAACCGTTCTTCGGCGAGTGGCCCACGTACAAGGAATTGGTGGCTGAGTTCATGGCGTCACTGGACGTCTTCGTCGTGCCCAACGACGTCATAACCACCGACCGCAAGTGGATTAAGGGCCAGGTGTCATTCCGGTTGTACAACAACGACTACACCCTTACACTCCGACAGTTCAATGCGATCATCAACTGGAACCACTCGCGGTCCGACTACCGGCGCCCAGACAACCGCACCGACTACGACACCATCTTCGCCGAGCTGGTTATGGTGCCGCCGGGGAAGTCAGTAAGCTACCATAATGCTGCGGTAGCTGATTTCGAGCACCCTTTCATCCGGATTTTGCACCGGACGCTCAGTTTGACATTGTTTGCTCGGGGTGATTTGGCCCTCAGCAAGTTTCAGGAGACGGACTTATTCCTTTTGTATAAGCTCCTAAAGCGTCAAGAATGCAATTGGGGTGCCTTCTTTCTGCAAAGAGTTTTGGCGGTGAAGAGGATTATGAGGAAAGCATCGATTCACTTCGGCGGGCTCATCACCAAGCTGGCTTCATACCTTGGTTTGAATTTCCAACAGCTCATTCCTCTATCCAACAGGAGCAAGGTGAACTTGCAACATTTGCACCGGTCCAATCTCATTCTTCTTCGAGATGGTTTGGCGTATGCGCACTACCACATCAACCACGCCTACCAGGAATGCTCGCTGCCCGATCCGGTCTTCAACATCGAAGGGGCGCAACACTTCTGATGGCCAATCATATCCATCGCTGACTCCGATGAAGAAGGCGGCAATGACGGCGGCGACGACGGAAATGACGACGAGGCTGAGGAGGAAGAGGAGGCATTTACACCTCTTCGAGCATGAGTGGCACCACGGAAGCATCCTCAGATGCATCCGGGTGCATCTTCATCATCACAGCCTACGCCGCCACCACCACCACCCTCTCAGCCAAGCGAGGAAGCCTATTCTATGCAGGGTATGTATACTATGCTGTAGGAGATACAGCAAACGCAGCAGCATCACATGACGATGTATGTCAGTATTCAAGACACTACAAACCAGCTACTAGACAATCAATGGGCAATGTTCGAGAATGAGCATCTTCTCCTTGACAACCAACAACAAATTCATGATCGGTTGCAACGGATGGAGATGCAACAACAGCCCTTCTATGACCACTATTGGAGCCAAGATTACTTTGGAGGCTATCCACAACCTCCACCTAGGGCCCAGTTTGATCCAAGCTTCCACGGGGAGTATTTGTCCTGGGACCCTACGGCTCCGCAGTACCCACCTCCACCTGAAGAGTAAAAGTGGTATCTCTGTTCCAACCTTTAAGATTGTTTTTGACTATGAGGCCATAGTCGAATCAAGCTTGGGGGGGTATTGGAACAGTTCTATCTTTCATTTTCTATATTTTTAGTTTTATTGCTTTTGTTTCCTGTCATTTGTTTTCTGCAATCTTAGTTTGTTTTAGGATCTACAATCTATCTAGTGTAATCGTGGATGTCTTTAATGTTGAGTCATCTCAGTTGCATGTGCATGGGGAATTGAGGGAAACTAAAATTTTTTGAGTGTTCACAAGCTTGAGTGTTGTTTAACCTTGATCACTTAACTTAGAAAATGATTGGGTTGTCAACTTTAAAACAGAAAATCACAACTGTATATTCCTAATGATTCATGAAAGTGGACGGAATTGGTTGTTTGAGCCTAAACTGACCAAATGATAATGAGACTTTAATTTGAAGTAAGAGAGAAAAACCTCTTATCTACTACACAGGTCAGTAAGGAGGGACATATAATATTTTTCAAAGGTTCAGTCAACTAGTCTTGTGATCTTGCCACCTCATTGTTTTCAAAATCCACCCAAGATTTGGAAGTAAAGTACAATTTTAACCTTTTTGATTGCATGGCATGTAGATAGGACTTGCATTGCATCCACCTTCATATGTTTGCATGAAAAATAAGAAAAAAATTTAGAATAGGTATACATGCACATTACCCTTAGGTGCATGTCATGTAGTTGCATTCATAACTTTTATGCATAAAGTATGTCATGTACCTCATTTATTCTTTAATGGTGAGTTAATTTGTTCCATACCTTCCAAATAGTGCAAATATTCGAGCTATGCAGAAAATATAAGCCCAATAAGTATTCATTGTCAATCATGGATATAAGGGTTTGTAATGAAAAAAATAGAAGAAAAAAAATCTGAAATTGAAAAAAAAAAGTTATTCAGAAGCAACAAGAATAAGAAGGAGAAAGGAACATAATCTCACCTGTATTTCAAGATAAGTGAGTACATGATGTAGCTTAATTAGATATCCATCTCATTTTGAGACGGATGGTTAGTGCATGCATCATTCCACCTAATCTTAGGCATTATGGCATTTTTCATGTGCATTTGCATCATTTAGGGCATTTTTGTTGTATGCATGTTGAAATCGTATAATGCTTCCACTTCTTCCATGAGCCTCCTATTTCATCCACCCGTTGCTCGGATTGGTAGGCCACCGTGAATTTCTCCTCACTAGTGAATATCAGGAGAACTGCTTCCATGTAGATGGTAGTTAGGGCGAGCAACGTAGTTTAGAAGATCACAAGATGCACTAAGTCTGGACCGGCGAATTTTATTATGTTAACTGCCTTACGTGATAGTGTTCATCAGTTTGAGGTTAATATCTTTTATGGATGATTACTGTCACCTTTAGGGTAATTATCATTCTGGGGTTAGTGAGGGCCGGTATGTGAATGTCCGGTGGGAGTCATGTGGGATGTCTGTTGTGATGCTTTGTTCTTTAGTTGACTCTGGCAATTCTATTCTAAGGTTTAGTTGCTCAAGGGCGAGCAATGTTCAAGCTTAGGGGAGTTTGATACGATGATTTTGAGTCGCATTTATAGACTTGCTTGATAGGTGTTTTATGGATTTTATTAGTCATTTTCATGGTTAATGTTGCATAATTCATTCATTTTGGTCTATGCTACTTCTTTATGTCAAATTCCCTTTATTAAAGAGTTTTGAGTATTAATTATTGAAAGAATATATTTTGTGTGGATTTATGTGGTTTAGTGTGTTAATTTAAGGAAAAACAAGTATCTGCTGCTGTCGATACCATCGACCGGACCACAGGTTTCCAGCCGCAAGGACCAGAAGAAAGTCGATACTATCGACAGGGATGTCGAAGGTATCGAGATACCATCAGGTTGCTGGCGAGAAGTGCGTCGATACTATCGACCAAAATGTCGATACTATCGACTGGTGGAGCTACAACGACACAAAATGACAAAACCGTCGCTACAGGTTCGTCGATACCATCGACCCGCGTCGATGGTATCGAGGTGACATCAGGCTCACAGATGAAAGAAAAGAAGGATTGCCGCTATCATGCTAGGTCGATGGTATCGACACTGTCAGATATGAGTTTGTTTTAGATTAATCTTAATCGAATGGTCGTGGTTAATTGGCGACCTAATTCGGGAGATATACCTAATGACGGCGCCCTTGACTCGGGAATCACGTCACTAGTTGCTGCACACATCCCGGAGAGCAAGGAGAGAAGAACGGAGCATGAGAGCATGCCCCAGCTGATCCGGATGCTGAAGAAGACGAATTCCACCACCGAAAGGCGGGAGAACGCGGATTCCACGCCAAGGATCGATTGGACCTTCTCCGTTCAGGGGTTTAATCACTCAATCACGTTTTCCTTCATGTTTCCCTTTTTCTTCTCCACATTGTACTCTGAGATGAACATGCGAGGCTAATCCCCTTTGTCTTTAGGACCGGGAGTAGCCTGGGGATTCATTGTATGATGATTGTATAATAGTAATTCATATCTTATCTCTTAAATCCGTGGTATAATTTTGTTTTCTCCAATATATTGTTATGCTTGATCACCATAATAATAATCTAATGCCCTTAATTGCTTTGAAAGAAGAATTAATGGTTGAAAAGAGATGAAATTTACATTAATTGACAAATCCCTTGAACAAGGCGGTGTAAGATTAATAGTGGATACCGAGAGGTCATTTTTAATGCACCTAGTTTAGGGTATAGCTTACTACGACGGTGGAACTAACCTAGACATAGGTAGTGAATTGTACCATGACAGTAGGCAATTCTGATTTCAGGCCACTACCCGGATAGAGAGATAAAATTGAGTAGCTATATAGAATTTAATACAATGAAAACCCGCGGTGAAACCACAACCCTAAAGATCTTCTTTTGAATTGATTAAACCAACATTTAATCGATTGATTGTTTTGTTTTATTTTTATTTTCTTTTAATTTTAACAACAATTATCAACTATTTAATCGGCTTAGCTGATCGCGAGTAGTTAGTAGGAGTCCCCGACGATTTCACGTATCCCTGAGTTCGCTCGGGCCTCACAAAGGCCTGTACTACTTCGACGCGTTCACTTGCGTTTCTGTGCATGGTAAATTTGCGTCAGTGAACATTCCCAACTAAAAGGAAAAGCTATGTGAACATTCCCAATTAAAAAGGAAAAGCTATGTGAACATTCCCAACAAAAAGGAAGAGCTATGTGAACATTCCCAACTAAAAGGAAACGCTATGTGAACGTTCCCAATTAAAAAGGAAAAGCTATGTGAACATTCCCAGCTAAAAAGAAGAGCTATGTGAACATTCTCAACTAAAAGGAAGAGCTATGTGAACATTCCCAATGAAAAGGAAAAGCTATGTGAACATTCCCAACAAAAAGGAAAAGCTAAGTGAACATTCCCAATTACATAGAGTTTGCTAAGTGAACTTTATGAATAAAGTATTACTGAGTGTATTATCTCTATCTGATATATATATGTTTCTCCTTTGGTAAATATTCTTGAGTGATGATTGAAGTATGTTCATTTATGCTTTTTCCTTTCAATAATATGGATATCATATGTTAGGGGTTTATGCTTTGCATAAATATAAACATTGACAAGGTTGAACTAATGAAAGGAACCTTGTGTGGATTACAGATCCATGATACCTCCATGATATCAAGATATTATGTGGAGACTTGAGAGTATGACAAATGAATAAATCCATTCCTCCTTTTCCTGGGATTTCGGGGACGAAGTCCTTGTTAGGGGTTTATAATTTGTAACATCCCTGACCTGGGTTATGTGTTAACCCTAGATTTTTTGCCTAATAAGGTTGAGTAGATGCTTAATCTTATCTTAGGAAAAGTAATTAGGGCTCATGAGAAACTTATGTTTCAATTTTGGTCCTGTTTGAACAATGTTGAATCAATGTTTGCCTATTTTGGACTAAAGTGAAAATTACCCAAGTTGAGGGGTTAAATTGCAAATGTTACATGATAAGATGTTCCTATGATGTTGAGACATCATATGAATGAATATTAAGTAGTTGTATGGTTTTCACAAGCTTGTAAAGAAATCCTTGTGCATTAAAACCTAGTTTTGGTGTAGAGTGCAATTTACCCAAAACCTAGGGTTCAAAATGTAAATTACCACTTCAAAAAGGAACCTAATGCTTCTTGGTAACATGTGGAGTAAATAAAATGATAGGGGCGCCTCATTTGAATTAAGTTGGAGGAGAGAGAATCTTGATATTAAAATAGTCAAGATTTAATCCTAAGTGAAACCCAAATTCAATTTAGGGCAAAAATGAATGTATTAATTAAAGGGATTTCAACAAAAATTAAAATGGTTGAATTAATATGTGTTTGTATGAGCTTAAATCCTTGCAAAGGCACGAGAATATCCTAAGGAGGTGAAATTCCACTCACCATTATAATAAGAAAAAGAACTTCCACTCAAATATGGATATTCTTATTATAAGGGTTAAGGTGCTTAATTTCTTTTCCCTTAATTCATGGATAATGGAAGGGAACTCGGTGGGGATAGAGATGCCCTTTCATTCAAGAAACCAAGGGGGAAGTGGTGGAAACAATTTTGGAATTAAAAGACTTTTATAAAGAATTTTCTCTCTCATCAATTTTCTTATAAAAGTACCTTTTCCAAGACAAAACAAAGGCTTTTTCAAATTCCTTTCTTTCCCCTTGCTTGGTAAACGACCAAGGAGCTCTGGAGGATCAGGAGGACGACCCCCAACCTGTTGGTAAGGTTTTTGACCTCCTTTCACCTTGAATCCATGGTGAAAATTGAAAATCAATGCATGAATTCTTCATAACTCGATTCCCTCTTCAACCCTAGCCAAACTTTTCAAACAAAAGCTTGAGGATGAGCCTAGGGGGAGTTTCAAGAGCTTCATCCACCATTTTTTCCGTGATCTTGGAGCTTTGGGTCTCAATTGGAGGCATGTTTTATAACTTGAACCCTTAATTTTATTATTGCAATCAATTCCTTATCAATTGGTGATCATTTCTACATTTCTGAAATTAAATTTGGTTGATTGATGCAATCTCCATGGAAATCATAGCAGATTTCGTGAGTTTGGAGCTTGATGATGATGAAATCATCATAAGAACACACCTCCCTAAATATCTAGGGCAAACGGTTTCAATGTTGAGACCAAACAGTTTCACCAAACAGTTTGGTGACCAAACGGTTTCACCAAACCGTTTGGTGGTTTGGGTTCCAAACCATTTGGAATGGTTGACCATTTGAGATGGTTGACCGTTTGAAGATATATTCTGTGGTTATTGGATCTTGATCCAATGGTTTCAATTGGTTTGATCTTTAAGGTTTCAATTGTGTATGATTCCTTAATTGCAAACCCTAATCGGCTACGTGCTGATTTTGAAATTGGTTGAGTTGATGTTTTGGGTTGATTAACCCAAACGGTTTCAAAACCATTTGGGGATCATCCAAACGGTCTCAGGACCATTTGAGGATCACCCAAGACCGTTTGGTGGTCTAGGGTTAAGTATGGCTAAGTGTTTGAAGGTCCAAAGGTACCAAATTGAATTGTAACTAAGTGTTGATTTGATAATCAATCCATGGTCCAAAACCCTAATTGGATGTCATGGTTTTTGATGATGGAATGGGAAAACGGTCTCAAGACCGTTTGGAGATCAACAAAATTGTCTCAAGACCATTTGGTGGTCATCCAAGACCGTTTTAGGTAAGGTCATATCATGTGATGATGATAGTTCATTGATTTCGATTAATTTGATTCCACAATGTCAACCATTGATGGATCCTCGATTTCAAACCCTAAGTGATGGTTTCTTGAATATCAAACCTAGTTCAATTGGGTTCAAAACCCTAAATTGAAGGTCTAATTGAATGGTGATTCAGTGGTCCAATTGATGAATGCTTTAGTGGTTCAATTTATAATTGGTCCATGGATTGAAACATTGAGTCGATTGAGTGTTGAAGTATCTTTTTGGTCCATGCAGTTTTGAGAAGGTTTGGACCAAACGGTCTCAAGACCATTTGGGACCAAACGATCTCAAACCGTTTGGAGACCCAAAGTGAAAATGGTTTCAACCCCTACTTTATCCAATTGGTTTCAAGTATAACTTGTTCAATTGGTTTTCAACCAATTGATGTATGAGAACCAAGATCATTGAGGGTCTAAGTAATTAACTTTGTGAAGATCAACATGGTTAATCCATTTGAACATTTCATGTAATTGAAGGTCCAATATGGTGAACCTATTTAGATACTTAATGCGATTGAAGATTTCAATGGTTAACCCAATTGATCACTTTGTGGAATTGAAAGTTTAGTTGGTCAATTCTTTTGAATTCCTTATATAATTGATGGTTTAATTGATTAGACCATTTGGACATCTAATATGATCGAAGGTCAATCAGCTATGTGATTATTAAAAATGTAGACCCATGATGATTGTGAAGGTTAACCCTAGCTATGTGTACTCAAGTGAAGAGTTGACCTAGATCAATCTTGGAGTATTTAACATCCTAGAGAGGATGAGAGAGAGAGAATGAGAGAGATGAATGTTTATATAATTAAGCCCTAATTCTCTCATTATGAGTAAACTATGTGATAAGGGTTGATCCATAATAATGAGATCATGAAACCCTAACCAATGAGCCCTAATCCTAATTAGAGCAATGCTATGTGTGAAACCCTAATTAGATAAAAGCTATGTGTGAAACCCTAATTAGAGAAATGCTATGTGTGAAACCCTAATTAGAGAAAAGCTATGTGTGAAACCCTAATTAGAGCAATGCTATGTGTGAAACCCTAATTAGAGAAAAGCTATGTGTGAAACCCTAATTAGAGCAATACTATGTGTGAAACCCTAATTAAAGCAATACTATATGTGAAACCCTAATTAGAGCAATGCTATGTGTGAAACTGTAATTAGAACAAAGCTATGTGTGAAACCCTAATCTAGGGCAAAGCTGAGTGTTATCATAAATCCAGGGTGATGATGTAACCCTAACTGAGTGTAATAATGAAGGAAACCCTAATTAGATCAAAGCTATGTGTGAAACCCTAATTAGAGCAATGATATGTGTGAAACCCTAATTAAAGCAATACTATGTGTGAAACCCTAATTAGAGCAATGCTATGTGTGAAACTGTAATTAGAACAAAGCTATGTGTGAAACCCTAATCTAGGGCAAAGCTGAGTGTTATCATAAATCCAGGGTGATGATGTAACCCTAACTGAGTGTAATAATGAAGGAAACCCTAATTTAATGGGAATTGTACATCCTAACCCTAATTTGGGTATAAGGTAAGAGAAACCTTACTTGGATGTGAATAGAAAACCTTAATCCCTAAAATGGGGTAAGGTGCATGAAACCCTAATATAGGGTAGTGCCACTAATCCTATGTGAAGACCTAGCACTGGGTGATGTATTATGAAATTTTAATTTCACATAATACTAGGTGAAACCTTGATATAGAAGGATGATTATATGAAACCCTATTGAAAAGAAATACTATGTGAAATCCATAAAAATATGGAATATGCTATGTGAATCCTCAAATTATAAGTGTGGAGAATACTATTCCTAATAGTGGAATAGTGATTAATGTTATGACAAATGTAACACCTAGAGAAGTTGATAATGAATATCCTTATATTAATAGTTCCTAACTCAAGGATGAGTCCATAGTATTGGCAATGGTTGTATATTCCAAGTGAGTGATTAATGACCACTACTTTACATGATAATTGTGATGAACTGGTGCATAAAGTATTAGGATGGGGAATACCCTAATACAAGCTAAGTGTATGAACTCAAGTAAGATAAAGGTGTTAAGGGAAGTGATACATCAAGATATGATAGAAATCACATCCAACACCCCAATACTGGTATACCTTGATGTGTTATAAGTCCAATATAATTGGATGAATGACACATGAGATGTGTCATGTCAATGGTTACATTGAGATGTAATGCACCCTATTGAATGTAGGCTAACATGCCTTACAAAAAGGTTAGTCCAAACCTATAAACTATGATGTAATCATATTCTGGCAAAGATGAGAGACAAACTCATGTTGTGTGTTGATAATTCCTTTAATGATAAATTATGAGAATAAATAAGTATGATCAAGTACTTATGATTATCCATATTGATTCCTTGCTATGTGAACCCTAATACAGGGTAATGCTATGTGAAACCCTATGACAAATTAATGCTATGTGATCCCTAATACAAGTAATGCTATGTGAAACCCTATGACAAGTTAATGCTATGTGAACCCTAATACAGGGTACTGCTATGTGAAATTCTAACACAGGGTAATCCTATGTGAAGCTCATATACAGACTAATGGGTTATGAATGTAATAAGATAACCCTTGTATTGCATGATACTGATATGTAATTGTATCATGATTACTAATCATGCAGATATGTTGAGAAGATGAGCATAGCCAGGTATGGGCTATGATGCTTTGTTTATTGAGAATGTTTTATAGGCTTTATAAGCCTTCATATGCTTTGTGTAGTAAGAATCATTGAGCTTTGTGTACTATGTGCAATACATTTTGTAGCAAGAATCATGATGTCCTTGGTCAGATGATCTGAAGGTATTAAGATATCTAATAAAGTGGTAATTATTATCCTATGGTGAGTTATGGGTTCGAATACCAGATGCTATAATCATGATGATGACTTCTCAAGAAGTGGAATTGTACTTGGTGAGTTAAAGGACTAAGATCCCAACACTTTGTGAAAAGAGTATGGCTACAGGCCATGACTCCACAATGACAATGCTAGGCATTAGATATATGATCTAAGCCTGAAGGGAGTTAATGTTGTGGTAATGATTCTATAGTGAATAAACGTTATACATGTTCTTCATATTCCTTAAAGGATAAGTGACATGTTGTTCTATCAAATTATAGCTGCATTGCTTTTGATAAGAATGATGTTCTAATCTACTAGACATTGAATTAACTGCTGCCAAACAAATATGATTCCTTTGTGTATATTATTCTTCTTAAGCTGCAATAATAATATTTCTGGTGGAGAGTTATATCTCTCACTGGGGAAAATTTACAATTGTCTCACCCCCGTGGGAATCACATTTTTAGGTAGATGCGGACGAGGTGGCAGGAATCCTTCTATAGGTGAAGGGCAGCAACAACAGCAGTAGGGACAGTAGTGAAGTCTCAGGTGGAGACACTGGATGTTATGCTTTGTATAGATGTAAATAGAGTCCTATGTGTCGTCTTTGTACTCTCAGGTCCTCAGAATATTAATCAGTGCTTTCGAGATTTTGCCTCAGTGCCTCGAGATTTTATAATGCCTGTGTTTAGCTTAGCAGGACAGTTAATGCTTGTAATTCTCTAAAGGAGATGATACAAAATATTTACCTTTGAACAAGAATGTAAATATGTTACTTTGGTTCTATGTGAGAATGTTTTCCCTTGATGGATCTCTTGATAAAAAGGTTTTAATTTTTAGTGATTTTTGGGTAATCCGCTGCTTAGTGAATGCTTCTGCATTAGTTAATTATGTTTTTATGAGTTGTATGCCACAAGTGCAGGGACAAAATACTAGTGAGAGGGTACCCCATAGAGAGTATAGATATTGAGTGATTAAGAGTTGAGAGGTTAGAAAGAAAATGCATGTTCAATTTTTGTAAACATAATTGTTTCTATGGATGATTATGTTGTTACACCTACATGTGTATATTTTGTTTCCCTCACATACTAGTATATCTCGATATATTGGCTGTGTTTTTGTTTCACGATGTTTTAGGTTAAACTACTATTAATCTACAAAATGGACTTCCAGAGAAGAAGACACCAAAAGGAAAGATGCTTCAAACTACCCTAGAGGATTTAGAAAGATATTTTTTATATCGCATTGCAAATAGTAGATTTCCCCTTTCATGTACCTCCTTAATGGATAATCTATCTTTATCATGTTATCAACTCTTTTCCATTTAGTAAAATTTATTATTATTTTTGGTCAATTGCTAAAGCTTGACCCTATAAATATGATAATGGCCCTTCCCCTCTTTGTTCTCTTAAATAGGGGATAAAAGGGGAAGCGAGTTGTTACATTTGGTATCAGAGCCTGATTTATCATTTAACCTTTAATATTTATTAAATTTTAAGAGTTCTGACGAGCGCAAGGGAATTATTAGGGTAGTTTGTGAACACGATGGTTTCTAGAAGGCATCACAACCCAAGGACCGACAAAACTTTCCTCTGCACTGCTACTCATCTTATAGGGACTCCCAGGCCCGTGTATCCTGCCTGGACAAACTTAGAAGTTTTTATCCAAAATAAAATACCTCCAAGTTTTGTTCCCATCTAAATTCATCCCCTCTCTACTCCTTGCTTCCTAAAAAAAATGCTAGGGACCTGATAAACAACTTCCTCTACTCTTCTGAGAACTAGGGTTATGGATATTAAAGATTAAGACATCCTCTTCCAAATAATAAAATGCATGTAAATAAGATGTCGTGGACATAATTTTATGATGCTTTGAATGCCCTAAATTTGAAACTTAGATTAATGATGATTTTTTGTGAAATAACATGACCCGCACCAAGACCACTGCCATCCTTGATGAGACACCCCGAGATCACCCTGAAGGAAAGCCCTCCTGTAGAAGGAGGAGGTCCTCATAGAAGAACATGAGGGTTATGTAGATAGAGTCATCTAAGAAGTGGAAGAGGCTAGAGAAGGCCTATACTAAGGAAGGTTTGAGCCCAACCCCATTCCCTTTGACACCCCAAACCCAGAAGTTGACCCTAAAGGTGAACCTATTTCAAAGGATAAGACCAAGCTCAAGGATGATCCTAGCCATGTTGCTCGCTTAGGACCGCCAATTAGGCAAGTGGTAGTTCACACCCTCGATGCACTCTAGCGGGAGAAACAAAAGAATCTCATTGAGGCCATCAGTGCCCTAGCTCTCAAGGATATTTCCAGAGATGAGAATGGTGAACCCCTTCCTGTCTACACTCATATCGGAGCCACCATCCTCCACTTAGTCAAGCTGAATATAGAGAAGTTCTGGGGTGAATATAGAACTAAGGTCGTTGACAAGGAGGATGCTTGGCTCCTAGCTATGGAGAATGGCTTCCACATTATGGTGGTGCAACCCAATAAGAAGGTTCTCTTTGGTACTCATCTTCTCGAGGGTGCCATAGAGCTTTGGTGGGAGAATTACATAAAAAACCAAGACCTGATCGTAGAACCAATATCCTGGATGGACTTCCATACCATCTTATCTACAACATTGATTCCCAGCTCTGCCAAGAAGAAGAAGGAAAAGTAGCTCATGCTCCTTTATCAGGGTAACATGTCTATGACATACTATGCATGAAATTTCATCCTCCTGGAGCATTTTGGGTATATGATGACTGAAGAGAGTGGAACATTTTATGAAGCACCTACAACCCCAGATAAAGCCCCATGTGATGGCGAGTAAACCCTCGAACTTCACCGAGGCCCTCAACTTCAACCTAGATATGGAGAAGACCGTTAGTCCTGCTCAAAACCTGCCTAAGGGATATCTAGGGTTCATAGAAGGAACTTATTCCCCAAGGAATGATAACAGAAAGGGCCAGGTCGTAGCCAATGGCAAGGGTAGAAATGGAAGGAAGGGAAACCCCATAATGAGGATCATAATTTTATATGTCACACCGGTGGGAGGAAGCACCCTGGCAAGTCTCACTTTGAGAAGTGGGTATGTTTTCATTTTTGGCAGGAGGACATCTCATAACCAATTGTCATCTCCCCAAACCTTGAGGTTCGGGCCTAGTGGCCGCCCAACCCATGGATATAACACCCCAAGGAGAAGACCCACATGTAGTAGAGTGTAGATGGGATTGAGTCTTCAACTGTTGGTAATGAGGAAGCTCATGCCCTGTCACACCCGCATTCCATGATTACCACTAATCATGAGATTAGGGCATAAGTTTGAGGATTATACTTAATACAAAGTTCACTCTGAATTTTTTTCCTTTTATTTCAAACTCTTTGTTTTCTCACATTCAATAACATAATCAAACTTACAAGAGAATTAAACTTTGATTAATCTAATATGATCTCACCATTAATGATACACATACATACATTCATCCTATTTCTCACACTTCCATGTACATACAACATGATAACCATATACATACTCTATTATTAAGGAAACAAAGATAAAAAACATCATTTACAACTCTCTCACTTCTATACAAGGACCCAGAGTGACAGGGACTGACTGAACTTAACTGATCTTCTACTTAACTCATGTGGTAGATCTACTCTAATGCATTGACCTTCTTTAAGTCCATGAGTTATCCCTAAAAATTGTGAGTAGAGGGGTGAGCCTACTCACTCAGTGAATGAGTACTTCAAAGAAATAGTTTAAAGCACTTATATAATTATAGATATATTATCGAGCAATTATAACAGCAGTAAGCTTTAAAGATTCTAATCATTGACAATCATAAATATGGCAAGATACTCTAGATATCTACAAGAGTGAATCAATATATAAACATGCTTGATTGATCATAAAGAGAACTAATAATTCATAAACATACAAAGAATAGTTGAATAATTGTGCACACTTGTTTAACCTCTCATTCATCTTATTATGCCCTGAACCCACAGTACCAAAACATGTGAAAGAATCACAACAAACAACAATCTCACTATACAAGGCTTAGAAGCATGCCTGGGTTTCTAAGCCTATCTCTTGAGTAAGACCCCGTCTGTAGTGGGCCTTGGCATGTCTGCCTCTCAACGCCTAATGGGAGCGGCCGGATATCTCAAACTCCACCTCTCAACCTGGGTACTTAGGCAGTGAGTCAAAGCCCTCAGGCTAATCGTGCATCAGTGGACCTACTGACCACTGATCACTCAATATGTAACACAGGTACCACTAGCAACCCCAGTTGGTGTTGGGTACCACACAATTGCAAGGAGTCTACCCTACTGGTCAAGACCCCCACACCCTACTGGTGTGCTCCAGCTTACCTTGATTTGGACTACCTCTAGTGGTGAAGTCGTTTCCTCCTCATAGCGTAGGCCTCATCCTGCGAGGATGCTACAGTGTTAGGGCATCTACATATCTCATTCACTCTTTAAATTCACATTTCAATCATCACATCAACATATCTTAGTTCAGCTTTGTAAACTATTCATTTCATAAACCATCTGATAACATTCACAATAACTAAACTGTTAAACATCACCACATCTCAAACTGAGAAACATTGATATCACAATACTTGATTCACTGAACACTGTATCATTAGGGTTTCATTTACCTCATCCACTTATCACATACCTCGCATAAGTATTGAACACATCATAATATTTCATTCAATAAGAATTGCTCTCAGCAGTTCACATATAATTGAATATATATGAAACCCTGTAATGAACTAAACTAGGGTTCCCACGCCATTTACTATAACATCATACATCAAGAATAACATTGAATCAAGATGTCTTTTTGCAAAACTTCAACTTTCCATTCATTTAGGGTTTCACCCTTCTTACTGATATATCAAGAAAACATTGATATCATCGAATGAAATCCAAGATCGTACCAGACATATATGTAATATGCATACAAATAAAACAATTATTTGTAACCAAGGAGATTCAACTAGGAAAACTTCTTTATTCAATTATACAACAATTTTAGTCATAGCCAAAAATCTTAGATTTCAATACATTCATGTAACCTTTACAATTACTTAAAGAATTCTCATTTAGATGGATTGCAATCATTTCTAATATGATTTCATAATCTGAAATTCATCACAAAAGAGAAAAAATTCGTTTCATATCATCTAGAAAAAGCTAGATCAAAAAGACCATTTAGGGCTTGTAAAAATTATTGATGTTTTAACTCATTTTCACACAATCTACTATTTAAAGGAAGTACCAACTCACCCTATGGTGTGAAAACACCTTAAAAATGCAGCCCATCACTAAAACTCTCGAATCCATATCAAAACTCTAGAAAAATTAGTAGTTTATTCTTCCTTTCAACCCTAAACAAGGTCTACTGTAGGTAGAAGATGAAGATCAGAGGTTAAGCCAAACCCCAAAATCACTAGATTAGGGATCTCGCCCAAGGGGAAATGAGGAGGAGGAATCGACAGTTAAAACTACTTACCAAGTCAAATCTATGACAACCCTTTTGGATTTCCACTGTTCTTCACATTCTTCCCCAAACATCACCACAAAAAGCACCTTCTAGGTCACCCTCTCATTGCTCAAGGTGTGTGAGATGATAGAATATTGAATGTCGGTTCCAACACACTTTGTTTTGTTGAAAATAGATAAGTATAGCTCGAGATATGATCATTTTACGATTGGATGTCCTGGGTGACATCGGTCACGGTCGCCGCACACGACGTAGCTTTGTAGGTCACGGCACTAGCATCATGGTCATGGCACATGATGCAACATCGCGGGTCACGGCGTCGGTCGCATTCGCAGTCGCGGTGTCGGTCGCGGTCGCGACACATGTACATGTTTACTAAAAAGGGCATAACTCTCTCATTTTAACTCTGATTTGGTTCATTATTTTTTTGTTGGATTTATAATTGAATTCTCTACCGTAATATAATATTGTTTTGATAATATTATCAAACAAAAAATTATTTATTAATTATATCCTACAATATCATTAACTCTCTTCTAACATACATGTATGGGTTAATGCTATATTAATTCCAACTCGGATCTTTATAGTAGGCTTAAGTCATGATTATCAGTTGCCTAAACAAGTATTTGAGGTTACTACAGTTAATGTAAAGCACAAGATAAAATATTACTAACAAAAATATGATAAGTGTTAAGATTATCTTAAATCTCTAAGATTACCAGCAAAGCTAGGAATGGGTTGTAACAGTTCTCCTCCTCTAATAAAAATTTCATCTCGAAATTTCTAAAAGAGAAAAGGATACTTGTTAAACATCTCCATCTCCACTTCCCAAGTAGCTTCTTATATACATGATTCCACCAAAGAACATTTACTATGGGTATCTCTCTCCTTTTTAAGTTTTCAAATTTTGCGGTTTAGAATTTTATTTTCAACATTGAGTAATTTGTTCCTCTTATAATGACAAAAGATTTTAATCAACCTTCTCAATGATAAAAAAGAATTCTCTATGCTGCAATCAATTATAGGAAAGAGAAAGAGAAACAACCATTTTCAATATTTTCATACTCTTGAGGTGTTACCTCAACATTGATAATCTGATCCAACTATCTCAATTCATACGGCTCAATATTTATTATTGTTTTGTATGACCTCTGAGTCACAAAAGAGAGTTCATCAAGTTATTTTAAATTTTACTATTGTGATACTCAAATAGAAAAAGCACTCATGAGTTGCAAAACTAGAAGTAATCATAATTGTATAGAACTGAGTCAATCTACTGAAATGAATGATTGAAACCATAAAACTCATTCCAATTTAGTATATTGCTCGCACATGTACTATTGAAGTCATATGTAAAACAAATTTTCATCCCTTGCAATGCCTTCAACAAACTATACTTCTTTAAAATAAATTCACATATTGTTGAAAGCCATTTGTTTTCTCTAATTTCTCTTCTTAGGCAATACAACTTACTTCTCATTACTTATCCTTCTCATTTTGATCATATAGAATAAACATCCCTAAAATTGAAACATACAAGGAAAGAATAGATTATTCATCATTCTTTCTATCACTGCAAGAATTAATTTTAGATTACACTTTGCTCATGTTACAGTTCTCCTTTTGTTCAAATCAAACCTCTTATATTTCAAATCTTTTTCTTATCCTTTGCTCTGAATCATTTCCATATTGTTTATCTACCTTTCAGATTAGCTACCTTTAAACCCTGGATTACTATCCATGCTAGTTTACTTCTCATAGTGCAAATCTCATGATCTTGTTTTATAGAGATGCTAGTATTCAAGGTCAAATCACTAGTGATATCCCTTTAACCGATCAGCTCAACTGGTCCAGCCGAGCGAGTTGGGAAAGTCATGTTGGAAAGAAATTTCTCTTCGTTTCACTTGTCCAATTTGATTGGAGCAAGGATTGATATTTGGATCAATTTGAAACAAAAAGAGGAAAATTCAATCTGGAATTGACCAGGGTAGGGAACCGATCGTTTCAGAAGTGAACCGATCGGCTTAGGTGCCCCAACCGATCGGTTCAGGTGTGAACCGATCGGTTCATGCTTGAAACGACTGGTTCAGCTGGCGCATTTGGTTATTTTATGGAAAATCTCGAACCCTTCTACTCTTGCTTTAATCCCGTATTAGTCAGGGTAGAGAACCCTATCCCATGACCCTCCTATATATAGGGGTATTGGGGGCTTCTCAAAGAAGAACTTAGAACACCAGTTCTCTGTAAAGTTGTTGTTCTCTCTGGTTGTGGTAACCAGGAGAGCCCGAGCAAGTGCTACTCGATAAGGGGGCACAACAAGGGAAAGACAACTACATAAAAGTGACTGGTGGCAAGAGAGTGTGTTGGTGACTAGTACGCCGATAGGAGGGTACGACTCCTTCCGGTGCCTTGTGCGACAAGGCGATCGGAGTTCCAGGCGGTTTGTGTGGACTACTATAGAGGCAGGAGACTTCTGTCGCTTGGAGGACAACTGCCAATCCCGACAGTCCCAGTGAGAGTAGGAACTGCACAGACACCGTCCAAGACCGAAGGTGAAGACTGCACAATCCACGAGGTAATGTCGCCGAGCAACCCTTAGGACAAGGTATGTTTCAACAAAACATCCTTCCTATTGTATAGATGTTGATGTGATTCCTTTATACTGGGTTCGGGGAGGAGAAATGTTTTTGTTTCCACTGCCTTCTTTGTCTCCCCCTGTAAAACCCAACATGAACAATATTCAAAGTCTATTTGACAGTGAAGGAGTTCGAAAAAGCAAGCCTGAAGAGATTGAGAATATTGTCACTGATGTTGATGTGATTCCTTTATACTGGGTTCGGGGAGGAGAATTTTTTTTGTTTCCACTGCCTTCTTTGTCTCCCCCTGTAAAACCCAACAGGAACAATATTCAAAGTCTATTTAACAGTGAAGGAGTTCAAAAAAGCAAGCCCAAAGAGATTGAGAATATTGTCACTGATTTCTTTTTGGAGCTTTTCACTTCCAAGGGTGTTAAAAACTCAGAGAAAGTGTTAAAGGGTATAAAGAAAGTGGTTAATGATGATATTAATATTATGCTTGATGTTGAACCAGATGAGGAGGAAATAAAGAATCATATCTTTATCATGCAACCAAACAAAGCCCAGGGGCCCGATGGTTTCCATGAAAGTTTTTTCCAAAATCATTGGCAGGTTGTTGGAAAGGACATCACCTCATACATCAAAGGCTGGTGGAAGGAAGAACAAAGCATCAACCCCATCAATCATACCAACATTTTGTTGATCCCTAAGGTCAAAGACCCACAATATATAACCGACTTCAGGCCCATCAGTCTATGTAATACTATATATAAAATTTTCTCAAAATTAATTGTGAATAGGGTCAAGCCTTTTCTTGATTGTCTTGTGTCACACAATCAAAGTGTGTTTGTTCCTGGGAGGCTGATTATCGGCAGCACCCTTGTGGCTTTTGAGATGTTCCGTGCAATGAAAAGGAAGACCAAAGGGAAGAAAGGAAACATGGTGATTAAGTTGGACATGAAAAAAGCGTACGATCGGGTCGAGTGGGATTTTCTATTGTTGGTTATGAATAAGATGGGCTTTGATAACGATTGGTGTAGACATATTAATAACTATATTAGTTCAGTATCCTTTTCTTTTATCATAAATGGTTGTAGAAATGGATTTATACTCCCAGAGAGGGGCCTCCGATAGGGGGACCCCCTATCCCCTTATCTCTTCCTTTTTTGTGCAGAGGCCTTATATACCCTCATTAATGTGGCGGATGATGAAGACCTTATTATGGGATCAAGGGAAAACAGAGGTGGCCCACACACATCACATCTCTTTTTTTTCAACGATAGCATTCTTTTCAGCAAGGTAAATCTCCAAGAAGCCAAGCACATAGCCAAGATGTTGAGCTATTATGAGCAGACTTCGGTTGGAAGATCAACCTTAACAAGAGAGAGATAACCTTCAGTCGAACGTCAAAGAGGAATGTAGAAGTCAGATCACTCAGGTTCTGAATGTACACGAGGTTGAGTCCCATAAAAAGTAATTGGGGATACCTACTATTATAGGGAGATCAAAAAGGAAGATTTTTGGAGAGCTAAAGGATAGAATAGGGAAGAAGCTTAGTGGGTGGAAGGAGAAGCTTCTCAGTCAGGTAGGCAAAGAGGTACTGGGAAAAGCGGTCATCCAGTCTATTCCAACCTATATGATGTCAATCTTTAAAATTCCAAAGTCGATTATTGAAGACATAAATAGATTGATCAAAAACTTCTAGTGGGGGGACATAGAAGGAAAAAAGAAGATGCATTGGGTTAGTTGGGACAAACTTTGCCAACCTAAGGGCATTGGAGGCATGGGTTTCTAAGATTTGAGCACTTTTAATCAGGCTTTGCTGGCAAAGCAGACTTGGAGGCTGTTAGAGAACCCAGGCTCTGTGGCTACAAAAGTGCTAGACACAAAATATTACAAAAGAACTAACATTTTGGATGTAGGGAGAGACTTTGATCCTAGCTTCACGTGGAGATCTATATGGGGTGCCAAATCCCACCTTATTGAGACCATTAGAAAGCAAATTCACAAGTGCTCAAGCTTCGACTGTTGGTCCATCCCTTGGACCCCCAATAAAAGTGGTGTAGGTCAAATGAGGGATAATTGCCCCATATCTTACCCCCTTCATGTAAAAGATCTGATTGATAGAAACACTGGTGCCTGGATGCTCGACATTATCACCCAAAATTTTACTGAAAAAGATAGCAAAGCAATCGTGACCATACTAATTCGGACACTGTGAGGGGATAAATAGTACTGGTATCCTACACAGGACGACAACTTCTTAGTTAGATCGGCGTATTGGCTGGGACTTAATGGCACAGGGAGGACTGGACTGTAAATGATGATTTTCCATGGAAAAAACTATGGAATACTAAGCTTCCCCCAAAGCTAAAACTCTTCCTCTAGCAATGCAATAAAAATTATCTACCCACAAATAGAAACCTTAAAGCCATACATGCCAAGGAGAATGGATCATGCAATCTCTAGAATACAGATGTTGAAACACCTCTTCATGCATTAATTCACTATCCTAAGGTTGGTGATTTTTGGGGTACACAGTACAAACAACTCCTTGTAGACGCCCAAGATGACAATTTGTTGAGTCTCCTGGCTTGGACGATCAGTAGATGTTCTGACGAAGATATAATTTGATTTCCTGTTCTTACCTGGCAGTCTGGCTGAGTAGAAACCAACAACTGTTTAGCACTGAGTGCACCCCCTACAATATGAGGAGTCACAGTCTTTGGCGATGGGCCCACGATTTCATGGTGATCCCAAAATGCTCCTCTGGAAATACAAGGGGCTGGAGGTCCATGGGGAGAGGCAGTGTGTCTCCTCCTAACCTGAAGATCATCAAAGCTAGAACGAATGCTGGTGTTTTGAGGTAGGGGCTTATTGGTCTGGGGGCTATGTATTTTAGCGAGGAAGGTCAAACCATGGAGATGAGTGCTAAGACATGTTCTGGCCTTTGGGATACTTTTACAGCTGAAGCCATGGGGGTTCGACACTGTCTCAAATTAGCTCTTGACCTTAACCTCAATGCTATCTCTATTGAGATGGATGCTAAAGGGGTTTGTGATAGAATTAAATTGAGAAAAAGAGGCATCAACCCTCTCATGGGTTTGTTAAAACAAATAGACCCATTGGCTTTGTAGTTCCATTTTGTTTCCTTTTCTTTTGTGAGAAGAGAGGAAAATACAACTGCTCATAACCTTGCAAAATCTGGATTGGGTGGAGCCCAAGGAAACACTTGGATGTGTAATTTTCCAGTGAAACCGGTAGTTTTAATGAATGTTATTTCATAAATAGAAAAGTTACAATTTGAATAAAAAAATACATCAAATAACCTCAAACTTTAACATTTCTTGTGCTCAAGTAACATAAAATCCAAAATAATCACCAAACAAATACTTTCAACCCATGAAATAGCCTCACATTCACATCATTCTTATTTCCCTACCACATGATATGGGCAAGTTTCCCAACTTATGAGATCACAGAACACATCTATCCATGTCTTTCTTGCTAATTTTTCTTCCCAAAAATACTTCCTCATCACTATTCCTAAGGCCAATCATGCCAAAGTGTTTTGTGAGAGATCATAGAATCTAGCCAATTGACAAGTATGCATATGATCCAACATTGAGTTAGCATGAAAAGGATAATACCATGAGACATTCATTTTGTCCATGGGTGGAAAATGCAAGGAATGGAGTGTAGAAGGAATATGCAAATTTCTCCTCTATGCAACTTGGAATTACATGTTTTCCTATTTTTGCTTGAATGATTGACAAACTTTGCTTGGTGTGCACATTGGAATCTTTTCTTTGTTTTTGGTGGTACACCTATGGAAGAAGCAAGTTGACTAGGGAGGGAGTGTGCCACATTGAAGATAATGTTTTACACTTTATGGATTTTATTTTATAATTTGTGCATGGAAAGTAAGAATATGGAAGAAGTGTAGAAGAAGGATCAAATCAACACAAAATCTAATTTATAATCAATGCATTAGGTTGTTCTCCTAGTCCCACTATGCTCAATTAGTGGCATGATATGGGAAACACAATGTTTCCATGAATTTGTTTCACTAGTCAATTAGAAGAAAAATGTAGTTGATCTCTATCATCTCCTCAAATACTTGTCATAATTTTATAAGGGAACATGATGTTTGGACTCCTAGGACACATAGGGTGATTTCTAGCCATTGGTTTGCATCAAAAATTTGTTATTATGAGGTGTTTCTTGGGATAAGATAAGTTAAGTGATGAAATAGGCATGAATGAAAAAAGGAATTCAAATCTAAGATGGCTAGATAAAGACCTAAGCTACTCTAGAAAGGAATTTATTTGAAGGATTTTAGATAAATGAAATGTAGAAATGTAATGATAAGACCATAAGTTACAAAATCATAGGTGTGGTTAGAGTACCACCCACCCTCCATGAAAAAACTTAGATATTTGCTTGTCCTTGAGTAAACACTAAATCCTAGATGAAGTGGAAAAACTATGTTGGATGCACCATTAGATGTGGTTGCTATCCATTCAGAAAATCTCAATTACATACAATCAAAATTCATAGAACTTGTGATCTAATAATGGAATGTAGTATATAATTCAGGCAATGATGAAATGATGATGCAAAGTGACAAGGAAGATAAAAGGTGAAAGCAACACTCAGATCACCTCCAATAAGTGCCTTTATTTAATGTGGATAGCTTGACGTAAGAAGCTCAATCATTATATGGAGGTCAAAGGAGTGTGAGTGGTTGGCCAGCTTGCATGTCATCCATTGTGAAGAAGCATTTGAGATGTCATTCATTGACTTTGAATTCACTAGTCTTCTCAATCTAAATTTTAACGGATCCATGATGGAAGATATGCTTTACAATGAATGGACCCGACCATCATGTCTAGACTTCATTGGAAAGAGATGGAGATGAAAATCATGTAACAACACTTGATCTCTGACTTAAAATCTTCCCTCTTTAGGTGGCCATCATGCCACATCTTTGTGCACTCCTTGTAAATGTGTGCATTCTCATATATCATCAGATGTAACCTTCTAGCTCTTGCAGTTGAAGAAAACAATTTTCTTGTCCTGCATAGAGGTCAAAGTTGAGTTTTTCGATTACCCACTAAGATTTATGTTCAATCTCAACTGATGGGTAACAATACTTCCTGTAGATCAAATGGAACGGTGTAGTGCCCAAGTGAATTCATTAAGAAGTTTTGGAGGCCTTGAGTGCATCATTCAACATGCGAGCCTAATTTGTCCTTGTCCTATCAACTATGTTCTCCAAAATAGCCACATGATGAAAATCCATATTTTCAAAGGAGCACTTCAAAGTTGCACTCGGGGAAATCAGATCCACCATCAAAAAGGATAGAGTGTGGGACTCCAAAGCATGGGAAAATGTCATCTTTGAAAAGCTTGATGACATGTTTGGAATTGTTGGAGACTTTAGGATGGCTTCAACCCACTTGGAAACATAATAAAAAGCAACAACGATATAGAAAAATCCATTAGAAGTGGGGGAATGTGACCATGTAGTCCACACTCCAAACATTAAAGATCTCCACTTCATTCCAACAATTATTGTCATACCATCCTACTTGGAAATATTTTCGGATTGTTGACATTTCTCACATGACATGACATATCTTTGAGCATCCTTGAAGATAGAGGGCCAAAAGAAACCATAATGAAAGACTTTGATGACAATCTTTTTGGAGCTAATGAGTAGGGCCATAATGAAATTGTTCAAGAATGAGTGGAGCTTCTATTTCAGAGATGCATTAATGATAAAGGTCATCTAAACACAATAAAAATAGATAGGGCTCATCCCAATAGTAATTTCTGATGTCTTATTTGCACTTCTTCCTTTCATTACCAATGCAATACAGATGAATCACTCCCTAAACAAGATAGTTAATGAGATCATGATACCACAGGTTGAAAGTAGTGGCCTTCAGCATGCGACCATCAGGCAAAGGGTCATTAATAGGGATATGGTCACTATCTTGGATGCATTCAGATGAGATGGTCAATTACAACATTTTCAAATTCCTTTTTCCCTTGATTTCTAGATAAAACTCTTGCAACAACAAGATCCGTCTGATCAATCTGGGCTTCATATCCTTCTTCAATGATAAGTACTTAGCATAATCATCAATATAGACAATCACTTGCGAGCTTATTACATAGGATAAAAACTTGTCAAACATATGGACAATGGAAAAAGTTCCTTCTTGGTGGTTACATAATTCCTATATGTGTTGTCTGTTGTCTTGTTGGTATAGTGAAAGACATGATGTTTCTTGTCAATGTGGTGCCCTAGAGCTACACCTAAAATGTACTCACTAGAATCACACATGATCTCAAAAGGAATAGACCAATATGGGACATGAAGGATTGGGGTAGAAATGAGATCTTCATTCACTATTGTGAAACTCAGAGTCAAAGATTTAGTCTACATCCTTATGGAGAAGACTTATAAGAGATTTACTGGTCTTGTTAAGTCATGAATGGACCTCCTGTCAAATATCATGTGTCCCAGTAATACTTAGAGTTCTTTGACAGTGTTGGGAGGAAATAATTTGGAAATCACTTATATCTTCTCCTTTTCAACTTTGATATCTCTAGAAATGACATGATGTACTAGAACAATGCCTTCCTTCACCATGAAGTGGTGTTTTTTTTCAATTAAGCACCAGATGTGCTTCTTCACAATGTTCTAGGACCAGGGAAAGATATGTAGGCATGTGTCCAAAGAACTTAAGTTGATAGAGAAGTCATTCATGAAGATTTTTATTAGCATATATATAAGTCCAGAAAACTTAGCCAACATGTAGTGCTAGAAAGTGGCAGGTGCATTGCATATCTCAAAGGGCAGCTGAAGAAAGGCATACATGCTAAAGGGACAAGTGAAGATTGTCTTTTCTTGATCAATGGGGTGGATGGAGATTTAGTAGAAGCTAGTGTATCCATCCATGTCACAGAATAACTCTTTGTATGCAAGTCTTTTCAAGACTTGATCAAGAAATGGGAGTGTGAAGTGGTCCTTATAAGTCGCATTGTTGAGATTGTGATAGTCATTGCACATGCTCCACTATTATTGTGACACCCTTTACCACACAAAGTGAGATTACTCAAAACAAAAATGTGGAAGAAATATTAAACAAATAGATGACTAGAAAATACTAAAAATTAAAACTATTTTCATAAAATTATCAAATAGCAAGAACCTTTACATATGAGTCCTTTCATGCCTCAAAACAATTATTGTGTGTGCCATCGACCTATTACCAGGGAACGTGTTCTTGACCATATATACATATATCCACTACATCTATACACAATAGGGAACACAGGCAAACCACACATCAAAAGCACGTTCACAAAACATCTACAAAACATCCCCAAGGACCCGAGTGTACAAGGATGACTCTAGGACTCTAACAACAAAGACATCTAGAAACACTTCCAACCTTGTTAGCTATTGCCTCTCCTGCTACTCCTCAACCTCTGATGCACGATCTCTACCTCCTCATGCACGTCCACCTAAAAAGGGATCTGGGAAACCCACGAGGCAAGATTCCAAATCTCAGTGGGAGATATAACTCTCCACCAACTCTATTATTAACACATACAAGATAATTAAAGCAGCAGTATAGTACAACTATAAGAAGCAAGTAGTCATTATTAATAGGATGAACAATTACTATTGAATTACAAACATCTTATCAATTTAAAAGGAATATGAAGAACACATACATTTCCTATCAATAACATTGTATAAAGATCAAGTAAGGCTTCAACCAAAGTTTTTGTATTTTGATCCAATACAAGTATACTACACATCTGATTATGTATTTTATTATGCCCTAAGGACTTGATTCGTACCAAACAAATCCAACCGACCAATGCTAAGTCAAAATCGGTGACATACAGGGTCAATGGAAGAGTCGGAATCCACGACCTCCCCACACATCTTAGTCAACACAAGAGAAAACAGTGCATAGACATATCAATCAACTACAACAATGACATATAGTCAATATCAAGGATTGGCTCACACATGTCCATCCACTTACATAATCATACCTAGTACACCTTGGTATAGGTACGATGATGCAAGAATAGGCTCACGCATGGTTGTTCTAACAAGAAGGGGTGGCTCACACATGGTCATCCACATATCACAACGAAATCAACTCACGCATGGTCATCTCACACATCCTGTAATTAAGGATATAAGGAAATACTCGACTTGTACCCCACATATTCAAGAATATGCACTCCAAGTTAAACTCGTTTCACCATTCAATAAATGCTGACACTAAATGGATCTATGGAATAGGGCAAGCTACTAGATTAAGTTCCACTTGATTAGTTAGGTCATTTAAGAATCTTTTAGCATCAATCAAGTTACAACGTAAAAATTCTCATCACTAGAACATAATTGAGCATACAAGGTGTGATCTCATCACATTATCACTTGATGCTTGTCATTCACCATATTTTCAATCGCAAGGACCACATATCTTGGGGTAACAACCCCTCCTCTCATCATTGAGGAAATCATCATCTCATATAAGGCAATAAGCCATCATTAGGTCATAAGACCATTTACCTCCTCTTTCAATGATGCCAATATCACATATGCCTCACAAGGCCCATTCAAACATATCATAAGCAACAAATCTCATGCCTGGCTATGCTTATCAACTGGTGTTATTGCATGGTTAGAGGCTTTTAACAATAAGAACAATACATCATCAATACTACCATCTCATAAGATTCATGCCATTCACACTACATCATTAGCGTTAGAGTTCTACTGATCAATTAGGGTGTACAAGGTTGGATCAACAACCACCCTTAGATCATTACTTCCATCATCACTATAAGGTATATCACGAGATAAAGATTATAGAAAACAACACTCCTTATTATTCACACAACCACCCCATAGGGTATCACATCATATCATGTAACCCTATCATCAACATAAGGTAACACAACCACTATCACAATGTATCAGTTAAGACTATCATATAGTGTATTGATTGATACTTTCCATGGGGTGTCGGCTTGTCATCATCACAACATGTTGACTACCATCATGCAAGGCATAAGGGATATCCTTAATAATGGTGTATTGGTTTACCACGTCTTGAGAGTGTGATGGTCATCACCTCCCAAGGTGTGACGGGCAACACTAACACCTAAGTTGTGATGGGAAACAACAACACCTAAGCTATGACGGGAAGCAACAATGTGTGATGGTTGTTAGGGTTTGTCTAGGTGTCATGGTTTAGGTTTTGGTTAGGCGTCATGGGTTAGGGTGTATCGGGAAGCATCACCCCATATGTGTGTCAGCCTCCACCCATCCAGGGCATCACAGTTAGCCCTAAACGTAGACATCCCCACTAGGTACATTAATGGCCACACCCTCTTAGATTAGAAACACATATCAGTTAGGCACCATATCGGTTTAGGCACTCTTAGGTTATAGCGGGTTAGCTCTTTCAAGGTCTATCCAGCATATTGATTTAACAACAACAAGACAATCTAACCTTCTCAGCCCATGACGACCTAAGCATCCACAAGACATGTCAGCCTAGACATCCCCAAGTTGTGATGACCTGTCACATGGTGTGTCGGCTTGTTGCACCACAAGTCGTAACATCCACACACACCACCATGTGTCAACCTAGTCATCTTCAACCTTAGGAGACTCGTCTACTAGTCCACTTATCATCCTGACAAGAAGGTGCAAGACATGGGTAGCAACTAAACAAAACTCCATCTTCAAAATAGATCTCAAACTACCAAAAACTACTAATGTGTAAGAGATAAATGAACTATAGATGAAGAACAACATACAATAAGAAGAGTAATAATAAAAAAGGAGATTAAGTGTTATATAACCCGCCTCAAAGATCACTACCAGGATCCAAGCTCCAAGGTCAAGCTTCAAGCACATGAGCTCAAGGTAGAAGATGATCCACCAACTTGATCACCACCACACCTCCAAGGAAGAAGAAGATACCAAGGTTAAGATGGTTCAAGATGGAAAGAAGGTATCCAAGATCCATGGCTGAGAAGGAAAAGAAGAAGAAAAAGAAGAAGAAAAAGAAGAAGAAGAAGAAGAAGAAGAAGAAGCTATAAAATATGGCTTACCAAGGTAGAAGATGAAGGAAGATCAAAGGACTCCACAATGTGGGGCTCATCCACCAAGATCCATGAGAGACTCTCTAGCTCCTTAACCTTCTCAAGGTCGTCCTCCAAGAAGGGGAGAAAGCAAGGATGGCCAAAAGGATTCTCTTACATGGAGAGAAAGGGGATTATATACAAGAAGGGAGAGAGAGATATCAAGAGAAAGGGGTCATCACCTTAGGTGACACTTGTCTACAAAGAAGGGACACATGCAACACCATGCAAGATGCGGTGATAAGATCTAGGTCTCGTCCTTTAGATCTCCTACTAAGGTCATGCCCAATACCATATCTCCACACACCCATAAACTGATAGGGTTCAACCCTACACACCAACAAACTAATAGGGTGTAACCCTATGCACTCACAAACCGATGGGGAGAAACCCTACACACTCACAAATGGATAGGAAACCTCTCTTGGGCTCCCTAGCCCAAGACAACACATCTTAGAGAAAGACACAACTCACACATGTGTCCAAAATATCACCAAGGATGCCACCACACAACCAAGACCCAAACAAGGTACCCATCTCTCTCTCTCCTTAATATGATGGCAAGAGAGATAAGGAACACTCTAGAGGTGGAAAACTTACTCATCAACCCCTGCTCTGGGTGAAATGGCAATTTGTACCAAAACCTCACCACAAGATACAAGCATCATCCAAACAAGATCAATAAAGAAACTTGAAGCTTTCAACATGCCCTAATTACATCTCAGATGATTAGAACAAGGTGCTAAGCAACATACTTAGGAAAAAAAGATAGGGTTATCCCAAAATGTGGGTCAAGGTCCTTACAAGCCATAAACCCCTAATAGGGATTTCGTCCTGAAATCCTAAGAGAAAAAGGAATGGTATTTCCTCCTCATCTCTTCCTTGAGCTATCATGTGGCTTCCTCAACACCACGATGATGCCAAAGAACCTTCACAAGCACAATGTCCTTCTTCTTTAACTTAGTTAGGGGTAAGGTGATAGTGTTGAAGTCCTTGATGAACCTCCGATAATAGCCTACCAAACCTAGAAAATTACATACTTCTATTAACGTCTTAGGCTTTTCTAACTCTGTTAGAGACTCCGCCTTCTTAGGATCCACACATACTCCCTTGGTAGATATGACATTCCCCAAGAAAGCTACCCTCTTCAACTAGAACTCACACATGCTAAACTTAGCATAAAACTAGAGTGGTCTTAGCACGGTCAATGCCTGACGAAGATATTGTTCATGCTATTGACTGTCACGACTGTATATCAAGATGTCATCTATGAAGACCACCACAAACTAATCAAGGAACGGTTGGAACACTTTGTTCATCAAATCCATGTATGTTGTTGGTTCATCGGTCATACCAAACGGCATAACCACGAACTCGTAGTGAGCATACCTCATCCTACAAGCTGACTTAGGTATGTCATCCTTCTTGATTATCAACTGGTGATATCTTGATCTCAGTTCTATCTTTGAGAACACTGTCGCACCATGCAACTGGTCAAATAGGTCATATACCCTCAGCAAGGGATACTTATTCTTTATCGTCATTTTGTTCAACTACATATAGTCTATGCATAGCCTCAAAGAACCATCCTTCTTCTTTACGAACAACACTCAAGCACCCCATGGCGATGCACTCTTCCTGATGAAACCTTTGTCAAGTAGTTCTTGCAATTGTCTCTTCAACTCTTCCATCTCTGTCGGAGCCATTTGGTACAATGTATGAGCTATCAGTTGCGTGTCAAGAACTAGATTAATCTCAAAATTAATCTCTCAGGGTGGGGGAAAACCTAGAAACTCCTCAGGGAACACATACTCAAACTCTCTAACAACCGGCACCTCCTGAATACTAGGACTCCTCACCTTATTATCCATCACATGTGCCAAGAAAACTTTGCAACCTTGTCTCAAAAGCTTCCTTGCTACCATAGCCAATACCGACACATCAGAAGGATCTTCCTATGTCCTTGAAAGATCCACATTTTACCACCATCTATAAATGTCGCCTTCTTGGAACTACAATCCAAGACCACTCTATACTTCTCCAAGGTATCCATTCCAAGGATTACATCAAATCTATGCATATCAAGTGGTATGCGATCCACTTGAATGATGTGTCCCAAAAAGGAGAGGACACATGAAGGACACACCTCTTGCGAACACTGTAGAACCGACTAACGGAGTTTCTAACAACAAGCTATTCTTCTTACGACTAACAGGTAAAAGATAATTGTCAAGCACTTCACAAGTGATAAAAGAGTGTGTTCCACCCAGGTCAACCAAAATAGATACAAAGCAAGAAGAAGACAAATCAGAATGAAATAACTCCGTCTGACCTGTCACCACTCACGGGTTGACCACCGCCTCTGGCTAACTCATGGCATAGAATCTAGCTCTTTCCTATTGTCGCCCCCATCCCCTACTTCTCTAAGTAGCCGATCTTACATGTGACGCTTGGCCACATCCTCATCCTCCTGTGTTGATGTTCTACTGTATCTGTGAGTCTGGCTGGCTCTACCTTGGTTGCTGGGTCACCTCATCATCTTTTATAGGGAAAAATGATTTACTACACCTGACCTTTCCACACTTATAGCACATCCTATTCTCATACTAAGATCTAGGTGGTCCTATCACAGACACGGATGCAACACTCGGGGCTCCTATAGGAAGAAAACTACAACCTCTTCCCTTACTTGGTAACCATTGGGTCGGTGCACTAAACGTCTACGATGTTAGTGGTGCAGAAAACCTTGGCTTCTTAAAGCCTCCTGACAACTGCCCATGGGACTGTGCAGACCTCTTCATGGAACTTATCTCCTGCTTCTCTTTCACACCTCATTCTATCCTCTGAACAGACTCCACAAATGTGGCAAACCTTTCCCGATTATCCAAAGCAGCTGTTGGGGTAGACAACTCAATGTTCACACCTTCTCAAATGACAAATCTGCTCATCCTCCATGGTGGTAATGTGAGGACAGAACATGAACAACTCCATAAACATTGCTTCATTCTCATTGATCATCATGGATCCCAGTTGAATCTTCTCAAAGTGACTGATCTTCTCGTCAAGGTACGTCTAAGGAAAGTACCGACTAACGAACTCATGTCAGAACTCCTCCCAACCTATCACAACACCTGGCCTCTTCTCCTCCTCTATGGCCCACCAATGGTCACCACTCCCCTTTAGAAGGTACACTGCATGCTTCACCTTTTCCACTTTGGGGTACTCAGGATCTTAAAGGCTTTCTCAATCTTAGTAAGCCACAGATCCGCATTTTTTGGATCATCCGTCCCACAATACTCCACGGCTCCAACACGGTGAATCCGCTCAAAATTCTTCCCAGTATCTAAAGATTCATCATGGGAAATCGGTGCCCTAGGTTGTGGTGTAGGCATCCTGTCCGCCAAAAGAGATTGGAAGGCAGGGTTTTCAACCATGACTGGGGAAAATTGGGGGACTTTAGGCACCCTATCTTCTCATTCCTAGTTCCTTGCACCACCACCTAGTGCAACAACACTTCTCTTAGTAGCATGTTCTTTGATTTCTCCAAACATCTTTAAGCTTTCACTTTTTATTCTGCATAAGCAAAATTCACTATAAGACATACTAGAGGATATAAGAATATACACGCACCCTAGTCCTAGGTCCCTATAGACTCAGCAAACCTAAAGCTCTGATACCAACAAATGTGACACTATTTTCCATACAAAGTGATATTACTCAAAACAAAACCATGGAAAAAGATTAAACAAACAAATTACTGGAAAATATTAAAATTTATATAGTTTTCATTAAACTATCAAACAACAGAACCTTTATATATGAGTCCTTTCATGCCTCAAAGCACTTATTGTGTGTTCTATCAACCTGATACCTGTTAATGTGTCGCTTAGAACTTATAATCACTAAGATAATTATCCTAGAGTTTAATCCTTTTTCAACTTTCCGATTAAGGCTAGTATAGAAAGGGTCAATCCCACAGGACAACTTTTTAAGATTGTTTCTTTTTATCGCAATTGTTTTGAAGAACTTGTTATTTGTTTTTGGTATTTTTTTAGATTTGGAACAGAAAGTAAAAGTCGAGTTTTGGGGGTTGATGATTAACACTAAGGAAGGAAATGCAAGAAAGAAAATGCTCTTAACAAGAATGTAAATTTGCCCTGTCACAAGGAAAATTAAGATTGTTGTTAGCACAAGAAAAACTATTATGAATGAAAAGACTACAAAGAAAGCAAAAGCAAGCGGTGATTAGATCAAGAAATGAGAATCGAGGCATTAGGGGTTTTCACCACCTTATCCTAGAAAAAAACAAACTAATCCT
Source organism: Alisma plantago-aquatica (assembly GCA_963693085.1). Taxonomy (NCBI): domain Eukaryota; kingdom Viridiplantae; phylum Streptophyta; class Magnoliopsida; order Alismatales; family Alismataceae; genus Alisma; species Alisma plantago-aquatica. The sequence goes on from OY856413.1 coordinate 220,594,754, forward strand.
TAAAAACGACGGATTTGATGAAGGCAAGTGAATTAATAAAAATCCACTAAAGACGGACTCCACATGAACCCATTGGTCTTGGTGCTCATGTTTCTTAGTTCATCATCCTAAAAGAAAAAGATCCACATTCGTTTCAAAACTCCTATGCGATTGGGTTTGTTGTTCTAAATCCGAACTTCCACGGTCATATCCATCCAGATTAACTTTTGATCAAATCAATTAATTACTTTGATAGATCAATTAGTTATCAAACCCAAAAGCCATCTAGAATCATTTTTAAGGAAAAGTCGATAAAGCCATGGCTAAGTGGTTATTCCCCTTGCCTCGATAGATAACTACTCACTCATGCTTGTGGAGAAAAGGGAGACAAAGAGAAGAAGAGTTCTAGCCATAGTCTAGTCTTATTAAAGGATAGTTCCTTCAGCTAGAGTCAATGAAATGGCCGACACTTAATCCCTTGCTCCAATCCATGGAAGAATAATAGGAAGAAGAAACTATATCTAAATGAGCAAAGTAAAAGAACAACAATTGAAGGAACACTTAGCTTGCAAAAATTAATCTTTATTGATGGAAAGAACAATAACATAAGAACACAAGAAGATAGCTCAGAAATTACGTACAAAGATGATACAAAAGATGATCCTTGGGAGGAGGATGTGCCCCTCCTTTTATAGGAGAAGGATGGGTAGGCTATCCAAAAAAAGAGAGGGAGCCGTCCTTTGAATTTTCAAGATTTGGTCAATAGGAATTTGATAGACTTTAATTGTCTTAACCATGTGACTCTCTTCAATGTAGATTCCCGCATAAGCAATTTCGAACATATTTCGCTCCCGTAAAAAGCACAAAAGCGGTCCAAATAATAGGATATTCTTTTAGGAAATTAATTTTTCTTTCCAATAAATACTTGTACACTAAATTTGGACTTTGGATGCAAGAGTTATGGCACTTTTGGTGACAGATGTACAATAATTATAGGACTGCTGCAAATTGTGCAATTATACTCCAATAATATTTATCCCATTTCCTAAAAAAATCCAAGAAAATATAATTAAAATTCTACTTAAAGAAAAAATATAATATAATGTAATTAATTATAAAACTAAGAAAATAAACAACAAAATAATCCTAAAAAGATATCTAAAAGTTGTAAATAAAAATGATGAAAACACATTTATCAAAATACCCCGGACTTGAATCTTTGCTTGTCCTCAAGCAAATTAGATTACAAATAAATTCCAATTTATACTTCCATAATGACATCCTCACCTTAATAACATCACTATATCCCTCACCTCCAAATTTTGTCCAAGTGACCCAATCTCTTAGAACCACATATCATAAATTTCTATATTCCCTATCAAAACAATTGTCAAATGTAGCTTCTAAAATAAGAATTTGTAGAAAAATAGGCATCCCTTACTTTCGCTTTGACACTCTCAATTTTTGTTACTTTTTTTTAAAGTTATCGCACAAGAATAGGATGAATTTGGGGGTGTGAAAATAAAGAAAGAAGTGATGAAAATATATTGATCCCTCCTCTATTCGACTCGGGATATGAATTTATGGAGTTGTGGCTACATTGGTCACAATTTTTTCATATGCACTTTTGGCATCTTTTGATGGTACGCCCCTTTGTGGGATATGGAGTTTTCATTTTGGGAAGCATGCCACCCCGGACTTCATTTTTGTCTGGTGGTGATTCTTTTCTTCTCTTTTTTAGAAGAAAAAAAGAGGGAAGGAAGACATGTTCTTGTGCTTATAACTTTCAAATTTTTTTTCATATATTTTTGTTAGAGAGTGTCATTTCTCTAGTTAGAGTATTCTTATAAATCACATCATACAAATTTTATAACAAGATAATCCATTATTTAAACATAGGGAAATTATGTTTGGTTCTGATCGATTCCTTATGACTTGCCAACTTTTCTGAGGAGTGATCTTATTAAGGATCCTAGGTGACATGGTGGTTTCAAACATGGCAATTTGTAATAGATTTTGCAAAAAAATTACTAAATTCAATTTGGGGTACAATGATATATGTCTACTCAATGGCCGACTAGATAAAGGTCATTTTGCAACAAAAGAAATAAAACATGGCCGACTAGATAAGGGCCAAACTAAAAAATTTGAAAATTTGTGATTTTTTTAAGGAAATTAAAACTAAATTATATAACATAATGAAAATTTTCAAAAAAAATAAGATAGTGTAGGTGGAAGGAGTACGTACCACCCACCTCCACCCCAGACTTTAAATTTTTCTCGTCCCGAGCAAAACACAAATCCAGGATGGAGGGAAGAAAATCACTGGGATCACCGGGAGGTCCTGGTAGCTCAAATAATGTCCAGCTGAAGGGGATGTTGATGATGCTTGTAGCTTTGAACAAAGGAGCTTCATGGTACACCCAATTGATGGGTGATCGTAGAGGCTGAAAGAGGATTTCATAATGTCTTTTGCCTCACACTCCTTCCAAAAGGATCCACACATATTCCTTTAGTAGTAAAGGAAATGTCATAAATGTGAGTGGCTTGAGGGGGATTGGTGGGTGTTTAGTGGGTGGCACATATGGTGTCGACTCTGCAACATCAGGTGGGGGATCAGGCTTTGGTTTCCCTCTGTCATATTGATCTACATATAGTAAAATTGGTGGTAATATGAAAGGGACACACGAATTTAAATCAGCATCATACATATTTTGGCTCTCCTCAAAATTCATGCAATTAACCTTGGGATAGATGGATTTCATGGTTGATATTGCAGGTGATTGTAGTTCCTCTATGCAAGGATTTCCCAAGGGTTCTTGAAGGATAAAAATGGGGATATATTCCTTGCATCCAGTAGAGGGGGTATATATATTTCTTGTAAGGAGTTCTCCCCTTCTATATCATCCTTATGTAGAATGGGAATTGGTTGTGGCAGAATGGGAGGAATCGTCTCATCAATGGAGGTGGGCTGCTCATTATCCAGAATAGATCCTACCAGAGGGGATTGGTCGTCGATAACAATTGGACTTTTGCAAATGATGGGAAAGGTTGTTGGGTCTTTAGGACGACTCTCTGAGATTGACTTTTCATACTCGAGTAATAAAGTCTCCAAGGGAAGGGTAGGAATGCCAACATCCTCATCGCTCAAGAAATATGACCCAATGGTATGTATTGTTTCTTTAGAATCCGACGTATATGACATAAAAATTAGATCATCATCATCATCTTCGGGAAGAACCATCTTAGGTTGCTCTAAGTCCTCCACATATTTTTGTGCTTGGGCCTCTAGTAAGGTTTCTAAAAGGGCTTAGCTGGTTTCAAGTTTTTTCTGTCCTTCTACTACCATTTTTTCTAAAGCCCCAAGTCTCTCTTTTAGTTGATTTTCATTATTAGATTCATACATCCCAAAAAAATTACCATCCTCACCATTCCCCCCATAAGGATCTTGGTCATACCCTCTCTCAGAATATGGATAGCAAGGTTCCCCATAATGGTTCTTAGAAAAATAAGGATTTACATTGTACCCACCAGGATGAAAGGGCTCATAAAGAGGGGTGCTATTGGATAAAGTTGGATAGACAAGACATGCGTGGTGGCAATGACCACAATAATAACATTGTGGGGGATATTGCAATGCCCACTCCATTTGAAAGGTTTTTTTTTACAATTCAAAAAAGAACTAAATATTTTGTACAAGACCGTAAATTACAAAAAAAAGGCTAAGGGATTATGACTCAAGGTTAAAATTTACAAAATCATCTAAAATTACATTTTTTTACAAACTAGCGTATTTGCAGAAAAAACGGACTTCTGAAATCGAAACTCGACAGGAGGAGTAGCACTTCCGGAATGTTACTCGGAAGGTATAAAAAAAGAAAAAAAAAGTTTTTTTCAAAAATTTTGGGGTTCGAAAGAATCAAATCCGTTGTCCCCGGCAACGGCACCAAATTGTTAATGCGTCGCTTAACACTTACAATCACTAAGATAATTATCCTAGAGTTTAATCCTTTTTCAACTTTCCGATTAAGGCTAGTATAGAAAGGGTCGATCCCACTGGACAACTTTTTTAGATTGTTTCTTTTTATCCCAATTGTTTTGAAGAACTTGTTATTTGTTTTTGGTATTTTTTTAGATTTGGAACAGAAAGTAAAAGTCGAGTTTTGGGGGTTGATGATTAACACTAAGGAAGGAAATGCAAGAAAGAAAATGCGCTTAACAAGAATGTAAATTTGCTCTGTCATAAGAAAAATTAAGATTGTTGTTAGCACAAGAAAAACTATTATGAATGAAAAGACTACAAAGAAAGCAAAAGCAAGCAGTCATTAGATCAAGAAATGAGAATCGAGGCTTTAGAGGTTTTCACCACCTTAGACTAGGTAAAAACAAACTAATCCTTAAAAACGACGGATTCGATGAAGGCACGTGAATTAATAAAAATCCACTAATGATGGACTCCACATGAACCCATTGGTCTTGGTGCTCATGTTTCTTAGTTCATCATCCTAAAAGAAGAAGATCCACGGTTATTTCAAAACTCTTATGCGATTGGGTTTGTTTTTCTAAATCCGAACTTCCACGGTCATATCCATCCAGATTAACTTTTGATCAAATCAATTAATTACTTTGATAGATCAATTAGTTATCAAACCCAAAAGCCATCTAGAATCATTTTTAAGGAAAATTCGATAAAGCCATGGCTAAGGGGTTATTCCCCTTGCCTCGATAGAGAACTACTCACTCATACTTGTGGAGAAAAGGGAGATGGAGAGAAGAAGAGTTCTAGCCATAGTCTAGTCTTATTAAAGGATAGTTCCTTCGGCTAGAGTCAATGAAATGGCCGACGCTTAATCCCTTGCTCCAGTCCACAGAAGAATAATAGGAAGAAGAAACTAGATCTAAATGAGAAAAGTAAAAGAAAAACAATTGAAGGAACACTTAGCTTGCAAAAACTAATCTTTATTGATGGAAAGAACAATAACATAAGAACACAAGAAGATTGCTCAGAAATCTCATACAAAGATGATACAAAATATGATCCTTGGGAGGAGGAAGTGCCCCTCCTTTTATAGGAGAAGGAGGGGTAGGATATCCAAAAAAGGGGGGGAAAAAGAGAGGGAGCCGTCCTTTGAACTTTCAAGATTTGGTCAATAGGAATTTGATAGACTTTAATTGTCTTAACAATGTGACTCTCTTCAATGCAGATTCCCACAGCAGCGATTTCGAACATATTTCGCTCCCATAAAAAGCACAAAAGCGGTCCAAGTAATAGAATATTATTTTAGGAAATTAAATTTCCTTTCCAATAAATATTTGTACACTAAATTTGGACTTTGGATGCAAGATTTATGGCACTTTTGGTGACAGATATACAATAATTATAGGACTTCTACAAATTGTGCAATTATACTCCAAGAATATTTATCCCATTTCCTACAAAAATACAAGAAAATATAATTAAAATTCTAATTAAATAAAAAATATAATATAATGTAATTAAATATAAAACTAAGAAAATAAACAAAAAAATAATCCTAAAAAGATATCTAAAATATGTAAATAAAAATGATGAAAACACATTTATCATTACCAAAGAACATGTTCCTAAACATATATACATATATCCACTACAGTTGTACACAATAGGGCACACGAGCCAACCACACATCAAAAGCATGTTTGCAATACATCTACAAAACATCCCCAAGGACCCAAGTGTATAGGGATGACTCTAGGACTCTAACAACAAAGACATCTAGCAACACTTACAACCTTGTCAGCTACTGCCTCTCCTGTTTCCTCAACCTCTGATGCATGATCTATACCTCTTTGTGCACGTCCACCTAAATAGGGATGTGTAAAACCCATGGGATCATATTCCAAATCTCAGTAGGAGATATAACTCTTCCCCAACTCCATTATTAACACAGATAAGATAATTAAAGTAGTAGTAAAGTACAATTATAAGAAGCAAGTAGTCATTATTAATGGGATGAACAATTACTATTGAATTATGAAACATCTTAACAATTTAAAAGGAATATGAAGAACATGTATATTTCCTATCAACAAAATTATATAAAGATCAAGTAAGATTCCAACCAAAGTTTTTGTATTTTGATCCTATACAAGTATACTACATGACTGATTATGTATTTTATTATGCCCTAAGGACTTGAGTCATACCACCCAAATCCAACTAACCACTGCTAAGTCAAAATCGGTTCCATATAGGGTCAATGGAAGAGCCAAAATCCACGACCTCCACACACCTCTTGGTCAACACAAGATAAAACACTATAGAGACATATCAGTCAACTGCAACAATGACATATAGTCAATCTCAGGGATTGGCTCACACATAGCCATCTACATATATAATCGTACCTAGCCCACCTTAGTACATGTATGACACTAGAAGAACAGGCTCATGCATAGCCGTTCTAACAAGAAGGGGTGGCTCACACATGGTCATCCACATATCACAACGAGATCAACTCAAGCATGGTCATCTCACACAACCTATAGTTAAGAATACAAGGAATTACTCGAGTTGTACCCCACATATTCAAGAATATGCCCTTTGAGTTAAACTCGTTTCACTATTCAACAACTGCTGACACTGAATGGATCTATGGCACAGGGAAAGCTACTAGATTAAGTTCTGCTTGATTACATTGGTCATTTAAGCATCTTTTAGCATCAATCAAGTTACAACATACAAACTCTCCACAAATTCTACATAAACAAGGTATAATACATCACCAAAACATAATTGAGCATACAAGGTGTGATCTCATCACATTATCACTTGATGCTTGTCATTCACCATATTTTCCATCGCAAGGACCACATATCTTAGAGTAACAAATCCTCCTCTCATCACTGAGAAAATCATCATCTCATATAATGCAATAAGCCATCATTAGGTTATAAGACTATTTACCTCCTCTTTCAATGATGCCAATATCACATATGACTCACAAGGCCTATTCAAACATATCATAAGAAACATAGCTCATACCTGGCTACACTTATCAACTAGTGTTACCTGCATGGTTAGAGGCTTTTAACAAGAAGAACAAAACATCATCAATACTACCATCCCATAAGATTCATGACATTCACACTACATCATTAGGGTTAGAGTTCTATTGATCAATTAGGATTAATAAGGTTGGATCAACAACCACCCTTAGAGCATTACTTCCATCATCACTATAAGGTATGTCATGAGATAAAGATTATAGAAGACATCACCCCTTATTATTCACACAGCCACCCCATAGGGTATCATATCATATCATGTAACCCTATCATCAACATGAGGTAACATAACCACCATCACTAGGTATCAGTTAAGACTATCATATAGTGTATCGGTTGATACTTGCCATGTGGTGTCAACTTGTCATCATCACAACATGCAACTACCATCATGCAAGGCATAAGGGATCTTCTTACTAATGGTGTATCAGTTTACCATGTCTTGAGAGTGTGACGGTCAACACCTCCCAAGGTGTGAGGGGCAGCAACAAAACCTAAGTTGTGACGAGCAACAACAAGGTGTGACGGTTGTTAGGGTTAAGGTTTGGCTAGGCATCACATGTTAGGGTTTGTCTAGGCGTCTCATGTTAGGGTGTTTCAGGAAGCATCACCATAGAGGTGTGTCATCCTCCACCCAACCAGGGTGTCACAGTTAACCCTCAACACAGGACAACCCCACTAGGTACATCCATTTCCATGACGGTTTACACCCTCTTGAATTAGCAACACATATTTGTTAGGCACCATATCTGTTTAGGCACTCTTAGGTTATGGCGAGTTAGCTCCTTCAAGGTCTATCCACCATATTGGTTTAACAACCACAAGACCAACTGACCTTCTCAGCCCATGACGACCTAAGAATCCACAAGACATGTCGGCCTAGACATCCCAAAGTCATGACGACCTATCACATGGTGTGTAGGCTTGTTGCAACACAAGTCATGACGACCACACACACCACCATGTGTCAACCTAGTCCTCTTCAACCTTAGGATACTCATCTACTAGTCCACCTATCATCATGGCAAGAAGGTGCAAGACATGGGCAACAACTAAATGAAACTTCATCTTCAAAGTAGATCTCAAACTACCAAAAACTACTAACGTTTAAGAGATAAAAAAAACTAGAGATGAAAAACAACATAGCATATGAAGAGTGATAATAACAAAGGAGTTTAAGATTTATATAGCCCGCCTCAAAGATCACCACCAAGATCCAAGCTCCAAGGTCAAGCTTCAAGCTCACGAGCTCAAGGTAGAAGATGATCCACCAACTTGATCACCACCACACCTCCAAGAAAGAAGAAGATACAAAGGTTAAGATGGTTCAAGATGGAAAGAAGGTGTCCAAGATCCATGACCGAGAAGGAAAAGAAGAAGAAAAAGAAGAAGAAAAAGAAGAAGAAGAAGAAGAAGCTAGAAAATATGGCTTACCAAGGAAGAAGATGAAGGAAGATCAAATGACTCCACAACGTGGGGCTCGTCCACCAAGATCCATGAGAGACTCTCTAGCTCCTTAACCTTCTCAAGGTCATCCTCTAAGAAGGGGAGAAAGCAAGGATGGCTAAAAGGTTTCTCTTTCATAGAGAGAAAGGGGATTATATACAAGAGGTAAGAGAGAGATATCAAGAGAAATGTGTCATCACCTTAGGTGACACTTGTCCATAAAGAATATCCACATGCAACACCATGCAAGATGTGGTGATAAGATCTAGGTCTCATCCCTTAGGTCTCCTACCAAGGTCATTCCCGATCCCATATCTCAACACACCCATAAATCGATAGGGTGAAACCCTACACACCCACAAACCAATATGGTGCAACCCTACACACTCACAAACCGATATGGTGCAACCCTACACACACAAACTAATAGGCAACCTCTCTAGGACTCTCTAGCCCGAGATAACACATCTAGGAGAAAGACTCACCTCACACATGTGTCTAAAACATCACTAAGGATGCCACCACACAACCAAAACCCAAACAAGGTGTCCATCTCTCTCTCTCCTCAAGATGATGGCAAGAGAGAGAAGGAACACTCTAGATGTGACAAACTTGCACATCAACCCCTACTCTAGGTGAAATGGCAATTTGCACTAAAACCTCACCACAAGATACAGGAATCATGCAAACAAGCTCAAACAAGAAACTTCAAGCTTCCAACATGCCATAATTACATCTCAGATGATTAGAGAAAGTTTCTAAGCAACATACATAGGAAAAACAAATAGGGTTATCCCAAAATGTGGGCCAGGATCCTTACAATTCTGGTGCATGTTGGGATAAGCTCATTATTCTCATTCAAAACAATTATAGTACGTCTTTTCTTCATCACTACCTGCACATAATTCACCCAAGGTGAATCAAAGATGGGATAGGTGATCCTAGATAGCATCATATTTATCACTTCCTTACACCCAAACACCTTCATATTTGTTGTTCAATTTCCACATATGGATCTTGTGCATATAGAAGGATTGGCTCAGTATAATCAAGTCATTGTCTTATATCCTAATTCTTTCTGCCTCTCCTAAATTCACTCAACAAGCTATCCTCCTTCTAAATAGTGTTATCTACATTGATGATGACTTGGCCTACCTTTTTACAATCTAAGAAGATATATTTTATCCCCTCTGGTAAAGGCTTCAAATCTGGTGCAGTAGGTGTCTTGTCTTCTTATATGACTGAAATATATGTGATCTCTTCAAACTCATATTTTGGGTCTTCTTCAACATTGTATAGGTGGATAGGTGGAAGAGAATTTTCTCCATTTGCTCAACATCTAGCTAATGGGAAATAGGATAAATGTTTTCTATTCTAAGAGAGTCTTTAAAAGTAGGAATCTCCTATCATAGTTGTTCCACCTTCTCAATACAATCAATGAGGAAACATTATTCTTGGAAAGAGGGTTCCCTAAGACTCTTGAAGACCTTAAAGTCAAGTGTGTCTGTCCCAACTCTTAATGCTAATATTCCATTTTATACATCAATCAAAGCTCTGGTAATTAAAATGGTTGGGCGCCTAAAGTTGAGGGGATATCCATGATCCTCCTTGATGTCCATGATGACAAAATCACATGGATATAATATTCAGCCCTACTCTCATGTGGATATCTTCTACCATCCCCATAGGGGTGGTCATGGAAGAGTGCGAAAGTTGAATCTCTATGGTAGTTGGAAGAGTAGTGGTGGTGAAGCCAAGTTTTTTGCATAAGATGCAGGATGTAATAGAAATACTTACTGCAAGGTCAGCTAGACCTTTCTGGTATTTGGAATCACCAATGAATCAGGAGATACCCAAGGATCCCAGATCCTTGATTTTATATGTAATATTTCTCTACATAATGTAGGACATTGTCTTTTCAAACTTCAAAGTCTCATACTCTTCTATTGGGTAATTTCAAGTGAGGAGGGCTTTAAAAATATTGGTCCATGATGGGATTTTATAAGAGCTTCAAGGAAGAGAATGTCGACATGCATGTTCTTCATTGCTTCCTTGAAATTCATAAATATTTAGTATTTATGCAATCTGAGTTGGTCGGCTCTAGTAGGGGACATATGATTTATAGACATGCACTAATGGGGTAGCATCACTTGGAAGTTCAATCACAAGTTCAACTGATACAACTACTTGAGTGACTTCTTTATTATCATCCTCTTAAAAAATTAGTTTGTTGGTGACTGGGACTACTAGTTCTAGTACGATACACCCAGAACATGTAGTCACAACCTTCGTTTCCTCCTCCTATTGCTTGGGGTTGTTTTTGGTTTGACCGGAGAATGAACCTAATAGAGGACGTACAACGACAATAATATGCGTTAGTTGAGTCACAATGGATTTATTGTATGCATCCTAGTTAGATATCTTCTTCTCAATAGAATGCAAATGACGTTGATCATTGGAGGAATAGATGTTTTTCTGGTTTCCCTATCCTAGGAGAAGTTTTCCTTCATTGTTGTAGGGTTGTTGTCCTTATTTTAGTTGTTACCTTGATTGAAATTGTTGTTGTATTGTCCACGATTGAAGTTTTTTGGTAGTATTTTTGGTTTTGTTGGAAATAATGAGCACCCCAATCTTGGTTGGATTTGATCCTTTCTTAAGATAATGTGCATCCACTGCTCTATCTGGCTACCCATACTAGAAGAATGGATAATTTCACATTTGGTTGGGGTCATAATATCCCTAACCTAGAATAGAGTTGACGGTGTTGACTTCTTTAATGATTGGAATACTACTGAATTGAGGTTGGTGCATATTTGGTGTGACTTGGTAGAGGTGATTTTATTCAAAACTTGTGTTCCTCTCTACACTCTAGACCTAGTAGACCTCTTGGGATGTCTTGGCATGGAAATAAGTTGAATATATCTACACATACTTTAGGAAATATGACTCAAGGTTGTCTTGTATAAGAGTGAGGGCCTTGAAAGATTCAACAACAGCATTTAGCTCAATTTTTCTATCATATCAACCTTTAGAATTCCTCTCTTACATGACGAACCCCAATTTTCTTATTTATTTTCTCCCCTACTTACAACTTCCCACGTGTTATCAAAGCTCTGCCACATGAAGTCTCTACATAAAGAGGCGAGGATAATTTTTTTTATGTCCACTCCCCTGTAAAATGACTTGACAAGTTGTTTAGAGTGAGCGCCATGATGAAGGCATTTGTATAGGAACTCTTTGTATTGTTCCTAGGATGCAAAGAGCTTCTTTTGCTTGGAAGTTGTTCAAAGTGGGTAATTGTCCAATGAATTTGGTAATTGAGAAAGGGTAGAAAGAACTTCTCCATGTACTTATTCTAAAGTTCCTCCCAAGTGGTGATACTACCATCATCTAGGGAGTTGTACCATACACTAGCTTTGTTAATGACTAAATAGTGTTGTAGCTTAATGGCTTCCTCATACACACCATCTTGCTTGCTCAATCCACAAAGATCTATGAACTTCTACAAATGGTCATGCACATCCTCTACGGCTTGGTGATGTGTGATTTACCACACGAGCAAATTCACTAGGGATGAAATATCTAGAGTTAAAAAACAATAGGATGATAATCCCACCCGCAAGTACGTGGATCTTATCGTAGTACATAGTTAGAGATTAAAACCCAAAGGTCAACATTCAAGAATAGACTGGTCTAAAAAACCAAGTGAGAATTAGTAATATCAAAAATTCGGATCGGTTGATTCTACTAAAGTTGCAAAATGAAAGGGATGAAACAAAATTTGATTATTAGATGATGTAAATGTTAGGATGGAATGGGTTTCACCACCACGACCTATAATTTACTCTCTCATTGCATCATATTAAGCATAGAATTACATATGTTAAGTCCAAGAAAATCCTCCTTTTGGTGTTAGGATTAAATATTGGACAAATATTACTCTAAGGTCACCATCACTTTACCTAGATATATAAATATATCACCTCAAAAACACCTACCTGAAAGTCTCACCAAGGATTTAATAGGAATCAATCAATATCCTAGATCTTTGGTTCAAAGTTCTCTACACTCAAGATCTAATAAATATATAAAATTGATGATCGAAAAGAAATAAGCATAAACATGACTTATTCCAAACATATAATGGTCCATACAATAACATATATAGTAAAGAGAATAAAATCAGGTAACAAGGCTTATCTCAACTCACTCATGGAAACAATGATGAAATTAATAATAGGAAAAGTGAAGAAGGCCATCGTCATAATAGAACAAAGAAGGAGCAGTTGTGGTGTCCAAAAGCATGTCTTTGAGGTTAAGGGAGATGATTGTCATCACATCAATAAGTTGTATCCTTAACATTTGTTAGGGAGAGACTTGGTAGTATCGTCTTCTTTCACCAATGTCATATGTTATCACTGTAAGGAGAGAGAAGTAGGATAATGAAGGCAAAGTTCATTAAAAGATGGAAACATGTGATGTGGAACAAGCCTCTCTCAAGGTCTGAATGTTGAAACCTTTGTGGCTGTAAAGGTGGAAGCATCCTTGGTTGACGTTCGTCAACCAATGGAAATGGTCAAAGGTTTTGTAGGTGGGTTCTCAAGAACAAAAATGGCAATGGAAATGGCACATCATTTTTTAGAGGTGAAGGCCTTGTATATATAGGTAGAGTTTAGCGTTCATAACCCTCCCATTTGCCATGTAGTTAAATATTAAGTCACCATGAAGGTGAAGCAATATTTACAGCTCAAGGAAGACGATGGGTCATCTACATGTAGAACTTCCTCCAGTAGGTGAAAAGACAGGACAACCATCAGTACACAACGAGTCAAAAGGGCCATTGATTGTTGAATTTAGAACTTCCTTTAGAAGGTTGAATAGGAGGTTCATCATCTATGCAGTGCATGAGTTCCATTAGAAGGTGGAAGTAATACTTTCTTCAAAAGGGAACCTTAAGAAGATGGAGTCAGAACAATCATTGGAAGCTGGAAGCATTACTTTCATTAGAAGGGGACCATAAGATTTCTACCATTTGTAGAGTGCATATCAGCCATTGTAAGGTGATAATTCAAAGGTGGATGTCGACTTCCATCAGAAGATGAGCGTTGGGTGACCATTAGGAGGTGAAGCAGGAGTACCACTAAAAGGCACGAGTGTAGAACAACCATTAGAAGGAAACCACTGATAGGTGTGTAGTCCTTCCTTTGGTTGTCAACTAACGGATGAACAACGTGATGCAAACTGATGGGTTGGCAGATGCAATGTAAATTGATGATTCACCATATGTGATGCAAACTGATGATTTGGAATATTTAATGCAAATTGATTATAACGACCTCACTTTTTAGCACCCCTCAGTTCAAGTTGAGATTCATTACATAAAATTACCAAGATCCATATTTAACAAATAAAAAATAGTAGCAAAATAATTTCCATTATTTGAAAAATATTGTTTACAAAATGTACAATGATGCTCCTCTAAGGAGTTACATGAATTTGCAACATAAGACTAATACATATGAGAAGAAGTGTCTAACAAATACTACTTTACTTAGATTCATGTCTTCATTTGATTTCATCTTATTCATCATGTCTATATATCTTCATATATTTTAGTTACCTAAATCACCAACAAATATTGCTATATTGTGTACATGGGATGCATACAAAGATGTGCAAGTAATATAATAACATATAATCAATCAAGTACTTGAAAATAAGAATTTGCAATTTCATTACATATTTTAACCTATACTTGATATGCTATCTTGGGCGTAATCACCATCCCTTCCCGGGATCAGGTGTGTCACCCTTTGATACATGTCATCCTAGGGTTCTTAATATGATATCTTACTTGATGTGATACTCATAGTGGCATTATAATTGAATGAAAAACATCCAACAATGCTTTTCATCAATCCTCGAGATATCATCAGAAAATATTGACAGTCGATAATGTATCATAACCACATATCTCAATGTAGAACCAGGCAGACATGCAATCATACTCCATGTACAAAAAGCATATCATCCAATCAAGCAAGTAAAGATGGATACAAGCAATCAACATTTAATTTGTATGTATGTATATCCTAAAGTGTCACCATCATATTATTTAGATTAAACCCTACTCGGGACCTAATCTAGGGTTTATAGTTGTATCAAGCTTGGATAAGGAAATAGGGGTAAAAACCCTAGTTCCATCTCATATTAAAGATTAGGTGAAACCCTAATTATCAGATCTATAATATAATTGTGTTATGAACTTCTAGATTCAATTTGGTCCATTGATATCATGTCAAGTTATGATCTTTGATTTCAAAACCCTAACTATCCAATTTTGTGATTATTCACATTAAAAACCCCAATTCATCATTTCCATTATTACCATCATCTTGGATTTCCATCATAGTCAACAAAATTAGTTTATATCTCAAAGTAAATGCTTTTTGATATACTCAACTTGTTAATTTTTAGAGCTAGGCATTCCATGTGTATAATCACCACTTAATCATGTATTAGACCTACTTTAGGAATTATGATCAGATCTAGGTCATGATACTATTTTATTTGGATCTTCTCATTCTCCTTATCAATTTGGTATATAATTTTTCTATATTCAGGTAATCCTAACAATTTCTATGAATTAAACAAAAAGAAGAATCTATACCTCAAACATGCGGTGATGTGGCGGCCTCTTCCATGGAGGCTCAGAAGAAAAGGGATGAGGGATGAAGTACTTTGGAAGATCCTAGACTTCTATGTCAGTGTGGCAAGTACCATGTTACAAGATAAAATGAGATCATCATGAATGAGGAAGAGCATTCCCTTGATGAAGGGATAAAGATGTGCTACCACACTGCTATTGAAGGATGCACATCAAGGAAAGATTGTACTAGGGTAGTCCATCTTCTCTTTGTATCACTCCTTATATAGAACAAAGGTTGGAGATTGAAGGTACTAGTTTCCATAAAGTTTTTTTATTCAATTGGCAAGACCTCACACTAGGAAATTAATAACTATATTCCTCCCTCCTATCCTTATAATAACAATATCATATATTTTACTTTATAGACCCAAAAGTCACATAAAGGAAGCCACCCCTCATATCAATATTTTGAAGAAACTCTATTCATATTATAACCTTCAATTGGGAAAAGGAAAACTTCTTCATTATTCCCTTATTAATTGAAACTTGGTTTCAAAGGCAAATCTACATAATCACCAACTAAAATATCTTGGTCAAAAAATATCTTAGAACTTCCTATCTTTTCTTACATAATCATATATTTGGATTATCTATTATCTCATAAATTATCTTGAGTATTTAACATGAGCACAAAAACACTTATTTTCCTATTTGGTATCCCAAGGACCGCTTTATAAACCTTGATTATGGAAATTAAAGTAATTTATATCTCTTTCATCCTTACTCTAATTGGTCTCAGAATTGGATACTTCCATTATTATCCTAGAATCTCTTATTGAGCCAAGTTTGTCAATAAAGGGATGTTTCTAGATATCATTTTCTCTTTCTTCAAACAAGTGAAACAACATTTAATTATTACAAGCAAGTCCCTTTTCCTTCTCAATTTTCCATAGGCTACTAAGAGCGTCCTTTCACCATGATACTTGGAGGGAAACTCACTATTATGTTAATAAACTCATATCATTTTTTTGGGATTTGTTGGGATAATTTTTGTAGGTGAAACTTTCCCTTTATGCATTTCCTTAAAACAAATACCCACATCAAATGGAAAGTCCTTTTTTAATCTCAAATTCTATAGTTATCTTAGTTTCCGCATTAACTGTTCCAAAAGATCAGATCAAATGTCATTTAGTTGACGCATCAAAACTTGTGCTGCAAGACATGATTAGATAATTACTGCATGGATTATCTTGATCATGAATTATCTCAAAATATTTTGGAAACTTGCTTTTCATTCCATATTTCAATTATCTAACAAATCATTAAGCCATTATCCTTTATTTATGCATGAATCAGCTCGAGAAGTTTTCTCAAGGGTCAGCATGTCATATTATTAAATCCTCCTAGTTCCCATTTTTCATTGGGATGTTTGTGATCCTTTCAAAAAAGTGCTATGGGAACATCCTAGTTTCACCCAACAAAACTAAAGAATGTTCAAGATGATATTCCTTGGTGTATGATATTTGCTTATGGTATTGTTTTGATTTATGAAACTAAAGATGGATTAAATGATAAAGTTGAATGGTGGAGAGAGGCATTGGAATCAAATGGATTGATGATTAGAAGGAGCAAAACTGAGTATATGCATTTTAATTTTAGTCAATCCCGCAATGTGAATGATGGAGCCAAGTTGGATGGAGTAGATATACAAAAATGTGATAAATTTCGTTTCTTGGGTTCTATTATTCAAATAGATGGGGATGTCCAAAATGATGTTTGTCATAGGATCACTACAGGATGGTTGAAATGGAGGAGTCAAATTGGAGTTTTATGTGATCGGAAGATCCCTCTCAGGTTAAAAAGCAAGTTTTATAGAACAACTATACAACCAACCATGCTCTATGGGAGTAAATGTTGGGTAGTGAAGAAATAAGGTCTCAACAAGATGAACATGTATGAAATACATATGTTGAGATGGATTTGTGAGAAGAAAATAAAAGATCACTTGAGAAATGATTATATCAGGAATAAAGTTGGGGTGGTGAGCATTGAGGACAAGTTCCATGAGGGCCGACTCATATGGTGTGGACATGTGCAACGCAGACCGACTGATGTACCTATATGAAGCAATGATATTGAGTTAATCACAATAAATAGAACAAGACAAAGACCTAAATTAACATGGGATGAGCTTATAAAGAGAGATTTTGAATCTCTACATCTCAACCAGAATATGGCCCATGATAGAGCTGAATAGAAATGAAGGATCCATGTAGCTGACCCCAACATATGATGATGATGATGATGATGATGATGATGATGATGATGATGATGATGATGATGATGATGATGATGATGATGATGATGATGATGATGATGATGATGATGATGATGATGATGATGATGATGATGATGATGATGATGATGATGATGATGATGATGATGATGATGATGGTGACGACGACGATGATGGTGATGATGATGATGATGATGATGCTGATGATTTTGATGATGATGATGATGATGATGATGATGATGGCTTCTATAGCATTAGGGATAGAGAACTACCATATACATCTTTGTCTTTCTTCTTTTTCATGTACTTGTAACTCTTCTTGTATAGTGTCTATAACTTGTGCCAACAGTACATACTGCTATGCTGCAAGTGCTGGACTTTATGATTAATCTCCTCTTTTGTCATCTTATATCTATGTTCACCAAGTATCCCATGTATTTTCTTTTAATCTCAGGGTTGATGTCTGAGATGGAGTTGATTCTATAAGAACGATGCATGCACAATAGTTTTCACCTAAGAAGGGAACACAACTAAAATTACATGGCTAAGATGATTTGGATTCAAGATAATTTTGATATTTTCAATTTTAAAATAAGAATCTAAACTAATCCAATCTAGTTGAATTGATCAGAAAATTCCATTTTCCCCAACAATGGCACCATAAGGCATTGAAAATTGCAATAACAAATTCCCTAGGGATGAAATCCCTAGGTTTTACCTAACACAAAAGTATGACAATCCCACCTATAAGAGGATGGATCTTATCATGATATAGTATTAAGATTGAATACAAGGGACAACATATATAATAATTATCTGGTCAACGTAACCAAGGAAGAAATAGTATTTATTACAAAAGTTGGAAAAGGTTTATAAAGACAAGATTTAAAATAACAAAAAGGCTAGACTAAGGTTTTGATTATTGTACTACAAGATCATTAAGGTGAATGGGTTTCACCAACTCTACCTACCTTTTAATATCTCACTGCATCATAATAGGTATGAATATTTATATGTTGAGGCCAGTAAAATCTCCCTTTTGGTGTTAGGATTCAAATTGAACATATATCACTCTAATCTTGTCGTCATGTTACCTGGATTCCATGCATCTATCACCTTGAAAATCACCTATTCAAAGTTTTGATCAAGAGTTCAACATGAAACAAATGATGTCCTAGATCTTCGTTTCAAATTTCTCTATACCCAAAATGGCAATGTGATCACAAAGAAAATGGTGATGAACCTCTATATGCTTGGATCTACTATTCAATATAGGATTATAAGATAAATTGATCACACTAGTATTATCATAATAGATAGAAGAAACATCAAAATAAATGTTGAAATCTTGGAGAATTTACTTCATCCAATAGAACATGGGCACAACAACTCCTGAAAACAATGTATTCAGCCTCGGTAGTTGATAAAGCCAATGTGCTCTATTTCATTGAAAACCAAGACACCGAGCATGATCCTAGGAGGAAGCAAGTGCCACTTTTGCACTTTCTATCAATCAAACATCCTGCATAATCAGCATCTCTATAAGCCGTAAGAGTAAAGTCCCTTGATTTGGGATACCATAGTCCAAAATTTTGGGTTTTGTCTAAGTATCTTAAAATCCTCTTAACAACTGTAAGATGTGATTTCTTGGGATTTGATTGAAAGTGAGAACACAATCCAACACTAAACATTATGTCAGGTCTAGAGGTAGTTAAGTGAAATAAACTTCTAATCATACATCTATAGAGATTCTCATCAACTTTCTCACCTTCTTCATCTTTATCAAGTTTGGCAGTGTTTGACGTGGGGGTTTCCATCGGCTTGGTGTTCTCCATCCCAAAGTGCTTAAGTAGCTCACTTGTGTACTTGCCTTGGTTGATGAAGCTCCCATCTTTAGTTTGGTTGATTTGAAAGTTGAGGAAGAAAGCAAGCTCACCCATCATGCTCACCTCAAACTCACTCTGCATAAGATCACTAAAATCGTTGCAAAGATCAACATTAGTTCCTCCAAAAATGATATCATCAACATAAATTTGAATGATAAGAAAATTTTTATAAGTGTATTTGAGAAAAAAGTAGAATCTACTTTGCCCATGATCTAACAAAAAATTCTTTAATTTCTCATACCAAGCTTGAGGTGCTTGTTTGAGTTCATAGAGAGATTTTTGCAATAGATACACATGGTTAGGTAAACTATCATGTTCAAAGTCCGAAGGTTGTGCAACATACACTTCCTCTTCAATTGTACCATTCAAAAATGCACTTTTAACATATATTTGATATAGAAGGAAATTATTATAGCTAGCAAAAGCAAGCAACATAAAAATGGACTCAAGTCTAGATACATGTGCTTATGTTTCATCAAAATCTATACCTTCCTGCTAATTTTAGCTGAGTCACTAACATTGCTTTATTTCTTACCACCTTGCTGCTTTCATCTATCTTGTTGTGGTAGACCCACTTGGTGCCAATGATCTTTCTATCACATGGTCTTGACACTAGAGTCCACACTTTGTTCTTCTCAAACTGCTCCAGTTCTTCCTGCATGGCTAGGATCCACTCATCATCTCCAAGAGCTTCTTTGACATTGTTTGGCTCAAGTTGGGAGATGAAGGCATTGTTGGCTTGTTCTTTATTGTAGACAGCCCACATCTTCACTCTTTCAAAAGGTTCACCTATGATTAACTCTTTAAGATGATTCTTTGCAAAGTGTGGAGTTGGATCCTCCTTTTCTTCATCTATCTCATCTTCTTGAGTGGCCACCTCTTTTCCCTTTTAGGTGATGTTAAGTTCTTTCAGGATAGGAATTACTTCTTCTGCAACACCATTATTGGAAATATCCTTGTAAATAGAGAGGTTAGCCTCAATAAATTTGACACTAATGGATTCTTCTACTTTAGATAGATCAACATTATACACTCTATAAGCCTTTCTAATAGCGTTATAGCCAAGAAAAAAGCCTTGTATAATTTCAAATCAAACTTGTCAAGAAAATCTTTCATATTTAAAATAAAAAAGGACACTTAAACACGTGAAAATACTCGATAGAAGGCTTCCTACCACGCCATAGCACATGGGGAGTTTCCTTCAAAAAAGGATGTGTAAAAACCCAGTTTTGCACAAAAATGAGGTACTAACGGCTTCGTCCCAAAACTTCTTTGGAGTATCATACTCTAAAAGCATGGTCCTAGCCATTTCCTATAGTTACTTGTTCTTCCTCTCTACAACCCCATTTTGTTGAGGTGTTCAAGGTGAAGAAAAGTTATGTGCATATCTGGACTCTTCACAAAAATGTTTAAAAATATCATTTTCAAATTCTCCCCCATGATCACTATGGATGGGAACAATCCAGCAAGAAGCTTTATATTCAACTTGTTTGCAAAAGCTAGAGAAAACATCAAGCATATTACTCTTAGAAATAAGAAAGACGGTCCAAGTATATCGAGAAACATCATTGACAATAACAAGAAAATACTTCAAAACATGAAGCGATTGAGTTGTCATAGGTCAAAATAGATCAATATGGAGAAGCTTAAGAGCTCTCTTGGTACTAAGGACTCCTTTGGATTTGAAGGAGGACTTGGATTGCTTTCCTTGGGTGCAAGGTTGGAATTCCTCATCCTTTTCAAAATCTAATTGGGGAAGTCCCTTGACAAAGTCATTTTTGCTCAACTTCTTCAATTGATACTTATTTACATGACTTAGTTGACTATGCCAAAGAGAAATATCATTCGAATTGACTACAAGGCATCTACCAACAATAGGCTTAATAGATTCAATCACAATTACATAAAGATTACCATTCCTAGTTCTCTTATATATGACATGGTGGTAAGTGAGGGAATCTAGGAGAAAGCATCTAAAATAAGTAAATAACACAAGGTAACCATTATCACATAATTGACTAAAACTTATTCAATTGTGATGTAGGCCATCCACAAAGAGAACATTCTTGATACACAAAGATTCACCTACATCACCCTCACCTTTTACCTTACCTTTCTTGTTGTCCCTAAAAGTGACCAAACCTCCTTCCTTCTTTGTGAAATTGTTGAAATGGTATATATCACATGTCATGTGCTTTGTAAAACCACTATCAACAATCCATTTTCCTTTTTCCTGAAAGAAAGGAGAGTGTCAGTTTCCAACACAAACTTTGGGATCCAGTGTTAGCTTGGGGACCCATTTCATCTTTGGGTTGGTCCTCTTAGACTTGTAAGGACAATAAGTAGAATAACGATCATCACTTTTGCAATGAGGGAAAATCATAGTGTTCTTAGAGCCAGAAGACTCTCCAATGAAAAGAGGAGTTTCCTTACTCTTTTTCTTACCTTTGGCCTTACTGTTTCCCTTAGGAGCTCCCCTACAAATCCCAAACCACTAGTACCACTTTGTTTGGTAGAATGGTCAAGGATTTCATTTAGGGAGTTTTTCCCTTTGAGGAATTTCTACAGATAAGCTCTAAGTCTATGATTGTCATCAGTAAGAGATATAACAGTAGATCACAAGCTAGCAAGATCATCTCTAGCATGAATAAGGCCGACCTCTAAACAGAGGGTTTTAGTCAAATAAGAATCCTTTTCAAGGGTAATGGAAGCAACATTATTACTAGGAAAAATAGGTATAGAAGATAAATCGTTAACTTGACTAAGTAACATAGCATTTTTTATATTTAAGAAATTGAATTTATTTGAGATAAACACCCCTATCATCTCTATGATCATCACTAATAAGCTTAAGTTCAACATTTTCAATTTTGAGTAACTCAAACTCATTTAGGCACTTTTGGTTGTCTTCCATAAGAGATGCAATATGCTTAAGATAGACATCGTTCTCTACTTCAACTCCATTGTATTGGAGCTCAAGATCAAAAAATTGACCTTGTAAGGAATCAATGCTCTCAAGATTATTTTCTCATTTTGCTCAAGAATATCAAGTTTAGCATACAAGTCATCAATGATTTTTCCCAACCTCTTCTTTTTGGATTTACATTTGAAATAAGAAGAACGGGTAGTAACAAGCATGTCAATAAGAGTTTCTTTAGCTAACTCATGAAAACTAACCTCACTAATATCTTCACTTGTAGAGGCCATGAGTGCAAGGTGGCACTATCCATCTTCATCAAATCTTGATCCACTAGAGGATGCTCCTTCTCAAGCTACATGAGCTATGTCTTTGTGTCACCTCTCCTTCTTATCCTTCCTCTTGTATATTCTATCTTTCATGTACTCGTCCTCCTTCTTGGAGCTTCTCTTGTGGTGTGACTTTATAGCCTTAGGACATTCAATCTTGTAGTGCCTTTTTTACCACACTTGTAGCACCTTTGAGTAGATGAAGAAGATTGCTTTCCTTTGAAGTGTTTTCCCTTGGAGAGGTTGGTTTCACGCTCACTAGGACCATCATCTTCACTTGAGGAGGAGGGAGAGGTCTGGCAAGCAAGTTGTTGTTGAAGGATAAGAGCCTACGCTTGGGCTTTGAAGGAACTATCTTTGATTTTCCTTGATTCTTTTTCTTCTTGCTTTGCTTCCTCTTCTTGCTTGTCAAGTCTTAGCTCATGAGCTTGTAGATTGCCAATAAGCTCCTCAGTTGGAAGATCATCAAGACTTCTTACTTCTTCAATGGAGGTCACCTTTGACTCCCATCTATTTGGAAGAGACCTCAAGATCTTTGAGTTGATTTCTCCTCTATCCAATGTATGTCCCAAAGTAGCTAGGCCATTGATGATGATATTGAGCCTTTACATCTTGACAACTCCTTCTTTCTTCCCAATCTTGAAGTTCTCAAGGAGAATGTCAACATGTAGATCTTTGCAACCTTCACTTTCCTTGTGCCTTCACAAGTGATGTATAACTTGTCCCATATTTCATAGGTTGTATCTCATAAGGAGATGTCATTGAACTTGAATGGAGTGTGGGTTGCATAGAGGATGCTAATTGCTTTGGTATTGAGTTGTGCATTCTTTAGGGATGCTTCATCCCAAGTTTATACAGCTCTGGTTGGCTCCTTGTAGGGTGTAATCATCACTTCCACATATCAAAGTTCATCCCTTGAATGTAGAATTACATCTGTTGCTTCCAATAGAGGAAATTGGTGTCGTCAAAGACCGGGGTTGCATGGAGAAGCCTCCCTCTAGGTTGATAAGAACCAAGTAGCATCTCGTAGTAGATTTTTTGGAGAAGATCCTTGCTCTGATACCACTTGTTGGATCTAGGGCTCTAGGGGGGTGAATAGAGCTTCAAAATTCTCACAATAATAGTTAGACCTTCAAATTATATCATTTAAAACCAAATGATAAAACTAAATTTGAAGTCTTATATAAACAAGCATATCAAGGATGATAGAGATTGAAACAAACACTTGGACATGGTTTTTAGAGTGGTGCCAATATCCAAACTGGGAGACTATCAATCCACAACTTAGAGAGGTCAACCTCTAGGACTTTTCAATCCATGTATACTTATATTCCATTATAAGAGATACAAGAAGACCACCTTACATTCAAGGGATTACCTATCGAAGACAAGAGTGTTTCACATACGCAAGGACTTATACACTTGTTCAATATGTCTTTAGCCTTCAACAAGGACTTACCCACACTTGCATCAAGTCTTTGGCCTCGCAAGGATTACCCACTCTTCTTAGATCTTCCACCTTGTCCTTCTCCTGCACTTGGAGAAGATCTTGACACCTTCTTCATCCTCAAAGAAGAACAACAACTCCTTCTTCACTCAGAGAAGATCACTTCAACTTTTCTCTTTGAGAAAGGGGATTGGGAAGATGTAAAGATGGAGATATTTACAAGGTAACAATGTGGTAGCTCTCTTACAACATGCCTAAATCACTTATAATCATGAAATGCTTTGTAAATGAGAGAGAGAAAGGGGTAAAAAGGGTTGTAGCACACTCAACTATAGTAAGGACCAAGGATAGCATGAATGAACAACCTTAGAATGAACTCCAAGAGGTCCTATTTATAGATGGGGTGTTTCTTTGAGTGTGGGATCACTTATGAATAATAAATAGCCATTTTACAACTTGCAACAGATCTATTTTTGTTTCTAACAACTCTCCAACAGTTGAAATCTCCTTTTTTGTGTTTTTCGTACAATACATTTGATTGAATTTCAATAAAGGTAACTCAACCTATCCACTATCTGGAAAAGCCAATTTTCAAACTATCGGTTAAGTTTGTCCTAGGGTAACTTGACCAAACAACTAAAATCAACTTTGGTCAGTAAGTTGGTCATTTGAGTTTTGTGAGTGTACATTCGATCGATGCAATCATTTCCAAAAATCCATTACAGATCGATCGAGATCCAAACTCAACCAATTAAAGCATTGTGGCAAATTTCCCAAAATGATTTTAAAGTGATCAAATGATGGAATTAAGTGTCCCTGGTTTTTTCTCATCTTATTTACAAGTCATATCATCAATACAACAGATCAAAAAATATTCTAAGGTGGTTTGGAGTGTTTTCCACAAAAGTACATTTGCATTGCTTTTGATTTGAACTTGGAAAAACTAGTGCTTGTGTAATTTGATCCTTTTCATGTACCTAAAGCTTGAAATCAATCTTAAATATATACATATGAATGGAATGGTTTAGTTATTATCATAATATGGACATTGTATAACTCTTAAGTAAACAATAATCACAATCCTATATAATATAGGATTCACCATAGCATCTGCATAGCTATGGCATTCAAGTTCATATCACCTGCAAGGTTAAAAATTTATAAAAAAGAGAGAGGAAAAATCCTAGATCCTTGTGTCTCGTCATTATCTCAACATGCCTCAATTATCATAACCATCACCATAGCATACACAAGCAATTCCATGCATTCAACCTGCAAGGTTAGAACTACACAATTAGGAGAGAGAAAGTAAAATCACGTGCCACACATTGAGACAAGCTCAACAACATAACCCACCCTAGAATTAGGGTTAGGGTCCACACACATAGACAATTAGGGTTCTATAGTTATATATAATCTCCCCTCTTAGTGCACAACCTCCCAATTCCTTGGGGCATATTTGGGTTAAGGAGCATGATTAGGGTCGATTAGGTAACCACCCAAACAACACTATACATGGTTTAGTCATTACTCATATGCATGTGTTGATTATATGTTCAAATATATGTCTCAACCACATTCATCATCCATGTGTTGCGACCACTCATACACATGGTTCGCGACCACCCACCATGTACATGTCACGAACACCATCCATGTGGATCGTGACCACCCATAACCATGATGTTTCTACTATGACCAACCATGGTGTCTCAACCACAACAAACTCAAGGGTAGACTTGTCTCGACCATCTCAATACTAGGGTTTCAACCACCCAAGGAAGGACATGTCACGACCCCAAGAAATAAGGACTTGTCTTGACCTCAAACTAAGAGCATCTCGACCGAAACCAAACCTAGGTCATGACCAACCTGAAGCTAGGGGTCTTTACCATCACTAGGTGTGATGTCTCGACCACGACAAGGATATATGTGTTGACCCTAAAACCATACACGTCAAGGTGTGTCAACTCAAGGTAAAACAAGGTGTTATGACCACTAATGATCAAGCTACAACCATGGCAAAAGTCCATCTTCTCATGGGGATTAAGAATGATCAAAATAGAAGATTCCTTCAGCCAAAATATAAGATAAAACCACAAAAAACCATCTTTAACATGGAGGAGAAACCTCATGCAAATCGATCACCAAGAACCCTAAAACTTGCATCATGCAACTATCTTGAAAGAGCCTTATGCAACAGAGAAAAAACCACATTTAGTATCTCCAAAACATAATCCAACCTCCATCAAACATCAAGACACACGACCATCATGCATGTGAGAAAAACCAAGGTTAAAAGGTGGGAGAAAAATCACCATATCACTACCATCACCAAAATCGAGTACATAGAAATTAGGGTTTCAGATTCCAAGCTCACCAAGTATATTAAGTACCACTAATCAAGTTATAGAGCATGGTATCATCTTGTAACATATAATGGGTATCTTTTAGAGAGAGAAAATAGTAACATGCAAGTATGAAATGTACAATAATAGAGAGGGACTAGTGTTATATAACCCGCCTTAAGGAAGATCACTCCAAGGATTGCAAGCTCCAATCACACGATCCCAAGGGAGGATGAAGCTCCATAAAAGGCTCCACTCTCGACCACAAGATCACCTCACGAAGAAGAAGACACAACAATCAAAGACAAACAAAGAAACGAGGGTAAGAAGTTCTAGGGAAAACTAAAAGAAGAAGGGAGAAGGAGAGAAAGAAACTTCCTCACACTTGGGTCTACCTTGTCAAAACATGGCCTATGACCATTGTGATGAGGGGTTCACTCCTAAAGAATGACCACCATGGAGGATCCATAGTCTAGGGCTTATAATAAAATGAGAATAAGGTAGAAGATCATAAGAAATGCCATCAAGGGAAGGCAAACACTTACCAAGGTTGAAGATGAGCAAGAATCACCACATGCAAGGGATCTTGATCACCAAGGCTCCAAGGATCAACCCTCTTTGATCCACCAAGCTCCGAGGACGACCAAAAGAGGGGGAGGAAGAAGGAAGGCCAAAAATGGTCACTTGTATGGAGATAAGAAGGTTTATATAGAAAAGAAGGAGAGAAGTAGGGTGAGAGATGAGGTGTCAACAAGATAGGGCTCCAAAGGGACACTTGTCCACCCAAGAAACCAACATGCAAGCACCTAAAACACACATGCAAGAGATGGTGATACAACCTATGTTGGGTCTCAACCACTTAGGCCACCCCAACATATTTTCGTGGTAGCAACACACAAGGACCACCTCATGGTTGAGACAAGGCATCAAAACACCATCTGGTCAAGACAAAAGGATCACCACATACACTAGGTTGAGACACTCCACTAGAAGGAAACAATCTCAACCCAAGACAAAAAAAAACCATCATAGTCCAGAAAACAACATCCAAAGAAGGTGTCTCAGTTGAGACACACCAACATGGGTCGGGACAAAGGTCACCACCTTCAACAAGGTACACATGGTCGATGCACCCAAAACCCTAGAAACCCTAATCACCACTAGGGAGTCATTACTCATCCAAGTCCCAACCAAGGTGCCACAAGGCACCACACTCTCTCTCATGAAGACAAGAGAGAGAAGGAACACTCTAAATGTGGAAAATTGCAAGATAACCCTCATGTTTGGGTAAATTGCAATTTGACCTAAAACAAGCTCATAAAGTATAGACATCATCCAAACAAGTCAAACTGGAGACTTAAGCTCTCCATAAGCTCTAAGAACATCTCAAAGGATTAGTTCAAGGTTCTAAGCACTTAATCAAGTCAAAGAAAATAAGTTCATCCCAAAAACCCAGGTTAGGGATCTTATAGTAGATGCCATAGATATGTTAGGAATCTTGAAATTCAAATATGTGGGTTATATTTAATTATATGATTATGGTGTTTTTAGCTCGATTCATGATATATATGTATGTCTTATATTTCTAAAAGATATATTAGTATTATTCTTAGTACGTGATCTGTGTCACTTAAATACATAAATTATGAGTATATGTTTTATAGTTTCTAAGTTTCACAGTATTCTTAGTCTATTGTGGTCAGCACACCCACATAATTTTAGGGGTAAGGGGACCACGTAGCCATAGGAGTGGGATGGCCAACATGTATGTTTATGCTGTTAACACACATTAGTAATTGAAATCATCGGAAAAATGACTAAAATGATTTTCTTTTACTTATAAAAGAATTGTCTTGTACGATCTTCTTTCTCTCTTTCAACAATATTTTCAAGTTATGAAAATCTTAAATATATGTATCTTTTTGTCCATATACCAACATATTGTGTGTTGACCTATTATTTCACATTTGTATTAAGTTCAGAGCTAGCATAAGAGAAAGAGATAGGAAGTGAGTAATTGTACATGATGTACCTATTATGTTAAGATCCTAGTTAGTATACATCTTCCAACATGTATAGATCTCTTTTCAATATGTAGTTGTAATTGTAATAATTCAAGTTATACTAATATGCGTGTTGATGTTAAGAATGTCATTGTTGTATACATATGGTTGCTTATTCATATGTGTGCATACTGCTTCTGCATCACACTTTGGATAATATTTTTGGAGTTTTCCCTCTTGGCCCGACCAGGTTTGTGAAGGCGAAATCTGGAGAATGTACAAGTATATTGTTGGTTCCTGATTGATCTATAATGATGTATAGTTTTTATCTGATCCAACCATCAATTCTATTTGAAACCATATATACAAAGACACACTCATAGATATACCTTAAAATAAGTCATCTTTGGGTCTTAATGTGAATTTCTTGTTATCGTGGGGACAGTATCATGTAGCATGATATTTAATTTAATAATTTAGAGTGATGGTATGAAATATTTATTTTTTTTATCTAGAAAAGTAGGGGAATTATCTAATTAAAACTCCATGAATTGATTGTTCTTGTCATTTTTATTAGGAAAAAAGGACTAATAGTTTTTAACAAATCTAATGTTCCGCTCATACTCATCCTTGAACTCTTATCAGTCTTTTATATATTGTTTTATTAAGTATAATAATTATTATTATTCATCATATTACTCTTTAATGTATTTTCTTGTCTTCAATTGTTTGTGAGGATTTGTTTCTCGAAAAAGAAATGAAGTTATACCTCCACTTTGATACTAGAAGAAAAGGAGATAAAAGAACAATTTTCCATGCCTCAAAAAACAATAATTACTTCTTCTTACTTACCCTCTCTCCTTATGTGAAGTTAGGTTAGTAGAGTAAACATCATTCTAGAGTGTATTTATTAGGTGTCATGGCCCTTACCACTAATTTACCCTCAATAAAAATCTACTTTTTCGTTCCATTCAACTTTCATCATTGTAGTCAATGAAACATGTGAAAAGAAAAACAACAAAAATGGAGAAATTGTACACTTGCTCTTATAGCCTCTCTTTTGTTTCCTTTTCACTTATACAAGTTCCCATATAATCATGATCATAATATTTCTATGAGGTCATAGACTAAATTGGGGATATTACATGAACTATAAACCTTTCTACTTTAAGTACACAACTAAAGTTGTAACTAGGTCAACTTTCATGACCTATATATGATTGATTCTTCTTTAACTAATATTAAATATTAGTGTCATTTATTCAATTGAAAACTTCTGATACTTTAAGTGTATGTTGTATTTATTGGAAAGTATGTACAAAGGATCTAAAAAGGAAAAAAACATATTAAGGTATGTGTATGGGATGGAAGGTTTTTTTTTCCTTTCCCGTGTTTGGATACAATGAGAGAAGGACTAGTGATTGGTAGGGAGATGGTCTTTTTCATCAAATTGAATCACCAAATCTTGAAAACTATTATCATATGTGATGGAAGAGAAAGAGAGAACAAAGGAGGTGTTTTAGAATTATGATAGGTATTTTGTGCAGAAGTGTTATGCTGACTATAATTGCGATGATGATTGCACATTAATACTTGGAAATTAGATCTGACTCTTTCAGATTTTAGACTTCGTATGGGGAATCGACACATGGGACGGCCACTACAAATCAATGAGATGAAAGGATCAAAGACAATAAAAGGAACTAATTGGTTTTGACATAAGAAGAGAAGATGAGGGTGGAAGACTTTTTGTGTAGTTGTGTATGCTAGCCAGAGTGGGGAGATCTACAGTAGATAGAAGTCGGGAATGGGCATCGAAGCAGTGGATTTCTTTTGTACTTGCAAATCCATAGAGGTATGGAGGAACATAAAATCCTGATGGTTTGGGTTTCTAGTACCGTCTAAATGCAATCCTAATTAGATTTTTTTTGGTTTAACTAAACATGATATTCCTCTTACCAATAAGATTAAAATCATATCTTGCATAAAGTCCTAAAAATCAAATGGAGCCTAAGAGGATAATGTAA
This sequence comes from Alisma plantago-aquatica, assembly GCA_963693085.1. NCBI lineage: Eukaryota > Viridiplantae > Streptophyta > Magnoliopsida > Alismatales > Alismataceae > Alisma > Alisma plantago-aquatica. The sequence continues at coordinate 220,625,128 of OY856413.1, forward strand.
CCCATAATAATTGTTTACATATCAAAATATGCATATTGTTACATTTTTTTCTATTTAGGGACTTTCTGGATAGGCAAACATGCTAAATAAGATAATTGCAAGAGTAATGAATAAAATATAATGAATATCTAATATATGTTTATATGTTCAATTGTGATTTTAATTTTTGTGAAATCTATTGTAGGTTTAAGTTGGTTTGATCTTTGTCATCGGTTAGGTTGTCTCCAACCTTAGAGTGTGAGCACTAAAACATGTCCTTGATCTGTCATCTAGATTTGGTTGATAGTATTGCAATTAATCTTTTCCTTCATATTTAGGATACAATTGCAAGTATTTTAAGTATATACTTAAACCTTATATTCCACCCAATGAAAAAAAATTGATCACCTTCTCTTTGTGATATCAAGTGAGGATAGAACTATATCCCATATAAAAGAAACATTTCTTGTGCCCAAAGAAATATTAAGATGCCACCATTTTCCTTTGTTTAATCATGAAGTGCTCAATCCCATTTCATCTTCAATCTCCAACCACTACACTACAAACCATCATATATAACCACCATGGGCCTATACCATACAAAGATTGCACTCACCTTTCCCAACACGTGGAACTTGATAAGTAATTCTCGTCTTCCTGACTGGAGAATGTATTGAGGTTTTTGCATCTAGAGATCATGAAACCAAGTCTGATGGTCTCCACGCATAGGATAAGGCATAGAACACATCCTACCATCATTATAGACCTTTTTTCACCCTCAATTTTATCGAAGGGTAGGTAACTTATTCCCCTAAAATCTGACCTTCTTCTAATCTTTCAAATAATTTTTGGTTTTTGGTCATCATATTGACCACTGAGTAGTCCTTTTATTTTGTTAAGGCTTTACCCATTTTGTCTGAACACTTGGCTCATAAAGTTTTATAGTGTTTTCCACTTGGTTTGATCTAGCAATGGAAGAACCATCTTCTGGTAGAAGCTGCATGATGTACACATGCAAACTCCAACAATGAGTCTTGGCATGTTTAATATGGAGTGATCTTAAGAAGGGTTCATTAGTGTTAGTTTTCTAGGATTTGCACTGGATTTTAATGGGTTATCGGTAAAAGCAAAGTTAGTTCTCTAGGAATGTATGTAACAACGAAACACTAGTGTTTACATCATTGCCCATATGACACACTAAAGTAAATCACTGATAGTAACAATATATTATTCATTTAAGTAGATGCACACACTAAGTCTTCTTTTCTAAGGAATTTTTTTATCTCTTTTCCTGTTGGACTAAAAATCCTAAAAGTTAGAGATATTATAGTAATTAATCTATAAGTCAAATGAAACCAATCTCAGATTCTCTCTCTTTTGAACTCTTGAACCTAACAAAAATATCACTGACCATATATATACACATTCATAAATGCTTGATCTTTGGGAATATTAGAATAAATTAAAAAAAGAGAATATATGTAACATTAGTAAATGATTATTATATTATTAACTTGACCATGTTATCATATGTGAAGACATTGATATTAGTTACTCTATTTTCCTAAGATCGCATGATAATATTTTTATGTTAATTGATGAAAGCATTTTCATCCTAGTTTTTGTTGAATTTTTAGCTAAGTTTTGCATTCATATTTCTTATTTCACTTAAGAATTAGCTCCCATTTAGTTTTCCTTAGTTTATGTTAACTTGTAAGGTTTCAATCCAATTTGTAGTTTCTCATTGAAGGTTTGAGCTTCAATACCTTCATACCAGCATAGGATAGATGGTCCCTCCAATGGACTAGTAGAGTTGATAAAATTTTGATATTATATAGGATTGTCATCAATATGCCCCTTCATCAGTTGACAATTTCCTTGGTCAACAATTTCATCAAGTCATGCCCATCAAACTATGTCGAACCCCTTGGGGGTGTGTATCAATGTACAACATCATTAGTTGACACTCTTTACTAGTCATAATTGATGAGACTTCATTGCCAACAAACGACAGAATACATTGCAGACTCCAGTCAACTGATGAAAACCAATATGGGGATTCTAGGGGTCTTACAAAACCCCTTTTATTCCATGTGCATCCATCCCTTTCCATCGATGAAGGTTGACAACTTATCTATAGGATGAATGGGAGATTTCCAATCCATAGAAGCCATATATACTAGTTCTTGATCAGTTATGTTGATTAGATGATTCTTAAATATGTTGTCATTTGGGTTTTATCATGAACTATACTACAATAAGACCTTTTTGCTTATGGGTGGGATTGCTGTGCATTTAGTTAAGGTAAAATCTTGGAGTTTCATGTATAGATAATTTAATGTGTGATCAAATCTGCATTAAATTTTGGTTCTATTGTCAAGGATGACAAAGTTTTCTAATAAATTTAATTGACTTGGGCTAGTTAGAACTTTTCTTTTACAATTTATAATATTGAAAATATACTAGAATACAACCCTCTTCCATCCATAAATTTGTGCTTGTCTACCTTCCTCATGTAACATCTCTAGTGTAGGAGACATTTTTGTAGTGTCAACTCCATATTAGACTTTGACCTTAAGATTGAAAGAATCTACACATGCTCCTTTCTGAACATAGAGCCAAAATGGTAGAAGCGGAGCTCAATCATTGAGTGGAAGAAACACTTGCAGCACAGAGGGATATACTCTTGGCACAAATTAGATCCACTATATAGGAAGATCTATGAGCATCTCAAGAAGCAGAAAGAAAAAGAGAACTACTAGAGTTCTCTATTACTGTAGCTATAGAAGTTTGCCACCCATTTGTCCAACCATCCAGTGTGGCACCTAATTTCAAAATCAAGATGCAATGGGTGAAGATGATGTAAAAAGATAGTTTTGCTAGTAGAGGTGGTGAGGATGCACATGGACATTTAAATAAGTTCATAGATATCTACGAACTAAGCAAGTAATTGGCACCTCTAATAAAGCCATCAAGCTACACTATTGTACTATTTCCTCATAGAAAAGCTAGGGTGTGATACAACTCCACAGAGGATGGAAGCACACCACTTGGAAGGAACTTTAGAACAAGTTCCTAGAGAAGTTCTTTTAGCCTCTTTCACTTACCAAATCAAAGAATAGGTCACTAAATTTGAACAGCTTTTAGGAGAAACTCTCTTTGAATCTTAAGAATGATGACTTACTATGCATTCCCTTTGAAAAGGCTATCAAAAACTTCTATAGGGGAGTGAAAGATGACATCAAGTAGTATCTTGATGTCACTTCCAATGGATACTTCATGAGGTATAAGTTTGACAATGCATGGAAATTTGTAAGCAAGGGAGTGAACAACTAGGATAGTTGGAGCACATCATGCAAGAGAGGAGTCCTCAATGTCACTATGGAAGAATACAAGTCTCATTTGAATGCTATTGTAAAATTCTTGAAGGATCTTTCTCTTAAACAAGATGATCTTGAGTCATCTTTCCTTAGGTATGGGTAGAGATAAAGCATCTCATTTTCAAGCTAAGGTAGCCCAAGAGGTTTGCTAAGTTTATAGCATAGAGGGAACACAAGTTTAAAGTGCAAACGCCTCTACCAAGCCACACTAAACATGCACCTGCCTCATTTTAGTAACAACATTGAAAAGGTTATCGCCATCAATTCCATTCCAGGTCAAGGGTACTCCGACCCTAACCGAATAAGAAACCATCCAAGATTCTAGTATGCAAACAAAGATGGAGAAACAAATAGACATTTTCTCAAGTAGGACCAGAATCAAAACCTAGTTTGAGTCCCTCCTAGTTTCCAACAAAACCAAAACCTATGTCTGAATAAGTTCAATTATAGTCAACACTGCAACAACTTCAATCAAGGCAAAAACTATAGTCTGGGACAACAACCCTAAAATAATTGAAGATAGCTTCTCCATGGTCAGGGAAACCAACAGAACATACTTGTCTCTAATGATCGAGGATATCTGTACACCATTGAGAAGTTCATATCAAGCCACTAGGCATGCAATAAATTCATAAAGATTCAAATAGCATGTATTTTGTCACCATTTTCCCTCTAGCGGGCTCATTTTTTAGTGAACCAAAAAAACCCCAAACACCAGGAGGACTTGAAAGTAGTGTTCACATGTTTCAGGTTTGTACTACTAGAACTGAAAGCCCTAATCACCAACAAGTTGATTCTCAAAGAGGATAATGATGATGAAGTCCCCCTTTTGGTTGTGCATGTTGAGCCAATAATAGAATCCCCAAAGATGAGTGACACATTCACTCCATGGAAGAACATCACATCCATTCCTGAGAAGACCCCAAAATCTACACCAATGGTTTCTACCCATGTAATTCACATCTATATGATGCAACAATTGTAAATGTTTCCGTACAATAGAGTTGATGGTCTCAGACAAAGATAGACTCAAAATTCATGAAATTCAACAAAGTTATAAAGAATCTACATGTTGACATTCCTTTCCTTGACACTCTAGCATACATTTCTTCATGGGACAAGTTCATTAAAGATCTCGTCACTCGCAAGTACACGATAGAAGAGTATGAGATCATGAATCTAGAAAAGACAATGTAAGACATTATCCATAGAAACTCAAGGATATGGAATCCTTTGGTATTTATTACTTCTTCCGAGACTCCAAATTCCATAAGGTCGAGCTGACCTTTGGCTAAGTATTCATGTCATGCCCTATAGCTTATGCAAAAGACTTGGATTCACCACTAACATTCTCCTCCCGAACATAATGATTCAACCCACTGACTATTCTATGATCTCCCCATGAGAGTTGGTCTAAAATCTCATATCCCTGGTGACATTGTCATTATGGACATCAAGGAGGATCTTTGATATCCCCTCTTCCAATCCTTGATTGACATTGAATATGAAATCTAAACATTAAGGCTTGGGACAATGCTTGACTTTCAAGTCTTAGAGAGTCTCAAAGGTCTCTCTTTCCAAGAACCACTTCCTCATTAACAGTATTGATAAGATGTTGCAGCTACAGTAGGAGATGCCTACTCATTAAGACCCTCTTGATTCAACACTCACCAATCCTAATGTTCATGAGATGAATGATTAAAAAGTGGATAAAATTCTCTTCCACTTAGATAACAATGAGGGATACCCTAAAGTAGAGTTTGAAGATGTCACATACCAAATTTTAATATAAAATGTAAACCATAGAATGTAGTTTTTCCTAAACAATAAAATTTGAGGGGTTAGAGGTGAAAAGACCATAAATGGTTCTTATTATATGAAAATGGAATAAGAAAACTCGAAAAGATACTCCAGTATACTTCCCTCCTTTAAATGTATAATCAATTCAAATTTGATCATCTTTTCTTTTCTCTCTCTTCCAAGATGGCCATAAAACATAGGAATTCCTTAAAGAGGTGACCATATGACTCTTGAATGAGTAAAACTCGAGTTTGTGACTAAGGGATTCAATAATAGGAGCCATTTTCAAATTATCTTACCTTTAATGCACTATAATTAAGGTTAATGTCCATTATAGAAATCATGGACCAAATGTGTATGAAAACGAAATATGATTGTCTAGGAGTATCTAGACCATCAAATTAATCTTGGTTCAAATTTGAGGTAATTTGGACCATATTTGTACCCTCAAATAAATTAAACACATTTCAATATAGTTTGATTAAGAATTTGATTTCAAATACATTCAATGCATTGAATTGGACTAAGGCCCCATATTTGAATTGCTTTTCACACCTTCATTTTCTTCTTTTTTTTCCTTTTGGGAACATGATTTGATGGTCCTCATTTAATTAACTATCAATCCAATGGTTTTTTGGTCATCTCCTTCCTCCATGTTTTTCGCAGACAGATTCCATTGACATTGTCTTTAATTCTCAGCTCCATTATCCTTCTTTACTCCACCATTTCACGTAATTTTTCCTCCTCCTCTTTCATCTCAATTAACCATTTTAGTCAATCCCTAGAATTCCCTTCCTCATGGTCTATTAGAAAAATGCCCAATCAGGCTTCTTCCCCCTTCTCCACATCAAATTACAAAGAATGCCCTGATTCACATCTTTCCTATATAAGGCATTATTATAGCACCACCGAACATCGGGCACTACTCCTCCACCAATAATTTCACCTCCATAGCTCTGACTCACCCAGACCTGCTCGCACTTCATCTCTGGCGACGAAGACCTTGCCCCGACCCTCTACGCTACCTCTGACAAATTGATACCTAGGTGAGCATCTAAGAATCTCATGCTTTTTTTTCAGTTGCTCTCTTTTTCTATGGACACCTCAACCTTTGATTCCTATAGTCGGGTCCTCAATGCCACCGACGATGACCTACTCTTGTACCAGAAGGGTCCTTTCTCAAACAGATATGCTACTTTCAACTCAAGGGTGTGTCGTGTTTTTTCTCAACTAGGCTCCTTTGTCCATGGTGTAGTCCTTCCTTGTCTTTGGTTATCCGGTACAGCCTTGGCCATGGTCAGAGTAGTTCCTGAACTCCAGTGCTTGCCCAGGCTCAATGGTGGGTTCACTGATCTCACCTTGAAGTGAGGAAGTCACCTGAGGTCTCGTCCTACCATGAACATGCTTCCTCCTCGAGTTCTGTCAATAGGTATCACTTTAGAGAAGGTGCTTGTGCCATGGTCGAAGGAGGGGGTACATTCTAGGTTGTGCTTTGACCATGGCAACCTAGGATTTCAATGGAATGATTCACTACACATGGGCAATTTTGAGATTTCAAGTTTTCTTTTATTCCGGTTGAAGAGCGACTTTGACTTGGTTGAATGACTAATTTTTCCTCATTGGCTTGATTAAATGTAACACACACATAAGATGCTTCCATCCTTTCATCCATTATTTACATAAGAATAATGTTGATTTAAATTTATGCCACAATATAGTTCTTTGCTTCCTGATTGGTCAGATTTTGAACATTTACCCTAAATCATAGGATGCTTGGAAAACTTCGAATAAATATTCATTGGAAAGGATTTTTTTAGTAGAATCTAGTTTCAGGGGTTTCAAGCCATGATTTCCCTTCATGTTTTGATGTTTTATTAGAAACTCTAATTTGGCTCATGAAAGCCTAATTATGTACGACATGTGATTAATGTGACTTAAGTCAACAAAATATTCCTAATTTGATGATGTTGATCAATAAGCCTAACACTGATGCACTCAAACCCTAATCTTCCTTGATTCAACCTAGGATCAATACAAGGCATGGATTTATGATGTTCAATAATCATGTACAAGTACTTAGAGCCTAATCAAGAAAAGAAAGGGTTTGGCTTAGATTTGACTCAAAGATCAAAAAGACCATCTTAGGATCAACTTTGGTCCAAGGTAAATGGGTTGTGTTGCTGATTACAAGTATTTGTGGTTGATTGCATGCTAAGTATAAAGTAGACATTATCATTTCAAGTTTAATGTTTTAATCAAATTCACTATATCACTACTTGATGATTGTTATATGTTATGTCCTATGGTTATAATGTTCATTATGAATAGAGCTTATGATTAATGACTCATGAAATTCATGTTAATGTTATAGAGGGAGAAATCCAATCATGTTAAAATATAATGTTAATAGGGAGAAATGTCATCATGTTCAAGGTTAAGGATCATGTTAATGTTCATGATTAAGATAATGGATTTGAATTAGTTTTTATATTCTCCCAAATCATGGACCTCAAGGGGTCATCAACGACTTTCCTAGCATCAAAGGCTTTCCTAGCAATCATGTGCTCCTAAGTGGGCATCATAGAGGGATGCATAAATTTACTATTCAATTATTCATGTTAATAATGATTCAAGAATGCTTATAGTTAATTCATGTCAACTTTTCTTACATGTCAAGTATACCTTATTTTGCTTATGTTATAAAGTGCAAGTACCATTTTCTGATGTGTTGATCTTCCCCTTTGCATGGATGGGGACGTGAGTCCCTAGGATTTGGAGCAAATAAGGACTCAAGAGGATCAAGAAAGGACTAGAAGACCTTCAAGAGGCTCATTGGTGGGGTGCCATCCATACTAGGTGATCAAATCACTTAGAAATGTTTATTTTCATGCTTAATTTTTCATATTTAAAAATGATTAGAATTTTAACATGTATAGAACTCAAGTATAGTTTTTCCTATTCAAGAACAATGTATGAATCTCAATGGTGATTTATGTTTTTATTTTCAATGATCATATTAATGTGAAATCCCCCTTTTATATAGATGCTTCAACTCATATTCAAAAGGTGGGGTGATACAGAAGAGATTAAATATATCTCCATCATTGAAGAAGAAGACCAGGCACCCTCCAGGATAAAGCCTTGATGAGTGCATATTCCCTAGTTGCATTTTTATCTAAGTTTTGAATTCATTTTCCTCATTTTACTTAGAACTAGATTGCACTTATATTTCCTTAATTTATATTAATTTGTAACGTTATGAATTTCTTTATTTCCATGGCAAGTTCAAGATTCATGTCCTACACACCCATATAGGAGCGGCGGTCCCTTCTCTACACACCAATACCCCCCCCCCCCAAAAAAAGGGTTTTCTCCAGATTAAATTGCCATCTTCTCACACATTTAGAGTTTCCATCCATATTCAACCATTAGAATTTCTTCATGGACTTGTCTACTAATGAAGATGATGAATGACACCTACCAATGAAATTGTCTGTCAGTGGAACTTCAGCTTCATCTACCAATGAAGTTGTCTACGATGAAAACTGTGTTGCCTACTAATATAAGTATTGCTTCCATCAATCAATGGAAGGAATGCATGTGTCTACCTATGAAAGTCAAGAAACTACACACATATGAAATGACAACTTTTTCCTACTAATGGTAAATATGCATTTGTCTACTCATGGAAATCCTCTTCCAAGGACGAGTGGGATTCCAACACTAGTCAACTAATAAAACTACAAAATAGAGACCATATAATTATGAGATTACTACACTTTACTATATCAACAATAGTCACTTGGTGACGGGATTCCTATGCTTTCGTCAACCAATGTAAATTTTGAACGGTGTGAGACCTCACATATTCCTTGTGTGGATGCCTATTCTCATCCATGGTAGTCGACAACTTCATAGCATGCAGTTGGAAGGGTACCAAATCCAATTGGCCACCTACATATACCAGAACTATGCCTACATTTATAGGGTCTGACCTGAATGCTACTAGGCTACTAAAACCAATTCCTAGCATCCATATCCAACTCCCTTTGGTTTATTAATTGATTGATTACACAACAATCCGTAGATCTTATACCTTTTCCAATGATCTAAGATATTGATGTAGAAAGAGACATAGGCTGACAAAAACTTCCATCTTCCATCACCATCCACCTACTCCACTCTTAAAGAGACAAGTCATTGATGCAAAGGAGACTGATGATTTCTAATCAACTCTGAAAAATGAAAAGGGTACACTTATTTCTTTGTTGATAACTTCGTCTCAAAGTTTGAAGAAGTGCTTTCTCACACCATGATTGCAACTCCATCTTATACACTAACACTAAGAGACAAAAGCTAGGGGAGAGAATGGGATCAAATACCCCATGTTATACTTTTATTTCTATTGTAAATTAGTAGACCTCTTATTGCAGTGCATGTAGTATCCACCTACATGTTTTCATTATTTATACAACATCTACTCCTATATGAACGAATATATGTTTTGAATCAAACATTTTATTATTAATCTAGTTTGGCTGACTATTTTTCATGTTTATGGTACTGAGGTAACTGACACATGGAGGAAATAATATCCTAGGTATTTTGACCTCCTTGACCCTGAGGCTTTCTACAAGCAATATGATATCACTTCCTTGATGTACAAACGTTATTTAAAAAACCTTAATTTCCCTACATGAATAATTACACCCTACCTTCCTCTTCCTTGAAACTTAAAAATTACATTCTCACTTTAGCAGTCAACTGTAATATTCACCCCCAAAAAGAATCAAACTAAAATTGTAGAGAATACTATAATGATTATGTTTTGCCTACTGAAAAACATCGGAGTCAAGTGGTCCAGATACATTCTTCACCATATAACCTTCTTCTAATATGGAAAGAATACCCATGGAACCCACCCTTCCTACCCCACTTTGATCTATGGTCTCTTCACCTATGCGACTGAGAAGTCTCTTTTTCATGATTTTCATTAAAAACCTTCTAGAAAAAAGAGTTTGTATTAGTGAGACCACAATCAAGAAAAGCTTCTTGCCACCATCTTCTTCTAACACATCTGGAGCCTCTACCTCCACCCAGACACCTTCACCTCCACCTCCACCACCATCCCAACCTACCTGCGCCTCGTTTCATGTATCCAATGAAGCCCTCATGGGTTACATGGTGCATCAATAGGTGTACAACCTACAGGTTCAGGAGCATCTACATTAGGATCTTTGTTCTATCATGTCTTCTATGAACCTATCTTGTGCCCATCCTTATCCTGCTACCAACCAAATAGTTACCTTTCTTGTAGAACTTGGCACTCTTCTCCCACTTTCCCATGATCCCAGGAGCTATATGATCTTGGTATGTCTTGGGCTGAGAAGAATGCCATGTGGCTCAATCATAGTTTTGGTCCTTCTGCCAATGAGGAGATGCCCGACAATGTTGATGAGGAAGTTTTTGTTGTTGTTGATGAGGAGGCATCTAAGGATGAAGGCCATAAGGATGGTTCTGATGATGATGGCTTTGGTGGTGCCTCTGGTGAAGCTGGTGTCTCTAATGCACCTTCAGATGGAGATGAGGACTATGAGCCTGAAGCTTTTGATGATTATGTCGATGATGATGACCCTCTAGACTTAGATAGCTTAGATATTTATATGTTTTAGTTTTTTGTCTTTAAATACTAATCATGTCTATCTTTATCGATTATTTTGTACTTAAGACATCTGGGCACATTAGCTGAGATGTAATATTTTATATCATCATGTTGTTTTCATCATTTTGGCTTGTAGTTTCTTTGAGAATATGCTCATGTGTTGTAATCTTAATCCTTTGTATCATAACTCTATGTATGTTCTATGATATGAGTAATTGATATGCTTTCCATATTTTTTATTATGACCCTAGTTGCTTGTTTCTCTATTCTCTCGGTTTGATGTGTGTTGTGTGGTTGCATGTTTTATCTTGAGGTTTGGATGTTTTGGTTATTCTTGGAGAAGACCCATTTTTATTCTCTTCTACTCCACTTACTTTTAGATAATTCCAAAAGGGGGAGAGAAGTTTGATGTTTGGAAGCTCTACCATATTGTTTTATTGCCTATGTGATCCTTTTCTTATCTAGTATATGTTTTATCATGTGACTTACAAAAGGACCATGTAGTATATATGTTATATTGCTTTGTGTAGAAAGACTAACTATGTAGGTAAAGAGTGAGAATATATTGAGGGATAGCAATTCACATTATTCAAATTATGAATCTCCTTGCAATCCACAAGGCTAAGGTATAACTTCACATATCCTTTTCAATATGTTGACAAATGGTTTGCCATTGTCAAAAAGGGGGAGAATATTGAATTAAGAGCTATACATTATCCATATTTTGATAATAAATTAACCATTCCATTCATATGTATCGAATATGTTTGTTTAAGATTGATTTCAGGCTTTAAGTAGATGAACAAGATCAAATTACTCAAGCCCTGGCTTGTCCAAGTTCAAGTTAAAAGCAATGCAAATGCACTTTTGTGGAAAACACTCCTAACCACCTTAGAATATTTTTATAATCATTTTGTATTGATGATATGACTTGTAACTAAGATGAGAAAAAATTAGGGACACTTAATTCTATTGTTTTATCACTATAAAATCATTTTGGAAAAATTGTCACAACACTTTAATCGGTCGAGTTTGGATCTCGGTCAATCTGTGATGGATTTTTGGAAATGATTGCATCGGTCAAGTTGTACACTCACAGAACTCGACCGACCAAATTACTGACCAAATTTGATTTTAGCTAGTTGGTCAAGCTATCCCAGGACAAAATTGATCGACAGTTTGAAAATGGACTTTGTCAGATAGTGGATCAATCGGGTTACTTTTATTGAAACTCGATTACATGTACTAAACGAAACATGTATAAAAAGTGATTCCAACCATTAGAGAGTTGTTATAAACAAAAATAGATTCCTTGAAAGTTGCAAAACAACTATTTTTCATTCTTAAGTGATCCCACACTCAAAGGAACACCCCCAACTATAAATAGGACCTCTTTGAGTTCATTCCAAGGTTGCTTATTCATGCTATTCTTGGTCCTTTCTATAGTTGAGTGTTCTAAAACTCTTTGAGCCCTTTCTCTCTCTCTAATTTACAAAGCATTTTGTGATTATGAGTGAGTTAGGCATGTTGTAAGTGAGCTACCTCATTGTTACCTTGTACATATCTCCATCTTTCCATCTTTCCAATCCCCTTTCTCAAAGAGCAAAGGTTGAAGTGATCTTCTCTGAGTGAAGGAGGAGTTGTTATTCTTCTTCAAGGCTGAAGAAGGTGTGAAGATCTTCTCCAAGTGAAGGAGAAGGACTAGGCGGAAGATCTAAGAAGAGTGGGTAATCCCTATGAGGCCAAAGACTTGATGCAAGTGTGGGTAAGTCCTTGTTGAAGGCTGAAGACATATTAATCAAGTTGGTAAATCCTTGTGTAGGTGAAAGACTCCTGTCTTGGATAGGTAATCCATTGGATGTAAGGTGGTGTTCTTGTATCTCTATAATGGAATATAAGTATACATGGGTTGCAAAGTCCTAGAGGTTGACCTCTCTAGGTAGTGGATTGACGGTCTCCTAGTTTGGAGATTGGAACCACTCTAAACACCTTGTCCAAGTGTTTGTTTCAAACTCTCTCATCCTTGCTATGCTTGTTTAGATAAGACTTCAAATTCAATTTTATCATTTGGTTTCATTTGATATAATTTGAAGGTCTAACTATTCTTGTGAAAATTTTAAAGCTCTATTCACCCCCCTTTATCCAACAATTATGAGCAATGTTGAGGCATAATATGATGTTGTATCTACAGGGATCATGTGATTGGGTCTGATGACCTAGCATGTGCTTTGTGTATATTTTGAAGTGATAACCTCTAGAGATGTGATTGGGGGATTGATATCCCACATTGATGTGACATTAGTGATGGATTTGTGTGGTTATGTGACAATGATTATGGCCTTGTGAATGATAGTGCTAAAGTGTCATGGTGATGATGTGACAAGCTCATACTTTATAAGTTTTATATCTTCTAAAGTTGTACTATTCCCTTATATTTGTAGAGTTTGTTATCGACTTGTATGTTGTAACTTGATTGCTTCTAAAAGATACATAATTGGCATAATTAATCAAGTGGAACTTAATCATGTAGATGCCTTGTGCTATAGATCCATTCTAGTGTCAGTCTTCGTGCTGGATAGTGAAACATGTTCTCCCTCATTAGAAGCTCAAAGTCATATATTGTTGAGTATATGAACTCACATGAATGGGTAGGGGCCATACCCTAGCAAGAGCTACGGGCCATAGCTCAGTGACGTGACTCAATATATACTTTCACAGGATTGGTTGTGGGCCATACCCTGCTAGGAGTGCGACTACATGTCATAGCTCAGTTTCACTAGTGTTGTGCCTATATACCAAGACATGCTAGGCTATTTTGCAAATGACTCATATGTTATGTCACTTCAATGTTTCTCTTGTGCTGGCCAAGATGTGTTGGAGAGGTCATGGATGTCGACTCTTCCATTGACCTTGTATGACACTAATTTCAACTTAGCAGTGGTTAGTTGGAGTATGAGTGATATACCTCATCTCCTCAGGGAAAAATAAAAGATGTAATACACTCGTGTAGTGTATTTGTATAAGAATAAATACAAAGAACATTAGTTGAAGACTTGCCTTACTTTTGTATTGTTTGATTTATAAAATATATACATGTTTTTTATATTCTTTTTTAGTATATTAATTGTTTTGTTGCTTAGTGTTAACTGCCTAAATTTCTTAACTTGCTTTACCTTTGGATACATATCGTTTATTTGAATCTTCTCAGTTACTAATTATGTTACATATCTGCTTTAGTTATCTGTGCTTTAATAGACATTGGCGAAGAGTTATATCTCTCGCTAGGATGTTTGCTCTCACCCCATGGGTTTTTCACATCTTTTAGGTGGTCATGCATGAGGAGGTGGAGATCATGCAGTATAGGAAGAGTAGCAACAAGAGTAGTAGATGATAAGGTTGGATGTGTTGCAAGTCTTTTGGTGTTAGAGTCCTAGAGTCATCCCAGTACACTCAGTTCTTGAGATTTGTCAATGTGTTTTGTAGAGATATCACTGACACGATGTCTTTGACTTGCGTGTCTTTTGTTATACAGATATGACATGCGCATATATATATATATATATATATATATATATATATATATATATATATATATATATATATATATATATATATATATATATATATATATATATATGGGCATTCATTCATTGCCCGTGCGGGTAGCCTGGATTTTGCTACCCGACAGCCAAAATAGTAACTATTCTGGCTAGAAAAGTAACCCTGCTATAAAAAAAAGTAACTATATTGATAAAAAATTAACTATGCGACTAAAAAAGTAATCCCATACAAAATACACAACAGATATATATGTACCCGTGTTTTAAAATCTGCTATTGCACAACAGATATATATGTACCCGTGTTTTAAAATCTGCTATTGCAAATGTAACTATCTATGTACGAAACTTAGAAGTTTGCAAGGTAAAGTAACCCTCTACATGTCAAAAGTAACCAACTTGAAAAAAAGTAACCGAAATGGGGGGTGGGTAGCTACCCGCACGGGCAATAAAGATGGGCCCTATATATATATGGTCGTTTATTCATTGCCCGCACGGGTAGCCTGGACTTTCGCTACGCAGCAGCCAAAAAAGTAACTCTTATGGCGACAAAAGTAACTCTGATGTCAAAAAAGTAACTATGGTGATAAGAAAGTAACTAGACGACTAAAAAAGTAACTCTGTACAAAATATACAATAGATATATATAAGGACGGGTTTTTTTATTTTGGGGGAGCAAATGATATTATTTTTGGATGAATTTTTTTGGGGAGCTAGATAAAATACTCCTCTGCAATTGTGATTTTTTTTTTTTGAAAAAAGTGGTGGGAAGGGTGGGCGGGTAGCTACCCGCGTGGGCAATAAATATGGGCCATATATATATATATATATATATATATATGGAACAAGTATCTAATGTATTAGGTTGATGATTGGAATGTTTGAAAACAATGATGTAAGCACCTTATAATATGTGTTATGTGATCTAAGTGTCATGTTGTGGACTTATATGTGAAAATTTTCTGCTTATGATGTTCTTATGAATCGGTTTTAATATCTACTTTTCAAACTCAAATGTTTTTCTTATAATTACGATGGAGGGATATTATTGGTGATCACCTTGATCATTAACAATTTCATATGTGCCTCTTGCGGTTGCATGGGGTATTATATGAAAAGAAAAACCTTTTGAAATACCGCACACCTTTGAATCATGAGCTAGGGTAGCCGAGACCGCACCACGACGCCCACTTGGGGCGTGGCTCCAACTTATTGGATCAAGAGAGCCGCTTAGGTGGTCAGTCCTGCTTTTTTTTTGAAGGAGCTCTACTGATCCCATTACCCAGTCGGTCAGTCTTGCTTGGCTGGGAACCCGACCCCTCACTCAGTGGCGGCGGGAGGGGGCAAGCAGGGGCAAGTGCCCCCCTCCAATTTCAAAAATTTTGAAACATATATATGTTGTATATATTTATCATGGAATCAAAGTTAATATTTATTTTTATACTTTATCAGATACACACATTTATTAACCTATTTTCAAATTCTTTAAACTTTCTTTTATAAATAACATTATTACCAATACAATTTTAACTCAGAATTACAAATATAAATACATTAAAATAGGGTAATTTTTATAAAAATAAATGATGTTTCTTTATTTTTTATAAATATATCTCATTGTTACTTAATTGACAAGCTGTGTTTTTTAAAAAACATATTAAAAACTATATCAAAAAATACATACATTAATGTCAATTGGAGTTTACACAAATTTTATAATGATTATATAGGAAACTGATATCTATAATTAATAATATTGTTTATGATCTATAATTAATAGTATATGAAATATCAAATATTTTTATATCATGTATAAATAATTAATTAAATGTATAACAAATACATAGTTCTATGCTTAATGAGGAAAAATAAACTAGTATCTATAATTATTTGTATACTTTATGGAATACCAAATATTGTATATAATATATAAATAATTATGTGTGTAATAAATATAACAAGTACATAGATAATGAAAAAACAAAAACCAATATCTATAATTAATAATATACTCCATGGGATATAAAATAAGGTTATATTACATAAATAACTAAATCTATAATAAATATAGCAACAACATAGTCTATAGGTGTATATGTTACATGTACGGATGTATGTCGATTCATTTCTATTACGAGTGTAATATATGCTAGGAAAGATAATGTCAAATGAAATATAATATTCTTAGTATTACATGGTGTCACGATAAATTTACTAACACTATTTTTCAATATGTGTATTGTTTTAAATTTTTATACATCAATAAATTGTTATTAAAATAATGTACTATCATGCATCTTATGAAATTAATTCTCAAAATTATACTTTTATTCACATGTTGTGCAAATATTGTTCCTCTAAATTATATATATTATTTCATCATGATGTCAAAAACAACAAACTTTTTATATTTACCTAATTTCCAGCGCAACATAGAAATGACAATCCTAATAATTTAGTGAACAATATATTGTCACAAAACTTATTGATATATTATATAAAATTAATAAATAGGTTTAAGACCATCATAAGTATCTTTATTTAGCAACAAATTTCTATAGTGGTGTTTTCTTGATTTTTAAATAATAATAGTAATTTTCACGTGGCACTACTTTTATATTCAATTTTCTTAACTTATGTTACTTTTTAATTACTTGAGTTGTCAAATTCATCAAGTAGGAAATTTCTTATTTGATCTTAACAAATATATAATAATCCATACAAGTAGCCGTTTCAAACTCGTCTTAAATGCAAAAAAATCATAAATGTATGTAGAATGTTATAATATGCATACACAATAATATATATACATAGATCTAAAATTAAGTACTCCACCAAGTGATGAATTATGTCTTCAGACTTCTTTTTCATTTATGTAAGATTCATCTACTTTCCTCTCTAGATCTAAGTAAATATGTCAATTGAGACACGTTGACACTCAATATAGATTCTACATATGTATTTAACATCACTTTTATTTGTGCCCCCCTTCATCAGGGACTGGCTCCGCCACTACCCTCACTCCCCAAACATGTTGTGTTCTCTCCCGCTCGATCATTGCGCCATCGGTCCTAGCCAACATTGTTGCCAGGGGTACTCCGGTGAGACTCTGATCGAGGAACGATTCCCAGATGGATCTATGGACCTCGATTCTCCTTTGAGATAACTCTATATAGCTCACCGGCAACCTCTAAATCCACAAGGCTCTCTAGATCCCTAGGGTCTGAGCAGGGCTGACGATTTAGGCCTTTTAGTTGTCGACGCTTTCCACCATTGCTGTTGGTTTGGTAAGATGTGTCGATCTATTAGGAACTCTTCACTTCCCCAACATAGTTGTGTTTCCAGATCCTCCAAAAATCCCCACCAGGAAGGTTTTTCTAAACAACCAATTGTGCCAAGGTTTTCCATGGGTCTTCCTCCTCCTCATTCATTGGTGATTTTCACACCCTTCACCAAGGCCCTACCACTCATTTTCCTCCCCGACTTACGTTGTAACCTCTTTTCAAACCAGTGTAGAATGACGATAGGCAAGAGGGGTTGTTCTCGGGGTTTCCTCCACCAAAACACTCGTGTGAGGAGTCATTGGGCAGATATCGATGAGCCATTCCTAAGTTCTAACCACCAGTAAGCAATGGTAAAGTCCCACTAATCCCCTATTTGGTTCGTTATGTGATCCAGATTCCAGACTGTCTCTTAGCGACACGTCAGCTTAACTGGATCCGAGTTGGGAAAAAATCGTGTTTGGTTAGTAATTGCAATCCACCTCCATTTTAGGATAACATCATCCCATAATCATGATCAACCTGGTCCCGATAGAGGCGGGATTTGGTTTCTCAGTCTGGGTTAGGGTAGCATCCCGACCCCCGACCCCTGACTCCTAACTCCTTCATCCCCTCTCATCTCCCTGACACTCCACCCTTGCCGCTCTTCTTCGATCCTCTTCTCTCTCCCTATACATGCTACTGTCGTGTCACTGTGCATCTGTGAATTAAAGTGATGGCTGATTCCAATGTCTGCTACCTCAAGCAGTTCACAGATGGAGTCCAGTAGGCGTCGGGAGGGGCGTAGGTGGAGGGAATCAATGCAGTCTTCTGTGACCGCCGACCTACAAGGGTGGTGTAATCCTCAAAAAGTAAGGTAAGCCATGTCTAGTCTATCTGAGCATCATCCATTGTCACCCTCCAATTGACACCCCTTTTGTTGTCTGAGAGTATCATCCCATCTTGTCAATGAACAGTTCAAACCCTAGTCAGGGCAATGACTGCCCATCTTGCTACATATTTCTTGCATTGTTCATCGAACTCATTCCCATCCATCTTTGCATCCTCGACCAAGTATTCTCTGAAGTTGTTGGTCATCCCTGCTATTTCGAAGTGTGTTTGTTTGTGAAGAGGTGGGTGAGCTTGATTCATGTTTTCTTCATTTTTATACTGATGCCCTACATATTTCTCATTTTTATACCAATTCTATATTTTTTCCCTATGCTCATCCATGTGTTGCTTGATTCATGATTAGGGTCGGTTTGATGCTATTTCTTCTCCAAATCTTCCTTCCATCTCATGTATTCTTCTTATTTGCAATGCCCATTTGTATGCTTTTCATCCGCCAAATTTAATGTCGCGAGCTTCCTATATGTAAACCTATATGCATTGTTTTGCATCGATATTACGTTCTACTCAATTGAGTTAGACTTAAATTTGTGAAACATTAATAACAATGACTACTCTATCGACAAAATGTATGTTCAATCAAGGGTTGAAGTATAAGACATGGAATCAATATTATGTCCTAAAAAATGTATGTTCAATCAACTGCAAGGGTCGAAGTATGTTTCTAGGTTTCCTATTATTATCTGGCTTATTTCCTTATTCTAGGTTTCAAAATGCATGATTTCATTTCCTGGTTCCATGTCTATTATCAACCATAGGTATCTCCAACATACTTAATAATGGTCTACTTATTCTTGATTAGTAACTAATTCTGGATGGATGGATTTGTAACTGATTCTACCATAGAAAATTTAGAATGTCTATATTGAAGGAGCATAGAGAACAAGGGAAATGGATGGTAGATCGATCTCAAAGTTTTGATTAACTGTGATTTTTTTCTCCCAACAATTGAGGGAATAGTCAAGTAGGCATAACAAATAATACTAAACAATCTCAACACTAATGAAGTCCCAAATATTTTTTGAGAAGGAACATGGAAAAAGAATATGATTTGTGTCTTCATATGTACAATACTCACAATACTGGTAGAGAATGGGATAATTACTCATGGTACTAGTTTTGCTCATGTTCATTCATTACTGATTTTTGTGGCATGAATCTTGTGTCCTGGTCCGCTGAGTATGCACTGCATAAATTTAGAATGTATTGGTAATGATGCTTAATAAACAAACAAATGTATGGTTAGTCAACTACAAAGGTGCAAGTATGTTTCTAGGTTTCCTACAATTTTCTGGTCGGGTTTATTTTTAAATGTGGGATTATTTTTCAAAAGCGGGGGCTATCGACCCTTTTACAGACATATGCAACCTTTTCAGAAGGGACATCATCATGTATAAAGATTATATAGTGACCATTGTAGTAGTTGGATGGTTGGTCTTATGTAGAACATTGTTTTTTTATCGACCATGCATGTAACTTATGCAATATATAATTTTTATGGTAGAAAAACACCTCTTCCGATGTCCTCACATGAATAAGATGAATCATAACATATTTTCTGTATACAATACAAAACCCATTCATTATCTTGAAATAAAAATTGTTTCTCATGACATGAATAACATGAATCCTTAACATAATTTTTGAAGTTTCTAAGAATTTTATGTACACACAATCCAACAAAATGGAACCTTAATCATTTTTTCCTAAGAACCTAAATTTATTCATATCTACCCCCTTCCCATTCTTTATCTTCTTCTTCTTCTTCTTCTTCTTCTAAGTTGATGCTTTTAGATATCAGATAATTGATCTCTCTACTATTATTGCCTCCAAAAGCAAACACAACAGTTACACTCAACATTAGCATCCTATGCCATGAAGATGCCCCTTCTTGGTAGTCATGTCGGGTGATGATATAGCATGACAAAGTAACCTTATGTGCAAAATGGTGTAGAAATGATGGGAGCTCTTATGCTTGCAAAATACCCTAACATTGTAATTACCACCGTTCTTGCTTAATTTATAGGGTGACATTATTTAGAACCAATTTGTAATTACCCTTCAGTTAGTCAATAGGATCTAGTCATATAAACCAATTTATTGTGATTTCCTAGCATCTTAGGATAGTGAACCTAATCCTGTCAACCAATGATACGTAGTTATAGAAACAAATATCACCACGTCCTAAGTAAAAGTTTACCAATATATGAATTTGCTTGTTCCTAGACTTTGGTTGTATTTCTAGTTTCTCCTCCATGTACCAAAGGGCATCTTATATCCAACCATTTACTTCAACAAACTCATTAAGGGTGACACTCTTGAAAATATTTGGTGAATCCATAATGGACTTTTTAAGCTCATGACATGTAAAAGAGATAAACACTCAGTAGAAATCTACACTAAATTGTCATTTTAAACTTATGTATTAATGTATTCTCCCCCTCACACGTGAGGCATTCTCCTTCTCCTGTTTACCTTTGTGAATGGTGGTTTAACTATAGAAAATCGAAGTTTGATCCTATCAGAGGGCCCTGGTGAGGCACGCAAATTATTAGATAATATGAAATATTTCTACAAATTTATCTTTCATGTACCCCTTACCTAGGGGGTTGGTATGGTAATAATTAATGAACCTTTGATTCATGTAACTATTTTCATGTAAATGATAAGTGTATTTACATTATCTCTTCTTGGTCTCAAGTAGTGTCTAAGTGGCATCATAAGAGTTTCTAGCTATAAATAATTTAAGGAACCCAAAATTGGGACATAATCTCAACCATGCCGCAATCAGAGTTTACATAAAATTACGTGTGGTACTTATGTTGTTACATGATTATCTATCATTGAATTCTTGATGATATAATTATGTGGCTTTTATGCATTTGAATGTTTTGCATATCTTCTTATGATCTCATATCCTTTACCTTAAAGGTTGTCTTTAGTTATGTGTCCCTCCTAAAAGTGAATTAATATATACATTAAATGGTAATAAGGGTCTATTTCACTATAATATATAGCAATACTGATTAACCTTTTTTAATTCTATCTACACAACATCACTGGTAAGATTGCCCTCGTCAAAGACAATTTTGTTATCATGATACTTTGATCATGCTCAGATTCTGAAACTTTATTTACACTAGTGTTGAATGACTCAAATTGAAAAATTAGGCTCACAGGACCCTCCACTCCCTTATTAATGAATTCAAAAGTAGGCCCTTACTACTAAGATATATATAAGATAGGGTGATCAAGTACTTGGTCTGACTTATGACAAGTACATCATGAATATATTGAGTTATTGTCCTGTAAGATATATATTATTATGGTGCAAACTTATACAAACAAAACTACATTAAATATAATTGTTAGTACACAAACAATACATAGAGTACATACCACTAATAATTAATATATAGTTGGAAATCAATTTTTTTGTGTATTTATTTTAGCACATTTAATATTTAGTAGGCTTGTACAACTTTTGAATATCATGTAGTATACACTTTATTTTTTACTTTCAGCTTGATAGGATAAGTAGCTTCTAATTTGGGCAACATACACCAATTATATTACATTGAGGTTAATGTAGAGGCAATTTACAGATGTCGATGCTTGTATAATTTTGTTCGTAATTCACTAACTTGTATAAGTTTATTGTTAGTCTATAATTTGTTAAATTTTTCTAATTTTTTTCTTCCTACCGAGTAACATTTTGATAGTGTATGTCCTCTTTCTACTGAGTTTCTATTCCAGCAGTATTGTTTTCTATTTTTTTGTAACTTTTTATTTTTTCCATAAATTATTAGCTTTTCAAATGCTTAACACATGATACTTATCAGGGTAACCTGCTAATTTAAATTGGGGAATATCAATGTGATTAATTTGGGGAATATTAGTGTCATTTAAATTGTGGAATATTAATGTGATTTAAATTGGGGAATATTGATGTCATTTAAATTGGGAAATATCATTGTCATTTAAATTGGGGAATATCAATGTGATTTAAATTGGGGAATATCACTGTGATATAAATTGGGGAATATCAATGTCATTTAAATTGGGGAATATCAGTGTGATTTAAATTACAGAATATCTATGTGATTTTAATTGGGGAATATCAGTGTCATTTAAATTGGATAATATCAGTGTCATTTAAATTGGGGAATATCAATGTCATTTAAACTGAGGAATAACGATGTGATTTATATTAGGGAATATCAATGTGATTTATATTGGGGAATAACAATGTGATTTAAATTGGAGAAATTCTTGACACTTACTATTGGTGCGCATTATAGTGCATACTATATGGAACTATCTGATATCAATTTAATTTGGGGAATACCAGTGTGAATAATTTACATAGTATACCAGGGGGATGAAAGTTGTTCTCCAACTTTCTACTTTCACTTGGGTAGCAATGATGTGTGACTAGGCACCGCTCTTTGCTTGTGAAGTCATAAGTGTTATGGACTTTCACTGCCAACGTGAAATGGACCTGCAGGGTCACACACATAGGATTTAACCTGGAAGAGGAGTTTTGTCCACAAAGCAATGTTTAGATTGATTACTAAAGGAGTTTAGTAGTTCAATTAAACACTCAATCAGTCGATGGCTCAATATCATATGGTTCAAGGTGTTGGACGCATTGATCGGAGTATCGGATTGATTGAGATCGCAATTGACTGATTCTGCACAACCTGCGCTCCGAACCGATCGGCTCAAGTGTTGAACCGGTCGGCTGAGGTTGCTGAACCGGTCGGATGGAGTGTCCAACTGATCGGCTCATGATCAGGTTGAAACGACCGGTTTAAGGGTTGAACCGATCGGTTCAACTGGCGCAACCGAGCAAGTTGGGAAAATCAGGTCGGTGAGAATTTTCCTTGCGTTTCACTTGCCCAATTTGATTGGAACAAGGATTGGTATTCGATACCAATTAGAAACAAAAGAAGGAAAGTCAATCGGGAACCGACCAGGACCACGAACTGACCGGTTCAGAAGTGAACCGATCGACTCATGGGTCCCAACCGATCGGTTGAAGTGTCAATTGTCCGGTTCAAGGTCCCAACCGACCATTTCAGTTGTGAAACGATCGGTTCAGGTTGCGAGTTGGTTGCTTTTTGTGGAAAATCTTGAACCCTTCTACTCCTGCGTTTAGTCCTGTATTTCTTGGGATGGAGAACCATGTCCCATGACCCTCCTATATATATAGGGGTATTGGGGGCTTCTCAAAGAACAACTCAGTGCAACCAGTTGCTCTGCAAAGTTGTCGTTCTCTCTGGTTTTGGTAATCGAGAGAGAGCCCGAGCAAGTGCTTCCCGCAAAGGGAGGTGCAGTAAGGGAAGGACAACTACAGTTACAACTGGCAGTAGGAGAGTGTGTTGGCGACTAGTATGTCAACAGGAGGGTGTGACTCCTTCCACTTCCTTATGGGACAAGGAGTGTGGAGTTCCAGGTGGTCCGTGTGGACTACTTCAGAGGCGGGAGGTCACTTCCGCTCAGGAGGACAACTGTCATCTAACAGTCCGGTAGGAGGAGGAGGAGTCAGTCCCGGTGTGACCAGGAGCTGCACAGATGCCGTCCAAGACCGGAGTTGAAGACCGCGCATAGCGCGAGATTTTGTCGCCAAGCAAGCCTTGGGACAAGGTATGATTCCACAAACCATCCTTTCCTATTATATATACGTTGACGCGTTTCCTCGTGCTGGGTTTGGGGGAGACATTTTTTTGTTTCCGCTGCCTTCTCTGCCTCCCCTAAAACCCAACAGTGGTATCAGATCCACGTCAACTTATCTATATTTTAGGAATATCGATATGATCAATTTTGGTTTGTCGCCTTTATTTATTGCATACGATGTGAATAATATTGGCTTTATGCATGTCCAATCCTAAATCCACAAATCCCAAATTACATATATGATATGTATTATTAATGCACTCGATACGCATCGCCCTTAAACGAGTTTTGTGGTGGATGTGTGTAGCATGATTATGGCCTATAAACCCCTATCTGTGTGTGGTTGTTTGTGGTTGCTTGCATCTCAGTCTGCGCACCGATCTTCCCTCTCTTATTCCTAATGTAACTCGAAACAATTTGAGATTATTTCCTACCTTTGCTCCCCCCCGAATGTAACTCGGGGTTTCCCTTTTTAAAGCAATGTAATAAATAGGATAGATTTTTATTTCCTGTTATGTCGAAGACCGGCGGACATCAAGACGACAGCTGAAACGATCGGTTCAAGGCGTTAACCGATCGGTTGACATTCCAGATGGTCGGTTCAAGGAGTGAACCGATCGGTTGATGATTGGTTCGAGGAGCGAGACAAGCGGGTGGCGGACATGATGAGATGCACGACGACCAGGCAAACCGATCGGTTGGAGGAGCCAACCGATCGGCCGGTGGCACCCAGACGACTGGCTAGAGAGTACAGATCATTCATGTGATGAGTTGATCAACTCGGATGGCAAGGCATAGATGTTCATCTTGTACAGGTTGCATGTGATGTTGACCTAGATGACCGTGATTCCTCTTGGCTCGAGGAATCACATTAGGATGGCCATAATCATCGCTTTTTATCATTTGTGCATGTTTTCTGTGGGATATAGCATGTATATGATACGTACTATGTATTGTGGTGATTGGATATGTATATGTATATAAAAACCAAATCCCTCATTAAAATATTAAGTTTTAGATGCCTTCCAAATGTGACACACGTGAAAAGCTTGTTCGACCAAGTGTGGGCACACCCTAGCGTGGTGCATCGTCTATCTCGTGGAAGCGTGAAGGATGAATGTGTGGGTCTGCCCTAGCAGGGTGCATATTCATCGTGTTTGCTTTGGGTCGGACTTAACAAGGTGACCTAGATAGGATCTAGTGCCTTGAGGCATGGAGATGATCATTGCAAGGAGTTGTATATGACATCTTATCAAGAGTTGCAAATAATGCAATTGGCAAAAGTTGCCTACCTGAGAGATCTAAGTTGTGGGTGATCAGCCCTAGCTGACTCATGACTTAGAGGATTTCAGGATCTTGCCCACTAGAAGGTTGTACGCTGCAATCTTATAAATTGATGGTGAGGGCTATCAATTTGAAGTAAAATAGTGGGAGCGATAATTAACTAAAGGCCTAATTATATTATCAAACTTTTCAAATCAATCAAAAAAGGTCAAAAAGAGTTTTGGACTAAAATTGCATATTTTCCTTTTGTAGTTCAAATGGAAACAAACAAAAACAACTTTTCTTTGCGATCGGTCCTTGACAAGGACAAACTAAATGGGACAAACTTCCACGACTGGTATCGGACATTGAGAATTGTTCTCACTCAAGAGTGTAAGCTCTATGTCCTGGATACTCCAATTCCAGAGGAACCCGCTCCTAATGTACCAAAGGCAGAAAGGGATGCTTACAAGAAGCATGTTGATGATGCCATTGATGCAAAGTGCTTGATGCTATGTTCAATGAACCATGAGTTGCAGAGACATCATGAGAACATGGGTGTCATTGAGATGATTCAGCATCTCAGGAACATGTATGAGGATCAGGCACGGCAAGAGAGATACAATGTTTCTAGAGCGTTGTTCAAGTGCGTCATGATAGAAGGAGATCCAGTTGGTCCTCACACACTCAAGATGATTGGGTATGTGGAGAACCTGCAGAGACTGGGATTTCCACTGAGCCAAGAGTTGGCTACTGACGTGATACTGCAATTGTTGCCAGAATCTTACAGTCAGTTTGTGATGAACTACAACATGAACAACTTTGATAGGCCACTGTCAGAGTTGTTGGGCATGTTGAGGATAGCCGAGATACATATGAAGAAGGACAAGCCCAAGTCTGTGATGGTGATCACGGGCAAGAAAGGCAAGTCCAAGCGCAAGGGCAAGGGCAAAGCTAAGAAAGGTTCTGATGCTAGCCAAGAGCCCAAGATGACTTCAACTCTCAAGGCCAAGGGAGGCGTGACCAAGAAAGGAAATTGCCACCACTGTCAAAAGCCAGGACATTGGAAAAGGAATTGTCCTCTCTATCTGGAAGAACAAAAGAAGAAGGAGGCGACTGAAGCCTCTACTTAAAGGTGTCATGAAAGTAAACTTGTAACACTTTTTGAGGTATATGATACCAAGATGTAAAGTGTAAAACACTCGTAATTGGGGCAAGTGTTGCCACCATAGATAGAGTACTTTAGTTTATTTTCATCCTACAAGGCATGTAATACAGTTATGAACTGCTATTTCATATATTGCCAAAAGATAGAAACACTTTATTTTGCATATTGTATGACAATGATGGCAATTAATAAAGTTGAGTTTTCAATCTTAAAGATATGATCTTTGTGGCAATGCCTTGTTTATCTTGTGGTATTCGATATGCATAAGATAAAATGATACCTAAAAGTTATTAGATAACTCAAACAATCAAATTAGCATCAATCATGAGAAATTCATTTCTAGTTTCCATGTGATGGATAAATCTAGACTCTTTTGGTTAGAGAACCAGTAAGAGACATGAATATCTTGGACATGATTAATCAATCTTCACTAATGGTAGTGAGAGAATGATTATCCTATTAGGTATAATACATGTGATGTATTTACATACCTATTGGAATGAGTGCTAATACTTCAAATGGTGTTTAGAGAAATACCAATATGAGTATCTTGAAGTGTTCAAGATTATCATAGATGAAGTAAAAATTTGGTAAAATGTTAATTCTTGATGAGATCAATGAATGAAATACTTGGACCAAATGTTTGAGATCCTTTTGAGTGATTATGATAGTGTATCATAGTGAACTCATGATTAAGGCATGGTGATGTCTAAATCAAGAAGGAATTATACTCTAAGGAGTTAGAGAATGATTATCAAATAACTGAATTCTTCTTAATAAAAGAATACCCCACACCAATAAAGGAAATTAAGAATCACAAGGGTTGTGAGTTCTTATATCCTTAACAGATACACCTCAATTATCTATGTGATGAGTTTTTCATGTGATGAGTCAACTATCTAGATGAATATGAGGAACCAAATTTTGAGTTATGGTTTATGACCATTACATCCTAAATGACATCTATGTCAACCATAAGGTATGACCTTGATGGTAGCACTCATTGGATCATAACCATAAGTGCAAATGAGTCTTAAGTGTTAAGACACATGGATAACATTTTGAAAAGGATGATGCTTGTTGATTGCAACTTGATGACTAAGACATTTGACATATGGATACTAAAATTGCATTCCTATGAGGAATAAAATAAGGATGTGTATGTGACACAACCTATAAGGTTTATGAATCCAATAATGCAAATGAAGTCTATAAGTTACAATGGACCAATCAATATGATTGATTGAGTACAAGCAACTCAAAATTGGATCTTTACTTTATATAGTCAAAGGGTTTGACTGATATATCAAAGATAAAGAAAGGATATGTGATTTAGCAGGAGCGTGTTCACATTCCACATGTTGATGTGAAATGGAAATGCTCTAGAATGGAAATCCAAAAGTGGAAATTGTCTTTAAGGAAGATAGAGATATTTCCTATGTGATAGGAATAGAGATCTATAGAGATAGTTCTCGAAAAATCTCTTGACCTGAAAAGAGAGAGCATACATTGGCAATCTGTACTGAAGTGTTCAGTATGCTTAGATTCAGTGGGAGAAAACTTATCCATGTTACATGGAGTTAGTATCCCAAGGCCAAGTGTCCAATTCTTATGAAGAATGGGAACACTAAGAATAGATAAGGATCTATCATGTATGTAATCATCCCATTATCTTGCATGTATAGACATGGCAAGAACAAAATGCATTCATCATCTTGTATGTATGACATAACAATTTGATGTGCTCATCCTGTTAACTCGTATGTGGGACATGACAAGTGGATGTCTATCTACTTCCAGTAAGGGTTACTGGAATACCATGAGAACTTGATAAGTACTTGTGAAGTACTAGTTCTATGGAGATAAGGAAGAGTTCGATGTAAAGAGTTACGTTGATGCGAACTTCCGAAAGGATAGAAAATTAATCACAAAATATACATATGATGTATAAAAGTGAAAGTTTGTTGATAATATTGGAAATGTTCCAATAAAACCATTTAAAAGGAAATGCCGAGTATCTATGTGTTAGAGAACAACAGTAGATACTATATGGATCTGGAAGTTCATGAGATGAACTTATAGATATTCCTCTCATTGATGACAAGTCTGGAATCCTTGATCATACAATGTGGCTAAAGGTTAGCAAAGGAATACTAGATCGCATATTACGGCAACTCCATCTCATACGTGTGACGTACAGCGAAGAGATATGAGACATGCAATTTATACTGACTTTGGCAAGGTGTTGCCATTACTCACTATGCTTGCACTAAGAGAACAGTAACATGTGGGACATGTTTGAGGATCACTATGAATATGATTCAAGGGTGATTGGCTCACAGTGCAAGTGGGAGTCTGTTGGTATGTATGCCCTAAGAGCCAATCATGGGATGATTGGTGGGATACATTAAAATTGATTTGATAAACATCAAAGGCAAGCTTCCAATTCTTTCTGGTTCAGTCATATGAGATAGTGATAGAATAGATTGAATGTCTAGAGAATGACAGTACTCAATGACGTATGCTTTCAGGTTAAGGACCTGAACGATGAGATCATACGGATGCTAAGAGTTTGTACATTCTTGTTATGTCCCTAGTTGGATGTCATTGTGGAAGGTAGATAGACAGCAATGACACACAAGACTAGATTGTGGTGTTGGTTGATGACAGAATCTCATTAGTCATGATATAGAGATATCAAACCAAACACATAGGTACTTGTTAGAGAACAAGTGTACCGGACAGACCCACCGTGAGTTTAACACATGGAACCATGAGATGGTAGTCACAGTCAGTACTCACAGTGATTGTGGTGAGTGTGATTCTTTGACCTGAAATCACTACACTCAACACATGTCGTTGGGCACACTTTGACATCATCAAACGCAGTCCTGAAACATGGGTTGTTATAAAGGTGATGATTGGGTGGCTTTGACACATGGGGCTTTTGAGGGGTGAGTGATAGATATGGGATTTGTCCCTCTTAATGGAGTTTGATATCCATGGCCACTTGATGAGTAGGATTGAGATAGGCGTGCACACGCATGTGTGAATCAGTATGTGATATTGATGTCATACATATCTCCTTCAATCTACTCTGAGATCAAGAAAGTGAATGAACATTGACATGATGACTGCTCCATGCCTCGAGTTCATTCGGGATATCAGTGACAAAGGAATTATACATTCACTGTAACACCATTCACAGATTGTAGGATGAAAGTTGTTCTCCAACTTTCTACTTTCACTTGGGTAGCAATGATGTGTGACTAGGCACCGCTCTTTGCTTGTGAAGTCATAAGTGTTATGGACTTTCACTGCCAACGTGAAATGGACCTGCAGGGTCACACACATAGGATTTAACCTGGAAGAGGAGTTTTGTCCACAAAGCAATGTTTATATTGATTACTAAAGGAGTTTAGTAGTTCAATTAAACACTCAATCAGTCTATGGCTCAATATCATATGGTTCAAGGTGTTGGACGCATTGATTGGAGTATCAGATTGATTGAGATCGCAATTGACTGATTCTACACAACCTGCGCTCCCAACCGATCGGCTCAAGTGTTGAACCGGTCGGCTGAGGTTGCTGAACCAGTCGGCTGGAGTGTCCAACCGATCGGCTCATGACCAGGTTGAAACGACCGGTTCAAGGGTTAAACTGATCGGTTCAACTGGTGCAACTGAGCAAGTTGGGAAAGTCAGGTCGATGAGAATTTTGCTTGCGTTTCACTTGCCCAATTTGATTGGAACAAGGATTGGTATTCGATACCAATTAGAAACAAAAGAAGGAAAGTCAATCGCGAACCGACCAGGACCACGAACCGACCGGTCCAGAAGTGAACTGATCAGCTCATGGGTCCCAACCGATCAGTTGAAGTGTCAACCGACCGGTTCAAGGTCCCAACCGACCGTTTCAGTTGTGAAACGATCGGTTCAGGTTGCGAGTTGGTTGCTTTTTGTGGAAAATCTTGAACCCTTCTACTCCTGCGTTTAGTCCCGTATTGCCCGGGATGGAGAACCCTGTCCCATGACCCTCCTATATATAGGGGTATTGGTGGCTTCTCAAAGAACAACTCAGTGCAACCAGTTGCTCTGCAAAGTTGTCGTTCTCTCTGATTTTGGTAACTGAGAGAGAGAGCCCGAGCAAGTGCTTCCCGCAAAGGGAGTTGCAGCAAGGGAAGGACAACTGCAGTTGCAACTAGAAGCAGGAGAGTGTGTTGGTGACTAGTACGTCAACATGAGGGTGCGACTCCTTCCACTTCCTTATGGGACAAGGAGTGTGGAGTTCCAGGTGGTCCGTGTGGACTACTTCAGAGGCGGGAGGTCACTGCCGCTCAGGAGGACAACTGTCATCTGACAGTCTGGTAGGAGGAGGAGTCGTCAGTCCCGGTGCGACCATGAGCTGCAAAGACGCCGTCCAAGACCGGAGTTGAAGACCGCGCATAGCGCGAGGTTTTGTCGCCAAGCAAGCCTTGGGACAGGGTATGATTCCACAAACCATCCTTTCCTATTATATAGATGTTTAAGCATTTCCTCGTGTTGGGTTTGGGGGAGAAATTTTTTTGTTTCCGTTGCCTTCTCTGCCTCCCCTAAAACCCAACAGTAATAGCACGACCTTCAATGCAATCCTCTTTTGTGCCATCTCAACAGAGATTTGCTTCACAGTCCCCATCATCAAACTTCAACAACACATCAAGTATGCCATTCGTGTGGTATACTGGAACCAATGATGCTGGCACAAGTGGGAATAACATAGGCCCTTCAGCATCATAAGTTAGAGGCTGGTGATGGTTATAGTTTGCATTCCAATTTAGTTTTGGTTTAGAACTCCAGAAAATTCTTTTTCCATTATGTTTTCTATGTTTGGGAACATCAACACCAATTCTCTTATTGTTGTAATAATTACTTCTTAGACAAACATTTGTTGCTCGTATCATTTAATTTGTATTTAATGTTGATGTAGTTATTTTTCTATCACATCTTTCATATTATGTTTAGGTTATTATTCTTTTTATTTTAGGCATCATGCCAAGGTTGTTATCCTTTTAGTTGTAGGCATCATGTCTGCTAGTGATCATATAGAAACAATAGACCTCATCACAAAGATTTTGGATATCATGTCTGGTTCATCAAATCACGTTGGTGATGCCGTAGTTGACTCAATAGAAAACTCCATCATGGACAACATTTCTAATGATGATGAGATACTTCCTACAATACCTAGGTCAGTTAGTATTTGAAGTGGACACCAAAAGGTGCTAGAAATCATAACCGACCATGAATAGAGGGCTTATAAACTATACCGAATGAGACCACATACTATAATATCCCTTGTGGACAAGCTTGAGAGTCGTGGCTTGTTACGAAGTAGTAGAGGCGTCTCATCAGTTGAGGTTGTATGCTACTTCCTACAGATGGTTGGCCATGGTTATACAAATCATATTTTAGCTGAGGACTACATTCACTCTGGTGAAACTATAAGTAGAAAGTTCAACGAAGTATTGGACGAGGTGTGTGTGTTCTTTCATCACTATGTTGTCATGTAAACCACAACCACAACAACACATCATATATTGGAGAGCCCAAGGTTCTACCCTCACTTCAAGGTAATAGTTATCCCCTACAAATTATAATCATTTTCAATTATTTTGTATGTTAAAACCCAATTTTGATGTTGTAGAATGCCATCGGGGCAATTGACGGGACACACATCCCAGTCTTAATGAAACGCGACAAGCAAAATCATTACCGAGACTGAAAAGGGAATGTCTCTCTAAATGTCATGGTTGTAGTAGACTTCTTGACACAATTTTACCGTGCGTCGAACGCAAGTGCACGCGTCAATGTAGTATAGGCCCTTGTGAGGCCCGAGTCAAACTCAGGGACACTGAATTATCGGTAGACTACTACTAACTATTTGCGATCAGCTAAACCGATTAAAAGAGTTTGAGAGTTGTTGTAAAAACAAAAGAAAATAAAATAAAACAAAGCAATCGATTAAGGGTTTAGTTTAATCAATTCAAGTGGATATCTTTAGGATTGCGGTTTCACCGCGGGTTTTCATTGTATGAATTTCCATATAATAGTTCAGGTTCATCTCTCAATCCGGGTAGTAGCCTGTGGTCAGAATTACCCACTGTCGTGGTACAATTCACTACCTATGTCTAGGTCGGTTCCACCGTCGTAGTAACCTATACCCTAAACTAGGTGCATTAGCATCGACCTCTGGGTGTCCACCATTAACCGTACATCACCTTGTTCAAGGGATTTGTTAATTAATGTGAATTTCGTCTCTTTTCAACTATTAATTCTTCTTTCAAAGTAATTAAAGGTATTATATTATCATTATGGTGATCAAGGATAACAATATAATTGAGAAAATGAAATCATACCACAGATTTAAGAGATAAATGATGAATTACTATGATACAAATGTCATACAATGCTTCCCTGGACTACTCCCGGTCCTAAAGATAAAGGGGATTAGCCCCGCATGTTCATCTCAGAGCAAGACAAGGTTGAGAAAAGGGGAAACATGGAGAAAAATGTGAATAACTAATGAAACCCCTAAACGGAGAAGATCCAAGCGTTCCTCGGCATAGAATGCACGATCAACAGCCTTTCGGCGGTGAAAAATGTCTTCTTCGGCTTCTGGAACGGCTGGGGCGTGCTTCTGGGCTACGTTCTTCTCTCCCAACCTTCTCGGGATGTGTGCAGCGGCTAATGATATGATACCCAGCTCTTGGCTGCCGTCATGAGGTATAATCATCGAGTTAGATTGCAAAAATATCACAGCCGTCGAATTTAGATCAATCTGAAACAAACTTGCATCTGACGATGTCGATACCATCGACGCGGGTCGATGGTATCGACATTGCGCGGTATCGAAAAGTCTTCTTTTCTTTTCTTCGTTGCGACTGATGCTGACTCAATACCATCGACGAGGGTCAATGGTATCGACACTCTTAGGCATCGGTTTTATCCCTTTTCCGTCGCTAAATCTTCAGGTGTCGATAGTATCGACGTTAGGGTCGATAGTATCGACTATCTACTCACCAGCAACCTGATGGAATGTCGCTACTATCGACTTCCCTATCGATGGTATCGACTATGTGCTGCTCCTTGCGGCTGGCAACCTGTGGTTGTGTCGATAGTATCGACATCTGTCGATGGTATCGACAGTTGCAGATATGCGTTTTTCCTAAAATTGCAACACAAAACCACATAAGTAGAAGTAAAACATATTATTATAATCATTTATGCTCAAAGCAATAAAATAAGGGAGAATTAATGTTGAGAAGGATCATATACTGAAATAAGTGAATTATGCAATATTAACCACCAAAATGACCAATAAACGCATAAAACGCAAGTGAAACAAGTCTATAAATGTGACTCAAAATCATCGCATCAAACTCCCCTAAGCTTGAACATTGCTCATCCTCGAGCAACAAAACTTTAGAATAAAATTGCGAGAGTCAACTAAAGAACAGATCGTCACAACAAACATCACCACATGATCCCTGTCGGACATTCACATATCGGCCCTCACTAACCACAGAATGATAATTACCCTAAAGGTGACAGTAATCATCCATAAAAGATATCTACCTCAAAAATAATGAACACTATAACATAAGGCAGTTAACATAATAAAATTCTCTGGTCCAGACTCAGTGCATCTTGTGATCTTCTATTCTACGTTGCTCACCCTAACTACCATCTACATGGAAGCAGTTCTCCTGATATTAATGAGTGAGGAGAAAATCATGGTGGCCTACCAATTCAAGCAACGGGTGGATGAAATGGGTGGCTCATGGAAGAAATGGAAGCATTATACGATTTCAACATGCACAAAGCAAAAGTGACCTAAATGATGCATATGCAAGTGTAAATGCCCTAATGCCTACATTTGGGTGGAATGATGCATGCACTTTCATTCCATCTCAAGGTGAGATGGAATATCTAAGAGAACTACATCATGTACCCATTCTTCTTAGTATGTAGTGAGAACATGTTCCTTTCTCCCTCTCATTACTACTTACTTCTCAATTCTCTTTTTTTTCAAAACTTTTTTTTTATTCTTTCTCTTCAAGCCCTTATTTTCACAGCTGACAACGAATTGTTTGTCAGGCTCACTTATTGCTGCATAACTTATACATTTGAAGCATTCAGAAGGTATGGAACAAGTTCATCACCCTTAATGTTTTAGAAGAAAAAAAATGCATGATGTATATGCACAAAAATGTGAATGCAGCTACAAAATGATGATTATGCAACTAAATGACACGCACCTAAGGATAATGTGCATGTATAACTTATCTATATATTTTTTTATTTTCATGCAAATTATGTGAAAATAGTTGCAATGCAAGACCTATCTACATGGAATGCAATCAAAGAGATTAAAACTGTAATGTACTTCCAATTCTTAAGGTGGAGTATGAAAATAGTGGGGTGGATAGATCACAAGACTAATTGACTGAAACTTTGAAAATTATTATGTGTCCCTCCTTATTGACCTGTGTAGTAATTAAGAGGTTTCTCTCTCTTATTTAAAATTAAAGTCTCATTATCATTTGTTAGTTTAGGCTCAAACAACCAATTCCGTCCACTTTGCATGAACCATAAGAATGTACAGTTGTGATTTTCTATTTTAGAGTTGACAAACCCAATTATTTCCTTAAGTTATGTGCTCAAAGTTTAACAATACAAGCTTACAAAACACTAAAAAAATTTAAATTTGCCCCTAATTCCATAGTACAAGCAACGAGATGACA
This sequence comes from Alisma plantago-aquatica, assembly GCA_963693085.1. Lineage (NCBI taxonomy): Eukaryota > Viridiplantae > Streptophyta > Magnoliopsida > Alismatales > Alismataceae > Alisma > Alisma plantago-aquatica. The sequence goes on from OY856413.1 coordinate 220,660,569, forward strand.
CATGACTTAAAACATCCACAATTACACTAGATAGAGTGTGGATCCTACAAACAACTAAGAACTATAAAAAATAAATGACAAAAGACAAAATAATAAAAACTTAAAAACTGAGAAAACTAAAGGATAGAGTTGTTCCAAATCCCCCCCTAAGCTTGAATTCGACTATGGCCTCATAGTCAGAAACAACCTTAAAAGGTGGAACAGAGATACCAATCATTCTTCTGGAGGAGGCGGGTACTGCGGGGCCGTGGGGTCCCAAGCTGGGTACTGCCCCTGAAAGCTCGGATCATACTGGGGCATGGGTGGAGGTTGTGGATACCCCCCAAATTAATTCTGGCTCCAGTAATGATCGTAGAAGAGTTGCTCCTGCATCTCCATCCTACGCAACCTGTCATGGATGTGATGTTGGTTGTCGAGGAGGAGGTGCTCATTTTCAAAAATATCCCTCTGGTTATCTAGCAGTCGGTTCGTCGTATCCTGAATACCGACATATGAAGTTGTATGCTGCTTTTGTGTCTGATGAATCTCCTACAGCATTCTATACATCCCTTGCATAGAGTAGGCATCCTCTTCTGGATAAGAGGGTTGTGGTGGCGGAGGTTGCGAAGAAGATGATGCACCCGGATGCATGCGGGGACGCTTCCTAGGTGCCACTCGTGCGCGAAGAGGGGTGAAAGCCTCCTCTTCCTCTTCAGGCTCGTCGCCTTCATTGTCATTATCATCATTACCGCCGTCTTCATCTGAGTCTTCAATGGCTATGACAGGCCATTTGAAATGTTGAGCGCCCGCGATGTGGAAGACGGGGTCTGGAAGTGAACATTCTTGATATGCTTGATTGACATGGCAGTGTGCATATGCCAAGCGATCACGAAGCAGGATGAGGTTGGAGCGGTGCAGATGCTGCATGTTGACCTTGCTCCTATTGGAGAGGGGAGTAAGCTGGGAGAAATTTAACCCAAGATAAGAGGCCAGCGGTGTGATGAGCCCTCCAAAGTGGATTGGAGCCTTTCGCGTACTCCTCTTTATAGCCAACACGCGCATTAAGAAGAGCGCGCCCCAATTACACTCTTCTCGCTTCAGCAACTTGTACAGGAAAAACAAATCTGTCTCCTGAAACTTGCTAAGAGACAGGTCACCACAAGCGAACAATGTGGTGCAGAGCATGCGGTGAAGAACCCGCACAAACGGATGCTCAAAATCTGCAACCACCGCATTATGGTAGCTGACAGATTTGCCCGGAGGCACAGTCACTAGCTCGGAAAAAATAGCATCATAGTCAGTCTGGTTGTCTGGCCTCCGGTACTGATCTCTCCCATGATTCTAGTTGTAGATGGAATTGAACTTCCGGAGGGTGAGAGTGTAATTGTTGTTGTACAACCGGAAAGAAACACGACCTTTGATCCATTCCCGATCAGTGGCGATAACGTCGTTTGGCACGACGCATATATCCAGCGACGCCATGAACTCTGCCACTAGCTCCTTGTATGTGGGCCATTCACCGAAGAATGGTTGGTCGTCGGCATGGAATTCCATCTCATCGGGCCTCCTGCTCGTATGCCTTGCATGCCCTTTGAGAACGTAGGCAAGATTGGCCTCGAAACCCAGATTGCGGATCATGTCCCTGTCGACGTAGCGGGTCGGCTCAATCTTGCGCTTCATCAGTTCCTCGTAGACCTTCCGGACCTCTGCGGAAGGGTGGACAATCTGCGGGCGTGGAATAGATGTGGTAGGTGGAGGGATGAACTCAGGGATCTCCATTGGAACCGCATGTGAAGAAGAAGCATCAGCTGTACGCACCATCGTCGCCGAGAAAGAAGGAAAAAAAGACGGAGCTCGGTGAAGATCGAAGAAGACAATCTCTGCTCGGTGAATGCTCGGGGAAGAACGCGCTCTGTAGATTCTCGTAGTCGGGCTCCGATTGCACACAAAGATGCACGGCACAGGTGGAGGAGGAAAACTCTGAAGGTGTGACGTCATATGATGACAATCCATCCCTTTTATAACTGTGGCCGGCGCTGCTGTGTGTCCGTCGATACCATCGACGCGGGTCGATGGTATCGACACCTGTAGTACAATCTGGTCTTCCTCTAGTATCGACGACTTTCGATAGACTGATGTGGGGGCCCAAATCGATGACGCGTCGGTACCATCGACGTGGGTTGATGGTATCGACCCATCCCACGGATCGAATCTCGTGATGTAGCGATCGCCGTTGATTTCCTCTCACGGATCGGTGACGTGTCGCGTCGATACTATCGACGTGGGTCGATAGTATCGACTTCTTCTTAGGGCAAACACCCTCGCGAGGCCTGGCCGCCACTTCCTATCTGTAACCAGGTTGATACCATCGACAGGAAAGTCGATGGTATCGACTTCACTGAGACACTTTTCATCTGAATATCTCCAGAGATCTTGTGAGTATCAACATCCATGTCGATACTATCGACCTCCTTCTGGCGAGAAACCTGATGGTGGGTCAATACCATCGATGAGGCCGTCGATAGTATCGACTCCAAGAAATTTTTGCAGCCGCCTACCTGTGCCTATCTCGATACCATCGACACAAGGATCGATGGTATCGACCCTGCCTCAGTCCTGCACATTGAACAAACGATCAAGGTATCTTATTTACACTAAAAACATAATTGAATCAAACTAATGTATAAAAATGAAAGAAACTTAATGAAACTACCGATGGCTGGGTTGCCTCCCAACAAGCGCCCTTATTTAACGTCTTAGGCTAGACAAAATCAAGCTCCTCATGCATCTGGAAGCGCCATGAGTTTGACCTCATGCACTTTCCTTGTGTAATCTTCACCAAAATATAACTTCAATCGTTGTCCATTAACCAAGAATGTTGTCTCGCCATCACGCACCATGATTGCGCCATGTGGTTTGACCTCTTCTACTGTGAACGGTCCACTCCATCGGGATTTCAATTTCCCGGGATACATCTTCAACCTGGAGTTGAATAAGATTACACGATCTCCCTTCTTGAAGACGCGCATCTGAATATGTCGATCGTGAATCAGCTTTGTTCGCTCCTTGTAGATCCGCGAGCTTTCATAGGCATTCATCCTCAGCTCATCAAGTTCATTTAGCTCTAACATCCGTTTCTTTCCTGCTTCATCATAGCTCAAATTCAACTTCCTCAGCGTCCAGTGTGCCTTATGCTCCAATTCCACCGGCAAATGGCAGGCCCGACCGTAAGCCAACCTAAAAGGCATAGTGCCTATAGGTGTCTTATATGCTGTCATGTACGCCCACAAAGTGTCCGGTAGCAAGATACTCCAGTTTTTCCTCGTCGAAGAAACAGTGCGCTCCAAGATTTTCTTAATCTCTCGATTGGAGACTTCCACTTGCCCCTGTGTCTGCGGGTGGTATGGGGTACCAATGTTGTGCTTTACCCCGTACTTTTTCAACAATGTCACAAACTTCTGATTCTGGAAATGTGTACCTCCATCACTAATAATCATTCTTGGTACACCAAACCTGAAGAAAATGTATTCTTTGACAAACTTGCACACTACGGCAGCATCATTAGTCCTAGTGGGTATTGCCTCTACCCACTTCGATACAAAGTCAATAGCTAATAGAACGTACAAGTTAGAATTGGAGGACACAAAGGGTCACATAAAATCAATACCCCACAGATCAAATACCTCAACTTCTTGAAATACATTGAGGGGCATCTCCTGTCGCTTTGAAATGTTGCCTGCCCATTGGCAGGAATCGCATTGTCGCACATAGTCATGTGTCCCTAAACAAAGTAGGCCAGTAAAGGCCACTCTCAAGTACCTTGGCCGCAGTTTGAGAACTAGCATGGTGGCCACCCATTGGTAGATTATGGCAATGACGGAGGACACTTTCATATTCCACTTCCGGTACACACCTGCGCAACATATCATCCTTGCACTGCTTTAATAGAATAGGGTCATCCCAGAAATAATAACGCAAAGAATGGAAATTTTTCTTTTTCTCTTGGTATGTCCAATCATCCGGGATAATTTTGCAAGCAAGATAATTGACTATGTAAGAAAACCAAGGATCTTTCAATTTCACAAAATGTGTTCATCAGGAAACGTCTCAGTAATGGGTATATGCACATCCTTCTCATCTACCCTTTCCAACCGAGACAAATGGTCCGCAACCACATTTTCTATTCCCGCCTTATCTTTGATTTCAATGTCAAATTCTTGTAACAGTAGGATCCACCTAATCAGTCTAGGTTTGGCATCCTTTTTCTCTATCAAGTACTTAATGGAGGTGTGGTCTGTCCATACCACGACTTTAGATCCTACATGATATTGCCAGGATTTTTCAAAAGCAAAAACAACGGCAAGAAGTTCTTTTTCAGTTGTTGTGTAATTCAATTGTGCTTCATTCAAAGTTTTGGATGCATAGAAAATCACAACAGGTTTATTGTCCACACGTTGTCCTAAAACTGCCCCAACTATGAAATATGATGCATCACACATCAGTTCGAACGGTTTTGTCCAATCCGGTGTTTGCACAACCGGAGCAGAAATCAATTTCTCTTTAAGCACATTAAAAGCATGTAAACATTTTTCGTTAAAATCAAACACAGCATCCTTCTCCAGCAACTCAGATAATGGTTTGGCGATTTTTGAGAAATCTTTTATAAAGCGGCGATAAAAACCGGTGTGACCTAGAAAACTCCATACCCCTTTAACCGAATTCGGTGGGGGAAATTTGGAAATAACTTCGATCTTCACCGGGTCTACCTCCAACCCTTTTCTAGACACTTTGTGTCCGAGCACGATCCCTTCACTGACCATCATGTGGCATTTCTCCCAATTGAGGACCAAATGTGTGTCCTCACATCGTTGCAAAACCTTGTCTAAATTGTATAAACATTTGTCAAAGGACGCACCATAGATGGAGAAATCGTCCATAAAAACCTCCAAACAGCATTCAACCATATCAGAGAAAATGGCAAGCATGCAATGCTGAAAGGTGGCTGGTGCGTTACACAAACCAAATGGCATACGGCGGTATGAAAATGTTCTGTAAGGACAAGTGAAGGTGGACTTCTCTTGGTCATTAGGGTCAATGGAAATCTGATTGTACCCCAAATAACCATCGAGAAAACAAAAATGAGATCGACCTGCTAATCGCTCTAAAATCTGATCAATGAATGGGAGAGGGAAATGATCCTTAAGCGTAGTAGCATTCAATCTACGGTAGTCTATACATACACGCCACCCGGTTACCAAGCAGGTTGTGACGGGTTCATTTAACAAATTATGTGTAACAGTAATTCCCCCCTTTTTAGGGACTACCTATGTCAGACTCACCCACGTCGAGTCGGATATAGCATAGATGATACCTGCAGAAAGGAGCTTGATCGCCTCCTTTTTGACGACCTCCATCATGCTAGGATTTAGTGGACGTTGTGGCTAAATTACCGGTTTGGCTCCCTCCTCGAGCCGGATCTTGTGCTGGCACAATGTAGGGGAGATCCCCTTGATGTCCGCTACCGACCACCCGAATGCACCTCGGTGGTTCTTCAGCATGATCAGCAATTGATCTTCCTCCTCGGCACTCAGATATGTCGAAATGATCACTGGCAGCTTCTCACCCTCAGCTAGAAATACATATTTCAAGTGTGGTGGCAATGGATTCAATTCTAAATCTGGCGGGCTGATCAAGGATGACTGAAGCGGTGGTGGGAGTTCTCCAAGGTCTTCATAGTACCTAGTATAAAAGCATGGAAGCACCTGAAGCATCTTGGCACACTCTTGTAGTGACTTGCTTCTCATCCAATCATGTGTTACATTAACCAGGCAGGCTTCAAGTGGTAATTCTGGATATGCATTGAAAACAGAACTTGTTATGGCCTCATCTTCAGTAGAGGGAGGGATGTCCTCCTCTTCATCATTGGGAAAACCCACAGCCTTGCTGAGAGACACAACCTTGGTCTGCTCCATGATGTCTACAGCCAGTGTCCCCTTCTCCACTTTAGTCATTACATGAGCCATATCTAAAAATGGCTTCTCTAGACATAAAGGGATATTCTGATCAAAGTGCTTCATCAAGCGGCATTGCTCCTTGGATTTCGATTGTGTGGTGCTGGAAGGCATGACCAGCTCGAACCGATCATCTGCGATACCCAAGGTCAAACAAACTCTCCCCATCTCTAGTATCATGTCAGTCGTGGCTTGGAAAGGTCGTCCAAGGAGTAACTCATTACCCTGTTCATCCTGCATTTCCATTACAACAAAGTCTACTGGGAAAATGAACCGATATACTTTCACCAACACATCCTCACATATATCGTATGGCTTCACCACAAAATTATCTGCCAACTGTATTGTCATATTGCTCGGCCTTGATTCTTTTAGTCCCAATTTCTTGAACATAGAGAGAGGCATCAGGTTTATGCTTTCCCCTGAATCACATAGTGTTTCGCCAAATTTTTCACCTTCCCAATATAGCATGAAATATTGAAGCATCCCAAATCCTGCCTTTTAGGTGGCAATGTGCCCATGATAAAGCACTCATCTGCTCCTTAAGAACCAAAACCTCGGTGTCAGGGATCTTCCTCTTGTTTGTAATGATGTCTTTTAGAAATTTCTCATAGGAGGGAATTTGCTCTATTATCTCTAATAGTGGAATTTTGACAGAAAGTTTTCTAAAGTTGTCTAGAAACTTCTTGAACTGGGCATCCACTTTCTTTGCTTTCACACTATTTGGATACGGGACCGGGACAGCCTGCGCCCTTTGATGCGGCGGCACATATGGCGTCCTCTTCTGTGTCCCCTCCTCAGTAATAACTGGTTCTGCTGTGACATCCTCTTCTATATCCTCAACCGGCTCTGTGGTTGGAATCAGAACCTCCTCTGTGGCCTCACCTATGATTTCTGACTGGGGTTTCCTTGTTTCATCGGCCCTGTGGTTTAAAATCTTCTTGCCACTCCGTAGCAAGATTGCCTTCGCCTACTGGTTTCCTCCTGGAATGTTTGTGTTCCCTGGAAAGCCTTGCTGCACTGGCTTCTTCAAGTTTGCTATCTCAGCTGCCATTTGTGCCAATGATGTTTCTATAGTCCTCATCTGAGCCCCGTGACTTTGTAAGGTATGCCCAAATTGGTTCATAAATTCCCCTTGTTGCTTGATCTACTGACCAAATGTACTCATTAGTTCTTGATTTTGCTTGATCACTTGGTTGAGCAATTCCGTGCTCTTATCCTCCGTCACCGGTTGGGGTTTTGCATCGGGGTCCTGCAAGAAATTATTTGGATCCTTCCAGGAGAATTTCTTGTCCTTCCTCCATGAGTAATCATTGTTTCTGTACCCTTACTACTGGCACGTGAATTTGACTTGAGCTTCATCCTCGGATTCGGTATCTTCTTTTGCAAGTAGTTTCTTGGCGAGAAGGTCCATCTTCTCATTTAGCTCTTTGATGGCCTTTGACTCTCCCACAGCTCGAACATGCTCTACGTCATCTTTGTCGCCCCAGGATTGCTTCTTGGCCATGTTCTTCAGAATTTCCCAACACCTCGTGTCTGTGTTGTTTAAGAAGAACCCTGAACCTGCAGAATCTAGGTTACTTCTATCATGCTCGGAGAGAGCAAAATAGAAGATTTTGACCTGTGTATCCTTGTCAATCCCATGATGCGGGCACCTCCTGAGCATGATCTGAAACCATTCCCAGGTCTCAGAGTAAGTCTCTCCTGCCTTCTGGCTGAAATTATGGATTTTCATGATCATGTCATTTGTCTTCTCAGGAGGAAAGAACCTTTCAAAGAATACTTCCATCATGTGGTTCCATGATTCCACATATTCATCGTCAAGATTATGTAGCCATTCTCGTGCATTTCCCGCCAGAGAGCTTGGAAATAGCTTCAATTCAAGTGTCTCCTGCGGGAACCTGTCTATTTTTATCATATCGCAGTTCTCCACGAACTGGCTTATGTGAATCACCGGGTCTTCGTTCTTTAGCCCAGGGAATGCATTTGACTTGACCAAGTTGATTAATGCAGGATCAATCTTATAAGTCAGAATGTTGATCGCATGCTTCTTAATTGGCCCCTTTGAAGCGGATGAGGAAGAAGCCTTTATCTTCTCCCATATCGTCTGCTCTATATCTTCCAGATGGGGTTGAACGTTGCTCTCCTCATCGTCTGGTCCCGGAAGTGGAACCTCTGGTGATTGCTGCATGTAGTCAGTGCTACGCGTCCTCACCATGCACCAATACCTGCAAAATGGTAATTTCAGTTCAGTACCGTGCTAGACGATTACAAAATGTGAAAGATAAACTATGGATTTTAAAAATGAATATAAAATAATAAAATAAAAATGTGGCCTAGAGTGGCCATTTGCAGCACTCTTAGTGTCGACAATTGCTGTGTCCCCGGCAACGGCGCCAAAAACTTGACACAATTTTACCGTGCGTCGAACGCAAGTGCATGCGTCAATATAGTATAGGCCCTTGTGAGGCGCGAGTCGAACTCAGGGACACTGAATTGTCGGTAGACTACTACTAACTGTTTGCGATCAGCTAAACCGATTAAAAGAGTTTGAGAGTTGTTGTAAAAACAAAAGAAAATAAAATAAAACAAAGCAATCGATTAAGGGTTTAGTTTAATCAATTCAAGTTGATATCTTTAGGATTGTGGTTTCACCATGGGTTTTCATTGTATGAATTTCCATATAATAGTTCAGGTTCATCTCTCAATCCGGGTAGTAGCCTGTAGTCAGAATTGCCCACTGTCGTGGTACAATTCACTACCTATGTCTAGGTCGGTTCCACCATCGTAGTAACCTATACCCTAAACTAGGTGCATTAGCATCGACCTCTAGGTATCCACCATTAACCGTACATCACCTTGTTCAAGGGATTTGTTAATTAATGTGAATTTCATCTCTTTTCAACCATTAATTCTTCTTTCAAAGTAATTAAAGGTATTAGATTATCATTATGGTGATCAAGCACAACAATATAATTGAGAAAACAAAATCATACCATAGATTTAAGAGATAAATGATAAATTACTATGATAAAAATGTCATACAATGCTTCCCCAAGCTACTCTCGATCCTAAAGATAAAGGGGATTAGCCCCGCATATTCATCTCAGAGAAAGACAAGGTTGAGAAAAGGGGAAACATGGAGAAAAACGTGAATAAGTAATGAAACCCCTGAACGGAGAAGATCCAAGCGTTCCTCGGCGTAGAATGCGCGATCTACAGCCTTTCGGCGGTGTAAAATGTCTTCTTCGACTTCCGGAACGGCTGGGGCGTGCTTCTGGGCTCCGTTCTTCTCTCCCAATCTTCTCGGGACGTGCACAACGGCTAATGACGTGATATCCAGCTCTTGGCTGTCGTCATTAGGTACAATCACCGAGTTAGGTTGCAAAAATATCACAACCGCCGGATTTAGATCAATCTGAAATAAACTTGCATCTGACGGTGTCGATACCATCGACGCGGGTCGATGGTATCGACACTGCGCGGTATCAGCAAGTCTTCTTTTCTTTTCTTCATTGCACCTGATGCTGACTCGATACCATCGACGAGGGTCGATGGTATCGACACTCTTAGGCGTCGATTTTATCCCTTTTCCATCGTTGAATCTTCAGGTGTCGATAGTATCGACTTTAGGGTCGATAGTATCGACTATCTACTCACCAGCAACCTGATGGAATGTCGCTACCATTGACTTCCCTGTCGATGGTATCGACTCTGTGCTGCTCCTTGTGGCTGGCAACTTGTGGCTGTGTCGATAGTATCGACATCTGTCGATGGTATCGACAGCTGCAGATATGTGTTTTTCCTGAAATTGCAACACAAAACCACATAAGTCGAAGTAAAACATATTATTATAATCATTTATGCTCAAAGAAATAAAATAAGGGAGAATTAATGCTAAGAAGGATCATATATTGAAGTAAGTGAATTATGCAATATTAACCACCAAAATGACCAATAAACGCATAAAACGCGAGTGAAACAAGTCTATAAATGCGACTCAAAATCATCGCATCACTTCTCAATGGAGTTTACATATGTATTGACTGGGTGGGAGGGATTGACATCTGGCTAAAGGGTCCTACAAGTAGAAATGACCATAGGAAGTTTCAAAGTACCGCCAAGAAAGCTTTACACTCTTACAGAAATGACTTATAACGTCACATTTAGAGGCATCGGTTGTATCCAATAAACTAATGCTTAAACCCTACAATGTCAGTTGAATAGACAAACCGACATCTATATGTGAAGACTGGTCGGACACGGGTATCACTTTTTATTTAGCGTCAGTTGCTCAATAAGAAACTGACGCCTAAAATCGCCTACCAAATCCAAAATTTCCAGTGAAAAAAATTACCTCCAAAATTTCATATACGGCGTCGGTTATCTACCAACTAACTGAAGACTAAAGATTTTTCGTGAGACAGAAAATCGGGCCAATTTTTTCGTCGATTTTCATCAAATAACCGATGCTGATGTATTTTTGCACGTTATCCCCGTGAAAATGATTACCCCCCTTTGGCATCAGTTTTCTACGGCAACCGACGACTGTTGTTTTAAATGTCAGTTGTTTTTAATAACTGAGGTCTATTGTTAACTTAATAGCACCCTCGCGAAGTAGACTCTTCCCCTTCCTCTATTTCATTCCCGATTCTGCTTAGGTCTAGCGATTCCCTGGTCCTAGTGCTCTGTCGCTGCTGCTCGCAACCGCCACGCCTCTCGCCGCCGCTGCTCGCCTACTTGCAGCCACCACACCTGCCGCTGCTCGCCTGCTCCAGCCGCCTACTCGCCTGCTCGCCACCGCCGCTCGACACAGGTACCCTTCTTCCTCCTCTTCTTCCTCTGTCATCTTGGGCTTGTTTGGTCTGGAAGGAACCTGTGAAGGTGATGAATCCCATGCATCATCGTTTTTATGCTTTTGCCCTTGCATTCGAGGGATTGTTATGTATGATTTAAGACTATATATGCTTTAAGTTTCAAGTTAATGAATGAAATCAAGATAATGATGATGCCTCTGATTATATTATTTCATGTTGTTTGTTGTATTAATCAATTCCTATTCTTATAACTGATTCTCATTAGTTTAATGATATGATCATGTAATGATCAAGACACTAAAGAAATAATAAGTTTATACACATACCTTACATCATATCAATTCATGTCATGAGGATATAGTACATACACCTTTTGAAATTATAAAAAAATCACAAGTCCCAAGATGACGGAGATCAGGGGATAGGATCAAAACATGGTCAAACGTTGGTAGATTGTGGTCAAGATTTTATGTTTGAGAAATTAAATATCTAAAAGTTAAGAATTAGGGTATTCCATATGTTCGAGAATAATGGTAATTATTCATCCTCAATGAGTAATATGATCTCATAATTTGACACTAAGGAGCATCAAGTCTTACATATGGACGAATGATTTCATTCGGTAATTTAAATGGCAATGAACCATTAATCTTTATCAAACATAAATTCTATATTCTATGGTTTGATATTATGATTCCAATAATAGATCTTGTACTAATTTAAGTAGAACTCATGAGAACATGGTCAAGACTAGAAAAAGTTACAACTTTTGATTTGAAAGTCAACATCAAATACCTTAGTTAATATATTTCTAAAAAGGATAAAAATTTGGATGTTAAAAGTAGATCCATTGCGTCAGCCTCGCTCTCCTCATCAAAATGGAGTACATGTTCATCCATTTTTCAATATCATATGTGATATTTATGATAGTGTTCCTGAGTAAAGAGAGGGTACGACCATGATATGCTTTAAGGACAACAATGGTTGTTGTATTCCTTTCATGTACTAGATTTTAGTTCAAAGATGAGACAATTTACACTATAAGTAATCTCTTTCAAAGAAGAATGTATGCATCTATATTTACATTATAAGTAATCTCTTTCAAAGCAGAATGTATGAATCTATATTTCAAATCTATGCATGGTGTTTCATGGTCTCTCTTCCTAATGAGTTTTGTTACAAATATTTCTATATTAGGTTAACGACATGTTTCTGTTGTGACATGTTGAGTTTTTTTGCTATGTTATACCCACCATGATTTGTGTTATAAAATAATACATTGATTAATTTAGGAGGCATTGATATGTTGTTATGGTTGTCCACAAGTGTTTTTATAAGAAAATTGTGTGCACTTGAATGGGGTTGTGAACAAGGGACTAGTGTTATATTATGTTGGCCTAGAAACCCATCCAAGATTTACTCATTAGGAGTAAATGTTGGATAGTCCCCGGTGTGGGATTCTTCTTGAATACCTAATCTCACTTAGGATGTAAGTGTATAATGTGTATTGGGTTTTCAAGAAAATTTTGGTAGCATTTCTCCATTTGTTCTCTAAGTACATATGTACTTGGAGAACAACGGTGAAATGCTCTGCTGAAATTTTCTTGAAAATCCAATACACATTATACACTTACTAGTGAGATTAGGTGTTCAAGATTGGAATAGGTGGCACACATTTATTATATATAATACCTTGAACCCTAAAGTTTTAACCATAAACCCTAGACCCTAATTTTTTTATAATATATGCTTGTTTTCTCTTTGATCATAGAATGGATAGATCATGGATGTCCATTCCAAATTGTTGCACCCCAGAGTTTATTTCTGGTCTTTATCAGTTTATTAGATTTGTCAAGGAACATAGGAAATAACCTGGAGATAGGTTCTACTGTCCATGTAGGAATTGTGGTAACAACTTGAAAGTCAGCACTGGTGACGAAATCAAAAGTCATGTCATGTGCAATGGGATTGTACAAGGCTATACAGAATGACACTGGCATGGAGAGATTTCAAACCTGAAATTAGTGGATGTCGATAGCAGTGCTTGTGTGGAAGAAGAAATTGCCTCCGATGACACAGATGTGAACGAACCAGTTCTAGTAGACATCGTTGATGTGATGCTGGATAGTTGTGGGTAGAGAACACCGATCCACCTCCCATGTTTAGAAACATTGTGCATGATGCTGAGATACCATTATACACTGGTTGTACTAAGTTTACGAAGCTTAGCACTGTGTTGAGATTGTATAATCTGAAAGGTAACAATAGATGGAGCGACAAAAGCTTCACATCATTTTTGTTTTTGTTGAAAGAAATTCTTCCTGAAGGAAACGAGCTGCCAATCTCAACATACCAGTTAAAGAAATTGTTGTGCCCAATGGGAATGGAGGCCAAGAAGATACACGCATACCCAAATGATTGTGTATTATTTCAAAAGGACTATGTGGATTTGAAAGATTGTCCAAAATGTGGTGCGTCAAGGTATAAATTGATGACTTCGGGGGAGTCCAAAATTGGTTCTCCTGCCAAGGTGATGTGGTATCTACCTATAATACCATGGTTTCAATGCTTGTTTGCCAATCTGATAGATGTGAAGAATTTGAGGTGGCATGCATATGTTAAGAAAAATAATGATGGGATCCTATGACATGCGACTGATTCCCCACAGTGGAAGAAGATTGATTTATTATACCCTAAATTTGGTGAAGAAGTCAGGATTCTAAGACTTGGGCTTTGTATAGATGGGATGAATCTATATGGGACATTGAGCAGCCAACATAACACTTGGCCAGTTATGCTTGTTATATACAATCTTCCTCCATGCTTGTGTATGAAAAATAAGTATGTTATGTTGTCATTGTTGATATTGGGCCCTAAACAACCTGGAAATGATATCGATGTTTATCTTGAACCTCTGATTGATGACTTAAAGAAACTCTGGGGTGAAGGTGTGATGACCTATGATGCTTCACGAAGAGAGACATTTTGTTTGCACGCTATATTGTTTTGCATTGTGAATGACTTTCCAACATATGGGAATTTGTCTGGATATAGTGTCAAAAGATCTAAAGCGTGTCCTATATGTGAAGAGAACACTGATTCGATACGACTAAAACATGGCGGCAATACTGTATATCTTGGTCATCGGAGGTTTCTTCCAAAATTCCATCTGTATTGTAGGTTGCGCAAAACATTCAATGGACGGATCGAGGAACGGAGTGCACCTAAACCTATACCAGTGGAGGATGTTTATGAAAGAGTAAAAGACTTTGCCAATGAATTTGGTAAGAGATCACAATGTACGATGGTCAAATGGAGTGACAAATCCTTATTCAAGAAGAAGTGAATATTTTGGGATCTTCCTTATTGGAGTTCTTTGACAGTTAGGCATTGTATCGATGTCATTTACTTTGAGAAAAATGTCTTAGGGTTCTTACTCACAACCATTGTAGTCCTATTCAAAGAGTTAATATGGAAGGAACTATGTGTGAGTTATTATTATTTGCAATTCTATTCTTGTAGATTACTAATTTTTAGGATACTAGTTAATAGTATTTCTATTTTGTAGAGTATATTTGATCTGGATGAAAAGTTGCATCGTAAATGCATGATGCAACGATGTGGGAGGGTCCTAAGGAACTATAGGAAAAATCTCACCCGAGATTACATACGCGATGCTGAGAAGAGGTTCTTGATTGATTTCCAATTCTAGACATTAGTCATTTTTTGACTAACTCTACACTAATAATTTTTGTTTGTATTCTCTTTAAAAAATAAATTTAAGAAGAAGGAATTCATTGAGAAATGGAACTACTTGGACACCAAAGACTGGGAGGAGTTTGTTACCCAAAGAAAAATGGATGAATTCAAGGTATTAAGCGCCACTCTCAATTTAATTAAATATACATTCTTATGTATTCACCTATTCAAGATTAACCTTTAGTGTTACTAACCAAATCAATGTGCTTACTAACAAGGCTATCAGCGATGCTCAAAGAGCAAGGCATGCACTGAATGTGCATGACCACACAATGGGTCCTAGAGGCTATGCAGTTGTTCACCAAAGACTACAGGCTGAGTCTACTTCTTAGTCTGCTGCTACTCAGGAGTCCTCTACTATTGGTGCAGCACCTCTACCTCACCATGCTATGTGGATAGATGGGAGGAAAAATAAGATGGGAGATATAGCGAAGCCCGCAACTACTGAGGCGGATGCAAAAATGGTAAAATTTGACTCTTAGAGCAATTGATCGATATTGATTATTGTTATGTTTACTTACCAATTTCTATTGATGGCGATTAACGAGAGCTACATGAGCAGAGGAAGGAAGGCAAGTTCATCTCTGAGGGCACAAGGGATGAATTGACAATTGGTCTGGGTATCCTAGAGCATCCCGGATGTGTTACGAGTGCAGGCGTTGGTGTGGGCATCAAAGCGGTCTTCGGGCCATCACAACACAAACCAATCCCAAAAGCGGGACTTTCACAAGATGAGGTAACTTATTCTTTTTTTTAGAATATTATTGCAAAAGAGAATTCAATAATCATAAGCTAGCGTTTCTTTTGTCCATGTATAGGTAGATCAGTTAATTGATAGGAGAGTCGATGAAGCACTTGATAGGAGAGTCGAGGAAGCACTTGATAAGAGACTCAATGAAGCAATTAACAAGTGGCAGGCATCTCAGACTGGCACTCAAATAGTACATGTGGTGGGCCGCTCTTCTCCTACTGTAGAGGTTGGGAGTAATCTTGTAGACCCACCACCTAACATGTCTGCTGTAAGTATTTTTATGATATATATAGTAGCTTGTCTTTTTAAGATGATGTGTTTATGTATATATGTATATAACATTCTTTACATAAATTTGTAGGGGTTGAAGCCATGCCATCTAAAAAGTCAAGAATATATCGTTGCAGAGGCACAGGCTTACCCAGCCCTTCCAGGGGATATATGTCATGGGACTCCAGTACCAGCTGGTGCGGTTCGTGTGAGCCCGATACATGTACTCCCCGATTGGAGGGATCTTCCACTACCATATGCCCACCCAGATTCTGAAACGCTTGGTGAGACAGAAGGTGGAGTGATAATGTGGCCCAAAGCGGATGTCGTCTATACTAATATTGTATGATAAATTTACATTATGTTAATTTGTTAGTGTGTATATATGAGTCAATTAATCTAAAATTATATATACAGGTTAAAAGGAAGACATCCTCTACATCTCGGCTCACCTCCACCTCCACCTCCTAAAGTACCAAGTTGGCTTCCAAGGGACCTACACACCTCTTTAGATCCTAATTGTAGGGGTATGGCAGTATGGATAGGCGAACATGATTCAAATTGCCCTATAAATGTTACTATTTCGGAGGATGTTGTAGGTCAATCATATGATAACAATCTATTTATACAAGTTTTGCATATGTATTAATGCATACGTAATACACATTTTGCATACACATTAATGCATATGTATTAATGCAGGTCAATCATACAATAACAAGCTATTTATATAAGATATTTTGGAGTTGTTTCATTATGATTGGCTGAGCACATCTATGATAGAGTTGTGGATATGGTGAGATCTTGTTTATACATCCATATACCTTGTTTTATATACCATGATCTGATTTCTTATATATTAATGCATACATAATACATGTTTTGCAGCCACTTACACACGATATGTACAGATTTTGCATTTTCCCATGTGGGATTTTTGGTTCCATCTTTGATTATTCTTGTAGATATAGACCCTTCTTTAGTTACTTCATACTGTAGTGCTGCTTTTGAATATTTTGGTAAAAATAAAAAAATGGTGATAATAGCTCCATTCAATGTCGAGTAAGTTTACTTTGCTTATAATTTAGACTTAAGAAAATTACATTTTTATTGTGGATTTTGAGTATTAATTTTTAACTTTCTTACCTGTAGTGGTAGGCATTGGGAGTTACTAGTTATTGTCCCCAAGACATTCACTGTTATTATCTAGATCCTGCGAGGAAGGAATTGAATACATTATATGGACACACAATAAAAAGGCAATTATTTCGATGAGAAATATTTTGTATTTTTATATCTGTTAACATTTGTTATTACATTACTATTTAATTATGCAATTTATTGTGTTACATTAACATGCATGTAGGGCTATACAAGAGTTCAAAAAAGCTGGAGGAAAGGTCCCCAAGAAAAAGAATCAACCACTAATTTGGGAGAATGTGAAAGTAGTTTCCCGACTCCAATGTATATATTATTTATGTGAACTGTGCTTATTTGTATTTTTGAATGTTTTGTATGTTTCAATTTATAGTGTGCTACACAAGACAACGGTTGGGCATGTGCCTACTATGTGATGAGATTTATGGACTTAATCATCAAACATGCCGCAATGGAAATCGATACTATACATAAGGTATTATATATAGTCTCATTAGACAATATGAAATATATCAATCTTATTATATATTATTAATTATATATACGTCATTCTCTTTGCAGGTGTTTAAAACTGACTTCAGTATAGGTGGAAAGTTATTAGATGTACATACTCCCTATACGAGGGAGGAATTAGATGTTGTAAGAGAAGAATGGGCAAAAGCCCTACAAGTAGTGGGAATTTTTAAATATAATTGGGGTTCTGATGACAATGATGATGATGATGAATAAAGAGTGATATTTCTAAACTTTGTTCTCATAATTATTTTTGTGTGAATGTGAATGACTTTTTCTGATCAATTACATGAATGTTTCTACATGTGTCTGAATGTGAAAAGAGATGAAATGAATGGAATTGAATGTGAATGTAAATGACTTTGCAAGTTTCTACATGTATCTGATCAATACATATATCTGAATGTGAATGACTTTGTAGGTTTGTGGTCTGTTGTTGGCTGATATCAATGGATGTTATAAACGTGCAGTTCAGAACTGAACTGCAGGTTCTGCATCCTGCTGACCAGCCATACAATAGGCATGCAAACTGATAAGAAAAAAAAATCAGAACATAGGTGTCGGTTATTTGTATAAAACTGACACCAAAGACATATGACATCGGTTATTAGCAAAAAGTGACGTCTTTGTGCCCTCACTAGCTTGGTGGAGGGAAGGGTAATGGCATCAATTTTTGTTTAATAACCGACGTGTTTAACCATAATATAGTGTCAGTTTTCTTCACTAAACTGACGCTTATAGTTCCCTTGCTGGCATGTTTTCGGTGGCGGGAAGGGTTATGGCATCGATTTTTGTTTAATAACTGACGCCTTTGATCATGATATAGTGTTAGTTTTCGTTAAGAATCGACGCTTATAGTTCCCTTACTGGTGCATTTTCAGTGGCGGGAAGGGTTATGGAATCGGTTAGAAATCGACGTTGAAGGTGTCGACTTTTAGTAGCGCCCACTTGGGTGTCACTTAGAAATCGACGCTAAAGGCTCTAAATAACCAACGCCAAAGGCCTTTTCTGTAGTAGTGTTTACCTAGTTGATTGTAGGGTACGCCAACACTCATCAGTTTCTTGCACCTTATAATAACACAACTTACCATAAATCTAAGTATCGAAGAAATAGAAATTCATACAACAACAAGAAAGAGATGTTCAACTATCGCCACACTCAATTATGTAATGTTGTAGAAAGAGCATTCATTGTGTTGAAGAGGAGGCTTGCCTACCTTAAAAAAGGGGCTACATATCCTATACATTCACAGTGTCGCCTCACAATGGCTTGTTATATCCTCCACAATTTTATACATTCCCAGAATGATGGTGATACTATGATGGAGGCAATCCCAGAACACACTTAAACATCTACCTTTCCAGCCAATGGGGTTGATCTGATTTCACTACAACAAACAACTCCAGCCGATGCAAGGGAGGGTGATGTATTATGTCAAATAATTTCCAATTTCATTTGGGATACTCCTTGACCTTACTTTGTACTTGTCATCATTTCTATAGCGTATGAGAACTCATCTACCAGTTGGCATGTGCTCTAAAATGTTTGTTTCATAAATATTTTTTATGGATCCTAATTAAAAATGTCACATTATGTTTCATTATGTTGTCTTAAAATGGAGAAAGGAATGTCATCATGTCCATGTGGCCTCCAATGTACCGTATAAGTGTACATGGATGCTAGAGATGCGGTAAATGGATGGTTTGAAGACAACACCCCCACAGGCCATATTTTACATGTGGTAGTGGTCTTGTTCCAAATAGATGTCGTACGATGTTGCCCACATAGCGAGTACAACCTACCATGGATACCCTTACTACAGTGAGGGATGCGCTACTAACACAACTTACTTATGCATGCAACGAACTCAAGCACTGATCTGCACAATGCGACTTTGTCTATTCGACAAGGACAAACACCGATAGGCTAGTAGTGGAAATTTCAACTCTAAGAAAAAGGCACCTATATCTTCTTGAAGTACTTAACCTACCAACCGATAGTGACTCTTCAACAGAGGAAGAGGGATACAATACATCATAGTTGTAATATAGTATGATCTATCCAAATAAACTTTACTTGTATATTAGAACAGTCAACTTGTCCGATCAAAATACTCTTCAAATTATATTTGAAATCTATGTTAAGAACCTGACATTATGTTACTAATCTACAATCATGTTTTAGATGTCGATGAATCCATCTGAACTTCCGAGATGTCATTATGGCCTAGTTGCTGCCTTGTGGATTAACACAGAGGATGGAGGGTTATATGACTTTGGGATTCTGAGTGAAAGGTCGGGCAAAATGTATTACATATATCCTACTAGTTAGGTGCAATAGTAAATCCATAAAACATCAGTTGCCCTTGTGTAGGTTGCACATATGTTGTCATTAACGTGAACTTGGGAGTATATTTTAGGGAAAAGACTGATGCAAATACTTCCATTGGGTAGTCAATCTCCCCCTAACAACTGATTCTTTGAAATCTGAGATTATGTTACTAATTGGCAAGTGCAAGTCAGTGTGGGGTTAGGCGATGAACATGAAGGACTATGTTGAAATCCATCACAACTCTGAAGATATATACACCTCGAGAAAGTACGAGTATGAGGTTCTACAAACCTCTATTGACAAGATGGAGGAAACGTGTAGTCTTCTTTTGGACATTCCTTCACCTCTGATGATGCCATGACATTGAATGGAAGAGTTAGATTTAGATTTAGATTTTCCTATTGATCTAGATTGTCTATCATTGGATGTTATTAACATTATAAACTTTCTTAATTCATCTACTGATATAAACGTTGAATTACAGTACAAGGTTGTTGGTTTTTATTGTGATGTTGCTGAATGTTTTATGTCTAGACCAGATAGGAGAGTGTATGTTATTAAAACCTAAATAATCATATTACATCCACATAATTGTGATATACACCCTTACATATGAAATATATTACATACAGAAACTGTAATATGGCTGGACAACCAACGAGCGTGTTTGCTTTATGGCATCCAGAGTACAATCATATCCTACTTGATGCCATGAGAAGTCAATATGACATGGGGAAATGTGTCTGTAGATTTTATACTCGAGAGGATTGGATGGATACATGGTGTGGCATTTAAAACATAATGGGGATGCATTTCATAACTTTGGACCAGTTGAAAACCATTTGGAAGAACCTAAAGAAAGACTTTATCAGACAAAATTGTTTCCTTTTGACACATTTATTGCCTCCTCATCCCTTAGCACAACATGTGATCCCCCCCAGGAGTTGTAGAATACATAAACAATGTTGAAAATAACAACAATGGAGTTGCAAGAGTATGTCGTGAGGACAACGAATGAAATTGCAAGAATACCTCTTTTTACTACTTTGTGTATACTGTGTTTTTACTTTCTACAAGTGGACCCCAGAGTTTGGTTGTTGTTAAAGCTACATCATAAGCTTACTACTTTATGTATGATATTTTTTTATCATAATGTTGATTTTTTATTGCTTCAATAGATATATGCACATTAAATCTTTATATTTGAATTATCATATTATGTCTGCACCATTGTAAAATGAACCCTTACCATTGCAATATATTACATACATAATTTGTAATTATGGTCGGGCAAGGTACGACGTCGTATGTCATATGGTGTAAGGAGAATGATATGGTCCTCAAAGGTTTGATGAGAAACTAATATGACCTGGGGAGATATGTGAATGGAGTATATACTACACAAGCTTGGAGGGAGGTGTGATGTGACTTTCAAAACATAACGGGGATGCCTTACATATCTCTCAGCGAGGTGCAAATTCGATGGAAGTACCTCAGGAGAGAGTTCATTAGAGAAAATTGTTTCATTTTGAGAACTTTTGTACCTCCTTAGCCATTGGTCGTGCAACGCGTCATTCCATGCAATTTTGTGATGACTCGACACACTTACACCCCAGGAGTTGTAGAATACCTAAACAATGTTGAAAACAACAATGACACAACTACGGGATTAGGTGGTGAAGGAAATGAATGAAGTTATAAGAAATTAGTCACCACCTTAGGGACGTTCATTTTTTTGTTTTGTATGCATTTAAAAACATACCTGATCCAATAATTATGACCACTAATTACAAATTATTGTGACCATTGGTTTGTTACTATTAGTATTTGGTCAAACGAGTACTTATTTATATTTGTTCGCCAACTTTTATTTTTGTAATGATTATGAATCATTACATGTTAAAGTTTATGTCAAATACACTAACTATTTATTTCAATTTATCTTAACTATTTTCCTAGTTTGTGTAACTTATTGTCAGCCTTACTTTGTTGTTATCATAATTTACTCAGACATGTACTTATTTATTATGTTTAGATGTCGAAGTCATTTCTAAAGTCATGTTCAAAGTTCAAAAAAATGTTGATGTCACATGTAAGGATAGACAAATATGTGAATGAAAAACTCGTGTGCAAGCAGAAGTGTTGTGAGCCTTTCCAGTCTCACACCCCAAATACGAGCCCAAAACAAAGCAACAACGGTGTCACTCACCCTGTTTGTCATCTGTCGCTGTTGTTTGATTGGTCGAAAGACAACATTAATGAACAGGACAAGGCATTGTTGTAGGAAGAGTGTCTCATGTCATGGGACGAGTATGACGAGGCCCTAAGCTGGGGCAACTGGGATGAAATTTAAGTTGTGATGTAAGATATGTCATCTCAATTTCTGTGGAACAATCACTTTTATTTTTCTGTGGAACAATTACTTTTATATGTATTTCAATTAGAATATAAATATTATATGTTTGGTTTACTTTAATACCGTTGGTTGAAAAAAGTTCCTTGTACCTTACATCCAATTACATTTTATTGTATCCTTTGTTGCGCATGTATTAAGCATCTATATTATTTTAAAGTCATTTCTCTCACCTACTTCTTTGTTATCAAATACATTGGTTGCACTTATGTCATCTATTTTATCATCAAATATATTATTTTGATAGTTATTAATCTATGCTATAGACGCTCTCGCACACAATGAATCATTTTTAATGGGATGACAAGTTAGATGCTCGGCATAGTGTTGGGTCATCGGTACTACTTGCAGCGCTTGCATAGGCCGCATGTACGTTAAGGTTGGCATGATTTGCTTGTAGAATTTCATACATTAACTAGGAGGACTGACATAAACATGGATGCCTTTGAGGCAAGGTGGAAAGTGCTAAAAATTGTAGATGCAGTTCTGCGCACATTATGGACAAGTCCTCATACTTATCCACCGGAAATACAACAACAACTTGATCAAGTGGGAAGCTCTCAACCATGCGCAACAACTGATAATCAGAGAGACAGACAAACAACCTAATGTTGTTCGAGACAATAATGATGCATAAAATAAGTGCAACAAATACATATCAGTGCCTAACGTTATTTGACCTTTTTAAATTTTAAATTGTGATGATACTTGTGTGCAATTTACGTTGTATTATGTAATAGTGTAACATCCCTGACCTGGGTTATGCTTTAAACCTAGGTGTTTTGATTAATAAAGATGATTATATGTTTAATATTATCTTGTGAAAAGTAATTAGGGCTTATGAGGAACTTATGTTTCTATTTTGGTCCTGTTTGAACAATGTTGAAGCAATGTTTGCTTATTTTGGACTAAAGTGCAAATTACCCAAGTCGAGGGGTTAATTTGCTAATGATTCATGATAAGATGTTCCTCTGATGTTGAGACATCATAATAATGAATATGATGTAGTGGAATGGTTCTCACAAGCTTGGGCACCAAGATTAAGCTTGTAAAGCAATCATTGTGTATTAAAACCTAGTTTTGGTGTAAAGTGCAATTTACCCAAAACCTAGGGTTCAATATGCAAATTACCACTTCAATAAGGTCCTTAATGTTTCTTGGCATCATGTAGAGCAAATAAAATGAGAGGGGCACCTCATTTGAATTAAGTTGGAGGAGAGAGAATCTTGGTATTAAAATAATCAAGATTTAATCTTAAGTGAAACCCTAATTCAATTTAGGGCAAAAATAAATGTATTAATTAAAGGGCCTTCAACCAAAATGTTATTGGTTGATTTTGAATAAGGATGGACGTTCTTTTTCCAATATACGGAACGAAAATATCCTAAGTAGGTGAAATTCCACTCACCTTATTATAAGGAAAAGAATTTCCACTCAAAAAGATATATTAATATTATAATGGATTAAGGTGCTTATTTTCTTTTCCCTTAATCCATGGATAATGGAAGGGAGTTAGGTGGGGATAGAGATGCCCTTGCATTCAAGAAACCAAGGGGGAAGTGGTGGCAACAATTTTGGAATTAAAAGACTTTTATAAAGTATCTTCTCTCTCATCAATTTCCTTATAAAAATGCCCTTTCCAAGCCAAATGAAAGGCTTTTCTCGACCCTTTTCTTTCTCTCCTTCCTTTGGCCGACCAAGGGAGCTTAGGAGGAGAATAAAGACGAAACCCAACCTGTAGGTAAGGTTCTTGATCCATTTCTCCTTGATTTCATGGTGGAAATCGAAAATAAATTATGGATTCCTTCTTACTTTGATCTCCTCTTCAACCCTAGCCAACGTTTACAATCAAAAGCTTGAGGACGAGCCTAGGGGGAGTTGCAAGAGATTCATCCACCATTAATGGCGTGAGCTTGGAGCTTTGGAGCTCAATTGGAGGTGGGTTTTATAACTTAAACCCTTAAACATTGCTATTGCATCAATTCTCTATGCTTTGGTGATTGATTTCTTCAATTTGATACACTCTTGTTTCTTTGCTGCAATTTCCATCAAGAACGGTTGTTGTTATTGGTTGTTCGAAGGAAGGGGATGATGAAATCGTCCTAGATGCTTATGAAAAGAAAAGTACCAAGCCAAACGGTTTTGATAGCTTTTCCAAATCGTTTTAATTTGATTGGCTATGCGGTTTCAGCAAACCGTTTAAAGGCAAACGGTTTGAAACCGTTTGGGAGAAAACGGTTTCAAGACCATTTGAGATGGTTGACCAAGCATTGACCGTTTGGGAATTTTGTTCCTAATTATGTAGGCTAATGAACCACCAAATTTTAGGGGTTAACTCCAAAGGAATCGTAGGTTGAAGGCCAATCAATTAGGCAAATCGAATTGAATTAAATTCTGATTTTCAACATGATTAACTTGACTTGTTTGGGCAAACAGTTTCAAGACCGTTTGAGTGAGTTGACCAAGTGTTGACCGTTTGGGATTCCTGTTCATAATTATATTGGTTGATGACCCTTCAAATTTAAGGGATTAACTCCCAAGTAATCGTGAGTTGAAGGCTAATCAATTAGGGAAACCTAATTGGATTAAGTGCTGATTATCAATCTGATTTAATTGAACTTTTTGGGAAAACGGTCTCAAGACCGTTTGCGTGCGTTGAACAAGGGTTTACCGTTTCGGATTACTGTTCCTAATGCTGTGTTCTAATTACTCACCAAATTTAGGGATTAAATCCCAAGGAATCGTGAGTTGAAGGTTATTCAATTGGGCAAACCCTAATTGAAAACAGTGCTGAAATTCCAATGAGTTAATTGGAGATTTTGGGTTGATTACCCCAAACGGTTTCAAGACCGTTTGGAGATCACCCAAACGGTCTCAAGACCGTTTGGGGGTCACCCCAAGACCGTTTGGAGGTCTGGGGTCAAGTATAGTTGACCAATTGAAGGTCTAAAGGTACCAAATAATATTGCAATTAAGTGATGATTTGTTGATCAACTCGATAGACCAAA
The DNA here is from genome assembly GCA_963693085.1 of Alisma plantago-aquatica. Lineage (NCBI taxonomy): Eukaryota > Viridiplantae > Streptophyta > Magnoliopsida > Alismatales > Alismataceae > Alisma > Alisma plantago-aquatica. The sequence continues at coordinate 220,685,580 of OY856413.1, forward strand.
CCTTGACGAAATTTCACTAGAATCCAAAGGTTGGATGAGCCAAATGGTCTCAAGACCATTAGACCGTTTCGAGCTCATCCAAACGGTATCAAGACCGTTTGGTTGTCAACCAAGACCGTTTGGAGGTCTAGGGTTGAGTATGGTTAGGTGTTTGAAGGTCTAAAGGTACCAAGCTGATATACAATGCAATGCTGATTTGGTGATCAATCCCATGATCCAAACCTTAATTGGATGGCTTGGATTTGAGTGATTTGATGGGAAAACGGTCTCAAGACCGTTTGTAGGTCATCCAAACGACCTCAAGACCGTTTGGGGTCAGGTTATACCCAATTTGAATGATGGTTCAATAGTTTAAATGTAACCAATCTTGCATTGATTAGTGTTGATGAATCATTGATTCCAAACCCTAATTCAATTGAACAAAACCCTAATTGATGACCAATTGAGGGTCAATTGAGGGTCAAATCAGTTCAAGGTTGACCTATTAAAATCAATTGAAGTATGAGTATAGGTTCAATTGATGATTGGTTCCATGAATTCAATGATTGAAGGAATCAACATTGGAAACCCTAATTCAATTGGATACCTTATGTAATGGAGGTCCAATGTGATTGAATCTTTGAAAATTAATATGATGAATGTTCTATTAATACAATGATGATTAGCAATGATAATCAATGAAGGTACAAAGGTTGAAACCCTAATAGTGCCCAAGTGATTAAGTGCCAATTAAGGGATGAATCCCTAATTGCTTATAGGATCAATGACTTGGTATACTATGTAATCATTGTTGTATACTTTTGATTGAAGGGTGGATGTGACCTAATCAAGTTGAAAGGATAAAAGTATAGAATTCATATATAAATATGATTCATGAGGTTATCTCTTGTAGCACAACCGTGCAAGGTAGCACGGCCGTGGTGACTTCCCTTGCACGGCTGTTCCTGGCCGCACGGCTGTGGTACTCTATGCTTGACTTAAAGTTGTTTTAAAAAGAACCTAATATGGTGTTTTTGTTAATTCCTAACTTAAGGATGAGTCCATATAATTAAATATATTTGGACCATTCTTATGTATAACCTATGCACTTCATGGCAAGAGTGATAGGTTAGTGGATGAAAGGATTAAGATGGGAAATACCTTATGTATAACCTATGCACTTAATGACCCACCAAATTTTAGGGGTTAACTCCAAAGGAATCGTAGGTTGAAGGCCAATCCATTAGGCAAATCGAATTGAATTAAATGCTGATTTTCTACCTGATTAACTTGACCTGGGCAAACGGTTTCAAGACCGTTTGAGTGAGTTTACCAAGCGTTGACCGTTTGGGATTCCTTTTCATAATTATGTTGGTTTATGACCCTTAAAATTTAAGGGATTAACTCCCAAGTAATCGTGAGTTGAAGGCTAATCAATTAGGGAAACCTAATTGGATTAAGTGCTGATTATCAATCTGATTTAATTGAACTTTTTGGGCAAACGGTCTCAAGACCGTTTGCGTGCGTTGACCAAGGGTTGACTGTTTGGGATTACTGTTTATAATGATGTTTTATAATGACTCACCAAATTTCAGGGATTAACTCCCAAGGAATCGTGAGTTGAAGGTTATTCAATTGGGCAAACCCTAATTGAAAACAGTGCTGAAATTCCAATGAGTTAATTGGAGATTTTGGGTTGATTAGCCCAAACGGTTTCAAGACCGTTTGGGGATCACCCAAACGGTCTCAAGACCATTTGGGGGTCACCCCAAGACCGTTTCGAGGTCTGGGGTCAAGTATAGTTGACCAATTGAAGGTCTAAAGGTACCAAATCATATTGCAATTAAGTGCTGATTTGTTGATCAACTCGATAGACCAAACCTTGACGGAATTTCACTAGAATCCAAAGGTTGGATGAGCCAAACGGTGTCAAGACCGTTTGGAGCTCATCCAAACGGTCTCAAGACCGTTTGGTGGTCAACCAAGACCGTTTGGAGGTCTAGGGTTGAGTATGGTTAGGTGTTTTAAGGTCTAAAGGTACCAAGTTGATATACAATGCAATGCTGATTTGGTGATCAATCCCATGATCCAAACCTTAATTAGATGTCTTGGATTTGAGTGATTTGATGGGAAAACGGTCTCAAGACCGTTTGGAGGTCATCCAAACGACCTCAAAACCGTTTGGGGTCAGGTTATACCCAATTTGAATGATGGTTCAATAGTTTCAATGTAACCAATCTTGCATTGATTAGTGTTGATGAATCATTGATTCCAAACCCTAATTCAATTGAACCAAACCCTAATTGATGACCAATTGAGGGTCAATTGAGGGTCAAATCGGTTGAAGGTTGACCTATTAAAATCAATTGAAGTATGAGTATAGGTCCAATTGATGATTGGTTCCATGAATTCAATGATTGAAGGAATCAACATTGGAAACCCTAATTCAATTGGATACCTTATGTAATGGAGGTCCAATGTGATTGAATCTTTGAGAATTAAGATGATGAATGTTCTATTAATACAATGATGATTAGCAATGATAATCAATGAAGTTACAAAGTTTGAAACCCTAATAGTACCCAAGTGATTAAGTGCCAATTAAGGGATGAATCCCTAATTTCTTATAGGATCAATGACTTGGTATACTATGTAATCATTGTTGTATACTTTTGATTGAAGGGTGGATGTGACCTAATCAAGTTGAAAGGATAAAAGTATAGAATTCATATATAAATATGATTCATGATGTTATCTCTTGTAGCACAACCGTGCAAGGTAGCACGGCCGTGGTGACTTCCCTTGCACGACCGTTCCTGGCTGCACGGCTGTGGTACTCTATGCTTGACTTAAATTTGTTTTAAAAAGAACCTAATATGGTGTTTTTGTTAATTCCTAACTTAAGGATGAGTCCATATAATTAAAGATATTTGGACCATTCTTATGTATAACCTATGCACTTCATGGCAAGAGTGATAGGTTAGTGGATGAAAGGATTAAGATGGGAAATACCTTAATCCAAGATAAGCTAATAATTTAAGAAAGTTGGAAGTAATGAGGTAAGTGATACATCAAGATATGAAAGACTTCACTGTTAGCATCTCAAAGTTGATATACGTTGATAACTATGAAATCCTAATGAGAGATGGGAAACCCTAACCCTAAATTGGGTAATGGTACATGAGAAACCCCAAAGTGACGTGAATAGTAAGCCCTAACCCTATTAAGGGAATAGTGGTGTTACTATTATATTACAAGAGATAAAATGGTTAGATGTTTCCTAGTGATAGGTGACAAGATGTTGAATGGCCTTGTGAGCCATATGATTATATGTTGCCTAGTGACAGGTGACAAGATGTTTTTAATGGCCTAGAGAGCCATAAGGTTAATTGTTACCTAGTGAGAGGTGGCAAGATGTTTTAATGGCCTAGCGAGCCAAATGGTTATATGTTTCCTATTAAGAGGTGACCAGATGTTTCATGGGCCTTATGAGCCATGAGAATAATTGTGGCATAATGAGAGGTACTAAGATGATTATAAAAATTCTTGTAAGAAAAGTTAATGTTTTAATAAACATAATAAAAGGAACCATTGTACTAAATAAAGAATGTGAAAAGCTATGAAGGCTAACCTCAGGGATCAAAGCCTAGAGAAGGATGTGATAATCAATGATGAAATATAGGGATGAATATCCCAAAATCCATGTAATCAGGATTGGTTAAAGTCCAATACCTGGCAAAGGCTTAATGCCTGTAATCAGGGTTGGTTAAAGTCCAATGCCTGGCTGTGAAATCAGGGTTGGTTAAAGTCCAATGCCTGGTTGTGTAATCAGGTTTGGAGAAATCCAATACTTGGAAGAGGCTTAATGCCTGTAATCAGGGTTGGTTAAAGTCCAATGCCTGGCTGTGTAATCAGGTTTGGTTAAAGACCAATACCTGGCAGAGGCTTAATGCCTATAATCAGGGTTGGTTAAAGTCCAATGCCTGGCTGTGAAATCAGGGTTGGTTAAAGTTCAATGCCTGGCTGTGTAATCAGGATTGGTTAAAGTCCAATGCCTGGTTGTGAAATCAGGGTTGGTTAAAGTCTAATGCCTGGCTGTGTAATCAGGATTGGTTAAAGTCCAATGCCTGGCTGTGTAATCAGGGTTGGTTAAAGTCCAATTCCTGGCTGTGAAATCAGGATTGGTTAGAGTCCAATGTCTGGCTGTGTAATCCGGTTTGGAGAAATCCAATACCTGGAAGAGGTGTAATGCCTGTAATTAGGGTTAGTTAAAGTCCAATTCCTGGTGGTGTAATCAGGTTTGGAAGGGTCCAATACCTGGCAGAGGCTCAATGCCTGTAATGATGACACAGGATTGGTAATAACCCAATGCCTGTATTAATGATATATGAGTACATGGTAGATGTAATTCCTTATCTGTTTAACAGATTGGCTAAGACCAACAGATTGAAACAAGAATGTTTCATGGTGACATGTCAAGTTAATGAGTGTCACAAGACAGATTTGATATGGTGGTACAATATGATAGATAAATGATATACATGTCATTCCTATTCCTTATTAAAAGAATAGATGATATATTGCTCTATCATAAATAGTTGCAATGCTTTCAAAGTTAAGAATACTTTAAACAGCTTATCCTATGCCCAGTTTATATCCTTAATTGCAATAATAATGTTTTGGCGGAGAGTTATATCTCTCGCTAGGGCAATTTACAATTGTCTCACCCCCGTGGGATCCAACATTTTTAGGTGGACGTGGACAAAGAGGCAGATACTCTTTTGCAGTTGAAAGGAAAGCAACAGCTTGGACAGCAGTGAGATCTCAGGTGGAGGCACTGACTGTCAAGTCATATAGATAGTAGTCCTATGTGTCGTCTCTGTACTCTCAGGTCCTCGAGATTTATAGATAGTGCTTTTATCATCGACTTGAGATTTTGGCTTGATGCCTCGAGGTTTTATGTTGTCTGTACATAATGTTGATAGGACAGCTGATGTTGTAATTCCTCGAGAAGAGATGGAACAAGTTATGTACTTTTGAACCAGAATGTAATTGTTATACTATGGTTCTTAATGGGAAAGATTTCCTATGTATGGATCTCTTTACAAAAAAAAAGTTTTAATTTTCAGTGATTTTCAGTAATCCACTGCAAATAATTCACTTCCGCTTAAGTTAATCTTGTTTTCACAAGTTGGTCATTACAATAGTGGTATCAGAGCTCTAGGTTCGCTGAGTCTACAGAGACATAGGACTAAGGTATCGAGTCTATTCTAAGTGTACCCAGTGTATCTTATAGTGCCTTCTGCTTATGCAGAAGAAGATACATAGCTCCAAGATGTCTGGAGAACATGAGGGACGCGTTGTTGAGAGCAATGTTGCTACAACAGTAGAAGGTGCCAGGGATCAGGCAAGGGAGGAACCAGTGTCTGAAAATCCCCATGTTGATGAAGTCATGAGAGGGAACCCATATATTCATAATCTTTTTGGGCAACTCATGACCACACTAAGGTATGTGTCAGACCAGATGCCAGCATCAGCACCCAGGGCACCAGCTTCCAATGAGGGATATGGGTCTGGTAAGACTTTTGAACGACTACGTCGTGTCGGAGCCATTGAATATGCTGGGACATCTGACCTAGCAGATGCTGATCTTTGGCTTACTGAATTAGAAAAGGCATTTAAGATCCTTAGTATTCCAGATGTTGACAAAGTTAAGCATGTTGTGTACCTTTTGAAGGTTAGTGATGGACATTGGTGGACTATAGAAGAGATAAAAAGAAATGATGAAGAGATTGGATGGGAGGAATTTCGTCGAGAATTCGTTAATAAGTATTTTCCAAGGACTTATTTAGATGAAAAGATCTCACAGTTTGAGAAGATTCGACAGGGAGTCATGTCGATAAGTGAATATGAGGTTAAGTTCATGGAACTTTTACGATTCTGTCCTCAGATGGCTGCTACTGAGGAGGAAAAGATTCGACGTTTTGAGAAAGGGTTGAATGCTGAAATGTCTATTCCGGCATCTGCTCTAGAAAGTATAGAGAAGTTTGCCACATTTTTGGAGTCAATTAGAAGGATAGAGGGGTCCATGACAAAGAAACATGAGACAGACCTTAAAAGGAAGTCTAAACAGTCACAGGAACAAGGAATTAGTGGTACTAAACAATCAAAGATTTCAGTAGTACCAACTCAAGTACAATATAGTGCACCTGAACAGCAGTCACCTAAAAAGCTTCCAGCTTGCTATAGATATGGACAGAGAGGACATCTGAGGTGGCAATGTCCAAATAGAAAGCGATGAGGAGACTCAACAGACAAAACACTAGATAACTTGTAAAAGTAGATTTGTCAAGATAGAACTTTCTATTTTGAATTATCTTTTGTTCCTTACTATAAGAAAGGTAGTTGTTATCTAGTTCACCTATATAATCCTTTTAAGGATATGAGGAAGAGATAGTAGTATGAATACTTGTGTTTAGTTTAATATTCTTTTATATGTTTTGAAGTTTCTCTTTCTCCATTAAGAAAGGGAAGAGATGAAAGACACAAAATAAAATAAGTGCATACTACTTGATCTCAGTATTTATATACCCTGGCCAGGTATACAACTATTGATGATAAAGTGAGTATGGAAACTCTTATATTGTAATCTTTTTTATTGTTCTGATCAAGCAGTCATTATGATACAATCTAATGAGTATCATGAAATAAGAAGCATGGAATGGATAAATGTGTCTTGTTCTAAGCATAAGAAAAAGAAATCTGAGATAAGCTTAGATGAGCATGTGTATATGAGGAATTAAAAGTATACTCCTCATAAGATAAGAACATGAATAAGGAAATTATATGTGAAGACTAGATAGTATGATGAATAAAATACATCTGTCTTCCTTTATCTGGATTTCGGGGACAAAATCCTTATAAGGGGGGATAATTTGTAACATCCCTGACCTGGGTTATTCTTAAAACCTAGGTTTTTTGATTAAGAAAGATGATTATATGTTTAATATTATCTTGTGAAAAGTAATTAGGGCTTATGAGGAACTTATGTTTCTATTTTGGTCTCGTTTGAACAATGTTGAAGCAATGTTTGCTTATTTTGGACTAAAGTGCAAATTACCCAGGTCGAGGGGTTAATTTGTTAATGATGCATGATAAGATGTTCCTCTGATGTTGATACATCATAATAATGAATATGATGTAGTGGAATGGTTCTCACAAGCTTGGGCACCAAGATTAAGCTTGTAAAGCAATCATTGTGCATTAAAACCTAGTTTTGGTGTAAAGTGCAATTTACCCAAAACCTAGGGTTCAATATGCAAATTACCACTTCAATGAGGTCCTTAATATTTCTTGGCATCATGTAGAGCAAATAAAATGAGAGGGGAACCTCATTTGAATTAAGTTAGAGGAGAGAGAATCTTGGTATTAAAATAATCAAGATTTAATCTTAAGTGAAACCCTAATTCAATTTAGGGCAAAAATAAATGTATTAATTAAAGGGCCTTCAACCAAAATGTTATTGGTTGATTTTGAATAAGGATGGACGTTCTTTTTCCAATATACGGAATGAAAATATCCTAAGTAGGTGAAATTCCACTTACCTTATTATAAGGAAAAGAATTTCCACTCAAAAAGATATATTAATATTATAATGGATTAAGGTGCTTATTTTCTTTTCCCTTAATCCATGGATAATGGAAGGGAGTTCGGTGGGGATAGAGATGCCCTTGCATTCAATAAACCAAGGGGGAAGTGGTGGCAACAATTTTGGAATTAAAAGACTTTTATAAAGTATCTTCTCTCTCATCAATTTCCATATAAAAATGCCCTTTCCAAGCCAAATGAAAGGCTTTTCTCGACCCTTTTCTTTCTCTCCTTCCTTTGGCCGACCAAGGGAGCTTAGGAGGAGAATAAAGACGAAACCCAACCTGTAGGTAAGGTTCTTGATCCATTTCTCCTTGATTTCATGGTGGAAATCGAAAATAAATTATGGATTCCTTCTTACTTTGATCTCCTCTTCAACCCTAGCCAACTTTTACAATCAAAAGCTTGAGGACGAGCCTAGGGGGAGTTGCAAGAGATTCATCCACCATTAATGGCGTGAGCTTGGAGCTTTGGAGATCAATTGGAGGCAGGTTTTATAACATAAACCCTTAAACATTGCTATTGCATCAATTCTCTATGCTTTGTTGATTGATTTCTTCAATTTGATACACTCTTGTTTCTTTGCTGCAATTTCCATCAAGAATGGTTGTTGTTATTGGTTGTTCGAAGGAAGGGGATGATGAAATAATCCTAGATGCTTATTCAAAGAAAAGTACCAAGCCAAACGGTATTGATAGCTTTTCCAAATCGTTTTAATTTGATTGGCTATGCGGTTTCAGCAAACCGTTTAAAGGCAAACGGTTTGAAACCGTTTGGGAGAAAACGGTTTCAAGACCATTTGAGATGGTTGACCAAGCATTGACCGTTTGGGAATTTTGTTCCTAAATATGTAGGCTAATGACCCACCAAATTTTAGGGGTTAACTCCAAAGGAATCGTACGTTTAAGGCCAATCAATTAGGCAAATCGAATTGAATTAAATGCTGATTTTCAACCTGATTAACTTGACTTGTTTGGGCAAACAGTTTCAAGACCATTTGAGTGAGTTGACAAAGCGTTGACCGTTTGGGATTCCTGTTCATAATTATGTTGTATGATGACCCTTCAAATTTAAGGGATTAACTCCCAAGTAATCGTGAGTTGAAGGCTAATCAATTAGGGAAACCTAATTGGATTAAGTGCTGATTATCAATCTGATTTAATTGAACATTTTGGGAAAACGGTCTCAAGACAGTTTGCATGCGTTGACCAAGGGTTTACCGTTTCGGATTACTGTTCCTAATTATGTGTTCTAATTACTCACCAAATTTGAGGGATTAACTCCCAAGGAATCGTGAGTTGAAGGTTATTCAATTGGGCAAACCCTAATTGAAAACAGTGCTGAAATTCCAATGCGTTAATTGGAGATTTTGGGTTGATTAGCCCAAACGGTTTCAAGACCGTTTGGAGATCACCCAAACGGTCTCAAGACCGTTTGGGGGTCACCCCAAGACCGTTTGGAGGTCTGGGGTCAAGTATATTTGACCAATTGAAGGTCTAAAGGTACCAAGTAATATTGCAATTAAGTGCTGATTTGTTGATCAACTCGATAGACCAAACCTTGACGAAATTTCACTAGAATCCAAAGGTTGGATGAGCCAAACGGTCTCAAGAGCATTAGACCGTTTGGAGCTCATCCAAATGGTCGCAAGACCGTTTGGTTGTCAACCAAGACCGTTTGGAGGTCTAGGGTTGAGTATGGTTAGGTGTTTGAAGGTCTAAAGGTACCAAGCTGATATACAATGCAATGCTGATTTGGTGATCAATCCCATGATCCAAACCTTAATTGGATGGCTTGGATTTGAGTGATTTGATGGGCAAACGGTCTCAAGACTGTTTGGAGGTCATCCAAACGACCTCAAGACCGTTTGGGGTCAGGTTATACCCAATTTGAATGATGGTTCAATAGTTTCAATGTAACCAATCTTGCATTGATTAGTGTTGATGAATCATTGATTCCAAACCCTAATTCAATTGAACGAAACCCTAATTGATGACCAATTGAGGGTAAAATCAGTTGAAGGTTGACCTATTAAAATCAATTGAAGTATGAGTATAGGTTCAATTGATGATTGGTTCCATGAATTCAATGATTGAAGGAATCAACATTGGAAACCCTAATTCAATTGGATACCTTATGTAATGGAGGTCCAATGTGATTGAATCTTTGAGAATTAATATGATGAATGTTCTATTAATACAATGATGATTAGCAATGATAATCAATGAAGGTACAAAGATTGAAACCCTAATAGTACCCAAGTGATTAAGTGCCAATTAAGGGATGAATCCCTAATTGCTTATAGGATCAATGACTTGGTATACTATGTAATCATTGTTGTATACTTTTGATTGAAGGGTGGATGTGACCTAATCAAGTTGAAAGGATAAAAGTATAGAATTCATATATAAATATGATTCATGAGGTTATCTCTTGTAGCACAACCGTGCAAGGTAGCACGGCCGTGGTGACTTCCCTTGCACGGCTGTTCCTGGATGCACGGCTGTGGTACTCTATGCTTGACTTAAAGTTGTTTTAAAAAGAACCTAATATGGTGTTTTTGTTAATTCCTAACTTAAGGATGAGTCCATATAATTAAATATATTTGGACCATTCTTATGTATAACCTATGCACTTCATGGCAAGAGTGATAGGTTAGTGGATGAAAGGATTAAGATGGGAAATACCTTAATCCAAGATAAGCTAATAATTTAAGAAAGTTGGAAGTAATGAGGTAAGTGATACATCAAGATATGAAAGACTTCACTGTTAGCATCTCAAAGTTGATATACATTGATAACTATGAAATCCTAATGAGAGATGGGAAACCCTAACCCTAAATTGGGTAATGGGACATGAGAAACCCCAAAGTGATGTGAATAGTAAGCCCTAACCCTATTAAGGGAATAGTGGTGTTACTATTATATTACAAGAGATAAAATGGTTAGATGTTGCCTAGTGATAGGTGACAAGATGTTGAATGGCCTTGTGAGCCATATGATTATATGTTGCCTAGTGATAGGTGACAAGATGTTTTTAATGGCCTGGAGAGCCATAAGGTTAATTGTTACCTAGTGAGAGGTGGCAAGATGTTTTAATGGCCTAGCGAGCCAAATGGTTATATGTTGCCTATTAAGAGGTGACCAGATGTTTCATGGGCCTTATGAGCCATGAGAATAATTGTGGCATAATGAGAGGTACTAAGATGATTATAAAAGTTCTTGTAAGAAAAGTTAATGTTTTAATAAACATAATAAAAGGAACCATTGTACAAAATAAAGAATGTGAAAAGCTATGAAGGCTAACCTCAGGGCTCAAAGCCTAGAGAAGGATGTGATAATCAATGATGAATTATAGGGATGAATATCCCAAAATCCATGTAATCAGGATTGGTTAAAGTCCAATACCTGGCAGAGGCTTAATGCATGTAATCAGGGTTGGTTAAAGTCCAATGCCTGGCTGTGAAATCAGGGTTGGTTAAAGTCCAATGCCTGGCTGTGTAATCAGGTTTGGAGAAATCCAATACCTGGAAGAGGCTTAATGCCTATAATCAGGGTTGGTTAAAGTCCAATTCCTGGCTGTGTAATCAGGTTTGATTAAAGTCCAATACCTGGCAGAGGCTTAATGCTTGTAATCAGGGTTGGTTAAAGTCCAATGTCTGGCTTGGAAATCAGGGTTGGTTAAAGTCCAATGCCTGGCTGTGTAATCAGGATTGGTTAAAGTCCAATGCCTGGCTGTGAAATCAGGGTTGGTTAAAGTCCAATGCCTGGCTGTGTAATCAGGATTGGTTAAAGTCCAATGCCTGGCTGTGTAATCAGGGTTGGTTAAAGTCCAATGCTTGGCTGTGAAATCAGGATTGGTTAGAGTCCAATGCCTGGCTGTGTAACCAGGTTTGGAGAAATCCAATACCTGGAAGAGGTGTAATGCCTGTAATCAGGGTTGGTTAAAGTCCAATGCCTGGCAGTGTAATCAGGTTTGGAAGAGTCCAATACCTGGCAGAGGCTCAATGCCTGTAATGATGACACAGGATTGGTAATAACCCAATGCCTGTATTAATGATATATGAGTACATGGTAGATGTAATTCCTTATCTGTTTAGCAGATTGGCTAAGGCCAACAGATTGAAACAAGAATGTTTCATGGTGACATGTCAAGTTAATGAGTGTTACAAGACAGATTTGATATGGTGGTACAATATGATAGATAAATGATATACATGTCATTCCTATTTCTTATCAAAAGAATAGATGATATATTGCTCTATCATAAATAGTTGCAATGCTTTCAAAGTTAAGAATACTTTAAACTGCTTATCCTATGCCCAGTTTATATCCTTAATTGCAATAATAATGTTTTGGCAGAGAGTTATATCTCTCGCTGGGGCAATTTACAATTGTCTCACCCCCGTGGGATCCAACATTTTTAGGTGGACGTGGACAAAGAGGCAGATACTCTTTTGCAATTGAAAGGAAAGCAACAGCTTGGACAGCAGTGAGATCTCAGGTGGAGGCACTGACTGTCAAGTCATATAGATAGTAGTCCTATGTGTCGTCTCTATACTCTCAGGTCCTCGAGATTTATAGATAGTGCTTTTATCATCGACTTGAGATTTTGGCTTGATGCCTCGAGGTTTTATGTTGTCTGTACATAATGTTGATAGGACAGTTGATGTTGTAATTCCTCGAGAAGAGATGGAACAAGTTATGTACTTTTGAACCAGGATGTAATTGTTATACTATGATTCTTAATGGGAAAGATTTCCTATGTATGGATCTCTTTATAAAAAAAAAGTTTTAATTTTTAGTGATTTTCAGTAATCCGCTGCAAATAATTCACTTCCGCTTAAGTTAATCTTGTTTTCACAAGTTGGTCATTACAAATAGAATATTGTGTATTACGATAATTTTAAGTTGTCTATCGCCAATTATTTTGTTACTTACCTATTTATACAAAAATACACAAGTATACATACATACAACAAGACATGTGTCATGCATTCACACAGTAGTGGTTAAAGTAATATTTACTTTAAATATACACATAAAATTAATAATACCCAACTCATATTCATAAAAGAAAAACAACAAACAGAATCAATCATGTATAAATTTATATATTTATTGTAAATTTTAATCTTGTATTTTACAGTCAACACAGTTATGCTGCCATTATTTTCAAAACTAATCTATAAGAAGAGGACAAACTATTCTACAAGAACATGACATGATAGCCAGATCCTGACTACATTGCCAAACAAAATCAAATTAGATCCTGACTGGTAGCCAAACATAATCACACTGAATCCTGACTCAATCCTGACCAGCTAACCAGAATCAGATTGGGTTGCCGACCAGAATCAAACTGGATCCAGACTACCCCAATCCAGATCTACTGACTCACCCCGACTAACCTAGTCCAGACTACAGAATCCTAGTCTCAAAACCAAACAGGGGCTAAAAGAAAAGCACAGGTTGGGTGACTGGGTAAAAAAACCCACCCGCAGAGTCCTGCAAGATCCAAACCTATATATTATTAATTATACTTGAATTATTGATTCAAATGTTCAAACTTCAATATCTCCAAATAGTTATTCCCAAAAGATATGAAATTTTAGCCAGAGCTTGGTGGCTTAGAATACCCATTGTGGTCAAAAAATGAGCACAAAACATGATTGTTTGACCACTCCGATAAACTCCTCAAACATGCTCATCCCCATATTAATATATAAAACTAAAATACCAATCACCTCATATAATTGACATTATTTCAAGTTATCATTGAATGCTCACTATATACATCAATACAAGATTTGTGGTCCACACCAACATAATAGTTCCGCAAGTGTATCTAGACATATTTAGTCACCTAATTTCATGATCTTCATTTATGGTTCGTCAAAACTTATCATTTCATGATTTAAACATTTAAAATATGACCTTGAAAAATAATATAAGGTCATTGCGTCCCCATAACCACATTGAGTGACAAAATCCTAAAATCAAAGTTATCACAATACTCACTTGATTACACATGTTGATCCATGGACACTCCCTTCAAAATTTGAGTGAACACCCCAAAATAAATGTAAAGGTGATCATAATGCATGTGCATTTTTCTTGATATAGCAAGCGGAATGTTAGATCTTGGAGGGAGGTAAAATTAGAAAGATGTTATGGTGAATGGACATGGGTAAGGGTGATGGTGACATGCGAGATGGGAGTTTTTTATATATGTGGTTGAGGGTGCAGACGTGAGTAACGTTGTGTTTGGTACGCGGTGAAAAAAATAATGGTGATAGGGAGGGGACGGTGATGGGGAAGGGGACAGTGATAGTGGTGGAAAAAATGTTAAAATGTATTGTTTGGTAACATGTGTATGGTGATAGGAATAGGGATGAGAAAAAACTTAAAAAATGGTGCTTGTTACATAGTTATAAGGACAGGGAGGGGACAATTCTTTATGAAAAACACCCTACACATGTAAGAATGATATTTATTAGAACTTTTATTTTGTATATGTGACTAAATAAGTAGTGGAGTCTTGAAAGAAACTTCTTTTACCATGATTCATCAAGATTCACCATATTTTTTCATGGGAACAAAAATATACCAAAATTCACCACGGATTCACCATGGATTCGCCATAATTCTCTATTGCCATGGTAAACAAACAACATTCTTTTTTTTCACCATCATTCACTTCCCCATGATTCACCACATACAAACGCAGCCTAAAGGAACATGAAGGCAGCACATAGGTGAAAAAAAGTAACCATTTCAAGTTTAACATTGTGAAGTTAAAAATGTATACAAGCTGCCCTATGTGATCTACGAGTCATAGAACCACAGAGTTTCAAATTTAATCATTTATATTCTTTGATACACAAATATTAATCGTATCGAGAATCCCCGTATGATTGAGGGATAAATACATAAACAGACTTTGGACACTGAAAAAAGAATGCTTCCCAAGATAAATAGCGACGGGTTCACAATCAAGTGCTCCTTATCATCCCCATGCATTATACTTTTTTGTTTTTGTTTGTTTGGTTTATCTTAACATTTTTTTTTCAACCAAACAACACAACTTTTTACAAAAACCGCAATAGATATATAAATAACTCTAAGATAATACCACTTTTACAGAAACGTACAAATAGTTAGAAATGCTTCATGCCAAACATCAATCAACAAAACCGTAGCATCGTTCAGTTCTATTAAAACAAAAAAGGATCACTTTGACTAAAAAAATCACCATTCTAATGTATTCCTTAACCATTGCACGCCGGAACATCTTCAAATTAATTACAATGTTCTGTACCTTTATTTTGTGGGCTTACAACCAATTGTTCATTTGTTTGTTATTGTGTGATGGGCTGATGGCCACCATAAGCTGGTTCCCAAGCATTTCAGCTACCAACTGTGATGTTTCACGATGACTAATGGGCATCTAACAATTCCGATGATAACAACTCTCCACACCCTATAAACGTGGCCCACCGCACAAAGATTTGCTTAGTTTACATCTACCCTCCTCTCTCCACCACCGCCATCTCTCTCCCTCCACCCACACAGTTTTCCTATCGTCCTTCGTCCTCCTTTCCTCCTACTTGCCCTCCTCCTGCTTCTCAACATTTTTGTTTCCATCATTTCAGTCTAATATGCTTATCTAATTCATGTCAAAGGACAACATCGAGAGAGCTAGGAGGGGAAGATGCTTCAAAGAGCTGCTAGCAATGCGTATACATGGTGGTGGGCCAGCCACATCCGAACCAACGAATCAAAATGGCTTGACACCAACCTTGAAGGTATGCTATTTCAGTATTTCTCATGTTTGCAATAATTTTGGTTCTAATACAATGTTTGAAAAGTCGTTCTGGTACAATCCAGCAACCAACAAAAGCAATCCATTGCATTCCCAAACATCGAGTTATTCACAGAACGTTTTCTTCTTTGTTTACTGTTCATTATGACTCAAAATAGCAAACAAGTGCTATTTTCCAACGCAAGAAATGTTTATAGTGAGTTAGCTCACGTTTCGAACAGAGAATAACATAAATCGGCTCCAAGTTCTGATACATAGACTACTTTAATTATAACTGTTGTTCAAAACCTGGTGTACCACAAAGAAATGTCAATTATAAACTCGCAATAAATCATGATTATTGTTAATGATTATTGACTTGTAATTATTTTCTACTAACGACAGACATCTAACAAAATACTATTTGCGCTGAATTCTTTTAATTTTGCTTTTTTTTTTCAATCATTCTATCAAGTACGAACATTTATAACATTGCCAACTAGACAAAAGCTAACACAGTATAAGACCATCTATATATGGAACCAAACTCCAAACTCCGAATACGAAAACAATAATGCAGCAGTTTTCATCGTTTTCAAAATTATACTATAACCGTTAAAAGTCGTATAAATCACAACCCAAAGTAAAATCAGTATTTTTTATCTGTTTTGTAAATTAAGTTATGAAAGATTAATTTGTATGTATATGTATTTGTCGTAATTTATTCCCATGCAATTTATATAGAAACAGAACAAAATGGAAAAATGCATGAATACTTTTTTTTAGTACATTAAGATCAATTTTGATTATACTACATTTTGTTCAAAATCACACATTTTCATGTTTAAAGCATATGGATTTGATTCTTACACATGTTGTCGATATCATCATGTCCTCATAACAAACATGTTATTTTGTAACTATATATCCTAGATAACGCATACATGAGTATTTATGTTTTGTATATAAATTACAAAAATGGCATATCAATAAAATAATGCATACTAAATAAGTGTGTGTTATCAAAACCTATATTCGATTGTTGAATTAATAAGATGCGTAAATGAGACTCATATCCTTTCAAGTAGTTCTTGCCTTCGTTTCATCATCATTATCATTTAAACTCAATCTAAACCATGTTAGGGGGATTCTATATATGGATCCTTCATTTTCACTCAAATCTATTTTGAGACATATTCTCAATTGGATGTAATAAAACACAATTTCATCTTATTATGTTTCACAGTCATTTTTATTTCAGGTCTACATTTCTTACTTTTAGATTTGTTTGACTAGTAAATCAAACTAATAAACAAGCTAGTTACCTTATACATGTTCACATCCATTAGTCCACTAATAACATTATGAGAGCCCTCTCATGGATATTCCTCATATGTATAGCTTTGATTTTAGTTTTTATACTATAATTTATACTTTTATCTTTACTTATCTTTCTACACACCGATCTCAATATGCATCTTGTTAACACATAGTTTCCTCACCCAACATTCACTACAACATGACATGGTTGGAGATAATAGCCACAAAGTAAAACTACCTTTTATTCCAAGTGAAGTATAATTGCTTAATGTCCTAGATGCATGTCTTCACTGTGTTCACATTGTCAGTTTTCTGTGAGTGACATATCTTGTACTTCATTCTCAATATGAAGAAAGGACCATTTAATGGTGCTTTACACATTTCATGACACAACATATAACACAATCTCATATCCTTCTATAATTTTAGAATGCTAAGGTCGCATAGCATATAATTTTATTTTCTTCTACCAAAATTTAAATTGGTAACTATTAGTGATTGGATTTTCTATAAACATTGTATGCCAATTGAGCATATTTGTTAAAATATTACATTCATTTTTTTATCTAATAAAAGAAGAAAAGGCGAATTTAATTGAAGTCATATGCCTTGTTGTTAGTATCATATGCTCCTCCACCTCAATATTTTGAAGTCATATATGTCGATCCTTAGTTCCCACGTAGCTTTGTTTTGGTTCATACTCTCACTAAAACATAGCGTGATCTCTCCTCATTAGGTTGCTATGAGTTTATTTAGGCCCGCATCTTCTACTTGCATCTATATCTGACTAATAAAAATACTCCAAATTGGAACTTTTTCCAACCCACATCATACATGTTCATGTCGTCTAAGATGATCCTCTAGTTGATTTTGCTCAATATCTCTTACATCCACTTTAAATCTCATAATGTTTAAATAAATAAAAGTTTACAGGTATTCACACACAATTGTCTTTTCATATATAACTTATACTTGCATTGCAACAAATTTTGATTAACACTATAAATAAAAATATGCATACAAATGAAATATCAAACAACTATAGAACATGGTGGGTTTCCCCCACAAGCGTTTCCCTTATACAAACATCTTAAATTCCCCACTAATCTATGAGTGATGCATCTATATATACAACATTCCTCACATCCACTATTTCACACCCATGATAAATATAACTATTGTACATTCACCTTGAGAACTTTCAATCTTCTCATTTTTCAATTTAAAAACACCTTGTGGGAACAGTTTTGTCATCTCAAATATTTTGGACTACCATATTTTATATTTACTTAGAAAATGCCTCAAACATGAGTTGTAGAAAGGACAAATAAACCCCATCAAAATTCACTAGATAGAATGTGTTTTTCATGCCATGTGTGGTTTTCTACACATACAAGTTAGAACTCTCATATGCATCATGGAGAAACTCATAAAGTTCATTTAGCGGTAGCATCTAACTCTCTTTGCATTACTTAGTCACAAATTGAATTTCTTCATAGACCAATAACCCCATGTTTGAACTCTATCTTTTCCATAAAACAAATGATAGGGAGACATTCTAATATGTATAATTAACATTATATGCCTATGGTGTGTTGCCTAGTAGATATGCTAAATTCTTCCTTATAATGGAGATTGTTATCTCAAAATTCTAGAGGTTGAGATGGCCATAAAGTTAGAAGAAAACCTAGAAACAAAAAAAAATAGACAAACCTATCTTAATAAACATCATAAACCAAGAAGGCAAGGAAAATTCTAAATAAAAAGTTCAACAATTTTCACATACATGATCAAAAAAGGACCAAGTATTCATATTTAATCATGTAAGTATACATTAAATTCCACATGTGATGCTAGGGCACCCACCTATTTCTACAAAAATATGTGTCAATGTTTACAACATAAAATTCATGTGCACGACATACAATAAAAAATTGAGTCATAGATACATCGACTTGTAAAAGCACCATGTATGGAACCTAGCATATAGGGACAAATATAAAACATCACCAAGAGTAGAATCCCACTTTTAGCTCAATTTGATCTTGTGAAGAAGATTCCTTATCACGAAATCCATGTAGGTATGTGCTAAGAACATGAAACATATGGAGAATCATGAGAGTGAGACCAAAGTACTAATGAGATACAAAGGATAAATATAGTACATAGAACATGAAATCTCTACTTTATGTACTAAAGTTAGGAAATTATGTAACAAGCAAAAACTTCTACAAAAGATATCTATGAAGTAAAGGTAGTATAATAATTCAATAGCACATTAGATAATTATAAAAATACAATATGGAAGTGGTTATATACTACGCAAGTAAAGCTACATGTGTTGATTACATATTTAAATATTAATGACTAGGTAGTCGGCATGTATTGTCCACATCATTGCGAGTGAATGTGAAGTCTTCTAACCCACCATCGAGGATCTTAGTATTTTATGACATCCTTAAGATCCTACCATATTTTAGTTGATGTGAATAAAAAGTATCTACTGATCATTCTCTGACCTACATAACACATCATATTTGTCTTAAATACACAGTTCACGTCACATATCATATGAAATTGACAAGACTACCATTAAATTATGATATCACAAATTTCTCAATCACATTGACTGAAATGTCATATACAATATGATATACATCATCAAAAGAACCCATATATATGATTGAATATAAGAATCAATGGGACCGTACCTCATACATACTCTTATAAACTTGTATATATTCAACAATATATGAGTTTGAGTATATTCTCACAATCCACAAGACTACTATCAGGTTACCTATTTCGCTTCTCTCACTTCTGAATAGTAGAGAGTTATATGATCATAGGGCACTACATGAACTTGTATTTCATTGATTAAAAGGTCCAATTTATCATCTTTCATTGCTCTACATAGTAGAATACATAATGTATTATTAAGTATGCATAAGTCAAGATTTAGAATTAATAAATTCATAATTTATATCTGACATGCATATACATAGCCAAATTTCTCCAATTTCACACATACAAATGTCATATTGTAACAAAGGTAAAAAAGTTCACTTTTAACATCTAGATCATCATATTATGATAGTAATATATGTGGAAAGTTACAATGTTAAATTCCATCAATGCATCCAATAGCCCAAACTAGTAAAAAGGGCATAAATTAGCAATTAAAGGCAATTAGCATGTAAAAATTGTAACTTTCAGCAAAATGTTAGTATAAAGTTTTTAATTTTTTTTACATATAAAGGAAGAGTAAAAGTGATGATCATCCCAAAGTTTCCAATATTTAAGACAACCCCTCCCACATTAAAATGTTACATGTATATCATATAACATTGAATTAGTGAGAGTCATTGTTTGCATGTAGGAATTAAATCTCAAACATCATTGGACATGGGATAAATCACTTGTATTTCTTGAAAACACATCTCAATAAAGCAGACAAAAAATTTAGATCCCAAACTTCAAAAAAAAAACTTCAAAACGTCCATCTTAGAAGGCTTTAACTCCAACTAGGCCAAAGAAGGAAAAAGTGAGAGATTTTGAGATAGGGAATCAAGTTTCCACCATAGGACATGATGAACATTATCCAAGAAGGTAGAAGAGATATTAAACAACATGAAAAATAATAAGAGAAGTAAGAACTTACATGGATTTATCCTAAACTAGTTTACTATTGTGATCTCCAAGCTTGATCTTTCATAAACTTGAGAAATCACCAACTTACACAAAATCCTCCTTCATGATCTCCCTATCTAGCTCCAGTAGTGTTATACATCTTCAAAATGATCTAAATTAAAACTAGAGTCAAAGTTATCTCAACTTAGATGAGATAAGCTTGTATTTCAACCCAAAGTAGACTAGTTTAACCCCTTTCATTGACCTCCTACCAATTGTATTGGTCCCATGTACATGTCACATAGCTTTCTTCCATCCAAAAAATACACATGACCAGATTGCATCACACATTGACCCAAAATTAGGTCACAACATACCATGTTCAGTATGTTTCAATCAAGATCGGGTCATATTGGCCCAGGAGGACACCTGTCGACCGCATGGGCCAGTCAAAGTGACCCTACCAATCCAAACATGCATCAATCACATGGAGTAATCAATGTGTTTCAACTTATCTTGCTTTGACCTACCTCTACAGAGGTTCAAGTGGTCTATTATAAACCTGATCAAATCTCTCAAGCCAATCCACCCTGCTTCAATTGATCCAATTGATTGATGCAAGCACTAATCTACATTGTTTTTCTGTTAAGTCTAGAAAATTTCCAAAATTGTGTTAAATTAAAATTTTAAATAGATTATCCTCATAATTTTAAAAATAATATGTATGATCCTACACCATGATTTTTTCATAAATAATTTTGTTCAAAATAAATCCAATAAATTATGAAATTAATACAAATAGAGTTTGATTACAAAAAAGAAAGTTTAGGGTCTCAGGCTTATCCTGAATCATTGTTTTGATGATGATCTCGGGTTCAAACCTTATGGGTAACAACATACTCTCAAATAAAGTTCCAATTATAACTATGTGTCCCACACATCATTAATGATAGCCCTATGTATCCCAAACTATGAGAAGATGTTTTTCCTAGTGAAAGAGAGGACCACCTATAAACCATTATCTTGAGTTGGTAAAGATTCTACCCATTTGGACACATGGTCCTACGCCAAGAAACTATACAAGAAACAACTAGATGGTGTGAATGGTCCCCTAAGATATATTTGACAAACTTTTGCAAATAGTTTAATAGAGAGTAATATTTATAAAGTGTCACTTGTACCAGCATGTCACAATTCAATATAGATAAAAGGTCATCTATACAAGGATCAATGCATATCAAGCTAAAGATAGTTCTATCAAATCAATACTTTAGATATTTCAAGCAACAAGTGACCTATGTTCAAGAATTAGACTAAAGACTATTCAAATAAAATTAGTTCTAATTGAGTTAGCTTTAAGTGTGAGAAGTAGAGAGTAGTACCAAACATAAAGAAACACAAATTTGATCATATTATTCATATAGAACCATATCCCTGAACATGCCTTCTTATTTTAGTTTGAAGTATCTTAACTTTTAGCCTTTATAAACTTATGAAACAATACTAAAATCTCTTCAATGAAGGTAGTTCACAATAGTGACATAAGCCTAAGGAGATAATGCTATATCTATTTCCACCCATTTCCATGTGAACCCTATAAGTAAGTATATGTGTAAACATAGTTACTTAGTATTAAAAGAACATTGGTCAGGATTTCTATGAATAAGAAACAAACAAGATAGAATAACTAAGAAGAAAATTTGCTTTATAGAGAAATTTGTTCGTAACAAGAGAAACCAATGGTTTTGGCACCAAGTACAAGAGAATATACATGTTAGTTCTACACCTAGACATGCAAATCAAGTAAAAATACAAAACAAGGGACAATCTAGAAGTGTATGAGTAAAACTAAAGGAAATGTTGTAGAAATGATTATAGAGAAGTTTTCTTAACAAGGTAGGTAATTAAGATGAATTTCCTCTTCTAGGATGAGATTTTGGATCCTCGCCTTATTATTCCTCCTTCTAAGTTCTGGAGTCAAAGGGTTGTGTTCTCCTTGTCCTCCCACATCTTCAGTTTAGATTGAAGCAAATGAATGATACCTAAAACATTTAGAATCATCCCTGACACACCATTGTCTTAAGCACATTACATGTCATTTTGTAAAGGAATAGCTTGACATGTTGTTGGCATCTAGACATGGCATGTTGCAATTGTACTTTGGGTAGTTGCATTTTTGGATATGATGCATCATTTCTCAGATACTCCATGTCTCATGTACACTGGAAACTATGGAAACAGGACATGGCATACCATTGCTCGAACTTGCCATATCTGGACAAGCTTGATTTTTATGGAGTGTCTGATGTGAGACGTGGTGTGTCATTGTTCAAACATGCCACTGTGTCTTTTATGATGACATAATGGTGAGTCATACTTCCATACACAATGTCTTTATGATATGTCTCATTTATATGAAAATGATACAACCTTCATCTTTTTAAGCTCAGAATCACGTGATTGTGATGGATTGAAGATTTGATGACTTATAGAATGTATAACATACACTACAGTTATGGAACTGAGCTAAAATATATGATACATGGAAATGTAATTAGAATGCATGAATCATGTTTCTAATCTTGCAAATCAGGGTAATTGAAGTGATAAGTGTAGGAAAGATAACACAAGTACCCATTACAAATTGTGCATGTCATTACTCTTTCACCCAAGTTATAATTTTATTAGGGGAGTGTCTGGGTTATGATATTAAGGTTAGAAATGATTTCATATTGTTGTGATATACCCTTTCTGACATTATGCATGCCTAGTTGTATGCACATGATGTAAAGAGGTTGTATCCTACTAAATACCTTATCATGCAAATGGAGGAATAAGTAAGGGCCATTGATGATAGATTTTACTAACATGAACCATATCACCGATAAATAAAAATATGCATTCCTCACTCGTGCCCAACAAAGGCATTTTGTACCAACGACTAACGTGTCAAACAATAAGCATCACACTTATAGTGTCGTTTCTCCTTTCCCAATGTGTTACATAGTAATGATAAACTACAAATCCAAGATGCCACTCACTTCCATAAGAACCAAAAATAGACAGGAACACTAAATTATTGAATGGAAAGAAACAATGAGTAGTGCATGGACCATACCTTTGAAAATTGTAATGGTGGAAAGATATATGAACTAGACCTCCCTTGTAGGGACAATACCAAGTAAGTTATTGGAAGATTTAGATTAGTTCTAGGCATTCATCATGACCTTATCTTATCATTGTAAACGTTTGGTCCTACTATCAAAATCACATAGGTTGCAATGTTTAAAGGGATGGTCCAAAAACACATAGATTAGAATATTTAAAGGGGTTGTCCAAAGACAATGGTTTCTCTTCTTATATCGGCTAGTTTTTATTTAAGCTTAGGAATGGGTATTAAGTTCCTTTATACCCAATTTTCATTCCCACTTCATCCCCTATGACATGACAATTGATCCTTTCACAAACTAAACATGTCTGAAATGAAATGAAGGTTAGAGAGTTATTTGAGGAACTTCTATTAGGTTACTTATCCAATTACAAGACAAGAAATTACTAGTCATGACATTCAACTCATAATTTCATTTGGTTAGTTGGATTTGGTGAAGATCATTCAGGCATATAAGTTGAGCAATTTGAAGATGCAATCATTTAAAAGGTTTATTTTACATTTGGCATGATATTAGGGTTCCATATTACAAAAATCAATATGATATTGTAGGGAATTCTAATTATAATACTGATGAAGCTTCCACTTGTGTGGAATTGCGTGCACCATAAAAAATCCTAAAGATAGTAAGTCTTTAGGTTTAGCCTTACTTATACTAGATTAAACACTCCACCCACTTATGCTAGGATACGTGGAAGTCTTATCGTAGTATAGTTAAGGGTCGAATCCACAGAACAACGGTCCTTTTAAGATCAACAAGATAGAAAACGTTAGAATTTCACTTAACTCCTTAACAGTTTGTATTTAGATCAAAGAGTTTGTTTGGTTGTTTAAACTAAGTACAGGTAAAGTAAAATCAAGAAAGTAAGCAAGAAGGTAAATTTAAGGTCACAAACAATATTAAGAAACCACTAGGATGTGATTGGCTTTCACCACCACTACACATGGATCAAAACATGCAACATAGTAACATAACCTGTAATAAGAGTCTAAACAGTTAGTATCTTTGTAGATTTAGTTTCCATTCAGAGAACTAACTACGAGAAGTGTGGGAATGTTACAATGCCAGCCATCCCCAAATGAATGGTCACTTACTTTGCATCATTCCCTTCGCAAAGTGTGTTCCTCGACTTATCAAGGTTGTACTTTCATACGTCAACTGATTCCATTTCATAGTATGAAAGTACAACGATGGAAGTGAGTTTACTCCACTTCTTGAAAAACACTCCTAGACACTGAAATAGATGCATGGTGGCTACATGCATCAAGAACCAACATTCAATTGAGATTCAAATCTAATAGTATAAACGTAGACAATTCATACTAAAAGATAATAGGTAACACAAGTTGGTGATCAAGCAACAAGCATTCATTAAACGATTGATGTTGAACTGAAAAGAAAGTATATCTCTATTGCAAACTTATGAATTACATTGCATGAAATGAAAACATGTGTAGCGGGGCTACTCCCCGCACCCTAGTGTATAAGACTACTCGCTCATGGCAAGAGAAAAGAAGGGGGCGAGAAGAGAGAGAGAGAGTGTCATCTCCACGAAGGAAGGAGGAAGGTTGACCCCTTGGAGAGAGAGCAACGATCTTCACACTTCGTAGCTTGTTTGATGATGAATCCTCCTCTTCCCACCTTCTTTGTCAATGAGAGAGAAAGTAGCTTGGAGATTGTGTATGGATCTCAGACCGGCAGCCTCGGGGCAGTGGATGAAGGATGGAATGGCTCTGGAGCAATAGAGGCAGCCTTTGGATGTCTGCAACTTGATATTTTGTGAGGGCCCTTCGGGTCTTATTTATAGGCTTTGAGTGGAACTCAAACAGTTTGGGAGATTTTGGCCCAAACGGTCATGAAGACCATTTGGAATCTCTCTCGGTTTGGAGACCGTTTGGACTCTCTCAGTCTGGAAATTGTTCGAGTCCTCACGGTTTGAAACCGTTTTCCTTTATTCAGTCTTGGGACCGTTTGACTTTACACGGTCTTGGGACCGTTTGGCCTTCATTCGGTCTTGGGACCGTTTGACTTTACATGGTATTGGGACCATTTGGCCTTCATTCGTCTTGGGACCGTTTAATGTCCATTCGGTCTTGGGACCATTTGGCCTTCATTCGGTCTTGGGACCGTTTGATGTCCATTCGGTCTTGGGACCGTTTGATGTGCATTCGGTCTTGGGACCGTTTGGTGTCCATTCGGTCTTGGGATCGTTTGGTGTCCATTTGGTCTTGGGATCATTTGGCTTCGAACGGTCTTGGGACCGTGTGGCTTCGAACGGTCTTGGGACCATTTGGTCTCAAACGGTCTTGGGACCGTTTGGAGCTTTTGTAATTTTTTTTTGTATTTTTGTGTAAGGAGAGAAAGGGGGAAAGTTAGTCTAATGGTATATTTACAATAAAGAGGAAAGTTAAAGATTCTATTCTAATTTATCTAAGAAAGAGTATGGAAAACTGAGAAAAACTAGTAAGATAACATCACAAAATGGGAGGTTATCACCCCCCTAACTTAGAGTCTAGCTTGTCCTCAAGCTAAATAGAGCTGAGGCATGTAATGGCGAGGCGATTTTATTTAATGAAGATTTCCATACTCCTGCTTCAATTCTGAACCAGAGATCTCCTAAAGTTTTATCAGGCTTCTGCTTGCGCTAACTCTTCCAGGTATCGGGAGTTGCTTGGTACTTAGGTTTCTTCCGTATCGCGTAGCTCGCATTGGGACCACCTTTTCCTTAATCGAATTATGTGTATGTTTTCAACTTGAATCAGTTTTATACTTCTTTAAAAAATCTACTGGGAACTAAGATAGGCATGAGGGTTGGCTAAAGGCTGATGTATAACTCCCCCTTTTAGTGGGGGAGGGTTTATCTAAAATTTTTAGGATCTCACTACTGGGTGTGACACATCTGCCTTTATGAGGGCAGCTAAATGTACCGGCCGGGCGAGTCCTTTATCAGCTTTTTCATATATTCAGAAACTTTAGGATCTCATTACCGTGTGCGACACATCTGCCTTTTTGAGGGCAGCTGAATGTACCGGCCGGGTGAGACATTTATTGGTTCTTCGTATAGGTCCTTATGCTTGGCACAACTCTCATGTTTTTATTCAACGTTCTGGCTTTTATTCTTATACTCACAGGCTTGGGAGTTAGATATTTAGGGATTTTGTTTTGGACTGCCATGCCTCTCTTTTTTTTGAAAAGAAGAAAGATGTTCTTGGATTCTTCCGACATGCACTTATTTCGGTTTTCATACTTGGTGGTCCACTTATAAGGTTCCTTGATTTGGATTTCACCTGGTTCCCTCCCGTCCTTGAGAGAAGTTTGGCTGGCTTTGGCTATGATGTTAACTTGTGGAGGGTCTGAAACAGAATTGAAGCAGAAGTATGAAAATCGAATGTGAAAGTAAATTATTAGTTCGACATTACATGCCTAAATTCTATGTCTGTTATTGCTGTTTGAGGACTACTTTGATTCTAGAATTAGCTGGGGTGACTTTTTCTTATGTACAAAAATTATTCTATCAAAGAAATTACTGAAAAAGTCTAAATGTGAAAAGAGAGATAAAAATTAATGCATAGAAAAGGAGTGAATAAGAAGAGCAGAGGGAGAAGGGTTGAAAAATGATACCTCGCCCTTGTCCAGTGTACCTCCCCCCTAACTTATCACACACTCTATCCTCAGAGTGTCAAAGTGATAGGTTGAGAAGTACATGGACAAGGGCATTAGTCTTCTGTTAGTCCTTTGTTAGCTCCATGCGTTCGGAGAATATTAGCTGTGAAATTTCCATGTAGAGCGTGGTAATCCACGTCCGTCATGTCCTCTACTAGTTTTTCAAGAACGGTGAGGGTGTACATCCAGTAGAGGATGTGGAAATCACGGTTGTGTGATTCTCAGAGCTACTGGGGACATCTGTAGCTGAAGGTTGGGCGATGAAAGTGTGCTTTATCGTACGCCCTTGTATGCTTGCTTAAAAGATTGTGTAGTTTGTTGGCACACTCCTTTGACACCTCCTTTGTTGGCGTCTTCGCTATCACGTCATACTGATTTTGATCTGGATCAAATTGGATGTCGGAACTGTTATAGATGATTGTTGTTCCTTCATGAAGATTTGTCGCCATTAACATCCAGTGCTCTGAATGAAGGAAAGGGAGCATAATGAACTTCGGAGTTGTATGCTTGAGAAAAGAGATAAGTGCCTCCATGGTTCTGAAGTTATTTAACTTGAGGAGGTCGTCCTTCATGTAAGATGATGCCATGTAAACCGTAGGATGGTTCCGTCTGAGGAGAAATTGATAAGCAGTCATTAGACTCACGGATAGGGATCCTTGTAATTGTACAGTTTCACGGAGGGTATCTACCATGACTAGAATATCGCCCGCTAGAAAAACGAGCTCATATTTCTTGACATATAGCCTTGACATGATGAGTCAGAGTTCATTTTCAGAAAGACTCTTGCAAGCGGCAAGGTCGAAGTTAGGAAATGTCGGTTCAATGGCAGGTAGGGGCACCATTTGTGTGGAAGGTTTGTTGATGGTGACCCTTGTTAATAACTCGATGTCCCCTTTGTCTTTCGCCATATTGAAATTGTAAGGGTCCCATTATCTTTTTTCGGGCACTGTGGAGGGTTGTTGTTTCTCCAACTCCTATAATGTTTACCGAAATGGCTGTTTCTGTGGACGTTGTATAGCCGAGTAGAGGTAGCGAGGGACATCGTTAGGTGCCATAGTCGGGTCCTGAAAGAACCTTCTATCACAGATGAGCTTCGTGTCATAACGTCCTCGGAGAGAGTGAAAATCTTCTGCGGCCAACTTGGTGAAGGGGATTTGTTGATTAAGCGTTTGTATGTGGCATATAGTGCAGAAAGTGCAATCCCCGGATCCTTCTTGCGTTTGAACTTATGGGTTTATGATTTGGAACCATGGTTGGTTCCAACCTTGTCGTAGTGATGGCTTTGCAGCCCAAATTAATTTTAGGAGCCGGAAAGGGATGCATCTTTCCTCCCCGGCTCCTAGACCAGCAAAATTAATGATTCCGACTTTTAGCTCACTGGTGCATAAGTTGTACACTTTGGCGTCATGAGCCTCGATGTCAATGATCATGAGCAGCCAGTGGCTGGAAACTTGGAAGGGTACTGTGATATATCGTACCTTTCATTCAATCCCCTACGCAGCCGCTCGATAGTCTTGTTATGTAAGTCCTTGTACAGTAGACTTAGAGCCAAGGCAGGTGAAGCATTGAGAACTGGCTATGGCCATTTTGAGCTTCTGTATGTTTCGATAGCGTTGGAAAGAAGGACACGGAATATTGGCATTGTCACTTTTAATTGAGGTCCAAGGATGACGCGGAAATCTTCACGTGTCAACTTATGCTTAGTCTTTATATTTGTGTAGATGATGTCCCCCCCTTCTTTGGCATCATCTATGATAGTGTTCAGGATGAAGATATCCTGGACATCTAGGGTGGAGATGGCCGCCATGTCTAGGTCGTGCATCTTCTTCGGTAGAGGTGGCAGGGGAAGCTCTTGCAGTAGTGGAAAAGAAGTCTGCTCTAGGTCGTCCATATAGTGTTGCAGAACTTCATCATTTTCGGATTCAGAATCATAATCAAGTTCATCATCTGTGTCTACACTCACTCTGTCTGATTCTTCTTGCTCTGGGGGTAAAGGCATTGATTGTTCTGGTGTAGAGTAATGATGAGCTGCTGATGTTGGTGGACTAATGTTGGTTCCTAGGATACATTGTTGGAACTCAGCAAAAGCCGCTTCTTTGGCAGCTTCCCCCACAGATCCCATGGCAGAATAGTTAAGGAATTGATCCCCATATGATATGTTAATGTTGTCAGTGTGATCATGGGATTTGGGATCTTGTCCACCTTCTTGGTGGTCTTTGTCTGCTCCCTTCTTTGAAGGTTCTGTTCCTCGACTCGTTCCCTCCCCAGCCTGTCTTGGGTCATCAGGTTTGTCATCAAAAGAGGAGGTGTCATCGTTGGAGTCAGCGGAGGAGTCAAAATCTTCTTCTTCATCTTCGTCGTCTTCTTCTTCTTCTTCTTCATCGTCTGCCTCCTTATCTTTTAATTATTTTGGCGTTGTTTTCTTGCACTGCTAGTGAAGTGCTTGTAATTCATCAAGAGCCACTTGTACATGCTCGTGTGTCTCAAGCAGTGCGTTGTGGGTTTCCTTGAGATCAGAGTATCGTGCCTCAATAGAGAGGAGTCGTGCAGAAAGGTCTGTGACTTGGGCTCGAAGGTGATTGATTTCATTATTTTACGACTCCTCTAGGCGGCTATTGAGTTGTGCAAGGGTGTTAGTGATGTCGTCCAAATGCGTGCTAAAAGCAGTTTGCTGCTGCTTAAGCTCACAAAGGCTCTTTGGCAGAGGTTGAGTCTGCGTAGAGATTCTTTTGACTTGTTGAGCCAATGTTGCTTGCTGGCTTTTCACCTCAAGCACCAACTGTGGAAATTGTTGTAGGCGGTCGTCGATGCGTTTGACTTGCGTGGCCGCTACTTCCTGTTGTTGGTTGATGCTTGAGAGGATGACAGGTAAGGCGTGGTTTTGCTCGTCGATCTTGGCGACCTATTTTGTAAGACCATGCACACAAGAAAAAATCGATTGCATTATGTTAGAAGGGTCGGTGAGGAAGTTTCAGATGGCGTCAAATTGATGTCCGAATTTCTCACCGACATTTGTAAAAGGGACCCCAGAAAAGGATGGGTGGGATGGCTGGGGTCGGGGTGGAAGGGTAGTAGTTTCTTGCGAGAGAGACACTGAATAAGGTCCCGCGAATTGCGTGGTGACTATAGATGGAGTCACCAGCGGTGTCGAGGTGGTGGTGGATGCGAAGGGTGGCAACATTCTGAGAGAAAAGGGTTGATTCCTGAATGTCGATGGGAAAGCGGTGGTGGTGGATGCGAATGAGGTGAAAGCAAGGTCGGGCGTTGATGTGAATGGGATTCCCGATGAGAAGGGGATTGAGGCAGAGGATGCGGGTGGAGGTGCGGATGTGGGGAAGGGATTTGTTGGTGGAATTATTGTGGAGACTGATGGGAGGGTGGTGGGTTGTGGAATGGTGGAGGATGGTAGCGTGGTGGGGGTGGTGGAGGAGGTAAGCTCAACATTTAGACTCATGATGAAAGAGTCTAATGATGAGGTGGTGTTGTGTTCTTCAGGGAGAGGAGGTTCTACTTCTGGATTTAGTCGTGATGTCGGCTTCCCCGACAACTGTTGTGGTTGTAAACGCCCTTTTGATGGTCATTTCACCGAGATTATTGTTATTCTAGTTGTCGGGGCGGTGATGCTATGCTCCATCTGTCCTGCTTTTACTTTCTTTTCTGCTACTTGGACTGATGCGAGGAGGTTGGTAAGCTCTTCTTCAGTGAAGAGGAGCTTATCCTTGTCATAATCTGTGAGCTCCGGTAGAGGAAGCAGCATCCTAGATGATTTTACTGTGGGACAGAAGATGTAGTGGAGCTTAGCATCTTTTTCCTTAATGATGTATGAATTATTTAACGTCTGCTCGTTGGTGAGGATATCACCCTTGATCTTCATGCATTTAGGTAGTAGTCTGTCCATCTTGAGATAATTCAAAATTGAGGTGATGTGTCCTCCGACACATACTTCCTTCCTGAGGGCGTAGGCTGTGTGCTTGTGTATCAATTGTCGTCCTATGTTGACTGGCAGCCCATTAAGGACGGACCAGAGGATGAAAAGATCAGAAATGTTAACATTTCCACCCTCTATCCTGGGAAAGAGTACGCATGTGAGGATTTTGTGTAGAGTGTGCACCAACCCAGAATGAATATTGGAGGCCTTGCAGGTCTTTGCCTCAAAGGTTGGGATCCCAGACAGGGATTTCCAGAAGATGTGCTTGTTGAACTGGGAACTGTCAATGCCTACAGCTTTGGCTTTTTCCAACTTCTCCTTGTTGTCTATAAAGATTTCATTGAGTAGGTTTTCTGTTATGACAACTTTGTTGCTGAAGAGTTTGGTGACTAGCCTGCGGTCGCCTCCGTCTCTTGATATTTCCATTATGTCCACTGCTTCTTTGTGGAGGAAGGTGAAAAATTATGTTGTTGGCTCAACATAAGAACTCTCCATGACAAAACAAAGTCTTGCGAGGTTGGCATTGTCGAGCAAGGTGAGGATTCTATCATAAATCCCCATCTTTTTCAGTACGCTGGAGCAGACATACTTTGTCAGCTTCAGCATTTTGTCAAAGGATGGAAGGGTGTGGATGAATAGGTTTGTTGGTGGTGGTGTTGTAGTGGTGATGGTGGAGAAAATAGGAATAGTGGTGGTAGCGGGAGTGGTAATGGCGGTGGTGGTAGTGGTTGATGGAATGTATCCCGCCAGGATTTGTTCCCTTGCAATGGCGGGGTGGACCTGCTTCCTTGCCTATTTCTTTGTAGGTTGTTCTTTGGCAGCTTCCTGGGCCTTCCTTTTCCCTCTTGACTTTGTAGTTGGGAAATCCTCCTCGGGGGTTGGCTCGTATACTGAGCCTTAATCACTAGAAGAAATTTCTTCCATTTCTTGATCAGACTCCTCGATTAAACACCTATTGATGCGGTCAATTTCGTTCATGACCATGAGCAGGTTGACTTTCGGTGGGACCATTCCAATCTTGTCATAGATGTATATGACTTTCTGGAGCTTGGCACGGTCCTACATCAGTTGCTCCGTTGTCCAGAACGGAGCGTCAGCGGTTCTGGTAACTTCTTTTGTGGGTGATGCCATATCTGAAAAATTAGCAGAAAATTATGTGTTAGAAGGATTTTGAATTTGCAAAGATAACCAGTTTATTTACATTATGTGTGTGTTAATGTTTTTATGTTTTAGTGGAATCCAAACGGTTTGTAAAACCAAATATTTTCAGGACCGTTTGGCTCAAAACAGTTCCAGGACCGTTTGGCTCCAAACTGTGGAAACCACGAGGAAGGTGGAACGTTGGGGTCAACGATGGTTGGGTGAAAAGGTGGTGAAAGTAGAAAAAAACGGCGGCAACGTGTGCGTCGGCGGCTAACGAGAACTTTGTCGGTGATGAAACAGTGGCGACGGCGAAAATAGGGTGGTGTGGTGACGGAGGAAATGACAATGGCAATGGTGTCGAGCTGCTGGTTCACCTTGCTGTGCGACGAGGACTCTAACAGTGAGAAACTTCGTGAAAATGCACGGGAAATATGGTGGTGTCATCAGAGATGGTGGCAGAGAGAGAAGGCATCATGAGTTGCACGGGAGCGAGAAGCGGAAGGGATGAAACAGTGCTCGCGTGAGGGTTTAGGGAGTTTGAGATTTTAGAAGAGGGAAAAGGGAGGGGTTGGGGTTATATTTATAGGATATGGGGGGTGTTACAAATTCCCAAGGGCAAACGGTTTTGAGACCGTTTGGGGTCCAAACGGTTTCAAGACCATTTGTGTTCCAAACATTTTCAAGACCATTTGGGTTCCAAACGGTTTCAAGACCGTTTGGGACCAAATGGTTTCAAGACCGTTTAGGATCAAACGGTTTCGAAATCGTGAGGTTAAGATTTAATTGGATTATATATTTTTATGTTTGTTTTGGTTATTTATGTGAATTTTTATATTTTCAGATTAAAGATGATAAACCTAAATCAAACGAAGAGGCAAAATAAAAATGGTGATACTCATATCTTGGTTTGCCTCCCAAGTAGCGCTTGGGTTTTACGTCGCTGGCCTGACGAGAATCCGGTTTGGTTATGTCGATGCTGAGGGATCGTGGATCTCGATAGTCTGTCTTGGTATTTTGTCTGCTGATGTGTAGTATCTCTTCAATCTGTGGCCATTAATGGTCCGTTCTCCCCCATTATTGTCAAGGATGATGACTGCTCCGGTGGGGTAGATGTGTTTAATTGTGAATGGTCCAGACCACTTCGTGCGGAGCTTTCCAGGAAATATCTTAAGCCTGGAATTGATGAGGAGGACCTTATCTCTGATAGTAATGTCTTTTCTCTTGAGGTGGTCATCGTGCCACATCTTGGTTTTTTCGTTATAGATTATGGCACTATGGTAGGTTGTCATTCTAAGCTCGTCAATTTCTTGTAACTAGAGTTGTCTGTATTCGCCAGTGCTTTTAAAATCAAAATTCAGTTGTTTAATGGCCCACCAGGCCTTATGTTCCAGTTCAACTGGAAAATGGCATGATTTCCCATATATTAGTCGGAACGAGTTTGTTCTAATTGGTGTTTTATAAGCTGTGAGGTAAGCCCAAAGGGCATCGGGAAGCTTGGTGGACCAATCGGTATGATGTCTATTGACTGTTTTCTCTAAAATTGCTTTCAGTTGTCCATTCGAAACTTCTACTTGGCCACTAGTTTGTGGATGGTAAGGTGTGGCGACCCTATGATTGACTCCATATTTTTTAGGAGGGCTTCGAAGCTTCGTTCCAGAAAATGGGTCCCTCCGTCGAATATGACAGTTCGGGGGACTCCGAATCTGGGGAAAATGATATCTTTAAACATCTTGATGACTGGCTTTGAATCACTGGAAACGGTGGGTATAGCTTCTACCCATTTTGAGACATAATCCACAACGACCAGTATGTAAGAAAATCCATAGGATGAGGGGAAGGGATCCATGTAGTCTATTCCCCAAACATCAACAAATTTGATTTCTTCCCACAAAGTGGGTGGCATTTCATTCCTTTTAGTTATACCGCCAGTAAGCTGACATTTGTTGCACGATCTTACAAAATCATAGGAATCTCTTACTATTGTTGGCCAAAAGAATCCCAATTGTAGAACTTTCAAAGTGGTCTTTTTCAAACTCATGTGTCCCCCAGTGGGGCCAGAATGGCAATGCTCTAAGATAGGAGTAATTTCCTCTTCTGGTATGCATCGATGGAAAAGTTTGTTTGCACATAGACGAAAAAGATAGGGTTCATCCCAGTAGTATTGTTTAGCATCATGGAGAAATTTCTTTTTATCGTGGTGAGAGGCGGAGGGGTGAATGATTCCTGTGGCCAGATAGTTCACTATGTCGGCATACAAGGGGAATCTGATGGTAATTTTCATAAGCTGGTCGTCAGGGAGGGAGTCTCAGATAGGTACATTTTCATCCTCCTATGACTCGATGCGACTTAGATGGTCAGCAACGACATTTTCCACTCTGCTCTTGTCTTTTATTTCAAGATCAAACTCTTGCAGCATCAATACCCAGCGGATGAGTCTGGGTTTGGCATCCTATTTCTGAATAAGATATTTAATGGCGGAGTGGTCTGTATATACTACAACCTTTGATGCAATTAGGTAAGAATGAAATTTTTTGAAAGCGTAGATGATGGCTAAGAATTCCTTTTCAGTGGTAGTATAATTCTTTTGTGCCTCATCTAACGTCTTAGATGCGTAGTATATTACATATGGCTTTTTATCTATTCTCTGCCCCAGCACAGCCCCTATGGCATAATCACTAGTGTCACACATTATTTCAAACGTTTGTGACCAGTCAGGTGCTCTTAGAATGGGTGCTAAGATTAGAGCATTCTTCAACGTTGTAAATCTATGCAGGCATTCCTAGTTAAAGTTGAAATCAACATCCTTAGTCAATAGTTATGTCATAGGTTTTGCTATTTTTGAGAAGTCTTTGATAAATTTTCGGTAGAACTGGCATGGCCCAAGAAGGCTCACACTCCCCTTATGTCTTTGGGCGGTGACAACTTTGAGATGACATCAATTTTTGCCTTGTCTACTTCGATTTCTCTTTCGCTTACTCGATGTCTGAGGACAACACCTTCAGTCACCATAAAGTGACATTTTTCCCAGTTTAGGATAAGGTTTGTTTCCTCGCATCTCTGTAGGACTTTACTTAGGTTGAGCAGACAGTTGTTAAAAGAATCTCCATATACTGAAAAATCGTCCATAAACACCTCCATAATTGTTTCGGTTAGTCCCGCGAAAATAGGAGTCATTCACCTTTGGAAGGTTGCGGGTGCATTGCATAGCCCGAAGGGCATCCTTCTGAAGGCGTATGTTCCAAAAGGACAAGTAAATGTCATTTTTTCTTGGTCTTCGGGGTGAATTGGGATTTGGTAAAACCCAGAATATCCGTCGAGGTAGCAGAAATTTTTTTGGTGGGCTAGCCGTTCAAGGACTTCGTCAAGGAAGGGTAAGGGAAAATGGTCTTTCCTTGTTGATTTGTTCAATTTTCTATAATATATGCACATTCTCCAACCAGTAACGGTTCTTGTAGGTACTAGTTCATTCTTATCATTTAAGACAACAGTGGTTCCCCCCTTTTTAGGGACCACTTGAACAGGACTAACCCACTGAGAGTCAGAAACTGGATAGATAATACCTGCTTTCAAGAATTTAAGAACTTCGAGGCGAACTACCTCTTTCAGATTTGGGTTCAGTTTTCTCTGGTGCTCCCTCGAGGGTTTGAATTCTTCTATCATAGGTAGTTTATGCATACATAGAGATGGGTTTATTCCTATTAGGTCAGTCATTTTGTACCCAATTGCTTTCTTGTGCTTCCTTAGTTCAGTGAGAAGCCTTTCTTCCTGGTCGTCAATCAGAGAGGAGCTAATGATAACTGGACATAATTTTTTTTCATCTAGGAAGACATGTTTGAGTCCAGCTCGTAGAGTTTTCATCTTCGGGGCTTTGGTTACTTCTGTTGTCTCTAGTATGGAGACAGATTTTAATTCTTCAAAAGAGGCTTCTGGGGCTTTTTCAGCCTGCTCCAAGTATTGCAGGTATTGCTGACTAACTCGTTGGTTGAAAATTCAGCTTCTAGATTTATTAGAGCGTCCTCTAGGGCATCTGCTGGTTCTGGATTTGCTTGCTTGAGTTGAGACATTTTATCAATAGCTTCGTGCAGAAAACCTCTTCATGGATACTGGGGCTCTTCAGGCTGTTGAAGACCCTGAATTAAACAGTTTCTTTACCCAGCCTCAAGGTAATTGTGCCAGCCTCGACATCAATTAATGCTCTAGCTGTGGCGAGGAAGGGTCTACCAAAAATTATCAGGTACCTTAGGTCTTGTTTTATATCCATGATGACGAAATCACAAGGGACATAAGAGTCCCTCCCTACTCTTACTGGAATATCTTCAATGATTCCCAGGGGTGCAGTAATGATGGAATCGACGAGCTGGATGGTCATTGTTGTAGGCAACAAGTTTGTAAACCCCAATCTTTTGCACATGGAAAATGGCATAATTGATATGTTGGCTCCTAAGTCGGCCAATCCCTTTTTACAAGATGTGTTACCAATAGATCATTGTATGCTAAAAGAGTCGGGGTCCTTCTATTTTTTTGGCATTTTATTCAGAATGATATCATAAGTGGTTTGGGCTAGCTTAACAGTTTCATGCTCCTCTATCATATATTTCTTTGACAACATGGTCTTTAGATATTTGGACTAGGTTGGTATTTCAAATAAGGTGTCGAGAAAAGGAATATCAACATAAAGTTTCTTCATTGCCTCTTTGAATTTCTGGAATCTCGAGTCTAGTCTGGTTTCCTTTAGCCTGCCAGGATAGGGTATCCTTAGCTTATATTGTGGAACCTCTGGTTCTTTGGGACCTTGTTCCTTTTCTTTCCTCTCTTCATCATCTTGACCTGAGTCTTATGTTGGGATGATTTCAGTTACATCCCCGTCTTCTTGATTAACCGAGATGGCTTTAGTGAGAGCACGACTAGACCTTGTTGTAACAACATTTAATTGTTCTTGTCTATGTTGGCCGTGTCTTAGATTTGCTTCTGGTTGGCCAGTGAAAGTACCTACTGGAGGTTTTAGCTGAGCTGCTGTCTGTGCTAATTGAGTTTCCACAGCTTTTTGCTGGGCTTGCTGGTTAGCCAGCATGGTTTGCTGTGATTGTAACATTTGCCTTATCAAGGACAGTTCATCAGTCTGCTGTGGTGGGGCATTCTTCTGTTGAAATTGAGTGAGTTGTTGTTGCCCTTGAAGTGGTTGTTTTTGAGGTGCTGGCAACTGAGGTGGCTGAGGCTGTTGTAGCTAAGTTTGTTGTAATTGCGGGTGCAGAGGAGGGTGAGTATATTGGTAGTATGCAGAGGAATTTCTTTGGTAGTTGGATCTCTGGAGATTATTTCTAAGATTTCCTTAGTTTTGG
This sequence comes from Alisma plantago-aquatica, assembly GCA_963693085.1. Classification (NCBI taxonomy): domain Eukaryota; kingdom Viridiplantae; phylum Streptophyta; class Magnoliopsida; order Alismatales; family Alismataceae; genus Alisma; species Alisma plantago-aquatica. The sequence goes on from OY856413.1 coordinate 220,723,202, forward strand.
TTGTATTTGCTTTGAAATCCATGTGGTAGTCTGTTGGAGGACCCACCTTGTGTTTGATGTTGCGGGTTAGAAGTCCCCGCAGGGTTTCCATATTGAAAGCCAAGATGATTTATCGGTTTATTTGGATTATAGTAAGCTTGTCCTGGTATGGAATGAATGGAATTTACTTGTTCTGGCATTTGATCCTCAGGGTGTTCAATGATCGGCTCATACTGCGGTTGAGGTGGTTGCAAAACCATCAGTACATTGTACAGAAGACCACATGACAATGTAGGATGATCTGATGCATACATGCCTCACAAGTTCCTGTGGCTGCTTTAGCTTGTTGGGGGTTCTTCTTTCTGTCATACTCCCCAAATGATGCTTCTAGGGCTTGTTGTTTGTTGGCTATAGTTTTCAAAGCTTCGACTATGGCTTTCATTTTTGTAGATTCTTCAGCTTTACAAACCTTTAGAACTCCTCCTGTGGTCTCCCTCCCCCAATTGGATTAGTTTTCTGCTACGAGAGTGACGATTCTCCAGGTGTCTTCATAGTTCTATCTCATAAAGTTGCCTCCAGATGAGGAATCTAAGAACTTTTTGATTTCATCACTTACTCCCCTGTAAAAAGTTTCTATGAGTTGATTTTGCGAGATTCCATGGTGAGGGCATTTCCTCAAGAGTTCTTTGAACATTTCCATGAGTCAGCCAGTGACTCTCCCGGTAGTTGAAGGAATTGGTTGATTTTCCCTCTGATTTGGTAGGTTAGTGAAGGTGGGAAGAATTTCTACAAGAACTTCTCTTCTAAGGGAGCCTAGGTGGTGATTGGATCCCCATCCAAAGAATTGTACCATCTTAGTGCTCTTCTAGACAAGGTGAAATTGAAGAGTCTAAGCATGACTGCGTCCATGGTTGTTCCAGCTTGTGGTACCATCCTGCAAAGAGCTTTGAACCTCTTCAAATGGTCCATGCAGTCATCTCCGACACTTCCAGAGAATGAGATGCCCTGCATTATTTGGATCCATTGTGTCTTAATCTCAAAATTAGGCATGTCGATGAGTGGTGGTCAGACTAGATGGTTGTCTTCATAGTTCTAGGGAATAGTGTAGTCCCATAGTTGCTTGCTTCTTACCAACAGTTGAGCAACATCTTTGGCTACTTCATTTTCAGCACGGATGCGGGCTTGCTCTTCAGCCCGTACTTCAGCTTGAACTTGGGCGCGCGTGTCGGCAATGAGTTGCGCTCGCTGGGATGCTATGGCAGCGTTGACCCTTTCCATCACTAGTGCAGCTTGGTGTTGCTCTTCGGCCATTTGTCTGGCTATTTGACGATTAAGTCTAATGCGGCGGTGGAAACTTCTCTCTACCTCATAGTCGTACTCTGGATCAGGGGAGAATCCAAGATTATGCGATGGTTTCATACACATCTTCTACCCGAGTAGAGGAAGAAACACACTTTTTAGATGATGCGGGAGATATGATGAAATCAAGAGAATATGGAGTAATATTGAAGAAAAAGTATAAAACCATAATCAACTATAAAGATGATAAATGAAATTAAAATGTTCCGTTGTCCCCGACAATGACGCCAATTTTTAATGAAGCTTTCACTTGCGTTTAGCCTTGCTTATACTAGATTAAAAACTCCACCCATGTATGCTAGGATACGTGGAAGTCTTATTGTAGTATAGTTAAGGGTCGAATCCACAGGACAACGGTCTTGTTAAGATCAACAAGATAGAAAATGTTAGAATTTCACTTATCTCCTTAACAATTGGTATTTAGATCAAAGAGTTGGTTTGGTTGTTTAAACTAAGTGCAAGTAAAGTAAAATCAAGAAAGTAAGAAAGAAGGTAAATTTAAGGTCGCAAACAATATTAAGAAACTACTAGGATGTGATCGGCTTTCACCACCACTACACATGGATCAAAACATGCAACATAGTAACATAACCTGCAATAAGAGTCTAAATAGTTAGTATCTTTGTAGATTTAGTTTTCATTCGGAGAACTAACTACGAGAAGTGTGGGAATGTTGCAATGCCAGCCATCCCCAAATGAATGGTCACTTACTTTGCATCATTCTCTTCGCAAAGTGTGTTCCTCGACTTATCAAGGTTGTACTTTCATACGTCAACTGATTCCATTTCATAGTATGAAAGTACAACGATGGAAGTGAGTTTACTCCACTTCTTGAAAAATACTCCTAGACATCGAAATAGATGCATGGTTCCTACATGCATCAAGAACCAACATTCAATCGAGATTCGAATCTAATAGTACAAACGTAGATAATTCATACTAAAAGATAATAGGTAACACAAGTTGGTGATCAAGCAACAAGCATTCATTAAATGATTGATGTTGAACTGAAAAGAAAGTATATCTCTATTGCAAACTTATGAATTACATTGCATGAAATGAAAACATGGGTAGCGGGGATACTCCCCGCACCCTAGTGTATAAGACTACTCGCTCATGGCAAGAGCAAAGAAGGGGACGAGAAGAGAGAGAGTGTGTCGTCTCCACAAAGGAGGGAGGAAGGTCGACCCCTTGGAGAGAGAGAGAGAGCAACGATCTTCACACTTCGTAGCTTGCTTGATGATGAATCCTCCTCTTCCAACCTTCTTTGTCGATGAGAGAGAAAGTAGCTTGGAGATAGAGTATGGATCTCAGACCGGCAGCCTCAGGGCAGTGGATGAAGGATGGAATGGCTCTAGAGCAATAGAGGCAGCCTTTGGACGTCTAAAACTTGATATCTTGTGAGGATCCTTCGGGTCTTATTTATAGGCTTTGAGTGGAGCTCAAACGGTTTGGGAGATTTGGGCCCAAACGGTCGTGAAGACTGTTTGGACTCTCTCTCGGTTTGGAGACCGTTTGGACTCTCTCAGTCTGGAAACCGTTCAAGTCCTCACGGTTTGAAACAGTTTGCCTTTATTCGGTCTTGGGACCGTTTGACTTTACACGGTCTTGGGACCGTTTGGCCTTCATTCGGTCTTGGAACCATTTGACTTTACACGGTCTTGGGACCATTTGGCCTTCATTCGGTCTTGGGACCGTTTGATGTCCATTCGCTCTTGGGACCGTTTGGCCTTCATTCGGTCTTGGGACCGTTTGATGTCCATTCGGTCTTGGGATCGTTTCGTGTCCATTCGGTCTTGGGAGCGTTTGGCTTCGAACGGTCTTGGGACCATGTGGCTTCGAACGGTCTTGGGACCGTTTAGAGCTTTTGTAATTTTTTTTGTACTTTTCTGTAAGGAGAGAAAGGGGAAAAGTTAGTCTAATGGTATATTTACAATATAGAGGAAAGTTAAAGATTCTATTCTAATTTATCTAAGAAAGAGTATGGAAAACTGAGGAAAACTAGTAAGATAACATCGCAAAATGGGAGGTTATCAAATACCTTGTATATGTTTCCAAAATGCACCAAAGCAAAGTAGTTTAGACACTTGGATATAAATTTATACCACCATTATTAAAATTTTAAAATCTATTATGATGCAATGTTGGTGGTGAATGTAAGGAAAAGAAAAAAAAATGGGTGAAAACATATTATATGTGACATAGAATGGAGGTAATTGGTAGACCGGGAAAAGATAATGAAAATATGATGATTTTTTTATGAATTAGGTATGGATTAAGACTGATAATATTAATGATACAACAATATTTTGGAGATAGGGAGGTTTACAAATAAGTATGTATGAATAAAAAAGGAACTTATTGCATGAACAATTACCAATGATTTTTCTATATGTTTTTCATTACTTATGATATATGAGCTACATGGATTTTATTAAACTAGACTTAAACCTATCTTTGTTTTGTGTGGGGGGGGGTACTTCAATGGTCATAAGCTTACAAAAGGACCTTTGTGAGAGTTCAATTTAACATTTGAGGTAAATATTATAAGATAAACATATATGGTCTACAATATATGCAGAACGATGATTTGTTGGAGTCCTGACTTATTTTATAGACAACATATTTAAGATGATACTCTTGGGTGTATGTCAATGATGATACCTTAGTTATCAATGCAACTAGATAAGGTGTGAAATATTTACAGTTTATATAAATGTGTTGAAGTTCCATGGTTTTAATCCCAATAGATCTTGAAAAAATCACGTGGATACTACATTACTAAATATATGAGTTTAGATCGAGTAGGAGTTAAGTCTGACGGAGCAAGATATAGATGTTTTTACTTTGCTCTAAGATTTGGGTGACAAGTGAAGTACAAGACCTTTGGGATTCAAATGAAGGTGGAAAAGTGATGGAGGTAATTGGTCTCTTATGTACTTAGATAACTCAATCAAATTCAACAATCTTTTCATATTATAATTATAGTAGTGATGTTAACTAGTAATTATTGTTGGGCCATGAAGAAAAATGGCTCAAAAACTAAGTAAAAAGGAAATGGGAACAATATAAGGATGTGTGCATATAGATTTATGATATTTTCACGAAACAAACATAAAAATTGTGTTATATACAATAAAGTAAATTTAGACTTGATAATAAAAGACATTGTGATCCTTTATAAATGAGATAATTTGTTTTGCGATTTACTAGACCATAACTATTGCAAAATTAGTCAATCTACAATCCAAATATCATTCATTGCGTTTTTCTTAGTGTTTCGTTGTATTAGATGTATGATTTTTGCTATCAAGGAAAATGTTTTTTGTTCTGTCGTTGTCTCTTATTATATTCAACTGCCTAGAATTATTTACCAAGTATGGGTTGATAGCTACACATTTGCTTGGATTTGTTAGGAATGTATGCATTACGTTACAAGTTTCAGTTATTGATATTAATCTATACTCGGGGGTTTCGACTGCTGTGGTATTCCCTATAGCGTTTATGTTATAAGCATCGAGATACAGATAGATAGTTATCGGCATTTTATATTATTCTCACTAAAACATAGGTACACTTTGTAACCAAATTAATAGCTTTTGTAGGGAGGGATTAATTATCATCGCATACAGATCTATTTTTAATGTTTGTGATATCAACTTTAGATATAATACAAGATGTTCATTATGATATCAACTAAACTTGCATTGTTTTAAAACCTTCATGCGAGAATCATCATAAAGTTCTCTCTTGCAGAAATGGAAGCAAGGATAAAATCCATGCTTATGCTTATCGAGGAAGATGCAGATACTTTTGCAAAAAAAGCAGAAATGTATTACCAGAGACGACCAGAGTTGATTGACTTTATACAAGAGACGTACAAGTGCTACAAGGCACTTGCTGAACGATACGATCATTTGTCCGGAGAATTACACAAAGCGAATAACACATTGGCGACAGTTTTTCCCGACCAGGTACATTTTGGAATAGAGGATGATGGGGAAGATGCATTTCCAACCACCTCTAAGAAGCATCCAATAAAATACACAAAAGCTGCATCTCTGCCAGCAGATGTTATTTTACCATTAAAGAATGATATCAAACCTTCATCTAATGTAAAACCACAAAAGCAATCTAGTACTGATTTGAAACTGTACAAAGATAATGCTCATGAAGAGATTGATAAACTTCAAAAAGGAATCCTAGCCCTTCAAACAGAGAAGGAATTCATCAAAAGTTCTTACGAAACAGGTATGGGGAAGTATTTTGAACTTGAGAAAAGAATCTCAGAAATGCAAGAGAAGGTTTGCAGATTAACAAACGGAGACAATTCAGATACCGTGATTGAAGATGATGAGGCTCGAGCGGTGATGGCTGTAACTGCTCTTAAATCTTGTGAAGATACCTTAGTGAATTTGCATGAGCAGAGAACGAAAACATCTGCAGAAGCTAAAACGGAATCTAAAAGAATAAAGAATGTTCGAAAGAAATTGAGGGCTCTGAAATGTCAATATAACCATACTTCACCAGAGAATCAAGACGTAGATGACAGTACAGGGGAAATCTCGAACGATGAAAGTTTGGCGGAGGAGCCATGCGATCTAAGCCATGAGAGACTAGAATTGCAATCTGTATGTGAGAAGGTCAAGAAAAACTTCAAGAAAAACTCCGAAGTATCTATCTTAGATCTTGCTGAAAAAATTGATGGCCTTGTTGGTAAGGTTGTTCAACTAGAGTCAACTGTTTCATCACAAACAGCTCAGATCCAACGACTTAGGCAAGAGACTGATGATCTTCAAAAGCAAGTACATAATCTAGAAAAAGAAAAGATGTCCTTAATTGACGATTCAAAGGATTTGACGGAGAAGCTGATAGTTGCAGAAAAGGAATTACAAAGAATTCAAGAGCTTGATAGGTGTGTTCAAGATGAAGATGACAAGATTAAGAAAAACTTCAAAGAAGCTTTCCACACCTTTAATAATCTCTCTGATAAACTTCAATCACCTAGGTGGAACGATGATAATAACAGCCTGATGGTGCAAGATGAACATATTATTAAGGTATGCAATGAAGAACGCACACAACCAGAAGTGGCAACAGGGGATATGAGTGTAAATAATAACACCGATAGTGGAGCTACAAAGATTGGCACTCTAGATGGAGAAGAACACAGGACGATTGGAAATGCTTTGACAGATGTTATGATAAAGAATACTGGAGAACATCTATCTGAGAAAGAGTGCAGCAAACCTGAACTAGAGAATTTAATGAAAAACGGAGATTCCACCATTGATTCTCAGCGTAAGAGTACCGAAACTGATAGTTCTATTGCAAACTGGCAACAATTATTTTTAATAGATAAAATGGAAGGCAGGGAGAAATTTTTACTGGCTGAGTACTCATCTATTCTTCGAATGTATAAAGAAGCTAAGAAGAAACTAACTGATTCTGAAAAGAGAAGCCAAGATCAGTTGTTTGATACCATGTCTCAAGTGAGAGATTTGAAGAACACTATCGTTATGAAAGATGAGGAAATTCGTTCTCTTCGTCAAAAACTTAAATTTGTAGAGGCAAGTTGGAATGAAAAATCCGAGTCTCATTTGCCAACAGAGACGAAGGCTACACAACTTCGTAGACTAGCTAGCTACTTATCAGAGAGCTCACGTGTACCATATACAGAACTACGAAAGCAACCAAAACTCACTATTTCAACAATTTTAGCAGGTGATAACAATCACACAGACAATGAAAAGTCACATCAAATATATGACAATCAAGATCCCTCACCTGTTGAAGAGAAATTCAGAAAGGAAATCGATGAGCTTCTCGAGGAGAACCTAGAGTTTTGGTTAAGGTTTAGTGCTTCATATCAACAGATACAAAACTATCGTATTTCTGTCCAAGATCTCCTTGATAAGGCTTCAAACTTAAGGGAGAAGAAGAAGCAAGATGGTGGAAGTAGTACATCTTCTGGATCACTTAAATCACAAGCTGCATCCCTTTATAAACAAATGAAGGAACTACATACCGATCTATCAGTATGGATAGAGCAGAATGCACTTCTAAAAAATGAGTTGCAAAGTAGATTCTCATCTCTATGCAACATTAGGGATGAGATATCAAGGATATCCGAGGAGGGGGTCAAAGATGATGCAGTTTCATTGACTGCCTATCAGGCAGCAAAATTTCAAGGAGAGGTAGTGAATATGCAGCAAGAGAACAACAAGGTTGCTGATGAGTTGCAGTTGGGATTAGACCATGTCAAAGGTTTTCAAGATGATGTCCAGAAATCCATAGTAAGACTCAACAACGTGTTTGACCTGTCTTCATCGTCATCAAAAAGTAATCAACATTTCAGAACATTGTCTAGCAAAACGAGAATACCCTTGAAAGCATTTTTGTTTGGTGTCAAAGCAAAGAAGCCGTCCATATTCTCTTGTATGAATCCAGCATTGCAGAAGCAATACAGTAATATACATGGTATTCCTCGTCCTCGTTAAGCATCTATTATCATGAGTTTTTCTACTTTCATCACGAAGTACGATGACCAATAGGGGATGCCTTTGAGGAGTTCGAGATGAGTTCCAGAGGATACAAGGAGCACAATTTTTTCAGTAGACGCCATAAATGGATGTATATTTCTGTTAAAAAAAATGACAGTTTGTGTATTAAAACTTTAATGAATTAAAGTAGGCAATAGTCAAGGTATAGGGAATAGTTAGGCAGGCATAGCTGTAACGTGATCTGAAGTTTAGCCACTAAATCAATTATTGCCTGTTGTATATATTACTTGACAAGATACAAAAATATAATAGTTATACCAATTATTGGTGCACATTAAATTTTGCCATCGTTGGTCGGTTTTAGGTAATTATAAAATGTCCTAAGGATTTCGCTGTCTCGTGACTGTACTAGGTTGCAGTAGACGCAACTTCTTACAAAAAAAACAATCTTGGTGCCTAATATTTGCTCATAAGTTTTTATTTCTAGTAAAAAATTGACCTTAGACGCAACCCAAAGTCAACTATACACATACACCATACAACATTTTCCTCCGTTATATATTAAGATCTCAATCAAGGTTAAGTTCTACAAATTAAATAGTGTTTTTTTCTTTCAAACCACCCCTCATTTTTTGCTTAAATTTGAGAAGCCCGCCTCATTTATACCGAATCCTAAACAACCCCCTCTCTTTGTTTAACCGAATTTCAGCCACCCCCTCCATTCACCTTTCCACCAACTTCGGCTAACTTTTCTTACCATTTTTTCTTTCTTTTATACTTTACCCTTCGATTCAACAAGTATTGTTTGTATTATATTATATTGTTATTATATGATATCATTTAATTATTATATCAATAAAATAGTACTATTATTACTTTTTTTGGTTGGAGTATTAATTATTACCTTAGCAGTATATGATATATTATAATTTTACTCTAAAGACCCCGTCCCACTAACTCGAAATGTCTGGACTAGTACGGGTTTGTCCATTCGTTGGTCCGACTTGGGGGCCGAATCTGGTCGTGTTTGATTATTTCGGTGTAGGTTTGGATCTTGTCATATTTTTATTTTATTTTAGCTAATATTAAAAAATTGATGGTGTTTGGGTCTGGTCGGATAGGTTCGGTCAGATCTATCTAAAATTTAGTTATTTGAGTTTGACGTTGACTCTTGTTTGGATTTGCCTGAGACATATTCAACATGAAGCCAACAAGAATAAGAGTTACACAAAATCTCGCTTGAGATGATCAAAACTTACACAAAGCAACCTGATGTAAACATCACATACAATATTACGAATAATAGCTATAATATAGTGACAAGTACCAAACATGACCAAAATAAGCTGACACAAAACAAAATAATATGACACGTGAATTAACAAAAAAATAAAAAATAGTTCCAAAGATCGTCATATTATTTTAGTCAATATTTGTAATTTCTTTTTGTGACCCGTGAATTAAAAATACCCAAAGTCAGATAGAAAATTGTACATACTCTTAATAACCCATACTTTTTTATTTAAACGGCTAGGTCAAATTTGTCAAAGTAAAATTTATGATATATTATATATCACTAAGATATTGATTAGTGTTATTTTATTAATATAATTAATAATAATATCATATATTGTTGTCTATACAATATATACAATACATATTAAATTGAGCAACAAAGTGAATTAAAAGAAAGAAAGAAAGAAGAAAGGTAACGGAAAGTAGATGGAAATTTAGATGAGGGGGTGGTTGGAATTTTTTGAAATAAGGAAGGGATTATTTAAGATTTGGTAAAAGCGAGGGGGTTTCAAAAGTTTAAGCAAATGTGAGATTTTTTTTAGAAACAACTCAATTAAATATGGGTGGACATGTTAGTTAGGTACATGTAATGTACAAGAGTCCCCATCTTGAGCACACTTGGTGATCCCGGCTAAAACCCTCATGCCAATAGTTATTAGAATCACACTCTTATTAGACAAGGGCTAACAAATCATGAAACAGTATTTAACTTGTCAAAATACTCAATGGAAGCAAACTAATATAAGAACATGTTTGCACTTGCCAATTAGCTCAGTTGGTTAAGCATGTTGTTTGTGAAGCGCATGTTGCGGGTTCGAATCTCAGCGAACTCGTTGGAGCACTACTGGAAGGGATTATAGTCCTCGGTGTAGCTGATGGTGTTCTCTCTCTCCTGCTACCTTGGACAGGGGTGAAATTCCCCACTTCCAAAAATATAAGAACATATTTGTTACTTAAACACAAAGAAGGCAAGCATACAGTTTATAACCTGACACAAAATTTTAATGTATTTGCACAACATATACTTCGTTTAATGAGGGAACCACTTTTAGGTAGGGCCGTTAATAGACCGACCTCAACACGGTAAACTTAACATGCCTAATAGTTTGTGAACCGCTATTATTTGTGAAGCGAATTGACCAGTAATTGAACACGGGTCCAGATTCACTGTTTCCGATGGTGTTCGGCCAGTTTTAACTATAAATCTACATCAAAAATTCACCACTAAATAACTAATTGGGTGTACCTACGACAAATATTAAATGCAACGCATCTAGAATAGCAATGTTGAAATAGGAAACTTGAACACATTTTTTTTATCATCCAAGCTACTCTCTTCCTGCTATACATAACATTCATATTACATATTAAATAAGAGCACTAAACCATGTCTATAATTATAGAAGTTTCATAATAAAACTCACCTAGGCATTATGTTTATACGTTAGCTAAGAAGTTTATACTTTTGAACTGGGACTACAGGTTGCGGGTTCAATACCAACATGGACCACCTAGAGGGGAAGCTTATAACAATAACTAAATGCTCTTTTTTGTGGTTGTGACAGAACTGGACATCTCCCCTTCATAATGAACAAGTATAAAAAAATTAAAAGTCTTTAGATGTAAAGCTAATAATATCAGAAGTTAATAAAGGTCAACACATGGGGTGCAAATATCATTAAATAATTGGTTAAATATAAACACGAATTTTCTGAAAGTAAGCTTGTTAACAACCAAAAACTCTTTTAGTTTAGTTTCCAGACTTGTCTACTTACATGTTTTCTCGCCAAGGAATGAGCTCCTAGAAGTGAGGTTATACATAACTAAAATATCTTCCTTGTAGTAATAGTACTTATTGTCACTAAGCCCTCAACATGAGATGGCATACTATTTGTGTCCTTACAATTTTAAATCCCCATAAGTGTAATGGATTTTAGTAATTTTAGTGCCTAGTCCACGTCTAATATATATACTATAAAAGAAACCAAAGATAAATGATGAAGGAATAAGAATGAAACCTTTTAGAAATCATCATCCTACATAACAAGGTATCAACATAACTTTTGGTTTCCAGAGATGATATAAACACCCATCAAGAGGATTATTCACATACCTAAAGGTTCAAAAGTCATCTATACAACTGCTGAACTTCACATACTTTTGATCACTTTTCCTAATTTAGTGGAAATTGAAAACTATCATTTAGATTAGCATTGTGTTTACTTTAGGGCTTCTATTTCTCATTTCAGTTTATCCTTGACCCAAACTCTAATTGAAATATTTTCCCACCAATATTAGATAGGGTTGTAGGTACACATTTTTGAAGTCTTATTACACCAGGAGATAGATCACGAGTATACCAGACAAATTGTATTCCTAATTAATATCATATTTACATACATTAAATAATAAATAAAAGTTCACATATTGGCTTGAAATATTTTTGTGTTCAATAATCATCTTTTCATAATTTGCATCCAACATGATATAACTACAGAAGTTAACTTTGTTATATACAACAACTCAATAGTTTATTTCTTAAATTATAGAATCTCAAACACCAAAAACACATTAATTTTTAGATGATAAATACAAAGTCTATCTAGTATATGTTCCTTACACATAAATATTGCAACACCCGCTCAAAAAGATCAAGATTTTCCTACTCATTCACTATTGACCATCAAGCATACAAACTTAACTCTCTGATTAGATAATAATACTCAAACAAGTTGTTATATGTTTAAGTACTTACAACTATGGTTGGTAATTCAATCGTAGATATTTTCTTAAACTAAGAAATATTAGGCATTTCATGCAATTTAGATTTTCTCAAGAGTGAGCTGACTATACATGTTCATTATGCTCTATCACGTGTCTCTTCGTAGGATATGCCACTCAAAAGATGTATGCCCATATTTCTTAAGTTGGATCCAGGTCTAAGAATATGATATCAAATATATGTCAGGGATCTTAGTTGGTGACTCACCAACTAAGCCTAAGAAATGTTCCTCCTTGATACATCATTTGTAGAAAGTATTGTCACAAGGGATAACTTTTATGTTAAGAAAAACCTCACAACTAAGAGTGATCCACCTCTAGAATTACCTTTGTGGTGGATGTGTGGGTTTGGATGGTGAGTCCCAACTATTCTGAAGATTTTGAGATTCAAATTGAATCCTAGTGTGGCAACATTAAAAAAGTGGAGAAACATGAGAAATTAAGTTCCCAATCTCCTACTCATGTTTTCATAATCTAGGAAGATTTCCCCAATATTTTTGGAACTATCATATACCTTTCAATGATTTTTGACAGAATTCTCACCCAACATAGGCTTCAATTTGATGATGTTGAAATTGTTACCAATAAAATAATCTCAAAAACATAGTAGATGGACATCATCACACCTTCACCAATCATGCCAATCATTTTCCTCAACTTTAATATCTCATTGTACTTCTCACCTTCCTCCTTCCTCGAACCAACTTCTCTCTTAAAGACTGGAGATGTGAAGTCCAATTAGAGTTTAATTTGTTGGGTTTTGGGAAAAATAAAGTATTTACACATATAATATTTAGTCCTTAAACTCTCAAGTGGGGTCCATGTGAAAAATCTAGTTTGAATAGCGGTGTGCATAGTGTACCTTAATTATGGAGATGTCTAAAGATCATACATAGATCATGGGTTAATGAGTATATCTGATTTAATCGACCTAGATAATTTGAAAAAGAGGAATGTGGGTTTGATATGTTTCTATTCTCTTGCATGAAACCTAATTGAACAAGATGAAAGCACGCAAAGTGATGCACCAATAAACGATGAATACAACTATCTTGTGGGTTGAAAGACATCATTTTGTATTAAAGTCTTTATTTTGGGTCCTATAACACCTTCTCACCACTATCTTGCCTATTGGAAATGTATTTAAAACGTAAAGAAGAGAATGTAAAATATAATTGTGTACTTTTGGTCCATCATTGGTCACTTCATATATTGTAACCATTTAGTATTTTATGGTATCCACATAGGAAAACTTGAACTATACACACACTTCATTTTAATGTAGGGGGAAACTTTCCTATCCACACATAAAGTTCTTGCTTCATCTTTGAAATTCTCTCTCTATAATGTGCTTATTGAATGAGTGCACACAAGGCTTGTGTGAATGTCATATTCGCACAGTTCTATGTGGTGACTAGGGTCTTGAAAATTTATTCAAAATGCCTAGAGAGATTGTCACTTGCACAAACATATACATGGCATGGTTTCATAACCTAAGAATAAGAATTAATTTAGTTGATTAGAATCTTGAATCAACTCAATTAACTCATGAATCAGAAACCAAATCAAATGGGTTTACAACTGGGTTTATCATATTAACTCATTAAATAAAAAAACATGCCAAAAAATCATATTAAATGTGCTACAACTATGAGTACTTTTTCTATTTGATGTAAAAAATTAATCTATTTTAAATTCACAAGTAACAAATAGTATAAACAAATAAATAGTTTTTACCCAAGCATATTAGACATTGATCAAAATGATCCTATTTATGACCAATATATAGATCTCTTGATGATGCAATGTGTGTTTATGAATATCAAAGTAGAGTTTGAATAAGAGACATGTGCTTAATATAAAATACATAATGCACATGATCATGAATATGGCAATCAAAATCACACTGATCAAAAGGCATTCTATATCAATCTCATTATATATGAGGTAAAAATTTCCATACACACCACTCCCAATCATTAGAAATACTCAAATAGGGAAGTTTATGAATACAAAATCCTATAATTCATTATGTTCCCATATTTACATCATGTACTTAAAGTCCTTTGGCTTTGAATTAACTACACTAATAACACATATTATGTTCATTTTTATCGTTATAAAAAATAGAACTATATTTTGTTAGTAAATAATATCATCAAGTTATGATCATATAATCATCCAATGATTGGATCCTCTAACATTGAAAGATTGTCCCTCACTTGTAGTAAATCCATATCATCATTTATCTAATACCTAGTAATCCAACATGGCCATTATACCTCGACTTTGATAATATTTTTTTACCATGTTTGTAATATATCTTTGTGTTGGTATGCATTTCTTCACAAATTCTAATCAGATAATTTCTCATCAGATAGATAAGAAAAGAAGTATGTTTTTGAACTCTTATTATTTTGAATTAGACCATGCAATGGATCCATTTTTGTTGCAATATAACTCTACATCATGAAAATTTCTTAAAACACCACTTCATGTATACTAGTGAAATTCTTTAATGTATACTTCCGTTTTTGCACATGAATCAACAATACACTCAATCTCTATTGTATTGACATTCTCTATCTCCTATTCAATACCTAAAATGGTATATGTTCCATGTATGAATAAAAAAAGGACACTGACTGACCTAAATCACACGAGAGCTAACATCAACTTCCTCCCCTTCTCCTTTGTGGTATGCAGACTAGAAGAGGAAGAAGATGAGGAAAGGAAGAGTAGTGGTAGAGAGATGGGAAGCATCAAGAAACTTGGCGATAACTTGACTGCATCATCTATTCCATTTGGAGTATTCCCATGGTTGATCAGATTTCGAGCTTGGGACCATGGAAGGTGGTCGCCAACCATGAGTTTTCCAGAGATGAAGATAGTTCTAAAAGGCATGGAATGGAGCTTCTCCAATTAGCTTTTAGACCTTGTTGAGTTTGTTAGAGCCCAGTAGAGCTCCAAAAGGTATTGTGGAGGAGTTTGTATCTACAATGCATGTTTCCTCTTTCTGCTTCTCTGATGTGACATGCATCCCCAACAAGCACACTAGCCAAGAGGACTAGTGATAGTGAGAGGGTGTTTCGTTTCTAAGGAGGAGTGCTTGATGTTTTTGAACTCAATGGAGGTATTAGAATATAGTGAGGACAAAGGGATGCAAGATGATTGCATTCTAGAGGAGAGCCACACAACGGTGGAAATTTTCTAGTAGACGACGCATGTAGGGCTTTGAGAGGAGAAATAAAGGAGCGGAGGATGAATCGGGTTCAAACCCTCAGATTGGATGGTTCGAAGCTGAACTAGGTGGGTTCATTAGGAAATCAATAGAAGGAACTATGCCCGTATTTGCCATGTTGCCTATCCTAGTTGGATAGAAAAGGTAAACACCTTAGAAATTCATCGTTCTTACATAAATCATAAGAAAATACATATGATATCATAATAATACAAACACGATACCGCATTTCTCACAAAATTATGTAGAACACCATGAAGCAGTAAAATTAGTTTTTTGGTGCTTATGTATCATATAAGATCAATTATATTCTTTTTATGAATAATAAATACCAAGAATGTACTAGTAACTCCTAAATATTATATATAATTCATACGATGTCAGTCATGATGATATTTGGACTTAAAATTTTATAATATGCCTAATGTATCTAATTAGGACTAATAACCCTAAGTAAAATGCAATAAATGTGTTTATATTCAATTAATTTCAAATTGGTAAAATATATGAATACCAATATATGGAACCTAATGTGGAATCAAGATATCATTTTTATGCATGGAATTCATGTTAATATGATTATAATTCATGATATACGGTATGTAACCCTAATTGGAGTCATGCATGTGACATAAGGTTAGTATGTTCACATAACAATGTGAAACATGATTATCATTTAATGAGCCATAATCTAGAAAATGACATCAGTAAGATAATTATAAGACAAGAATACAAGTAAAAATGGGAATGTCCTATTGTCTAAGAAAAAACCTAAAATGAATCATGACCATGGTTAAGATGATGAGAACCTGATCTCAATATGTGATCTTATCTTAATCAGAGTTTTACCAAGAGTGTTAGTTGATTCCAAGAATACGTGGATTAGGTTTATCATTCATCAAGGTTCACTTTACCTCTTACTTGGCCTACTATGTAGTATGGTTGTATTATATGTGTATAAAATACTTGGTATATGATATTGGATGAAATAACTATTCTTGTATGATACCTTGCTTGATTTTCTATATATATAGTCTTGAACACATGAAAAATAATATATATGTTCCATTATTTCCAAACACTTCAACTCTTTTTTGGTAAAGTGTTGGACAGTGAAGTACTTCAACTCTTTGGTAGTAAATTACTTGAAGTGATCCAACTCTTTGGTAGGGAATGACATTGTATAATGATCCAACTCCTTGACAGTACATCATAAGGCCTTAATACATTCAACTCTCAAGTAGTAAATGCATGGATGATATAATGGAAAATATGCCTAAAATATGTGTCCTCTTTTGTTAATAAACATCTTTGTTCAAGTATGTTTTTCTTACTTTTATTACTACCAAGTATTAGTTTTATCTTATTGTCATGTCATAGTATTAGAGAGGTATATGAATCACATACAGTGCAATATTTTAGTATATTGTGCTAATGTAACCACTTAAAATCTCTATTCTAGGTATTTGGATATATGATCTTAAAGATCTTAATAGTTGAGTGTTGTGTTGCAAGATGATGTATAGGTGGGCATATTGTCTAGAAAATCATGTTATAGATGTAGTATGTGGCTATGTAAAATTTTGTTATTCAATACGTAGTCTCAACAATTGTAATAGTTATTTTTCATAAGTATATGTTGAATGATGAGCTTGTGGTTATGGTTTATTTTTGTTCATGTGCATTGTGCATGTGATACTTTGGCTTCCTTAGACTTCCTCTGATTTTCTTTTGTTTGGCCTAGTATGTGAGTTTGAATTGGTATTCTCACTAAGGTGAGGGTTTAAATTTGGACGTCACAAATTTGGCTAAGGAATTGAAAACTCAGGGATGTCATAGGTGGTATCAGAGTATGAACAATAGTAAATCCTAGATATTTCTCATTATCAACTCATATTAAACAAACATTGAATTTGAAAACCATTAGGGTTAGATTAGTCATCTTTTAAAGACTATATCTAACCTAGCCTCTAGGCTAGAACCTAGATGTCTAAGAACTAGCTCTAGACTGGTGCTTGTTGTAACAACCCTCTCCCCCTATTGTCCCCTATTCAGGCTACCGAGAGGGCAAGGGCCATTTCATATTTACAAGATCGAGGTTTAGCAATTAACCAAAAATAATTATAAATTTCACTAAATCTAAAAGAGTTAATAACTTGATGAAGATAGATTCTCCGCTAAGGAGGTAGTATGAAAAGGGAAATCTATTGTTTGCAACATGAAATAAAAACTATATATCTAATTTCTTCAGGGTAGTTTTAAGCATCTTTCCTTTTGGTGTCTTCTTCTCTAGAATTCCAGTTTGCATATTAACAGCAGTTTAACCTCAAACACCATGAAACAAAAACACGGTTTAGTATATCGAGATATACTGGTATGTGGAGGAACAAAATATATGCATGTAGGTGTAACAACATACTCATCCATAGCAACACTTATGTTTACAAAATTGAACATGCATTTTGTTTCTAACTTCTCAACTCTTGATCACTCAGTCTCTGTGGTACACTCATTCACCGGAGTACTCTTTGTGGGTCACCCTCTCACTAGGGTTTTGTACTTGCAGTGAACTTCTCATAACCTTCCCATTCTTAGGCTTGCTTTGTTATGGCCTTCCTTTCCTGACTTTGCCTCATAATGACCATCCTATCCTGACTTGGTCTTATTGGTGATCTTCCTATCCTGACTTGATCACTCGTCATTGTAATAACATTTCATATATCCCACATGTATCACTTAAGTCTGCCAGAGATAGTATAGTTGAGCAAGTAATACTTATATAATGTGATACTCATAGGGACCTTATAGATTGCAAGAAGTAAATAAACAACCAACAATTTAATTGCAATCATTTGGCAAACTTTATAAAATCATGAAAGTCATTTAAGGCAAGTAGTCATAGGTGTTGTTACATACCCTTCTCAAGAATTACTTAAAGTCCAAGTAAACATGTGCAGTTGAAATCAAGCAAGTAATCACCCTAAAATTAATGCATAACACCCAAGTATTACTATTTTATCCCTAAACTATCATTAAGGCTAACTTGGGTTCCAAGTTAGGCTTTTGGGGTCAAATTAGGGATTCATTAAGCTTTTGGATTCCCAAACCCTAATAATCACATTCTAATGTTTTTAACTTACAAATCGTAATTTTTCTATTATATTATTCCTTAATCTCAAATTAAGTCTGAGATGTCCTTTTTATCCAAAAAGATTAAACTTTATCCATCTAAGTCATTTAAAGAAATTATGATCAATAAAAATAAGAAATTAGGGTCTCCATGCTTTAAATACATTAAAGTTAACAAATATAGGTACTTTTGGAATTTGGCGTGGAATTAGGTCTTGAATACAATTTTAATGGATTACTTGCATTTTTGTGATCAATTTTCATATATTACTTGCCATATTTGAATAACCCTCCAATTTACTATGATTTTTAGAAGTTAATTCATTTTTTTAGCCAATCATAGGCCGCCACCTCAGCGGCTGACTTGGTGATGGCAACGCGGAGCGGGACACTAGGTAAGGGCCTGCACTCACATGGCTTGCTTGAGATATGTGGAAAAAGGACAAAGAAAAGACAATACTAACTGTAACCTTAAAGAACGAGTGTCGAGGGAAGAGTGGTAATTTCCCCAAAGGTTACGTTCAACCTTGGCTCGTCTCCTCTCATGTGAGAAAGTGGTCAATTTGATAGTTGACTTCAAGATCCTAACCTTATGAGAGACCACCGAGGGTACTGGGTCCTTCTCCTTAATTGGATGAAGCTATGGATGCCTTCAATTGATCAGGAGAAGGTCAGAGTAGAGAGGGTGGTGAAGATGAATCTCCAGCGAGGTTCAGGTTGGGGATAGAGGTGAAGGATGGGGCTAGCACTCGAATTGTAGGTAGGAACTTCTATGTTAGGTCTTGCAAAGTTTCATGAATGAGTTTGTAGCCTCATAAGGGATGGATATCCCTATCTATATCCTTGGATATGAAGGTTGTAGGTAGGAACTTCTATGTTAGGTCTCGCAAAGTTTCATGAAGGAGTTTGTAGCCTCATAGGGGATTGATATCCCTATCTATATCCTTGGCTATGAAGGTAGGGTTCCCATCTAGTTTGTGAAGGGAAAACCCATAGTGTCCTACCAAAGTAGGTAAAACCTAGGATAGGTGGATGTGCATTACTCTCATGAATCCATTGGAATGGTTTCTAGATTTTCAGATGGGTCAGGGTGTGAGAAAAATGAAAAAGGAAAAACATCTATACCATGCTCTGACTTTCCTTCCTCGTGTGAGGTAGATGATGATTCAGTCATCATTGGATCATAATCCAGTGGATGCCATGCCATGTGAATTAATCAAAGGGGTCATGTATGGTATCCCTATTCTGATAATATGTGACATTTAATACATATTTCCTTTAATTCTTTCACTTTAGGAAATCTAGTTTAATTCATATCTCTATCCTTTTAATCTCGAATTTTAAAGGAAAGTCTTCAACACTTATATATAGTTGTGGGTGAGATTTGAGACTAAAATATAAAAGTTTAAGATACGTTTCTTTTTCTCCAAGTCTCCCTTTTATTTCATTTTTAAGGCATTAAATAAATTCTTTTCTCTTCATAACTTAGCATGATTTCTTATTTTGATAACTTTTCTCATTAAATACAATATGGAACTGAAACTATAAGGAGTGCGGGATCACCCCCTTACTAAAACTTTGATTTGAAGAATTAACATCCATTCTGAATATACTCAAATGTATGTTGGAATAGGTATAAATTTTCCAAATTTGTTATGATGGTATGCTAATGTCCATAGGAAAAAGAGAATGAATAGTCATAGGTGAATTGCTCAACATTGAATAATATGGGATACATCATACCTCAACTTTAGAGTCTAAATAGTTCAAATCAGTCCTAGATCCAAGCCTAGGCCTCCAAAGAACCTCTAGGGAAGGTGGACAAGTCCAATAAGTAAGGTTCCCAAGCTTAGAGAGGTTGGTTTCTCCAACAAAGCTCCTATCTCGAGCAAGAAGCACCTTCTCCACTTTAGAGGTGAAAACCTTAACAAAAGGACATGGAGATGAGGTGTTTATGAGTTCTAGGTGGGGTTTCACTGGAGGAAGGTGGAAGGAAGACTAACAACATGAAAATAGGGAAGGAAAGGAGGATCCTTACTAGTTTTGGTTGAAATCATCAAGGAGGATCTTAAGAAATTCTAAATAGAGAAATTTAGAACCCTAGGACCCTTCTTCACCAAGGTAGGAACCTCCTTTTACCTTGGGACAACACCTTCATGGCAAAACAGAGTAGGAATGATGCTCTAAGCTAGAGGAAATAAAGGAGAGCAAGAGTTTTCGAATTTAGAGTTGGGAAGGGGTAGATATGGCTCTATAAAGAAAGAGGTCAAGTATGAGGTTTCAAGTTACTTTGCATGTGTCCAATGCTAAGGGTGCCTATGGACATGCAAACCTTTATGGATAAGGAAGAAGTCAAACATGAGGTGTCCATGGAGCCTTCCATGTGTCCTTAGCCTATGGATTTCATGGCCATGCAAGAGGACAGCTCACAGATGCTTCTTGAATATCAAATGTCGGTTTATGGACACTTATAGGACATCCCAACCGACCGCCAATCAAAGAAATAACCCCATTGGTTGATAGCTTCTCAAGATAAGCTCATTTATATAGAGAGTAATCCCTAAAATGCCCTTGGAAAGAAACACCTTCAAACCAAGGTGCAACTAGGCACCGTATGGTTCAAAAACTCAAGAATGATAAGGGAATATATAAGGATTATAATGCATGTGAAAATTTGTTAAGAAAACCTCCCTGTTGGGTAAATTGCAGAAAAGTCCAGAATGTACCTAAAATTGTATAACTAGCACAAACAACATCCAAATTGGACCAAACTTCGTCCACAAGTTATCTTTGATGTGTTGAATATTAATTTTCCATTATTTCCATATTTTGAAGTTATATAATCAAATTATTCATTACTTATACCTTTTACTCGTTTTCTTTTTATGAGATATGTCATATGGCCTATTAACGACCCATTTCTAAATAATTCATCTAATTAAGTTCCCTATCTTCATATTACCACCAAAATGAGTTATGTTGCATATTTTATGTATCCATTATAAACCTAAGATTAATGTTAGAACATTAGGTTATATTAAGGTGATCTATACATGCATTAGATCATTGGGGTTACACTAAACATCTATTTAGGTCTAACCTTCAACCTTGTTTGGCTAAGTTCAAAAATGTCAACTTCCAGGGTAGGGTCTGAGATCTAGTATGTTACAGAAACCTAACCATTAGTTGCCTTCAATATCATTTTTCTAAAAAATTCCACATAATTCCTTATGTAGTTTACGAATTATCCATTACTTTTAGTAATTCATTTATTATTAGGATTTTCTCTTCTTTCCCTACACAAATGAATTATTGAAAATAGTGAAACCACATAAATAATTGCAAAGGGGGATTTGAAATTAAACCCATAATTTTAAAACAAAGCATACCAAGCTTTCTAATATATCTTTAATAATCAAATAATTAAATTTCAATTATGCAAATACATGTGAAAACCCATGTCATAACATCCTTTTCCTCGTATAAGAATTTTGTCCTCAAAATTGAACTAATCATACAAAAAGTTCAGGATGAGACTTTTCCATGTTCATCTTCAGCTCCCAGAACTCGGGCTTTAATTGCTCCTGGTTCAACGGAGGTCAGAGGAAAAGCCAGTTCTCATCCCCAATTTAGAAGATAGTTGGAAAGCGTAAACTCTAGTCGAGTACGAGAGCATATACTCTTGATACGTCAACTAATAAAGCATCAAATACAGGTTTCAAGTTTGTTGGTACTTTGTCTCTTGCTCCTGTGTTTGAAACTACTCTACTCCTATGTCTCTTACTCCAGACCTCCGAAAACATCATCGTATCCAGGCGCATAGGAGACTACTAATACTACTACTCTTGGGAAAGATGATAAAGAATCTTCAATGCCAACTCTAGGTTAATAGTATGAATCATCTCACCCACCACTATCTGCTCTTAGTCTTGGGTCTGAGATGTAGGGTATAGTCGATACTAAAAATCCAGGCTACAACTAAAGTGATGTATCAATCCCAAGTTTGCAAGCGTAAACTAAACTCCTGGTGATTCACTTGAAAATCAAATGTTCTATTCTTCTTATTCATCTGATAAGTGGCTTAAGAATTAGTCTCAAGAGTGATTCAAATACCCAATTTTTTATTTAAGAAAAAGAATTCATAAAAGTGACGACTGTGAAAAAAGAAAGAATCAAGAATGCTTTCTCATTGTATACTTTGAATCAGCATCGCATCGACCATCCCAGGTAAATGGATTCTAGAGCCTCTCGTGTAAAAGAAACTGATTGACTATGCTTTCCTGACCTACGTTTTGTTTTATTCTACTATTGGCTCAACTCTCTCTTCCCACACCAATTCCTCCTTTGTGGGACGACATGGATTTTTTTATTGGCTTCATCCTTGCCGTGGTGCTTCTGAAGAACCTTTACCATCTATATCTTTTTATTCATGAGATCTTTCACCATGTTATCCAATATCCTCATAGGTGACTCAAGGTATATCAACCTTCCTTGGAGTTCTATTGGTTCAATGTTCAACACATGGACATGATCCTTCACATAGCGCTTCAGATTGGACACATGGAATACATCATTGGTGCACTTCTCCTTGGCTTGGGTCAAACCTAACCAATTGGGTTTGGTTAGATGTGGCCCTATGGCTCAAACATACTTGGATCTTTCGAATTTATAATGGGTGTAGTCTAACACACTCACTCAAACTAGTTCTACTTCACCCGCAAGCAAATGGGGTCGTGTTGTAGTATAGGCAAGTGGCAAGATAAGGGTCGATCTATAAGGAGAGAGGGGGAACTAGATCTAGATTAGTGTGGGATACGTTCCTAAAGAGGAGATTAGGGCTTTTATGATTTAATCTTGATTTGGATTGATTATGCTAAGATTCAAGCAATTGAACAATCATGGAACCAAGACAAGCAAAAACCCTAGTTTTTATCAAGTGTGAAATTTATCAAGTGACCAAGATCATGAAAAGTAACTCCTCTGTGGTTGTGTAGTTTCTCTGAGTCTCATCAAGGGTTTTATTTGCATCGTAGATCACATGTGGAATTTGGCCAATCCTTTGGTCCAATAATACTCCCACTACCATATCTGAAGCATCGACCATGATCTCAAATGGAAAAGAGAAATCTGGGGGTTGCTTGATAGTAGCAGAAACCAACTTGTTCTTTAAATGGTTGAAGGCTTCAATGCATTTGTCATCAAAACTAAACTCAACATCTTTTTCAAGAAAATAACACAACAGTCTTGAAATCTTGCTAAAATCCTTGATGAAATGGAGATAGAAACATGCATGTCCCAAGATGAACAAACATGTCTAATAGTGGAATGAATGGTAAGAGTATAAATGAGTCCACTTTGTCCTTGTCAACTTCAATTCTAGATTTTGAAACTCTATGTCTCAATGTTATGCCTTCGGTAACCTTGAAATGGCTTTTCTCCCAAGATAGTACCAAAGGGACCTTGACACATCTTTCAAGAATGACTGTGAGATGGAGCAAACAATCATCAAAAGTCTTACAAAACATTTCGAAATCATCCATAAAGACTTCAAGAGATAAATCCAACATATCCTCAAAGTTTGATGTCACACATCTTTAGAAGGTGGAAGGGGAATTCCAAAGCCCAAAAGGCATTCTTATATAGGAAAAGGTCCCACTTGGACATCTGAATGTTGTTTTCTCTTGGTTAGTGGGATGAAATTCTACTTGGAAATAACCTGATTAACCATAAAGGAAGCAATAGAAACTTTGTCCTACAAGCCTCTCTAAGATTTGATCAATGAATGGGAGCAGGAAATGGTCAATCTTCATCTTCTCATTCCACTTCCTATAATCAACACACATTTTCTATTTGGATTGCTCCCCCATGGGAACCAATCCTCCATCTTCATTTTCAACCACGGTGATCCCACCCTTCTTGGGCACAACTTGGATGGTACTCACCCAAGAATTGTCAAAAATGGGATAGATGATCCCAACATCCAACAACTTCACAACCTCCTGTGTTAAAACTCTTTCCTCTTTGGGATTAACCTCCTTGGCATTTGGTAGGTTGGCCTTGCATCATCCTCAAGATACATTCTATGGACACAAATGGAGGAGTCAACACCCCTCAAATCAGCAATAGACCACCATATGGCCTGGATGTTTCTCTTGACACATCAATAAGAGTGTATTCTTATTCAAGGGAAAGAATAGAAGATATGATCACCAGAAGGTTGTCATTTGAACATGTAAATGTGTACTTTAGGCCTTCAGGAAGAGACTTGAGTTGAAAAAGGTAGTTCTTCAATGGAGTTCTGTAAAGGTTTTTTAGAAATGGAATGGAGATCCTCACTTGTAGATACCAATGCGAGTTCATCTTCCTCACCATCATCATCATCTGGAAACTCCAAAATAGGCTCTAGACCTCTACCCTGGTTGGCAGTCTGGATCCATGTAGGTAGGCATTCTTCTACAATCTCCTCAAGGCAATCAATAAGATAGCAATCTTATTCCGTATCACCTATCACCTTAGCTTTAGTAGAAGCTTTGAAGATGTTCAATTGAATCTTCATGTGCATGAATGTCACATATATGGTGTTGTTCTCACATGAATCACTACATTAGCTATAGTTAGGACGGTCTCCCCAAGAAAATAGGTATCTTCCTTGAGTCCTTCTCCATGCAAGCACAATAAAATCAACATGAAATAATGTGGAGGTGTCATCATGAAGCCTCACCAACACATCATCAACTCACCCTCGAGGCATCTATATAGAAGGCTTTTCCAATTGTAAGGTGTAGTTATCCGAACCTAATTTCCCCATTTTCAATTCAACATACACATCATACAACATTAGATTCACACTAAAACCTAAGTAAAAAAGAGCTTAGTCTATGTGGTGTGCTCCAATGTAGCAAGGAATGATGGGCGCATTGGGATCTTTCCTCTTCTTTGGTGCGGCATGTTGTAGAATGGAACTCACCTACTTATTGAGCTTGATTCCCCTTGGTGTTCTTCCAGTGGTACCTCTATTGAAGGTGCATAGGTCCCATAAGAACTTTGTGTAATATGGAATTTGCCTGATGGCATTTAGAAAAGGGATATTGATCCTTACTTGTTTAAATGTCTCTATGATGTCCTCATGTGTTTCTTATTTCTTTTCTTGGTGGATGGTTCTTCAAGTGCATCAGGGAAGGGAGGAAGTTGTGCACCTGAATGTCTCACATCAATAGATTGTCATGCAACTTCACAAGAATCATAGTATCAACACCCTAAATCACAAAATCAACCTGGTTTCCTATCAAGTATCATCACACTGAATCTCGGTATCATTGCCTTGAATCATGGTACCAACTCTACCTTTAATGGATGATCCATCAACTACTGTGTCCCTTGGCTTCTCCAACATCCTCCCACTTCTCAATATAGTCACAATCTTCACTTGCTCCTGGGTAGAAGAGGGGGGTGCTTGTGGTGGTATTCTAATCCTTGAGGAGGTGGTGGCCTTCGGTGTGGGGGATTTGGGTTTTGGAGAATGAATTCCAGTTGGGATGAAGGTTGTTGTGGATTGGGTGATATTATGGAGGGGGTTGTTGGTATGAATGCGGTGGAGGTGGAGTGTAGTGGTAATTGAATGGAGGTTGTGGAGGTGGAGGAGTATAGGAATTTTGGGGTCCATGATATTGTTTCAGAGTGGGTACTTTCCCTTGTGGTGGGACATAGGATCCTTGAGGAGTGCTCATAGAACCACCATCATTGATCATGTTAGCCATGTATTGGGAAGGGAGTCTTCCCTCCTCACAATTGGCAAGTGAAAGAGAGATTTGATCTATCCTTTGCTCAAGGCGGCTAATTGTTTGCCCATGGTAGGACACATCCTTCTTCGCACCATCAAGGCTCCTTAGCCTTCCAAGAATTTCATCTTCAAATATTAAGTTACACCTTAGCCCCTAGTTCTGTCTTGGTTGCACTTTCCCTTCTTCACCTTGTTGCTTCCATGAAAAATTCAGGTGATTCCTCCATTCTAGAGTACATGAGTTAGACATAGGGCCTTGGTTGTTCCTGTTCCTAAAATATTTCAAGTCTTAAACTTCTTAACAAATAGCCTCCACATAGTTGGTGGAGTGTCTAGAAGAGCCTCCCACTTGCCTCTTCATCAAGTTCATCATGTCAATAAGGATCTTCATCATTTGAGGATTTTTGTCATCTCTAACTGGAGATGGAGGAGGAGGAGGAGGAGCCCAATTCCTGTCACAATGTACTCCCATGCTTGAAGATTGATGGCATGAATTCTCAACTAGGTTCTCAAAGAGTGGTCATGACTCTTCTGGGGGCTTGTCCATGAAGGTTTCACCGTAAGAGGAATCAACCACCATTTGACATAGTTTAGAAAGCCGGTGTAGAAGGATTGCACAAGTTTCTAGATAGGAACATTATGGTGGGGGCAATGTCTCAGAATTTTCTAGAGTCTTTCCCAAGTCTCATGAAACATTTCATTCTCCTTTTGAGTGAATGAGGTGATGTACCTCCTCATTTGGGTCATCTTTAAGATGGTGTAGAGTTCAAGAACTTATTCTTCACTTCCATCCAAGTAACTAGTTTTGACTTCTACAAATACCATTCCTTGGCTTTCTCCTTGAGTGATAATGGGAAGAGGGTTCTTTGTATGAATCATCAGTCACTACAGGAGTGCAGAAAGTGGAACATGTCTTCAAAAAAGATTCAACATGGTTGTATGGATTTTCATTCTCCATCTCATAGAAGGTGGGAAGAGTTCAAGGAGGGCTGGTGGAATGGAAAACTGCTGACCCAACATTTGGTCAACAAGGGGGAAATGGGGGAGGTGTAGTTCCTTGGAGTGAAGTATTCATGGAGAGGGTAGTTGGGTGATGATTGAGCATCTTCCCCCTCTTGATGTTGATCATCCCCATATCCCATTTTAGTCTCTTGGTGTTGCTTGCATTGGTGTTGATGTCTCCTTCTACCTATCTCAGGATCAAAAGGAACTAAGTCAGTAGAAGTTGAGCATCGTCCAAGCATGCACACCTATCAACTTCACAAGGAACAAATAAGCAACAAGAACTAAGTTAGAATACAAGTATACAAAAGTAAACAAAAAAAATAATAGCAACGGTGAGGGAAGTAGGAAACTAGATAGGTCGAGCACCTCTAATCCCCGACAACATCACTATAAATCTTGGTGTGCTTCCCCTTGCCTTTGGTTACACCTAACCAATTGGGTTCAATTAGATGCGGCCGTAGGGATCAAACACACTTGGATCTTTCAAATTTGTAATGGACCTAGTATAACACATTCATTCAAACCAGTCACACTTCACCTGTAAGGGCATGGGGTTGTTCTGTAGTATACACAAGAGGTAAGATAAGGGTCGATTCGTAGGGATAGAGGGGGCACTAGAGCTAGGTTAGTGTGGGATACATCCTAAAGTGGAGATTTGGATTTTTAGGGTTTAATCTTGATTTGTATTGATTACACTAAGATGCAAGCAATTGAACAAGAAAATAAACATGAAAATCAAAAACCCTAGTTTAATCCTAAACAAGCAATTATCATTAACAAAGAAGGCAACTACTAAAGCAAGATCACATGATTACACTAGAGTAACAATTACAACACCAAAAAAATTACAAATCTAAATTACCACTATCTAGATTGAACAAATACAAATAAGAACTAACTATCGTAGCAAGGATTAACTACCAAAAACAAAGCAATTGACTAAGGAGCAATCAGGCTAAGAAACTAAGCAAGCATGAACTAACAAGAAAGCGAGATGAGTTTTAAGAGAGTTATGGGAAGAGTGGGCTGTTTGGGGAATGATACTAAGATATTAGTTGGGAGTGGGAACTTTTCATGCAAAACCTAACTATTCATTCTAGATTGATAAGCCAAACAAGTTGTCAAATGCAAGAAAATCACCCTAGACTATTGGTTGGTCATGGATAAAATAGAGTGTGGGAAGGGGAACAACACCCTTGCACACCCTATCTAGCCTTATGAGGCTCAATTGGACCGAGGTTAGGTGGGATTTAAATTCGATTTGGATAATCTAAGTTTCTAGGATAGGAATGTTTAGTGTAATTGGGAGCCAAAGGTAGGAATGGGGAGTAGAGGTAAGGGTATTTCACCTCACATTACTCACCATCTAGCTTTAAGAAAACTCCTAGGCAATTAAACTAAGCAATCCTATATAGCTACTTAGATCTTGCACCTAGGTGTAGGATAAGGGCTATATGTGTGGTAAGATGGGATGCTAGATAGGGATCTACTAGTTGGACTTAGTATCAATTCCCAAAATAGTCTCATGTATGCTATTTTCTCCTAGACTTAAGTGGTTTCAGCATAAAACCACAAGAAATTCATATTTTTAGACACAAACCACAAGTAGAAACATGGGAAGTAAGATATAAGTAGAAAGGAATTATCATGGAATGAAAATATAGAGCTTTACAAGGTAAATTCCCCCAATATGGTATCAAAGTATCATTTTACCCCCAAACAGCCCACCAAGGGGGCTTAGCTAGGCATAAAACAAGAAAAAGAAGAGAAAGAAGGAGTAGAGCAGTGTTGGGCCATACAACGTGGTGAAGACTCCTCCTTCTTCACCTCTAAGATGTTGTATCACAAGCTACTTCCTCCAAGGTGGGTATATGGCATGGAAGTATGAGGTTTGGTGGTGGAAACCCTAGAAAACTAGGGTTTTTAGGTAGTGGAAGGTGGAAATGGAGTAAGGGGTGGATGAAGTGAGAACTCTTGAATGCTAAGTAAGGCCACAATAAAGTATAACCTTCATTCTATGTATGTCACTCTAGTATACAAAGGTGTTGGGGAAGCACTAGGGTAAGTGGGGGCAATGTTAGAAATTCAGTGGAAAAATAGGTTAGGGTTGGGTAGTCACCACAGCCGTGGTGGATGGGCATGGTCAAGGTGGAGGTGGAGTCTTGGAGTCCAAGTGGAAATGACCACTTTGGGGACCATGACTGTGGTAAGTAACAAGCGACATGAGTGTGGCATAGAGCACAGACGTGGTGGATAAAGGTGGTTGTAGTTATTCTGTTGAGGGAGGTCATTGTTGATGTTGTATATCATGGGCATGGTGAGCTCCATGACCGAGGTGGATTTGAAGGTCCACTACCATGATGATGGCCATGACCATGTTGGTTGGAGTCCTAGTCTTTGTAGAAGCTCTTCACCACGGTCGTGGCAGCTGCCACAAGCAAGGTGGGTCTTCAATGCCATAGACATTTGGAGGCCACATCGTGGTGAATCCTTGATTTCCTTGACGTCGTTACTGTAATTTTTGATGATTTGGACACAACCATGGCATAGTACCATGACGTTGTGAGGGCTCATGTTTTCAACTTTGCTCTTAGCTCCTCCAAATGGGTGCTTTTTTGGACCAGTTTTTGCCTATTCAATGCATGCTTGTGGAAGATCTGGGTCCAATATTGGGGTGTAGAAACCCAAAGATCCTCTTATTCACTCTCCTGTACATCCAATGTATGTACAAGACATTAAAAACACACATAAAAAGAATCCATAAGTGCATTTGACATGAAATTATTTGTTAGGGGAATAACTTGCGTTCTAACAATGTGATAAAAGTGCAAAAAGGCACAAGATGGATCCCTAAAATAGGGTTTCATCAATCATGCATCATGTTGTACTATGGAGCTAAAGATAGATAATAAGTGGTGTTGCCAGTTCATTCTAAAATCTCAAACATATGCATGTATCGAAGACTTAATTTTCCTCTATTTTTAGCTATAGCTCAGAGGGGTCAGATTTTCAAAAACATATGGTCACCCGCAGTAAAGTGCAAATCTTCCGCTTTGCATCAGCATATGACTTCTGTCAATCATGTGTTCTCTTCAGCCTTTGCTTGATCAAAGAAAACTTGTCAACATATAATTGTAGTTCTTCTGACCTAAGCAAGTCCTTTCACTGACATCATCCCAATTGAGTGGTGACTGACATGCCCTCCCATTAAGATCTTCATATAGAGGCATCCCTATACTGACTTGGTAACTATTGTTATAGGCAAACTCAACTAAGGATAGGTATTAATCCCATGATCCACCACAATCAAGCACACATGCTCTCTTCTAAGGTTTGGGTTGTTCTTTCCAATTGTCCATCAGTCTAAGGGCGATGAGCTATGTTGAATTTCAATCTTGTACCGAGTTCCTCTTGAACTTGTTTGCATAACTTTGAAGTGAAATTGGGGTCACAATCAAAGATAATTGAACTCATAACACCATGCAAACAAACTATATTTCTAATGTAAATATCATCTAAGTCTAACACCTTGGAAGTGGTCTTCATGGCAAGGAAGTATGTTGACTTGGTTAGGCAGTACACCACAACCCATATTGCATCATGACCTTTTCTTGTCTTGGGAAGACCCACCACAAAATTCATGGTGATCTGGTGCCACGTCCACTCAGGAATCTCAATAGATTGTAGTAACCCACCGAGTTGCTGGTGAATAGCCTTCATTATCTGGTACATGAGACGACTAGCCACATACAAAACTATGTCTTTTCATTCCTGACCACCAAAAGTATCATTGCAGGTCATGAAACATCTTAGCAGTGCCAGGGTGCATAATGTATCCATTGGCCTCTTGCAAGATATGAGTCTTCAAAGGGGAATCCTCAAGAACCCAAATATGACTTTTATATTGGATTCCACCATCTACACCCACCCAGAAGTGTGTTTGAGGCTTTTCCATCAAACCCTTCATCTTTTCTAACTCTTGGCTAGATAACTGGGCTACTACAAGCTTGATCAACAAGTCAAACTTGATCTGAATATTGGCAAGATGGATCCTATCAACTGAAGGTTGTGGAGCCCATCAAGAAAAGTCTTCTAGTATCCTCTACTGATTAACCAAACCAAATATATAACTGAGACACTTTTGACTAAGGGCATCAACTACTATATCGGCCTTACTAGGAAGGTAAGCTATGGTGAAGTTAAAATCCTTCAGGTACTCTGTCCAACATCTTTGTCAAAAATTCAAGTCCTTCTGAGTCAATAGGTACTTTAGGATCTTATGGTCAGTGGGGATGTCAAAGGTAGCCCCATACAAATGTCACCAAATTTTCAAGGCATATACAATTTTCGTAAGTTCCAGATCATGGGTCGGATAATTCAACTTATTGGACATGAGATGTCTAGAAGTAAAAGAGACCACATGCGTGTTCTGCTCTAACACACATCATAAGCCCATTGTTGATATGTTGGTGAAGATGATGAAAGCATCATTACCTAAGGGCATGGTCAAGACAAGGGCTGAGGTAAGCTTTTCCTTTAAAACTTGGAATTGTGTTTCACACAATTCAGACCAAATGAACCTCTTGTCCTTCTGAGTGATCTTGGTCAAAGGAAAAGCAGTCTTTGACAAATCCTTGATAAATTACCAGTAATATCCAGCCAATCCCAGGAAGCTAATAATCTCATATGCATTATTTGGGGCTAGCCGTTCTTGAACGGCCACTACCTTGGTAGGGCCCATTGAAATGGTTCCTCTAGATATAATATCTTGAGGAACATAATTCGATCTATCCAAAACTTGTACTTTCATAATTTACCATAGAACTTCTGCTTTCTCAGGATATCAAGAACCTTAGATAGGTGTTCATAATGTTTTTCTAGGTCATCAAAGTAAACTAGGATGTCATATATAAACACTATGACAAAGGTGTCAAGAAAGGGCTAGAATACACTATTCATGAGGTTTTTGAACACACTTGGAGCATTGGACAACTCAAAAGGCATAACCAAAAAGTCATAGTTGCCATATATGGTCGGGAAGTGGGTTATGGGGATATTCTCACTCTTAACTCACAATTGGTGGTATCCATATCTCATGTCAATATTTGAGAAAACTCGAGTAGTTTTGAGTTGGTCAAATATATCATATATGCGAGGTAGAGGATACTTGTTCTTAATGGTAGCCTGATTTATCATTCTATAGTCTATGCACATGCGAAGTGATCCATCCTTCTTGTTTACAAAAAGGACCATTTCTCCCCCACATGGATGTGCTAGATCAGATGAATCCCTTGTCTAGTAAATCTTGTAGTTGCTTTTTTTAACTCAAGAAACTCGACGGGAGCCATCTGGTAAGGTGCCCTACAAATTGGGTTTGTCCCGGGATATTAGGAATCCCACTTCTTATTCTGGAGGTATACTAGGAAAATCATTCAAGAACACATCAGCATAGTCCCTAACTACCTCTATTTCCTTTATGGGCTGCACCTTCAGCTCTGCCTTGGTAACTACAGCTAGGAACGCCAGACAACCCTTAGATACCATCTGTTCTGCTTTCACAGCTGACACATACAAGCTGGTGGTAGCATCCTACCTACCTCTAATGGTAAAGGGTGAATGACTTAGCTTCTCTACCCTTATTTGCTTTTATCTATAGTTTATTTTTGCATCATAGTTATAAAGCCAATCCATTCTAATAATGACATCAAAATCATTCATATCAAACAAGATAAAATTGTTAGGGAGTTCATTGTTCATATATTTAACATGGATGCTTGTTGTCTCGAAGAGGAATGAGAAGATACAACCACTAGAGGTAGTGACCTCTAAGACATATCCTAAGTCCCTGAAGTCCAAACAAAGCATAGTTGCAAGATTTCTCAAGATCAAAGTATTAGTAGAACTAGAGTCAAATAAAGCTTTAACATTATGGACCATTATATCAAGCATGCGTACATCACATTTGTGATAGTCAAACTATGCACATCATGGTAAAGGATAGAAAATGTAGTTCTCGGGATGATTACCTTCTATGAGTTTGTTGGAATGGGCATGTTACAGCCCATTCCTAGGTTTGTTGGTAATCCTAGAGATTTAAGATAATCTTAACGCTTATCATGTTTTGTTAGTAATATTTTATCTTGTGCTTTACATTAACTTTGGTAACCTTAAATACTTGTTTGGGAAACTCATAATCATGACTTAAGCCTGCTATAAAGATCCGAGTTAGAATTAATATAACATTAACCCATACATGTATGCGAGAAGAGAGTTAATGACATTGGAGGAAAAAATTATTGAATAAATTTTAAATTATGAATATTATCAAAATAATATCATAGGATTGTAGAGAATTCAATTATGAATCCAACAACAAATAATGAACCAAATCGGAGTTAAAATGAGAGAGTTATGCCCTTTTTAGTAAACATGTACACTATGTCATGACCGCGACCAACGCCACGACCCACAACGTTGCGTCGTGTGATGTGACCGCAATGCTAGTGCTGCGACCCATGACGCTGCATCGTGTGCCACGACCGTGACCGATGCTGCCCAGGACAACTAATCGTAAAATGATCATATCTCGAGCTATACTTATCTTTTTTCAACGAAATGAAGTGTGTTGGAACTGCCATTTGATCCTCTATCATCTCAGACACATTGATCAATGAGAGGGCGACCTGGAAGGTAATTCTGGTGTGATTTTTGGGGAAGAACGTGAAGAATAGTGGAAATCCAAACAGATTATCATAGATTCGACTTGGTAAGTAGTTTTAACTGTCAATTTTTCCTCCTCCTCATTTTCCCTTGCTCGATATCCCTAATCCAGTGATTTTGAGGTTTGACTTAACCTCTTATCTTCGTCTTTTACTTACAACAGGCCTCGTTTAGGGTTGAAAGGAAGAAGAAATATCTAAGTTTGCTAGAGTTTTGATAAAAAAAATGAGAGTTTCAGTGATGGGTTGTGTTTTTAAGGTGTTTTCACACCATAGGGTGAGTGGGTACTTCCTTTAGATAGTAGATTGCATGAAAATGAGTTAAATCATCAATAATTTTCAATTGCTTAGTATGCGAGTACAAACCCTAAATGGTCTTTTTGATCTAGCTTTTGCTAGATGATATGAATTGGATTATTTCTCTATTGTGATGAATTTCAGATTATGAATTCACATTAGAAATTATTGCAATCCATCTAAATGAGAATTCTTAAAGTAATTGTAAAGATTACATGAATGCACTGAAATCTAAGATTTTTAGCTATGACTAAAATCGTTGTATAATTGAATAAAGAAGTTTGCCTAGTTGAATATCCTTGGTTACAAATGATTTTTTTATTTTTATGCATATTACATATATGTCAAATAAGATCTCAGATTTCATTCGATGATATCAATGTTTGCTTGATATATCAGTAAGGAGGGTGAAACCCTAAATGAATGGAAAGTTGGACGTTTGCAAATAGACATCTTGATTCAATGTTATTCTTAATGTATGATGTTGTAGTAAATAGTGTGGAAACCCTAGTTCAGTTCATTACATGGTTTCATATATATATTCGATTATATGTGAACTACTGAGAGCAATTCTTATTGAATGATGTTATGATGTATTCAATCCTTATGTGAGTTATGTGATAAGTGAATGAGGTAAATGAAACCCTAATGATAGGGTGTTTAGTGAATCAAGTATTGCGATATCAATGTTTCTTAGTTTGAGATGTGGTGATGTTTAATAGTTCAGTTGTGGTAAATGTTATCAGATGGTTTATGAAATGAATGATTTATAAAGTTGAACTAAGATATGTTGATGTGATGATTGAAGTGTGAATTGAAAGAATAAATTAGATATGTAGATGCCCTAAACACTGTAGAATCCTCGCAGGATGAGGCCTGTGTTGTGAGGAGGAAACGGCTTCCCAACTGGAGGTAGTCCAGATCGAGGTAAGCCAGAGCGCACCAGTAGGACATGTCAGTCTTGACTAGTATGGAAAGACTCCTTACAATTGTGTGGTACCCAACACCAACTGTGGATGTCAGCAATACCTATGTTACATGTTGAGTGATCAGTGGTCAGTAGGTTCACTTATGAACAATAAGCCTGAGGGATTTGACTCACCTCCTAAGTACCTAGGTTGAGAGGTGGAGTCTAACATATCTGACCTCTCCCATTATCCGCTGAGAGGAAGACATGTTGAGGCCCGCTGTAGATAGGATCTTACTCAAGAGATAGGCATAGGAACCAGGGCATGCTTCTAAGCCTTGTACATTGAGATTGTAGCTTGCTGTGATTGTTTCATAAGTTGTGGTACACCTCATGTGGGTTCAGGGCATAATAATATGAATAAGAGGTTAAACAAGTGTGCGCAATTATTCAATTATTCTTTGTATGTTTCTGAATTATTAGTTCTCTTTATGATCAATAAAGCATGTTCATATATTGATTCACTCTGGTAGATATCTAGAGTATCCTGTCATATTTATGATTGTCAATGATTAGACTCTTTAAAGCTTACTTTTGTTATAATTGATATCAGTTGCTCGACAATATATCTATAATTATATAAGTGCTTTAAAATGTTTCTTTGAAGTACTCATTCACTGAGCGAGTAGGCTCACCCCTCTACTCACAATTTTAGGGATAACTCATGGATTTGAAGAAGGTCAATGCGTCAGAGTAGATCCACCACAGGAGTTAAGTATGATATCAGTTAAGTTTAGTCAGTCCCTATCACTCTAGGTCCTTGCATAGGTGTGAGAGAGTTGTAAATGATGTTTTGTATCTTTGTTTCCTTAATAAGAGTATGTATCTAGTTATCATGTCATATGTACATGGAAGTGTGAGAAATAGAATGAATGAATGGATGTGTATCATTAATGTTGAGATCATATTAGGGTAATGAAAGTTTAATTCTCTTGTAAGTTTGATTATGTGATTGAATGCGAGAAAACAAAGAGTTTGAAACAAAAGGGAAAACAATTGGTAGTGTACTTTGTATTAAGTATAATCCTCAAGCTTATGCCCTAATTTCATGATTAGTGGTAATCGTGGGATGCGGGTGTAACAACTCAGTATCAGATCTTAGGCTGAGTTGTCAGGGACCATTAAGATAGAAAGTCAGAGTTATAAGTGTGGTAGATAGGAGGTGATGTGTTTATAGCTTTGGGAGGTCTTAGTATTTAGATACCCTGGTCCGGTATCTAAATACTTGGATTGACCAGTATCAAGCTACTTTGTCTATTCTTCTTTGGATGCCCTGGCTAGGTATGCATAGGAAGGATGGGCTAGAGAGAAACCCTAGAAATCTTAGGGTTAAGAGACTAGAAAGTAATGAAGGAGTAAGAGGTTAAACATAGAATGTGATACAACTCTTGCTTTATATTACTTCTTTGATTGAAGATCAATAGAAATACTCTTTTATATGAATTCATTTTATTAGTTTGTGGAATATGTATGGTTCTTTTAGATTGTTGTGTATCATGAAGTTGATTCAATTATTATTTGTATCAAGTAGACCAGAAATTATGTTTAAATGAGTTTTCCCTAAGTGGATATTCTTTCCACATGTTTGAGATTAATAGGAGTTGGTTAATCTTGAGTAGGTCTTGGCTTCAGGACTGCAGGTTCAACCTAGTTCAGATGGTAGGGTGCATTATTGGGATCTAATGACTCCTATTGAAAATATAATAAGAGTAGAC
The DNA here is from genome assembly GCA_963693085.1 of Alisma plantago-aquatica. Lineage (NCBI taxonomy): Eukaryota > Viridiplantae > Streptophyta > Magnoliopsida > Alismatales > Alismataceae > Alisma > Alisma plantago-aquatica. The sequence goes on from OY856413.1 coordinate 220,759,973, forward strand.
TATGGATAAATTGGACCCATGTCATAGTGAGAATGTACATACACTAAGATGTTGAAATGTAAGGGAAAGATTAGAATAGCTAAGAATCAATTGGAACTGATATCTGAGATCCAACTTTGGCGCCTGTTCTGAGAAACCCTTAATCTGGAAATAAAGGAACACGATATAAAGTTCAAATTAAGTTTAATGATTAGTTTTATATGAACTCTAAATATGAAATATGGAAAAGATATGAAAAAAGTATGTAAGGTCCAAGATAGTAAAAATCAAACATGATCAATGGATCATATAATCGAGTACAATGCTTTTATGTACTCTAAAGCAAAGGGAAAATAGAAGAAAAGAGTTAAGTATATGATAAGTACATAGAAGTAAATAGTCTTCAGAACAGTTAAAGTAAAGAGAATTAGATGAACATGTAAATTCATAAGACCAGGATAACAAACTTAGTTGAAATAAAGAGAAATGCTATAAATTATGAGTTTGATTAAGGAATGAGGGTTACATGATATGATTGAGAGCATGGAATGTATACATTTATTATAAAGTTTAATACATTCATCCTTATTACCTTTGGATTCTAAGTCTCTATAGAACAACAAAGTAGTTTCTAAAAGAAGAACAAAAGTGTAGCTTAACAAATGAATAAGTCATACAAAGGTAGACTATATTCAGGAAGTAAAAACTTGATTGAAAGAGAAACTAAATTTGACCCATGCATGAGTCGTTTGATTTAAAATGAAGGATATGTAATGTATTAAACATGAGGTGAAAGCCGTTTGATTTAAAATGAAGGATATGTAATGTATTAAACATGAGGTGAAACTAGTAGAGAGATTATTGATTTAGAATTTCAACTTCACATTAGTAGAAGGATAAAAAGAAATATATGCAACATGTTATACATGATCATACACATGAATAAGCAACATGATCATTAGAGAAAAATTAGAAGTTAAAGATGATAGGTGGAAGAGTAGTATATGGTAAGAGGATTATGGAAAGTAAGGAAGGGTTTGAAGCATGATGGAGTAATATAGATTATAAAAGAAAGAGGTTAAGAGATTCAAGAAAGTGTTAATTAGTCAAGTGTCCTTGTTGATAAGCAACTAAACCTACATACGATAAATATATTAAGGGAATGTTTGAAGATAAGAATTCTAAGTCTCTGAATCATCTTCTCTTTCATATATTACTTCATGAGAGCAAGGTGGGAATAGTGATAAGAAAATGAATCATATATGATGTATAACCACCATGGCAGAGACATCTATTGTATGTAATAATGACACACAATATGATGATGAAACTGTAGCAGGGTAAATTGAGAATGTGATCTATCTGAATGGCCAAGTAAGAGAAAGGAAATTCAATTGATAAGATAAGGAAGACTTTAGTGAAACTTGTGAGATCCAAAGTTTGAATTTCAAATTAAGGGAGCAAAGTCATGTCACAATAACAACATGATTCACACATGCATGTGAATGCCTTTCTCAATCCTACTCATCAAGTGGCCATGGACATCAAACTCCCTTAGGAGGGACAAATCCCATATCTATCACTCACCCTCAAAAGCTCCATGTATCAAAGTCACCCAATCATCACCTTTATAACAACCCATGTTTCAGGACTACATTTGATGATGTCAAAGCATACCCAACGACATGTGTTGAGTGTGGTGATTTCAGGTCGAAGAATCACACTCACCACCATCACTGTGAGAGCTGACTGTGACTACTAAATCATGGTTCCATGTGTCACTCTCACGGTGGGTCTGTCCGGTACACTTGTTCTCTAACAAGTACCTATGTGCTTGGTTTGATATCACTATATCATGACTAATGAGATTCTGTCATCAACCAACACACAATCTAGTCTTTAGTGTTATTGATGTCTATGGTTATTTCCACAATAACAACCAACTAGGGACTAAACAAGAATGTATACTATTAACATCTATATGATCTCATCGTTTAGGTCCTCAACCCAAAAGCATACGCCATCGAGTAAAACAATTCTTTAGACATCTATCATGTTACACTATCATCTCAGAAATAGTTAAAACATATAGATCAGAAATTGCCTTTATTATTATTCAAATCATTTACAAAGTATCCCATTACAATCATCACATGACTTGCTCTATGGGCATACATACCAACACACTCCCACTTGCACTTAGAGCCAGTCACCTAGGAACCTCAGTCCTTGTGACCTAGCATGACCATCATGCTTCTGCTGAGAGAGGGCCTTAGCCAGTGGATCAGCTATGTTGTCTTCAGTTGGTAATTTACAAATCTTCACATCTCCTCGTTGTACGATCTCTCGTATGAGATGGAAGTGCTACAGTATGTGCTTGGACCGCTGATGTGATCTAGGCTCCTTAGCTTGAGCAATAGCTCCATTATTGTCATAATAAAGCTCAATCGCATTACAGCTACTGGGAACTACACCAAGTTCAGTGATGAACTTCCTGATCCACACAGCTTCCTTTGCTGCATGTGAAGCAGCAATATACTCAGCCTCTGTAGTAGAATCGGCAACTGTTTCTTGCTTGGAACTCTTCCAGCTCACAACTCCATTGTTTAGGCAAAATACAAATCCTGATTGTGATTTGTAATCATCTTTGTCGGTTTGGAAGCTTGCATCGGTGTAACCCTTTACTACCAGTTCTTCCTCGCCGCCGTATACAAGGAACTGATCCTTAGTCCTTTGCAAGTACTTGAGGATGTTCTTTACGACTATCCAGTGAGCATCCCCGGGATCAGACTAGTACATGCTCGTCATGCTGATGGCATACGAGATATCTGGGTGTGTGCACAACATAGCGTACATGATGGATCTGATGGCTGATGCATATGGGATCCCATTCATACGCTCCCTCTCTTCACAAGATTGGGGACATTGAGCTCTAGAGATGGTGACTCCATGTAGCATGGGGATGTTTCCTCTCTTTGAGTTCTCCATGCTGAACCGTTTCAACACTTTGTCAATATACGTGCTTTGACTTAGTTCGAGAAGCCTTTTAGATCTATCTCTATAGATCTTAATACCTAGAATGTAGGATGCTTATCCTAAGTCCTTCATTGAGAAAGTATTTCCAAGCCTAGTCTTTACCTTCTCTAAGGCTGAGACATCATTCCCCATCAATAGTATGTCATCTACATACAATATAAGGAATGTGATCATGCTCCCACTAACCTTATTGTACACACAAGTTTTATCTTCATTTTGAATAAAGCCAAACACTATGACTTCGTCATCAAATTGAAGATTCCAACTCCGAGGCGCTTGCTTTAATCCATAGATTGACCTTTGTAGCATACAAACTTTATTGGCATTCTTTGGATCTACAAAACCTTCAGGTTGTGTCATGTACACATCCTCATTTATATTCCCATTAAGGAATGCAGTTTTAACATCCATTTGCCAAATCTCATAGTCATAGTAAGCCGCAATAGCAAGCATGATCCTGATGGACTTAATCATGGCAACTGGAGAAAAAGTTTCATCATAGTCAACACCTTGAACTTTTCAGAAACCCTTCGCAACCAATCTGTCTTTATAAGTTTGCACATTGCCATCCATGTCAGTCTTCTTCTTAGAGACCCACTTGCACCCTATTGGTTTTACCCCTTTGGGTGGTTCCACTAAAGTCCATACTTTGTTGGAATACTTGGATTCCATCTCGGATTTCATGGCTTCAAGCCATTTCTCAGAACCTGGTCCCTCCATAGCCTCTAGATAGGTAGTTGGATCATCATATATGATCAACTCACCACCTTCCTGAGTCACAAGGTATCCAAACCTTTCAGGTTCAAGGCGTGTCCTACTAGATCTATGAGGTCCTTGTATTACTTGAGGAGACTGAGATTCCAAAACACTTTGTGAATCTCTATGTTCCTCTTGTACATCTACTGGTACAATGTTTTCTTATTGGGCTTGAACCTCTTCAAGCTCTATTTTCCTCCCACTGCTTCCTTTGGAAATAAATTCCTTTTCTAGGAACACAACATCCCTAGCAACAAACACTTTGTTGTCAGTTGGGTGGTATAAGTAATATCCCTTGGTCTCCTTAGGATATCCAACAAAATAACATTTATCAGATCTAGGGCCTAGATTTCCAGGAAATATTTTCTTGACATATGCCTCACACCCCCAAATCCTCATAAAAGACATATTGGGACGCTTCCCAGTCCATATCTCATATGGTGTCTTTTGAACCGATTTAGATGGTACTCGGTTAAGTGTAAATGTGGCAGTTTCAAGAGCATGACCCCAGAAGGAAATCAGAAGATCAACAAAACTCATCATTGATCACACCATATCTAATGAAGTGTGATTCCTTCTTTCAGACACACCATTATGTTGTGGTGTTCCAGGCGGAGTCCATTGTGATACGATACCACGGGCTCACAAAAGGTCCTCAAACTCTTGGCTTAAGTATTATCCACCTCGATCGGATCAAAGTGCTTTCATACTTTTACCAAGTTGGTTATGTACTTCATTCATGAAGTCCTTGAACCTTTCATGGGTTTCTGACTTATTTTTCATCAGGTACACATAGCCATACCTACTGAAGTCATCGGTGAAGGTAATGAAGTATTGATACCCACCTCTGGCATTAGTTCTAAAAGGCCCACATAAATCAGTATGTATGAGTCCTAATAGATCACTAGCTCTCTCACCTTTACCTGAAAAGGGAGTCTTGGTCATATTTCCCAACAAACAAGATTCACATGTCTCTATTGATTCATAATCAAAAGAGTCTAGATAACCATCTTTATGGAGTCTAGAGATGCGCTTCTCATTTATGTGCCCTAGATGACAATGTCAAAGATATGTTTTGTTTGAGTTGTTGAGTTTTTTCCTTTTGGTATTTACATTGTATACACTTGTCTCCAGAGCTATCAAGTATAAACCATATGACATTGGGGCACTGCCATAAAAGATCCCATCTTTTGAAATGGAACACCTTCCATTCTTAATAAGAAATTCAAAACCATCCTTGTCTAAACAAGAAACGAAAATGATATTCCTATTTATGGCAGGTACATAATAGCAGTTCTTTAACTCTATTATTAACCCACTAGGCAGAGTTAACTAATAGGTTCCTACGGCACTGGAGGCAACCCTTGCCCCATTGGAAAAATGTAGTTCAACCTCGTCTTTTCCCAAAGGCCTACTCCTTTTAAGATCCTTCACATTTGAACAAATGTGAGATCCACATCCGGTACAAAGTACCCATGACAAAGAATTAGTAAAGTTAATCTCTATCACGTATACACCAGAAGTAGAGATCTCTATCTCTTGCTTCTTCTTCCATCGTTCCTTCCATCCTCTCCATGTTTTGAGTGCAGAAGATTTTGACATTGGTTTGGCGAGAGAATCCTTCTCTCCCTTACCTTTGTCCTTAGACTTTGTTCCATTGATCTCCATTAATGAACTATCATTCTTATTAAGCATACATAGAGTGGATTCAAAGGCTACCAGTATATCTGGATTGTGCAAAACACTTCCCACAATCCCGAACCAGTTATGGAATTTATTATCAATTAATTTTCCCATTTTAAAAGATGATTCTTTTGCCATTCTGCAAGAGAAAATTGCATTTGTCAAAACTCCTTTTGATTTGATTTGATTTGATTTGAATAAAATTTGACAATAGTTAATTAGGTCTTTAATTAATTACCACTTCCACTATTTTGATTCAAATTGACAACCCTCACCATCAATTCAGAAGATTGCAACACACAATCTTCTAGTGGGCAAGATCCGTATTTCATCAAGTCATGAGTCAGCTTTGGCTAATCGCCCACAACTTGACTATTTAGGTAGGCCATCATGCCAATTGCATCATATGCAACTCTTGATGAATGAACATGCACAACACCTTGCCATGAACATTTCATGCCTCTGGGCTTAGATGCTCTAAGAATTACCAGTTAAGTCTATCCCAAAAGCCGACACGATAAACATGCACCTTGATTTGGTAGAACCTACATGTTTACCCTTCACACTTCTGTGAGATAGACGAAACACCATGCTTTGGCATAACCTATGCATGGTCGATCATGTTTTTCATGTGTCTCACTAATGGAAGGCGTGAAAGACTTAATATTTAGATGAGGGATTTGGTTTTTATAGGTACATATACATATCCAATCACCACAATATAGTAAGTATCATATACATGCTATATCACACAGAAAACATGCAAAATGATAAAAGCAATGATTATGGCCATCCTAATGTGATTCCTTGAGACCAGAGGAATCATGGTCATCTAGGTCCACATCACATGCAACCGGTACAAGATGAACTCTGTGCTTTGCCTTTCTGGGTTTGATCAACTCATCTCCATGATTGATCGACTCACCATTAGGCCGGTTAGTTGGGTGCTACCATCCGATCAACTGGCACCTCTAGCCGATCGGTTCACTAGTCGTCGTGCATCTCCTTAGGTCGCCACCCGCTCATCTCACTCCTTGAACCAGTCGTCTAGAACGCCAATCGATCGGTTCACGCCTTGAACCGATCGTTTCTGTCATCGTCAGGTTGTCTGCCGTTCTTTGACATAATAGGAAATAAAAATCTATCCTATTTTACATTTGAAAAAGGAAACCCCGAGTTACATTCAGTGGGAGAAAAGGTAGGAAAGAAATCTTGAGTTATCTCGAGTTACATCAGGAATAGGAGATAGGGAATCAGTGCGTAGACCGAGATGCAAGCAACCATATTCAGCCATACACAGACAAGGGTTTATTGGCCATAACCACGCTATACATCCACCACAAAACTCGTTTAAGGGCAACGTGTATCGAGTGCATTCATATTACATATCATATATGTATTTTGGGATTTGTGGATTTATGATTTGACATACATAAATCCAATTTTATTCGCATCGTATACAATAAATAAGGGCAACAAACCAAAACCGATCACATCAATAATCCTAAAGTATAGAACAGTTGACGTGGATCTGATACCATTGTTGGGTTTTATAGGGGGAGACAGAGAAGGCAGTGGAAACAAAACATTTTCTCCTCCCCGAACCCTATATAAAGGAATCGCATCAATGTCTATACAGTAGGAAGGATGGTTTGCAGAAACATACCTTTTTCTGAGGCTTGCTCGACGATGTTATCTCATGGCTTGCGTGGTCTTCACCTCCGGTATTGGACGGTGTTTTCCTGGTCTCATCGGGACTATCAGGATTAACAACTGTCCTCCAAGCGGCAGAAGTCTCCTGCCTCTGCAGTAGTCCACACGGACCACCTGGAACTCTGATTGCCTTGTCACACAAGGCACCGGAAGGAGTCGTACCCTCCTGTCAGCGTACTAGTCACCAACACACTCTCCTACCACTAGTCACTTTTCTACAGTTGTCTTTCCCTTGATTTGCCTCCCTTATCGGGTAGCATTTGCTCGGGCTCTCCTGGTTACCACAACCAGAGAGAACGACAACTTTGTAGAGCAACTGGTGTTCTGAGTTCTCCTTTGAGAAGCCCCAAATACCCCTATATATAGGAGTGTCATGGGACATGGTTCTCTACCCTAGGCAATGCGGGATTAAAGCATGAGTAGAAGGGTTCGAGATTTTTCACAAAACAACCAACTGCGCCAGCTGAACTGATCGTTTGAAGCATGAACTGATCAGTTGGGGACCTGAGCCAATCAGTTCACACCTGAACTGATCGGTTGGGGCACCTGAGCTGATCGGTTCACTTCTAAAACTATCAGTTCCCTGCCCTGGTCAGATCCCGATTGACTTTTCCTCTTTTTGTTTTGAATTGATCCAAATACCAATCCTTGTTCCAATCAAATTGGACAAGTGAAATGAAGAGAAATTTCTTGCCAACCTGACTTTCCCAACTCACTCGGTTGGAACCCTTGAACCGGTTGGTTCATCCTATCCTAAGTCGATCGGTTCATCACATGAGCCGATCGGTTGGGAGTGTAGACTGTGCAAAATTAGTCAATTACAGTTTCACTCAATCTGATACTCTTAATCAATCGGTCCAACACCTTGAACACTATGATATTGAGCTATCAATTAATTGAGTGTTTAATTGAACTACTAAACTCCTTTAGTAATCAATCTAAACATAGTTTGTGGATAAACTCCTCTTCCAGGTTAAATCCTATGTGTGTGACCCTACAGGCCCATTTCATGTTGGTAGTGAAAGTTCATAACACTTATGACTTCACAAGCAAAGAGTGGTGCCTAGTCACACATCAGTGCTACCCAAGTGAAATAGAAAGTTGGAGAACAACTTTCAATCCTACAATCCGTGAATGGTGTTACAGCAAATGTATAATTCCTTTGTCACTAATGTCTTGAATGAACTCAAGGCATGGTACAGTCATCCTTTCAACATTCATCCATTTCCTTGATCTCAGAGCAGACTAGGTGAGATGTGTGTGAAATCAATATCACATATTGATTCACACATGCATGCACATGCCTTTCTCAATCCTATTCATCAAGTGGCCATGCACATCAAACTCCCTTAGGAGGGACAAATCCCATATCTATCACTCACCCCTCAAAATCCCCATGTGTCAAAGTCTCCCAATCATCACCTTTATAACAACCCATTTTTCAGGACCGCGTTTGATGATGTCAAAGCATACCCAACGACATGTGTTGAGTGTAGTGATTTCAGGTTGAAGAATCACACTCACCACCATCACTGTGAGAGCTGACTATGACTACCAAATCATGGTTCCATGTGTCACTCTCACGGTGGGTCTGTCCGGTACACTTGTTCTCTAACAAGTACCTATGTGCTTGGTTTGATATCACTATATCATGACTAATGAGATTCTGTCATCAAACAACACACAATCTAGTCTTTAGTGTTTTTGATGTCTATGGTTATTTCCACAATAAAACCCAACTAGGGACTAAACAATAATGTATACTCTTAACATCCGTATGATCTCATCGTTTAGGTCCTCAACCCAAAAGCATACGTCATCGAGTAAAACAATTCTTTAGACATCTATCATGTTACACTATCATCTCAGAAACAGTTAAAACATATAGATTAGAAATTGCCTTTATTATTATTCAAATCATTTACAAAGTATCCCATTACAATCATCACATGACTTGCTCTATGGGCATACATACCAATAGTTCCTTCTCCTTCTTTCATTGTCTTTGTTGTGAAAGTATGATGTATTTTGGTCACCATCGTGCATCTCCTTGATTTTTTCCCTTGTGAACCAATATGTCTCTTTTTGTTGTAGAAGTTTGTTGATCTCATCACAAAGATCTTTGCACTTATGGATATTATCCGCACTCATGTCTTCTCTCTTCCTTCTGCCCAACTCCTGTTCGGCCTTCTTTAATTTTTTTCAATACCCCAAACTTTTCCTTTGCCCAATGATTAAGCTCCACACCACAATACTCGATTTTGTCTGTGATACTTCTATTTTTATTGTTGTTCCAGTAGCTTTCAATGATATCCTTGCACTGAGGGTCAACTAACCACATATGTTCCATCTTGAAAGGAAGCTTTTTATTGTCTTCATGTCTATCCCTCGTGCTCTTCAGCATAATGGGTGCGTGATATGAGTCAAACACATTAGATGTATGTTTTTTCCCATGGGTTTCCCTATTCCAGTCTAGGGAAGTGAGCACCCTATCGAGCCTTTCCATAATAGTAGTCTCTAGAGTGAGGCCTTTGACCTAGGTAAAGATGTTACCACTAATCTCTACCAGATTGCACTTATCAATGCAATCATTGAAATTGTTAATATATCTCTTAGCTCTGATCTTGCCACCCTTCATTTCTCTATGGCTAGTAATCTCATTGAAATTGCCAATAAAAATTGTCAGGAGATTTCTTGCTTTAATTAATTTCCTCCATAAGTTCCCAGGTTTTATACTTAAGGTGGGTATCTGACCACACATGGATACCAACACACTTCCTGTCCCCCTTACCTCTTGTTCCTTTTATTCTCGCAACAACATAATGTCTAGTGTATTTGAGAATAGTAACTTCTTCTTCATTCCACCAAAACCTCATCCCACCCGCCCTTCCCAGACTGCTAATGCATACCCCATTTGATGTATGCATATTCATCATTATTTAAGTTGCATTTCCATCTTTGTTTTGCTTTCATTTTCCTCACTTTACTTTAGAATTTTCTTGAATTAATCTATTCTTAATTTATATTAATTTTTAAGGTCTTGATCTAATTCCTTGAACTCCTTGGTAGGTTAAAGCTTCATATACTACACACCAATGTAAGAGTGGTGATCCCACTAACCGGCTAGTAGACACAAGAAATTGGTTATAATTGGACAAGATTTAAATTGATATATCCCTTTATCTATGATGAACTTCATCATTTGTGACATTCATCATTGCAGGCCTTTCTTTACACTCTAATATCACCCCTACATGGGTTTTAGCTTCTAAACTACCATCAATTCAAAAAGGAAAAGTTTCCATCAATAATCAGTTGATGGAACTCCTATATGCACTCATCTATGCTGAAGACGCCATATGCCACCTATCGATGAACTTCAACTTTGTTTATAGATGAAGTTGTCAACTGATGGAAAGGATATATGTTCCCTACTAAAGGAAAAGTTGTTTCAATCAACCGATGGAACGACTACACATGTCCATCTATGAAAGTCCTGATAGTGCATATCGATGAAACATCAACTTTTTCCTACTGAATTTGCATCTATATATGGATCAAAATCCTTGTTAACAAGGACCGACAAGATTTCAACACTAGCCAACTAATGAAGCCACAAATAGATGCCCATCTATTGATATTGCTACACTTTTGTCTACCAACAAAAGTTACACATCGATGAGTTCCTATCCTTTTATCCGCCAATGGAAATTTTAAATGGAGTGAGATCTCGCGTCTTCCCCACACAACCTCCTCCTCTCATCCATGAAGGATGACAACTAAAAAAAGGTGTACGGGAGGGTACCAAACCCTACCGGCCACATATAAATATGAGACCCATGCCTCCATTAAAATGATCTAACCTTGATGCTGCCATGCTGTGAAAATCAATTTTGAGAATCCACCTTCAATTCCCATAAGTATACTTCATTGATTAACAAAACATCAACCTACATACCTTCTACCTCTGCAAAGGATCCAAGGTCTTAATCTCTAAAGAGTAAAGGTGACACCTTCCATTTTCCATCACCATCGACCTACTCCACTTGCACACTGATAAGTCCTGGTTGAAAAGAAGGAGATCGAGACTCCAAGTTCTCCTTGAATGAACATCAAAGGGTGTTCTTGCTTCTTGCTTGATGACTTCATCTCAAAATAGTTTGAAGAAACACTTTTACAAACATAACTATGACTCCATCTTCTAATATGACAATGGCTTTCTCTCTCTTTTCCCCTTATATACTTGTTATTATTTCCATGAGAGACTAGTTCTCTCGCTAGGGTGCGGGGAGGAGCCTCACTTCCAATTTTTGTTCTTGTTATTGCATCTACTCATGTAAGAACTAATATATGTTTTGAATCAATGATGTGTGCTTGCAAATCTAGTTTGACCAACTATTTTTCATGTTCATCAGATCATGGATATATAACTTCAAAATTAAGATCTAGGATATCATTTGGTTTAGGTTAAATCCTTGATATGAACTTCAAAGAAGATAGATGCATGATCTCTACGTAATGTGATGACGATCCTAGAGTGATATTTGTCTAATTTTAATTTTAACACCAAAAGAGGGATCTACCCACCCTCACCATATAAATATTCATACTCATTGTGATAAAGAGAGAGATTGAACAATAGGTAGTAGTGGTGAAACCCATTCACCCTAGTGTTCTTGTACTCTAATTATCATAACCTTAGTTTCATGTTTTTTAATTTGTAATTTATGATAAATACTAGTTCCATCTTGGTTACTTTGATCAGATAATTCTTAAATATATTGTCCCTTAAGTTTGATCCTAAAATTTTATTTTGATAAGAATCGTCTATTTGTGAGTGGGATTTTTGTACGTTGTAATTAGGTAAAACATAGGGGTTTCATCCCTAGGGAATTTTCTGTTTCTATATACACTACATCAAGAATCTACATGAAGAGCTAAAGTATGTCTTCCTAGATGAGAAAAAAGTATGCCCAATCATTAATAATGATGATCTGACTTATAAGAAAGCACATCTATTGTTGGTCGAGCTAAGGAAGAAGAAGAAGGCACCATGATACAAGATGATAGATTTGACTAGAGTTAGTAAAGCCTTGTGTGTTCATTGAGAAGCCTTTCATTGAGCCCTGATGCCATCCAAATCCTATCATGAAGGAAGTGGTGTGCAAGAAAGTGATCAAGTTGTTGTTGGAAGGGGTTTTCTATGATGTATCTAACTCACCATGGGTGAGATCTATACACTTTGTGCCAAAGAAAGGAGACAATACTATTGTCATGAACAACAAAAAAGATCAGATCCCCACCCACATTGTAACCATGGTGTATGTGTATAGATTACTGGAAGCTCAACTATGCAACTTGAAAGGATCACTTCCCACTCTTGTTCCTTGATCAAGTACTAGTGAGGTAGACCTACTAGGAATTCTTCCTTCTACCTTGATGGATAATATAGATTCTATTAGATTCCCATACAACCCATTGAACAACAGAAGAATACTTTTACTCACATGTTTGGCACATATGCTTTTCATCAGATGCCATTCAGGCTATGAAAGGGTCCTGCTACTTTGTAGTGTGGAATGTCTACCATATTCATCATCTACACTAAGAAATCATAGGAGTCTTCATGAACAATTTCTCTATCTATGGAGGCTCATTCATGCCTACACCATCTCTCCTTAGTTACTTTTTTTTAGACAATCACTCATCAATTATTCGAGTTAGGAAGCATTTACAGAAGTACTAGGACCTGTAGTCTTGATTGATACATGATGTTCCTCTCTCAGGACACTCCGAATCTCACTTGGAGGGTCATTATAGAACTGAAACTCTGATCTAGTTTTTAAGTGGTACTTTGCTAGTCAGTCAGTCAACCTGTTACATTCCCTACAGATGTAACAGATAGATATATGCCCTTACAATATCTTCTTTATCTTCGTTATCCACAGAGCAAATTTAGGATAGATGTGTTCGACGTCTTCCATCATCCACATCGCCTTCTGGAAATCAGTTTCGATTGTGATTTTGTTCCAGCCACTTGCTATAGCTTGCTCTACAGCTAATAGGATACCTGTTAACTCCGCTTCAGTAGCATTGGTGGTTCCTAACATTCTCCCCCAACCTCCTAGCCAGTAGCTCGTCTCATTATGGGCCACCACAACGGTGGCTGCACTGTATTTATTCGTAGTTGCATCCACGTTCATCTTAATTTCCCCTCTGCATGGCACCGTCCATTTTTCAGTTTTGTCTACTCTGCATGCTGCTTCTGTTCCATCCCTGGCCATCTCATTCAGGTATAAGTCTCTTCTCGCACAAGCTATCAGGGTCTCTGATCTCGTTAGCCTTCCCTCGAATATTTCCTCATTCCTGCTACACCAGATACCGTGACAGATAATCTAGAACATTTCTTTAGAAATCCATGTGTCCCTTACGACCACTGATTGCCATGTTTCAATTGTGGGGGCCTCAAAGAAGTCAAATTGTCTAGACGATCATATAAACGTGCACCACACATACTTCACTGGATCACAATCTCGTAGAGCATGTCAAATAGATTCCTCTGATTTGCGGCATCTACCGCAGAGCCCATCTTGAGTCATGTGCCTAACTGTTCTTTTCTCATTAGTGAGCAGGCCATGATGAGCAACTACCCATGCAAACGTCTTCACCCGAGCTGCCACTTTCAGGTTCCACAATTGCTCCCACTTGCCAGGTACAACCACCTCTTTGTCTGCCTTCAGTAACTGATAAGTTGATCCAGTCGTGAATCTCCCGTCTGTTGAGTGAATCCAGACCCATTGGTCTGCATGGTTTCCCCTCAGCGGGATAGGGATCTTCATAATCAAACCAACTATTTCATCTTCAAACCAGTCTTTCAAGAAGTCCTTATCCCATTTTAGAGAATCAAGGACCAGTGAACTCGCTGTCATATCATTTAGATCGATAGGAATTTCTCGTTTAGAAAACTATCTCAGCCATAGCCGTGGTTTGACCCATGCATCGTCCCAGACATTCACTGATTCGCCATTTATAGGGTTCATGATTGAATTGTTTAAAATAAAGCTTTTGTTTTCTAGGGCGGCTTTTCCTAGTCTTGAGATCGACAGTTTCTTAGATTCCTGATGGTTCTGAAATTTTTCCTTGAGTGCCCATCAAGTCATATCGTTCAGATCGATAGTTTCTTATCTCTCCTTAGTTACTATAATGACGTGAAGAAGCACATTTGGTGCTTAAATTGGAGATATGCCACTTTATGGATAAGGAGGGCATTGTACTAGGACATTATGTTAGCTCTAGAGGAATTAAATTTGCACAACAAAGATATAAGTGATATAGAATATAGCCCCTCCAACCATTGTCAAATAATTTTGGGCATTCCCAGGCCACACTTGCTTATACATGAGGTTCATCTGCAACTTTAGCAAGATGCCAATCCTCTCACAAATTTTCTCCAAAAGGAAGAGGCTTTAATCTTTGATTTTGACTACGTGAAAAGCTTCACATACCTAAAGGAATCTCTCATTTATAACCCCCATATTTGTTCCTCCGACTGGTCCTCCCATTTAGGATCATGTGTGATACCAGTGACTACACCTTAGGCACAATTTTGGGCCAGAACATTGATAAGAAACATCATATCTTACTATTCCATCAAGGCTTTGGATGATACGTAGATGAATTATGCAACAACTAAAAAGGAACTTCTCACCACTTTTTATACCTTCAAATTATTCCACTACTATTTGGTGGGATAAAAAGTGTTATTCTACATTGACCATGCTTCTATCAAGTACTTAATGTCAAAAAAGGATGTGAATCCCAGGATGATTATATGGATATCGTTGTTACAAGAGTTCAATCTAGAGATCAATGACAAAAAGGGAACTAAAAATGTGGTTGTTGATCACCTCATCTAGTTGCATATTCAATATGGTGATCTAAAGCATACTAATTATTCCCTTGTCAATGTTAGTTGTTGAATGTGACCACACTAACCCCATGTTATTCTCATTTTGTGAACCACCTTGTTGCAGGAGGGCTTCATCAAGGTTGCACTAGGAACAAAAAAGTTCATGTCAAACATCTTCTTTTACTATTGGGATGCACCTTATGCAAGGACCCTGGCCTGGGCTTTGGGATAACCCTAGAAGTTTTACCTAAGAGATGTGATTAGAACCTTTTCTTAATCTTTTGAAAAGTAATTAATACTTAAGAAGAACTCAGGTTTCAAGTTTGGTCCTTTTTTAATGTTGTTTGAGCAATGTTTGCTTGTTTTGGACCAAAGTGCAATTTACCTAAGATAAGGGTTTATCTTTTAATATGTCACAAGATGGGTGTTCCCTTAGTACTTTAGCATCATAAGAGAGATCATGAAGCTAATGGTAAACTTATGGAAAGTCTAAATTCCAAGTTGAGCTTGTATGGTTGATGCTTGTGGTTTATGTGCTAGTTTTAGTGCAACTTGCAATTTACCCAATATAAGGGGTTGAAGTGAAATTCACCATCTCTAGAGTGTCCCAAGTCTTTCTTAGTATCATCTAGATGATATAGAGAGGAGGGGGCACCTTGTTTGAGTCATGTATGAGTGGTGACACTCTTGGTGACATAAGCATCATAGAATGTTGAATATCTTAAACTCTAGATGAGGTTGAGTCGACTTGTGAAGAGTATATGGGGGTTCCTATCAGTTTAGAACCATGGAGGGAGTCCCCTATCGGTTTGTAAACTTTTGGAATCATTCATGTTGGCTAAGAACCTCAAAGAGGTAAAGCCTATCAGTTTCAGACTTCCTTGTAAAAGTTGTATCGGTTTGTACACAAAGTGATATTGGGTTGTGATATCTTGTTGAACAAGCTATCCAATAGTCGATACCTCACCCTTAAATTATCCACAAGAGTTTTTCATGTCAAGATAAATTTGGTTACATGGTGTCACCATGCATGGACATGTGTCACCCATGTACATATGATGATGACCCCTTACACATACTCTCTTTCATGAGCCTCAACTATATATACCTCTCTTTTCACCTCATAGTAAACCTTTCGACTCATTTACCATCTATTACTTGGTGAAAGGCCCTAAGAGCTCAAACAGAAAGGAGAAGGACGAGCAAAATTTCCAAGTTAAATCCATGATCTTCTTCTACCTTAGAAAGACTATGCCTCTTAGATTATGATTCTTTCATTTACTTCCTTCTTCACCAAGTTGCTTACTATGATATCTTCTTTCATATAGAAGTGTTGTGATTGAGTCTTGGACTTTTGATAAGTCATATTCAACCTTGGGAATGTGGAGCTTTGGAGCATGAAGCTCTTGTGTTGATCTTGAAGCGGGTTATATAACTTGAACTCAATTTTATTATTATTCACCCTCTATCATGCGATAGTTGGTAATTCTTTCTCTACTTTGACTTTTCTTGTTTGAATGATGGGGCTACTATCCATGAGCAAGTTTGGTTATGGATGAAAAGTTGGATCTTGAAGATGATGTAACCGATATGCACAAATCGATAACGATTTGTGGGAAACCCTAGACCGATACAAAAGTAAATGAATGAAAACTGATACACATGAACTCCTACCCCTGTCAGTTTGTTACATATGTAGGACTACTATACATTCAATTTTTAACCTATTAGCTAAGTCTAAGAATAGGGTAGGCTGATATCTAGAAGTTAGCCAAGTCAATACACATACTTTCACCATTACATGGATGGCCAACATGACTTGTGATGCACTAAAATGATATGATGTTAATCTATTATGACCTAGAGGAAGCAAGGCCGATATGTTGGACACCATAAAATGATATGATTTTATAATACTAGATCATCATGACTAAGAGATGTCTAGTGGAGATAGAGTATTGAATCATGTTACCTTAGCTGAGTGTAGAGGCCGATATTTCCAACCTAAATCGAAATTGATACACTCATAATCTGACACCCCTCTAGCCTGACACATCATGTGAAGATGGGGGTAATATACTCATTGAAGCCTTGGACGATACACCAAGTAGTGGTGAGACCAGTAGGTGAGAAAACTAAGGTGTTGAATAAGGGTTCAACTGATACAAATTAAACCCTAGAGGTAGATATCCCATAGTAAGCCATGAGGCTAATACACAAAGGGATAGCTAGGCAGATACCCTAGTTGATGGTGTGGCCAACACACTATTTGGTTGAGTGGTTGATATCCTAGTTAATGTTGAGGCTGATACACAATAGGTTGATGTGACCGATATACAAAGAGATAGGGTGGCTGATACCTTAAAAGTACACTGTAGCCCATATACCTTCTCAAGCATCTCAAAACCGATACCTCTTGATAAGCCTTGGCTTACAAAAATGTATGTATCTAGGCCAACACAAAGTTTAGTATGAAGATCGATACACTTTCATGAGTCTAGGATGATACACCTTGAATATAATTAATGGATACACTATGAAGTAATGAGATGGATACAATTTTATAAGTGTAGGCATGTATACCCTAAAGAGGGTCAAGTCAATACAACAAGTATTATTGTTTCACAGAAAGAATGTATATAGGTTTGATGACCTGCCAAAAATATAATTGCCTAGAAGGTGATGTGGTACTCAATGGTGAGTTTAAGGGACTAATATCCCATGATGAAAATGATAGGGTAACATAGATGTGTTCTAATTGTTAAAGAATCTTAAACAATATGATATACCTTTCATTTTATTATATTTGTAATTTGATTAAGGGATTATTGTTTTAGAGCATGGAGCTGACATTTAAATTGATATCTCTTTTATCATGAGCCTCTAACCATGCAAGTGTTTTGATATAATAAGCATAGCCAACTATGGGATATGGTGATGTGACATTATATAGATTGAATGGGCCTTGTAAGCCAATGTGAAATACATGAACAACATGTATGATGTTTATATGGGTCTTATGATCTAGAGATGGTTGTTGCCTAATGAGGTGACATTGTTCAATAATGAACTAAGAAGGTTGAAACCCTGTGGTATGTGATAATAAATTATATGGGTATGATGACCTAGGGATGATTGTTTCCTGGTAAGAGGTGACACTATTCAAAGATGAACTAAGGGTTTGATACCCAAAACATGTGATCAAAATGATGGAAATATTTAAGGGATGAGATTTCCAGTAATATGTTTAAGGGATTGAGATCCCAGGAAGGGTATAGCAAGATATATTCCAATTGATACCAAATTTCTTGAAACATGTATTTTGCTTTCCTTGGTAGTAATTACCGATAGTTTTGCTTGTAACTTGATTGATGCTAAAAGATGTAGTAATGAACTTAACCTATCAAGTGAACTAAAAATGTAGTTTCCCTGGACATAGATCCATTCGGTGTCAGAACTTGCTGAATGGTGAAATGAGTTTAACTCAGAACACATATTGTTGAATATGTGGGGTACAAGTTGTATCCTGAATTCATAGGATTGGATATGAGCATACCCTGAATATTAGGATTGACTTCGGGTCATATCCTAATAAGAGTATGGTTGTACCATGACTCAATAAACAGTTAGGATTGGTTACAGACCATACCCTATTATAATCAAGATTGACTACGGGTCACACATTGATAAGAGAACATGCTACACACTATATCTCTATAGCGAAGAGCCTCTATATGCTAGGCTAGCTAATTGCAGTTTGACTCATAATGTCTCTATCACTCCCATAGTGACTGAGAAAGATGAGGTCATGGATTCTAACTCTTCCATAGACCATTACGGTACTGATGCTGTCACGGAACCAGAATCCCAGTCCCATGAACCAAACGTATACCAAAGGCGAAATGCGGAAGCGTAAATCTTAGAACACATGAACAGATAACAAGATAAAGGCACCAACATAATCTCAATAATCAACAAGATATATTAATAAACATCATTATATTACATGATTTGAATTACATGTTCAAGAGTCACTTTGTACAAGTCTGCTCATGTATACTATATATGGATCTTTCAACAAGTATACCTAGCATAGCTCACCAAGCCCATCAACCTTCTATCCATCTCTGAACCTAAAAAAACATACGAGAAATGGGTCAACACACGAGGTGTTGAGTATGGGGCCGAAAGATACACATATATATAAGCTTTGCATAATTTTGAAAAGATTTCAAGATTAAACAAACAAGAATAAACATGTTAATTGTTTAACAAATGCGAAACCATATTTTATGTCATTTCACTCCATTATACCAACAATATCAAACATGTGTAAGGCCTTTGACCATCTTCCCGTCGGAAGGGTCCGTAAGGGTGCTCAAGCTTAGCTAACCCTTTTATACGAGAGGGACCTCAAGGTCGTAACCAAGAGCCCTTTATCAACAATATTATAATGGAGTTCCATATATATATATATATATATATATATATATATATATATATATGTTCAAGTTATAAAAATGACGAGGCAAACATCGAGTAACACATAGAAATACTACATGGCAATATTTGAGAAAATAGACAAACAAGCATACAATATATGTCTTTTCAAGCAAGAAAGCGGTAGTCATATAACTAGATAAGGCCCATACCTGATTCAGAGATTCATAACCTAACATATCCTTCACCATCTAGCCACATGCCAAACCTGATTAACAACAAGATTACATATATGCATTAGATTCTCATCATTAACCCTAATTAGATGCATTTTAGGGTTTTGGCCAAGATGGGTTCCAAGTTTCTTATTGGTTCATTATATGATATTGTATTGATCTAGAGGTCATCTTGATGGTGTGGTTCAAGTTTCATGCCATTATGATGTTCCATGCACTTTATATAATCATAACAAGGTTTAAGGCATTTACATGCATTCTAGGGTCAAACGACCCATAATAGAGTAATCAAGGTCAAAGGTCATCAAGGTAGTAGGACCCATCATCAAACATGGTTTAGATCAGCAACATTGAGTCATAAGAAACATATTCCAAAATAGGTGTATGTCCATTAGAAGCAAGATTAGCAATCTAGGCAAAGTTCAACATTATAGTCCAAAGTATAGACACATATGTACAATCGAGGTCATTTATGAGAAAGAATCGAGATAGAAGGACCTTCATTAGGGCTATTGTAACATCCCGTGATTTGAGGCCTCAGATAAGTTGATCTTAAAAGGAATGATTGGACTACCCATATCACCAAGGTGCACCTCCTTTTCCGGGAGCCCATCACTAAGAACTCCATAGTTAAGTGTGCTCAGCTTGGAGTAGTATTGGGATGGGTGACCTGTCGGGAAGCCGATCCGAGCATGCACATTTGTGTGGAGAAAGTGCGCAGTTAAGGCTAGTGGTGGTCTGTGGGGACAGTCGTCATTCCTGAAACTCTACTAGAGCCTTGGGCAGTGGGCCCGGGAGTTACAAATGGTATCAGAGCCATAAACCCTCCAGTAGGTGGGGCCCACATGGGCATGTGGCATGCCAGTCTTGAGCCATGCGGTCCAGGCAAGTTGGAAAGGGCTATCCGTAGAGACGAGATGAAGACGCCCTTGCACTGGTAGCCGTGGACGGGAGCTGGGTGTCCATGGGCCATTGTGGGTCTGCACTGAAATGGGGTCAGATTATTAGGCCATATAGTTGAGACTTGACGAGGACGTCAAGAGTCTAAGTGGGGGAGATTGTAACATCCCATGATTTGAGGCCTCAAATAAGTTGATCTTAAAAGGAATGATTGGACTACCCATATCACCAAGGTGCACCTCCTTTTCCGGGAGCCCATCACTAAGAACTCCATAGTTAAGTGTGCTCAACTTGGAGTAGTACCGGGATGGGTGACCTGTCGGGAAGTTGATCCGGGCATGCGCATCGGTGTGGACAAAGTGCGCAGTTAAGGCTAGTGGTGGTCTGTGGGGACAGTCGTCATTCCTGAAACTCTACTAGAGCCTTGGGCAGTGGGCCCGGGCGTTACAGATGCTTTACTTCGTAGTGGTTAGTTGGATATGTAAGGTATATTCCCATATTTTTAGGGAATAATATTGATTTTTGAAAGATTTAACCAGCTGTATATATATTTGTTTAAGGATCAAATACAAAAACATTGGTTGAAGCCTTGCCTTTCTTTCATACTATTTAGTTTATAACAGTTATACATGTTCTTCATATTCTTCTTTATAATTGTTTAAATGATCTATTGCTCAGTTATAGATATTTGAACTAATGAGATGATGAGACCGCTCTACCCTGTATATAATCAACAGTTATACAAGTTTAATTAAATAAAGGTTTTCTTCTTGTCATATTCATAAAAGTTTAACTGTGATAATAATGTCGACAGAGAGTTATACCTCTCGCTGAGACTTGTTGTCTCACCCCGTGGGTTCCACAACTTTTAGGTGGATGTGCACAAGACGATAGTGACCCTATAGCCAATAATATGAAGCAACAGAAAGGATAGTAGTAATAGCTCAGGTTGAGTCTACTATTATGTGTCTAGTAGAAATAGATTCCTATGCATCGTACATGTACTCTTAGGTCCTTGGGAGATAGTTTTCATATCTGGTTTCACGATCGATTTGAGATTTTGGCTAAGAATGCTTCAATGCGTAATGTTGCTTTTGTATGTGTTTTGGTAAAGCAACTGATATCTCATATCCTTGTAATAGTAAACAATGATGTATGCATATATGGCCTTGGGCCTTCTGGTAAAAAGTTTCTGACAAGGGATCTTATGGAAAGATGGTTTTATTTTTAGTGATTTTTAGTAATTCACTATTAATGGTTGTTTTTACATGGTTTGGTGTGATATCATTATCAATTGGATAGCAGTTGTCACAAGTTTGATATCAGAGCCATTGGTTCACGAAGTCTATAGGGACATATGACTAAGGTTGTTGAGTTTGTTCTTAGTGTCCTCCAGTATGTCTAATAGTGGCTTCTGCTCATGCATAAAAAAGGATAAAATCCTAAGAAATTCTGGAGAACACAAGGAACATGTTGTTTAAAGTAGTGCTTCTGCACCAAGAGAAGGTTCCAGGGATCAGACAAGAGGAGAACAAGTGCCTGAGAATCCCCAGTGGGATTGGTCTATGTTAGAAAACCCTTCTTTTCATTCTCTTGTTGGGCAGGTTATGAAAATAGTTTAGCATATAGTGGACTAGACACTAGCAATACCACCTATGGCACCAATCCCTAATATAGAATTCTTGAGTTTTGGTAAGCCCCTTAATAGCCGTGTCATGTTAAAATAATGAAAAATGTGGGAAAGACTAAAGTATGGCAAGAAAATAGAGTCTACCACAAGTGTAGACAGCTAGGACATATGAGGAGGCAATGAGCAAGAGGGGACAATAAGATGAGCATCAATGGAAAGTCTGCACAATCTCGTGAACATTTGTCTAAAAACTCTAAAAAGCTCAAGTTTTGTGTGCCACCAGTGTAACAAACCCCTTATGCACCAGGGCAGTGGTCGTCAAGTAAGGGAAAAGGTCCTAATTTTCCACCTGTAAGGGCTTCTGACTTAGCCTCTACATCAGTAACATGACCAACCAAACAATGGTACAAGGATAAGACATGTTTTAGATGTGGATAGATTGGGCATACTATACCCTTTTGTCCAAAGAGAGAGGGTGAGATGGCCCAACAGTCTAGACCAACTCACTAGGACTTACATAGGTTCACAGTCCAATAGTGCCAAAAGGAAAATGTGAAAAAGAGAAATGATTAGACTTCGTATTGCGAGTCAACTAGAGATGGTAGATGACCCACAAGGGGTAATAGGTCAGATATAACTTTTTCATTTTGAATTGTTTCTTCTTATTATACTTGTTAACTACGAAAAGAGTAGTTGTTGTTTGAGTTTCTTTCGATAAGTCCTATGGGTACATGAGAAGAGATGAAGAGGATTAGAATTTATATTCTTTCCAGTATTCTCTAAATTTTTTTATAATTTCTCCTGCTCATACAAAGAGGAAGAGGTATGAAAGAGATACCTAGAGATAACCAGAGATACTAAGTTTTGAAACTTAAAAGTGATTTTTAAGGTAAGAAACATGATGTAAAATACAGTGCATGCTACCTAATCTCAATGCTTGATACCCTGGCCAGGTATTTGATTAATAAAGACAAGGTAAGTATGGAACTCTCAGATTGCTATATTTCTGATTACCCTGATCAAGTAGGCATTTTGATATGATCTAAAGAGCAATAAGATATAAAAAATGTGGTATAGAGATTCCTATCACATTCTAAATTATGATAAAATGGAACCTGGGTTAATCCCAGACCAACCTATGAATATAAGAAAGTATAAGGAGTAATTGTTATGATATGTAAATAGGGAATTAAGAAAATAAACCATGCTCAATAAAGAATATGAAGAGAGTAATGCTGATTGTGGTAAAACAAGGAGATGTTTATGAACATGAAGAGAAAAAATAAAAGGAGTAATGACATGTAATCATATTTAAAGTTCCTATGTCAATGTCAAGGAACCCAAGATGAAAGTAAATTGAATGACACATGAGTAGTGAAAACTTGTATAATAATCAAAGAAAGTCAATGATCTCCTTCTCCCTTGTAGCAATCTCTAGACAGTGCTATGATGATAAGGAAAAACATTTTTCCTTTATACTTACTTTCTAGGATATGAGATTCTAATAAGTCTCATATCACTTGATGTGCATATCTTTGAAGTGATCATTAGGTGGATACTTGAAAAGTATCAACTAGGGCTTGGATTTTAGTTCCAAGATGATGACATCTGAGAATGATAATGTTTAATGAAACATAAAAGATGTTGGAAAGGTTCTTCTGATATGTTTGGGTCTGACAGTAACAACAGAAAATGGATGAGATAAAGATATGATGTGTTTTTGTCACATGTGATACATACCAAGGTGAGGAATCCTAGTATCTAAGAAGTGCCAGTTTTGTGTGAACCTGAGATATGTCTCTTGATAAGATGATTAAGGGTTTTACTACCTAAGAAGGATTGATTTTGAGATCAATCTAGTACAGGTACTCTACCTATAGTATGGGTATCACTTGTTAGGGGTTTGTGCACCACATAAGATGATGATGACAAGGATGCATAAGTTGAAGAGACAGTTGCAAGATTTTCTTTGGTAAAAATTCATTAGGTTGAGTGCAAATCCTTGAAATACACCTATTCGGATTGCAAGTAAGGAGGATTCTGAAGGGACGTACACTGATAAGTAGGATTTCCAATCTTTATCTAGATCAAATAAAATGAAAAGTACAACTAGAAGTGTACGTAATAGCAGGCCAGTTGGAACAAATCATACGAAAGATTTGTGTTGAATCAGTAGATCAGAATAGCGCAATGGAAGCATGGTAGGTCTTGTAATTTTAAGTAAGTGACATGTGCACCTCTACTCTTTTTTTAAAATAAAACATGATGAGGTTTGAAAAGGGTATGGTGAACTTTCAAGTTTGAGAATCTCATCATACGATATGATAAGTTGAGAAGGTGATACATAACATGGAGTTTACCCCTATGATAAATAAGGATAAGTATGTATAGTGCTTTTACGGCTAAGGAAGTATCAATTAGGCATAGGGTCGACCTTATAGCCATTAATGGAGAGAATAAGTTGAGTATGTGCCTTGTATAAAAAATCTTATGATTAACCTTGAATGGAGGAACAATATGATAGTCAAGTCTTATCATATTACCCTTACATCAACAAACTATGTGAAAATTTGAAGATGCAATGCATAAGTAATGTCCATCTCCTTTTGCCTGGGATTTCATGGGTGAAATCCTTGTTAGGGGTTTATAACTTATAAGGACCCTGACCAGGGTTTTGGGATAACCCTAGAAGTTTTTCCTAAGAGAGATGATTAGAACCTTGTCTTAATCTTTTGAAAAGTAATTAAGACTTAAGAAGAACTCAAGTTTCAAATTTGGTCCTGTATGAATGTTGTTTAAGCAATGTTTGCTTGTTTCGGACCAAAGTGCAATTTTCCCAAGATAAGGGTTTATCTTGCAATATGTCAGTGTTACCTTAGTACTTTATCATCATATAGAGAGCATGATGCAAAGGGGTGCCTTGTGGAAAGTCTAAATTCCAAGTTGAGCTTGTATGATTGATGCTTGTGCTAGTTTTGGTGCAACTTGCAATTTACCCAATATAAGGGGTTGAAGTGCAATTTACCATGTCGAGAGTGTCCCTAGTCTCTCTTAGTGTCATATAGATGAGTTAGAGAGGAGGGGGCACCTTGTTTGAGTCTTGTATGAGTGATTACACTCTTGGTGACATAAGGACCATAGAATGTTGAATATCTTAAACTCGTGATGAGGTTGAGTCGACTTGTGAAGAGTATATAGGGGTTCCTATCAATTTAGAACCATGGAGGGAGTCCCCTATCAGTTTGGAAACTTTTGGAAGCATTCATTTTGTCTAAGCACCTCAAAGAGGTAAAGCCTATCGGTTTAAGACTTCCTTGTAAAAGTTGTATCAGTTTGTACACAAAGTGATATTGGGTTGTGATATCTTGTTGAGCAAACTATCCAATATCCGATACCTCGCCCTTGGATTATCCATAAGAATTTTGCATGTCAAGATAAACGTGGTTACATGATGTCACCATGCATGGACATGTGTCACCCATGTACATATGGTGATGACACCTTACACATACTCTCTTTCATGAGCCTCAACTATATATACCTTTCTTTTCACCGCCTAGTAAACCTTTTGACTCCTTTACCATCTTGCTTAATGGACGACCCTAGGATATCAAGGAGCAAGGATAAGTCCGAGCAACTTTTCCAAGGTAAATCCATGATCATCTTCTACCTTAGAAAGACTATGCATCTAGGATCATGATTCTTTCCTTTCCTTCCTTCTTCACCAAATTCCTTACTATAATATCTTCTTTCATACAGAAGTGTTGTGATTGAGTCTTGCACTTTTTATAAGTCATCTTCAACCTTAGGAACGTGGAGCTTTGGAGCTTGAAGCTCTTGTGTTGATCTTGAGGTGGGTTATATAAATTGAACTCAATTTTATTATTATTCACCCTCTATCATGAAATAATCGGTAGTTCTTTCTCTACTTCGACTTTTCTAGTTTGAATGATGTTTTATGAGCTCTAGTGGAGATATGGGGCTGGTGTCCATGAACGATAGTGTTTATGAACAAAAATTGGATCTTGAAGATGATGGAACCGATATGCACAAAATGATATCGATTTGTCCGAAACCCTAGCCCGATATAAAAGTAAATGAATGAAAATTGATGCACATGAACTCCTACCCCTATCGGTTTGTTACGTATGTAGGACTACTCTCCTTTCAATTGTTTAATATGTCACCTAAGGATAAGAATAGGGCAGGCCGATATATATAGTTAGCCAAGTCAATACACATACTTGCACCATTACATGGATGGCCGACATGACTTGTGATGCACTAGAACGATATGTTGTTAATAGATTATGACCTAGAGGAAGCAAGGCCGATATGTTGGACACCATAAAATGATATGCTTTTATAATACTTTCTTTTTATGACTAAGGGATGTCTAGTGGAGATAGAGTATTGAATCTTGTTGCCTTAGTTGAGTGTAGAGGCTGATATGGCCAACCTAACCCTAAAATGATACACTCATAATCCAACACCCCTCTAGCCTGACACATCATGTGAAGGTGGTGGTAATATACTCGTTGAAGCCTTGGTTGATACACCAAGTAGTGGTGAGACCGATAGGTGAGAAAAATAAGGTGTTGAATAAGGGTTCACCCAATACAAATTAAACCCTAGAGAGTGATATCCCATAGTAAGGCATGAGGCTGATACAAAAGGGATAGCTAGGTCGATACCCTAGTTGATGGTGTGGCCGATACACTAGTTGGTTGAGCAGTCGATATCCTAGTTAATGGTGAGGCCGATACACAATGGGTTGATGTGGCCGATATATAAAGAGATAGGGTGGTTGATACCCTGAAAGTACACTATAGCCGACATACCATCTCAAGCATCTCTAAACTAATACCTCTTGATAAGCCTTGGCTAACACAAATGTATGTATCTAGACCGACACAAAGTTTAGTATGAAGACTGATACACCTTGATGAGTGTAGGCTGATACACCTTGAATATAATCAATGGATACACTATGAAGTAATGTGATGGATACACTTTGATAATTGTAGGCTGGTATACCCTAAAGAAGGTCAAGTCAATACAACAAGTTAAAGTTGAATATAGTGTCCTAATAAGGATGAGAAAGAAACTTATATCACTCATGTTGATAATTAATTAATGATAATTGATGAGAGTAATCAAGTATGATAGAATACTTATGGCAATGAAATAAGCCCCTAGATGTAAGGAGTTATGAATTAGGTTTCGGTTGTTGAATAAAACCCTAAAGACCCTAATTGGTTACAATAGAATTCCTAACCCTAATTATGAGAGGGTTGTAACATGACTGAGTGTTTATCTATGATATAATTGAATGTAAAGATGATAATATAAGCTCCTAGAGATAATGAGTTATGGTATAGGGTTGGTGATTGAATATAACCCTAGAAACCCTAATCAGTTTAAAAGAGAAACCCTAATCCTAATCCTAATCCTAATCCTAATCACAAGAGGGAATTTAACTTGAAATGGCATGATGGTAATAATCAATGGTTACAATAATGAAGTCTTAACCACGAATGCCTTATGAATATAGCCAAATGAGGGCTATAGTAATTATAGTCTATTATAGCTTGATTATGCCTTGTCACGCCTATGGAATAATTGTTTCACAATAAAATGTATATAGGTTTGATGACCTGAAAAAAACATAATTTCATAGAAGGTGATGTGGCACTCAATGGTGAGTTTAAGGGACTGATATCCCACGATGAAAATGATAGGGTAACACAGAGGTGTTCTAACTATTAAAGAATCTTAGACAATATGATATACCTTTCATTTTATTATATTTGTAATTTGATTAAGGGATTATTCTTTTACAACATGGTGTTGACATTAAATTAATATCTATTTTATCATGAGACTCTAACCATGCAAGTGTTTTGAAATAATAAGCATAGCCAACTATGGGCTATGGTGATGTGACATTATATAGATTGAATGGGCCTTGTGAGCCATGTGAAATACTTGAACAACATGTATGGTGTTTATATGGGTCTTATGATCTAGAGATGGTTGTTGCCTAATGAGAGGTGACATTGTTCAATAATGAACTATGAAGATTAAAACCCCATGGTACGTGATAATCTAGTATATGGGTTTGATGACCTAGAGATGGTTGTTGCCTGGTAAAATGTGACACTGTTCAAAGATGAACTGAGGGTTTGATATGAAAAACATGTGATCAAAATGATGAAAATATTTAAGGGATGAGATTTCCAGTAATATGTTCAAGGGATTGAGATCCCAGGAAGGGTATAGCAAGATATATTCCAACTGATACCAAATTTCTTGAAACATGTATTATTCTTTACTTGGTAGTAATTAGAAATAGTTCATGCTTGTAACTTGATTGATGCTAAAAGATATAGTAATGCACCTAACCTATAAATTGAACTAAAAATGTGGTTTCCATGGCCATAGATCCATTTGGTGTCAGAACGTGTTGAATGGTGAAATGAGTTTAACTCAGAATGCATATTGTTGAATATGTGGGGTATAAGTTGTATCTTCAATTCACAATATTGGCTACAGGCCATACCTAGAATATTAGGATTGACTTCAGGTCATGCCCTAACAGGAGTACAGTTGTACCATGACTCAATAAATAGTCAGGATTGGTTACAGACCATACCCTGGTATAATCAAGATTGACTATGGGTCACACCCTAATAAGAGAACATGCTACACGTTGTATCTCTATAGCGAAGAGCCTCTATACGCTAGGCTAGATAATTGTAGTTTGACTCATAATGTCTCTGCCACTCTCGTACTGATAAAGAAAGATGAGGTTAGGGATTTTGTCTCTTCCATAGACCTTTATGGTATTGATGCTTTAATTTGTAGTGTTTAGTTGGAGATGAAAGGTATATTCCCATCTCCATAGGGCATAAGATTAATTGTTGAAAGATGTAATTAGTTGTATATCATATTTGTTTAAGGATCAAATACGAAAACATTGGTTGAAGCCTTGCCTTGCTTTCATATTGTTTTGTTTATAATAGTTATACATGTTCTTCATATCCTTTTAAAATTGTTTAAATGATTTATTGCTTAGTTATAGATATTTGAACTAATGAGATGATGAGACCACTCTACCCTGTATGTAATCAATAGTTATACATGTTTAATTCAATAAAGGGTTTCTTCTACTTGTATTCATAAAATTTTAACTATGATAATAATAATGTTTATGGAGAGTTATATCTCTCACTGGGACTTGTTATCTCATCCCGTGGGTTCCAAAACTTTTTAGATGGACGTGCACAAAAAGGTAGTGACTGTATAGCCAAGAACAGGCAACAGCAGCAAGGACCGTAGTAACAACTCAGGTTGAGTATTCTGTTATGAGTCTAGTAGAAATAGAGTCCTATGTGTCGTCTATGTACTCTCAGGTCCTTGGCATATAGTTTTCATATATGGTTTCACGGTCGATATGAGATTTTGTCTAAGAACGCTTCAATGTGTAATGTTGCTTTTGTATATGTTTTGGTAAAGAAACTGATATATCATATCCTTGTAATGTGAAGCAAACAATGATGTATGCATATATGGCCTTGGGCCTTCTGGTAAAATTTTCTAACAAGGGATCTTATGGAAGGATGGTTTTAATTTTTAGTGATTTTTTATAATTCACTGTTAATGGTTATTTTCACATGGTTTGGTGTGATATCGTTATCAGTTGGATAGCGGTTGTCACACCTTATATATTTAGGTTGTGTTTAGACAACCACTAGTACATATCCCAAGACAAAGCTCCCCTCATTCTTGAACAATGTCATTATGTCCCTACCAGAGGACACATGCGCTCCAAAAAAACTACCATCAAGGTCCTATAATGTGGGTTAGTATGGACCTGTATATTTAATGTTGGTCATAGATATGTCAAGTCCTATGATCAATGCCAGAAATCCAGAAATATTATAAAGAGAGATGAGATGTCAATCAGTGTGTGGTGGGAAGTTGATATCTTCTACATATGAGTGCATACTACATGGGTCAATTTCCCTTGTATTATGATTTATCCTACATAATGGTTGCTTTTTATTATGTTTCCAAGTGGATTGAAGCAATTACCACAGTTTCCAATGAATCCAATCCACTCATAAATATTTTCAAAGACATTATCTTTCCATGCTTTGGAGTCTCTTGCATTTTCATTTCTAATGGTGGATTCACTTGCTTAACTACAAATTTGAAGTGGTCCTTCGCAAGTATGGTGTTTCTCACCATGTATCCGCTCCATATCATCCTCATATGTGTCGTCAATTGGAGGTTTCCCACCATAAGATCAAATACATTCGTAAGAAGATAGTTGTCAACAAGGCAAGATTGGGCTCACAAGTTTAATGATGCACTCTGCTCTTACCAAATTGCTTACAAGACCCACCAAGACACTACACCTTTCTATCTAATTTATGGAAAGTATTGTCACCTACCAATGGAGAATGCACACAAGGCTTGGTGGTCCATCACACATCTCAACTTTGATCAATACAAGGAAAAAGAAAACTAACTACTTCAAGTGTGAGAGCTAGAAGAGATAAGACTGACAACAGATAGAAATACAAACATTTACAAGGAGAAAACCAAGATGTGACATGATGGCCATTTGAAGAGGAAATATATGAAGGTCAAATATAGAGTGTTACTTCATATATTTCATCTATGACTCTTTCTAGTAAATATTAAGACCCGATGGTTGGGTCCATCCATCATCAAGCATATCTATCCTAATGGAGCTATTATATTTTGAAGTGAGAAGATTTTTTAATTGAAAGGGCAACATGAAAACCATCCAAACATTCATTCTCATTCAATATCCATCAAATGATTGAGCTAAAGGTATCGATCCATAAATGTTAAACAAAAGCACTTCTCAGGAGGCAACTTGAGTGTCATCCATTAATTAGATAGTGTGTTTCATGATGTGATCATAAATTCTAACATTTTTATGTAGGTGGATGACTTGTGTTGAACATATAGAAACCATAGATCATGGTCCAACCAGCAAGGTTCCTCCCCTCCATCTTGGATTTAAAGTTTTCTCAAGGATGAAAATATTTAAGTTTGGAGTGGAGGGTGGGAAGTATGTATTCTATTTTCCTCCCACATATGTATGTTTTTAACTTGTGGTCTCATCATGGCACCTCCACATTGCATTTAGCTAATTTTTGTAAAATTTCTCTTCTCTAGAGTAATCAAAGCCATTATCTAGCCTACTTAGATTCAAATTTCTAGTTTTCACCCATGCATGTTATCATCACTTTACTCTCTTTATTTGAAGAAACACTTGATAGTGGCTTACTTTTAGAACAAACCAATGGCTAAAAATGACCCAATGTGGCTTAGGAACCCAAACATCATGTCACCCTAGAAAATATCATAAGTACTTGAGGAACTGAGAGGGATCAAATGCATCATTATTCTAATTAGCTTGTGAAACAAATTAATGGAATCATCGCTTTTTCCCCTATGTTATTATTCTTTTGAGCATAGTGCACCTAGGAGAACCACTAGATACACTGAATCATAAATCAAGGTACATATTGATGCCTTCTTCTTCCATTTTCTTACCTTCCATCCACCTAAAAGAAAATAAAACTCCACAAAAGGTACCAAACCCTAAGTTTGGGGTGGCACACCCCTCCCTACTATATCTGATTCTTCCATATTTCTCTCTATCTAATAGGGATGTAACCCCAAAAATAAAGAAAAGATGCCAACGTGCACAACAAGAAAAGCTTGTCAATAATTCAAGGGAACAAAAAGTAAAAATGTAATCTTGATTTGTATAGAGGATATATTTGCACCTTCCTTGTACATCCCTTGTCTCCTTTCTCCACCCAAGGATACCATGAATGTCTTGTTTTGGTATCCTTTTCACTCACCCCTATGTCATATCATATGTGTACTTGTCATTATACAAGAAAACAATCACAAAACTCTAAGATGTGTTTGGTATTGGGAATATTGGTTAGGAAGTGTTTTTGGGAAGAGAAATTAGAAATGAATACATGGATAGATATGTTATGTGATCTCAAGAAACTGGGAATTTTGGCCATGTAAAGTGGTAATAAACGAACATGATCTGAAGATGTGGCAATTGCATGGGTTTAAAGTATTCCTTCAACACCTATTTTAGACTTTGATACTGGAGGATGATAAATGTTTAAGTTTAAGTTTATTTGGTAAGTGCATATTCATCCTAGTTTTAATTACATTTTTTTGCATTAATATTCCTCATTTTACTTTAAAATTAGATTCCATTTAGTTTTCCTTAGTTTTATGTTGAACTTTAAGGCTTTGATCCAATTCATCAACTTTCATGGTAGATATGAGATTTAATCCCTACACACCAGCCTAGGAGCAGTGGTCCCACTAACTAACCAACAAAGCCAAATAAAATTATAAGATTGGATATGATTTTCATCAATCTCCCCCTTCACCTTTTGATGATTTCATTGGTCAACAACTTCATCAATGTAGGCCCATAAACCTATGCCAATGGTCTCCCAGAGTGTGCATTAGTCTACAACATCACAAGTTTGCACTCTTTGTCAGTCATCAACCAATGAAACTTTTTTTCTAACCAATGAAACCTCTAATTGCCATTGATCTATGGAAACTTGATAGACTCCCACAAACCAATGAAGATCCATTATTTTTCCAATCGATGAAAATTCATCATTTTTCCAATCCATGAAAAGCCATTGTCCACCTTCAAAAAAAGGTCCTATGTTCATCCATCGATGGACAAACATAGATCATACCACTGAGTGATGGTCTTATTCTAATGGAAGATCAATGTTCAAAAACATAGGGAAATCTTGTGCTCACCTACTGAAGAGCCTTGATTGTCATCTAGTGATGAAGATTATGCATGCCACACACTAATCAAAATAATGAGACCATTAGGGATATTAAAGATTTTTTATGCCCCTGCACTCACCAAACTATGATATTTTTCAGCATTCATCAATCAATGAACTTTGCACACTGATGGGAATTCTAGGGATGACTTGAGAAACCTTATCTTCCTTGCACACCCTCTCTTTTACACTCATGGAAGTCAACAATTTAACTATAGGATGACTAGGAGAGTTCAAAACCCTAGCATTTGTCTACAAATACAAGTCATGGAATCTAAGGAAAGGTGTCACATCTTTCCACCATCATGTTGTAAATTTCCATTCCAAGCATCCATTCCCAACTTCCACAGGTCGTTTCATTAGTTAATCATCCACACCAACCAAAAAAGCTTTTTCTTCTACTAAGGATCCAAGGTGCTAATAAGAAAAGAGACATAGACTAATAATACCTTCCATCTTCCTTCAATCATCCACTTGCTCCACCTTCATAGTAGAAGTTCAACGTACAAGGAAGGCAGATTAATGACCTGAAATAGAACACCGATAAATACCAAATGGTTTTCTTGTTTCTTGTTGGATGTCCTTGTCTTCACATATGAAGAAACACATTTGCACATCATAGTTGTGTCTCTATCCTCTACAATGATGAGGTCTCTCTCTCTCACTTTCCCTATTGATTTTTATCGTTGCCATGAGAGTAATCATCTTGCTAAGTTGTAGGGAGTAGCATCATGATGGAGTCTTGGTTTGGGTCTCCATCGTGTGCTATTTGTCTCCTCGTTCACAATAAGATAGGTAGAATGCATTCTATCTCCCAATAATACCATTTATTAACATATAGGTGCATAGTTGATCTTGCAGGTTTTTTAAGGTAATTTGGTACATAATGACGGAAGGGAGAGTATAAGGATGATCCTATGACTTCCCTAAATATGGGGGAGCCCAAAATGAGCCCTAAATCTACCCCAACCTAACCCCAAGTGACCAAAGAACAAATTGAATCAAGGAGCACCAAGATGGACATTTAGAAGATCAAAGTGCATCACATGTCCTCAAGAATGATCAACCTACAAAAAAAACAATAAGATAAGAGCAAAGAAAGAACATAAACCACCAAAACCCCAACAAGTCCTAATTACACCACACCAAGACCATGGAGCGAAAGTTTTACCAATAGAATAGATGTGCTAAAGTGGCCAAAATCCACAATCCATTTCCATCTCACCATCAATCTCAAAAAAATCAACTAAAAAGCTAACTCCCTTACCTAGGTCCTGTAACAGTTGTTCTAGCCACAGAGAATCCATGCTAGATTTGCCATTTTTACCATTTCCCTATACACTTAACCAATTCTATAAATAATACATCTCACACTCAGAACATCCATTCTCACCAAAACAGGTGTACCACCCCATATGTAGAACATTTGCTCTATCCAGACCAGTCATACTACATCCATAAAAATGGCTATTCCATCCCATAGTGGCTATTATACCTAGCCTATCAATTCACTCCCCATGGGATAGCATGGCCGATCTACATCCATAACGATTGTTTTGTCCCCAAACCCTAATGATTTCTATTGTATATTTCCTAAACTACCCCACTTAACCCTAGCCACTCTAATTGTAATGAAGTGTGCTATTCAACATTAATCACCTAATGACTCTTGTGCTCTTCAATTAACTTGGTCTTCTTACTATGAATAAATTCCATGATCAATGGTTGTATGATGATCTATTAAGTGAAATTTCATGCGTTGAATCTGCTTTATACACCTAATATCATAAAACTCTAGTTTCAATAGACCCTTGAATTATTTGATTAATAGCCTAAGCCAACATCCTATATTTAGTTTGAATCTTTTCATGCATGTTCAAATCTCTTCTAATAAGCTCATGTCACAAATATAATGTCAATCTGAGCTTCCTACAATTTCTTATGAATTTCCTAAGTTTTGTCCACTAAAATCACCCTAAAATACCTTTAAGCTACTAGGACTAGCACATTACCTTCTAATGCCACCTGCATGGCCTGGGCCGGTTGAGATGCAATTAAACTAAGAAATAATTCCCCTATTGTAATTAACTTGGGTGGGGAAACCTTGATCGGACCCAACGATCGACCCAACCCTGACCCAACGACCGTTGAATCACAATTTATCAACATTTGGGTTGTTACCTACCATAGGTAGGAGATAGGTAGGTGGTTCATGAGTTGTGGGGACCATATCCTTGACCTGACACTCTCTCATTCCCTGATTCTTGGTCCATTCTTCTTATCTCTCAATTTTGACATGTTTCCCCCACTTTTTTAGCCCTAATCATGCCTTGGGCTTCAATGATGTCATCCACCATTCTTTTGTTAAACCCTAGAATCCCACACACCATAACCCTACCCTCACATCTATAAATAACACCCCCATATACTTTTTTTCTGTCTCATGAATGTTGGAGGCACCTTCCCTAGCCCCAGAACTCCTTACACTTCTTCCATTTTTCTTCTAGCGACCAAAGTCGTCATGACACTTCCACTTAACCGCGTGTCTTCTACCAAGACAAACAAGCTCATATACCTTAACATTTGTCAACAATCAAAGGAAAGGGGTTGATCTAGTGGCTAACCTTTTCCCTACTTTTTTTTTCTCAAGGTATATTCTTCTCCCCAATACCAAATATTCAAGAAAATATTGTAACTTTGTAAAATTCATAACACTTGAATAAAGTATCCAAATAAAATGAAACAATAGTCTCTTTTGATCTAAACCTCATGAGGATTTTACTAAAAATGGTTTCAAATGTAGATTATCATATATATATATATATTCCACTGATATTCTTAAACATGAACTTGTAATTATCTTTTTATCTAATGACTTTATCATAATGTTTATGCCTATGAAACCTTAAAATGGACTTTGATTCTTGATCATATGAATATAACTAATCTTGAGGATAAACCTTAATCTTGTTGTCTAAATTCACCCTTATTCTCAAGTTAATGAATATGTTCATGAATTTATGATGGATCTCAATTATGGCCTCTAACCCTAATTATGTATTGATTGACCTGAGGGTGATCAAATCTCATGATTTCCCCTTTCTAAACTTAGGAGCCATATTGATAAATTACAGCCACCAATATCTTGACCTTGGACCATATTCTGAATATATCATGAAACCTAACACTTGGACTTATATTAATGACAAATGTCCCTTTTGGTTATTATTTATGGTTAAATTCCCATTATGATTAAAGTGTGGACTGATGAATGCACATTCATCATGATTTCCAGTCGCCTTTTTGGGACCAATTCGATTCAATAATTTCGATTTCATCTCGTACATCTCACAAAATGCAAAATTTCTTAACTAATTCAATTATCAAGATTATTAACTAGATTTATATCGATTTTGTGGAGGTCTTGACTAGGTTCAACCATCGTATGAAATCTGCACAAGATCTTCTCAACTTTAGGTTCTGACCAATTGGTCTTGACCAAACGGTTTACCCTGACGGTCTACCCATGCGGTTTTGACCTATCAGTCTCTGACATTCACCTACACGGTCCTCCTCTCACTACTCTACTGCAACGATCTGAAAACTGTTTCAGGCCATACGGTCTCAAGACAGCTTGAGCCCAAACGGTCTCAAGACCGTATGACGCATAACGGTTTTGAGACCGTTTGACCAAGGACCGTTTGGACGACGAAGATCTAAGACCATTTGGACACTCAAGCAAAGACCGATGAAGAGTAAGACCATTTGGAGCCATACAATCTCAAGACCAATTGGAGACATATTCTGTTCGGTCTCAAAACCAAATGAAATCCATCAATCTCGAAGATCGTTTGATCGGTCCAATTGGTCTTCAAAACCGTTTAAAGCCCATGACCATTTGAACGAATATGCAAGTCCGATCAAGCACAAATGGTCTTCAAGACCGATCAAAGCCCAACAATATGTAAGACCGTTTGAAGCCAGCGCATGAGAAGACCGGTTGGCACCTATCGGTTTCACTAAATCGTTTGGAGGCAAAGTTCTAGGACCGTATGGGAAGTTCCTTCCCAAGACCGTTTGGTCATTTGATCAGTCTGTAATAACATATGAAGATAGAATCCCAAGACTGGTTGGATCTGTTCGGTCTCCAAGACCGTATGGTCATATATTCTCAAGACCATTTGGATGTCAAACGGTCTCCAAGACCGGTTGCTCTAAACCATTTGGAGCAAACTCACAACAAAAAGGTGAGGACCCCATCCAAGCCTATAAATAGGACAACGAGGGTCCTCATTTGGGCATCGATCCAGGGACGCCGACAGGCTGCCTAAGTGCAAGGTTTGATCAAGCTTCATCCTCCACACCGCCGTCCTCCTTCCATGCCATTATCATGTCGCCCACACCTCCTCTTGCTGTGAGATAGGAGGGTAGGAAGAAAAAGAAGGTGGAGAAGAAAGTCTGCCCGGTCTGCCTCAGTGGTCCTTCCTCCTCATCCAGATCTGCTCTGACATGACGTAGAAGACCGCATCAACTTCACTGAGCTACGACTACCTTCTGCATCATGCTCATGGCAGAACCTTCCCTCTCTCTTATTATTCTTGCTTCTCGCATCATGAGTGAGTAGTCACTTTTTGCTGGGGTGCAGGGAATAGCCCCGCTGCCAATGCTTTCATGTCTTTTCATTTAATGCTCCAAGGCAATATATATAAGTTTCCATTTCATTGTTAATTGATAATGTTTGTAGCTTGATTACCTGCTTGCTTTCATTTTTTTCTTCCCTATGTTATGTGAACTTATATGTGTAGGGTAGAATGTCGATTAATGAGGTAGACTCCCAAACTAGAAATAGAATGGGATTGCTTGAGGTCGTAAGTGTATGATCCGTAAGGGGACGAGCCATCTAGCTTACAATGACGCTTATGTGGCCTAAACATCCCTTAGGGAAGGCCACAACCTTAGTTGGATTTTGTATCTTCTTTTTAATCATCAATGTTTGCTTGTAGATTAATCACCTACTCACTTTTCGATTAGCGCGGTTGCTCCCTGACTAGAAATAGAAGGGGATTCCTTGAGGTCGTAAGTGTATGATCCGTGAGGGGACGAGCCATCTAGCCCGCGGTGACACTTCTGTGGTCTAAACATCCCTTAGGGAGGACCTTAGCCTCAGTTGGATGTTGTATCTTCGGAACCGTGAGTGCATGATCTGTATGGCGACAAGAAATTTGTTGACTAAGGGGATGCTTACGTGGGTCTAAACATCCCTTAGGGAGGGTTCACAACAGTTCCATTTGGATAGTTAGATTCTTGCCTGGATGTTATGTGTTTGGATGTGTTTGGATGTGCAGTGGTGGTCAAACACGGTACCATCCCAGTGATTCCATATCATTAATCTAGAAAAAACTTTAATTATGCTCTTTTATTTCCCTGCATTTAGTTTAATCAACCACAAACCAATCAATCATTCTAAATATGAGTCTTACTTGAGCTAGATTTGACTAAAAAAGATTCTTAAAAATGTTTTCCTTTGGGTTTCGATCCTTAACTATACTGCGATAAGGCCCTTCCGCTTATGGGTGGTATTATTACACAAGGTTTTGGTAAAATCTCAGGGATTTCAACCCCGAGTGAGTTTGTTAGTGTAATAATATTCCATGTCAAATTCTAGCGCCGTTGCCGGGGACAACGGAATCAGTTAGTCAAATCTAGTTCTTTTAATGCTAATCTAGGATTTTGTTTTTCTTTTGATACAATCGATCATCTTGTTGAATTTCACTCTACTCCATCAATCTTACTTCAGATCTTTTCATTTCAGGTACCCCCAAGACTGGTGTATGCACCGTTTGAACAGTCCCGGACTCACCGCCAGCTTTGATCTAGAGATAGACAAAACCTTTCATTATCAAAATAGAGAAAACTAAGCGAGAATGGCTCAAGAGGAGGAAATAGCCCGGAGGGTAGCTCAAGCCCTCAATGCACAAAGAGAAAGACTCATGCAAGAAGTCAGAGACGTAGTTCAAGAAGAAATCCTAGCAGCACAAGCGGCAGTACAAGTAGCAGAACTACAAAAGGATCTTAGGGAGTTCTCAATCCCTAAAGTTGTTGATGTTCATCACCCAGTCCAACCCCCTCCTATCCATTCTCCCAACTTTGAGATATGAGCACATTGGATTACCTTGCTTCAAAACAACCCATTCCATGGTAAACAAGGAGAAGATAGTCAAGAACATCTTCTGAGATTCATCGATCTATGCGCTATGATGAAAACAAATGGAGTATCTAACGATGCCATTAGACTTTGTCTTTTCAAGTATTCTCTTGTTGATAGAGCTATGAATTGGTACAACTCCTTGCAATGCGAATCCATCACCACTTGGGAACAACTTCAAGATGTTTTTCTAGAGAAATTCTACCCTCCTTCTCTCACCTATGAAATTAGGGGACAAATAACAATGTTCACTCAAGCCCCTGGAGAAACTCTTGTTGAAGCATGGGAAAGATATAACGAACTTCTACACAAGTGTCCACACCATGGAATCCCCAAGAATCAACTCATAGAAATCTTCTATAGGGATGTGGACGATGATATCAAGAGGTTTTTAGACTCCTCGTCTAGAGGAAACTTCATGCGACAAAGTTATGATAGCGCATGGAGGGTTGTCACCCTTGGAGAAGAAAATAAAGCTAATTGGGGTATATCTATAGTCAAGGGAGTGTTGAAGGTAGCTATGGCTGAAGTTATTCCTAAATACAAGTCAATCGTTGAAACCCTCAAACTCCGAGTTGCCAAGCAAGACCATATTGAATCATCCCTTGCAACATTTAGAAGAGGACGTTCACCCCCTCAACAACAAGAACAGATCAAGTCAGCTTCATTGTTCTATGAAGCATGTAAAGGTACCGATCATTCCACTTTAGCATGCAATGTTCTCTATGATCACTATGAAAAATATGATCTAAAACCCCAAAATTTGTAACCAAAAGCTTTAGCTACAATTATCCTTACATTTATAACATATAGCTAATACTCGTGTAGCTAATTGTTTAGGCTACATTTTTCAAACTTGTAGTTAGTTATGCCTCTGGATACAAATTCATATGTAACCCTAATTGTAGGTAAAAATGTCCTTACACATAAAAATGTAGTTTCCATTGTAGCCAAATGTATGACTACAATTCAATTTGTACCTATAATATGTAGGGAGAGATGGCATTGGTTACAATTGTATTTGTATTTCATATATAGCAAAAATTAACACTTGCTACATATGTAATTATAGCTAGTGTGTAGTGAAAGACACCATATACTATACATACATATGTAGTGAGAGACATTATGTATCTAGTCAGTTGCTTGCCAATATAGAGGGGTTTTCAATAAGAAAATAGTTGAATGTTAATCAAGATTGAGTTATGCTTACAATGTCAACAATGATTGTTACGACCCGTGTTGAGCTTACCCTGTAAGTATGCTGTTAAGCATGTGTTTTAGCTGCTTTGCTAAGCTGTAAACCTGTTTTTGTTAATAATGTTTATAACGGATATGATATGTGCTTAGTGTGAATCCTAGCTCTTAAAACGTGTAGGATCTTACGCTTGAAGCGTTGCCAGAGAAATCGCCTGAAACCGACTTTTGAGTCAAAAGTTGTATGTTTTTGGGCTTGTAGGGACCCGTTTGTAGTTTTTGGAAGTTCTTGGACTTTGCATTTTGGCCCCTAGGTTTTCCTCCTTATCCTTTCTTTCCCCTTTACTCGTTTCATTTATCTGAAATGAGAGAACGCAGCAGCGTTCTTCTTCCTCTACGTGAGAGAGAGAGAGGAAGAGAGAGAGAGAGAGGGAGCTGAGAAGGAAAGAACATCTTGGAGCCAAGGTTTTGCTCCGGCCAGCAGCTACGAATCATCTTCTTCCCTCCTTCCACCTTCTTCTCCATCAATTTGAGCTAGCTTGCAGCAAGAGCTGCGTTTGCAAGGTGATGGCCTGGAGATTAGGGTGCAAAGAGCAGCCCTAGCTCGTCCTACCTCCCCCTCCAGCTAGTTCTTGGTGGTGTGCACCAGTTGCGGGCGGTTTGCAGTGCAAATCGAGGGTTTTGCCCGTCGATTCGAGTGAAATCGACATCTGTAGGTCCGTTTTTATTTTCGGTCTGTATGTGGTTCGGCCGAGTTCGTGTTTTGGTCGGCCGAGTTCCTTATTAAGGATATCGAACAGCGTTTTGGTCGGCCGAGTTTGGTATTGAATCGGCCGAGTTTCTTTTGTAGGTAAACGAGCTGTGTTTCGATCGGCCGAGTTTTCCAGTGGATCGGCCGAGTTTCTTGCTGATCGGCCGAAGTTGGTCGGCCGAGTTTCAGAAACTGAGAGGTGATCGGCCGAGTTCCGAAGTGATCGGTCGAGTTTCAAGTTGTGAGTAGTAGTTCATTCAGTAATCATTATTTAACTCAATTTAAATGCTTATTTGCTTCAGTATCAGTTGGTATGACTCTTAAACAGTGTAGTACGTATAATAGAGTATGATTGATTCATTGAAAACTTGAAATGAGCATGAAATGTGATATTCTTGTTTAAATGGTTATATGTTAATCAGTTAATAGACTTAGGTGCCCCAACACCGTAGAACCCCATTGCGCGGTCTGTACCTTTGGGATGAAACGATCGATCTAGCCTTGTGCCTAGATGGTCGGTGCTCGTGTTCAACAATAATCCGTGCGTGTGTCACGGTGGCACGAGGGCAGACAGACAGTGTTCAACAATAATCCGTGCGTGTGTCACGGTGGCACTGGAGTAAATAGGGGTTATTCAACAATAATCCGTGCGTGTGTCACGGTGGTAACCCAGACCCTCTGACTGTGCACTACAGGTTGCGGGAGGAGTCCAGAGAACTCAGAGTTAGTGCAGACAGGCCCTTGTGCGCCTGAGGCCCTTGTGCGCCTGAGAGTCCTGTGCAGACCAGGACGGACAGTCAGACTTAGCATTTCCCAGGTGTGTCGCTAAGTCTTGTACGGTGGGATCATAGTACGCTACAGATCTTCATATGTAGAGTGCGCTGCATATGTTTGGGGCATAATAATATAAATATGTAATCATATAGAATCACAGTAAATTAATATGTCCGAACTTTTGTGCCAATTCATCATATTTGTTTATTGGTTTAAATTATCTATTGTTGCATAAAAATGCGATTATATTCTGTAATCTGCTATGTCATTATAACTGCCCTGCTTGTACTGTATTTATGTGTATTTCAATTTTATAAACATGATGAGTTGTTTGTATTTATGTGTATTTCAATTTTATAAACATGATGAGTTGTTTAGTGATAGCTAAATGAAAGGTTATTCACTGAGCGAGTAGGCTCATACCTCTACTCAAAACATTTTCAGGTTATCGTCAGCAGGAGGAATCTGAAGGATCCTTTCATCCTAACGCTTAGTCTGTAGAAGGTATACGTAATTAGTAGTTAGAGGTCTCTTAGTCCTTTCCCCTCGATCTTTGGGACAAGGTGTGGGTGAGAGAGAATGTGTATAAAGATGTAAATTAACTGTTATGCTTTATTTTATGTTGAACAATGTAATATGATGTAGACTCTGTTTATATTGCCTAGTCAGTTTAAATGAAAATGCTTCCGTAGTTTGTTGAGTTTTATTTTACAGCACAAATCAGATTACCTTTTAATGCCTTCTATATGTTCTTAAAAAGTTATGAATGGTTTGGCTTGTGTATAATCCCTCCGTTGCGCTCTAATCTCGTGATTTCGAGGTTAATGTGAGATCGGGGTGTGACATCTTGGTATCAGAGCATAGGTTGAGTATATGCATACTCTAAGTCCAGGTCAGGGGACGATAAGAGACCAATAGGATTAAGGTTTAGGTGTCTTTCTTCTATCTGTAGTTTTCTAACAGGAAATATTCTGTTATATCATTGCAGATGGCAGAAAGGGGCTTTGATCGTGATGATCAGGCTGAGAGCCATGTTGGCCCTGATCCTCTGTACTTGGGTCCGAGTGGTGGTGACCACGTGGATGAAGCATCTCGTATGTATAAGATGTTTCTGGAGACCAGGGAGAAGTACAAAGCTGATAGGCGAGCTTCTACTTCTACCAGCAGTAAGGATCTGATGCGATCATATGAGCTTGTAAAGAAGCTGGGGGGGTACAGAATTCAGTGGTACTATAGATCCTGCAGAGGCAGGTGAGTGGTGGAGACAGATAGAGAAGGTCTTTCGCTTGATGGAGCTTCCAGAAGAGAAGAAGATTAATCACGCAGTTTATCTTTTGACAGACGATGCAGAGTTGTGGTGGCATAGTGTGGAGGAAAAGAGGAGAGGTACAGAGCTTTCTTGGCAGGATTTCTCTGAAGAGTTCCATCTTAAGTTTTATCCACCTACCTTCCTTAATGAGAAAATCAGGCAGTTACAGAACATTAAGCAGGGGAACATGACAGTTACTGAGTATGAAGCACTTTTCACCCGGTTAGCGAACTTCTGTCCGCAGCTTGTTCCTGACAACTTAGAAAGATGCAGAAGGTTTCAAGAAGGGCTGAGGCCAGAGATTCGGCATATCGTTTCTGCTACTAGTAGGAGGAACAGAGAGAACTTTGGTGAGTTTGTTGAGGCTGCTAGACAGGTTGAGGAATCTGTGAATGCTGACAAGGTGCCTGCGTCTAAGAAGAGATCTGCAGATTTCAGTAGAGGACAGTCCAGTAGTGGATATAGAGATGGAGGTAGAGGTTTCTTTTCTAAGCTTGGGCGTGGCTTTAGCTGCTTCGGTAAACAGAGATCCGAGGATGTTTCTTCTTCTAGGGGCAGGGGGAGTCATAGCCCAGGTAGATGGAGTTGTGCATCTAGTGGGCGGCCATCTGGATCATCTACTTCTGTGACTGGTCCACTGAGGCAGGAGATGCGAGTATGTAATGCTTGTGGAAGAGTACACTCTGGGCAATGTTGGGGTTTAGATTATACAGAATGTTACCACTGTGGGCAGATAGGACATATAAAGAAGTTTTGCCCTCAGCTTCAACCAGCAGCATCACAGGCTTCTCAGCCCCAGTTTTATGATGTTCAGAGACATCCTCCAGCTGAAGGACTGAGTTCTTCTGTGGCTTTCGGTTCTAGAGGTGGTGGAATGCCCAGTGGCAGGAATGGTCAGAGAGGACAGCGTGGCAGAGGGAGAGCTTCAACACGTTTCTTCTCTTTGACACCTCAGGAAGGTATAATTTCTTCACAAGTCGTTACAGGAGAAATGTTTTTGTTTAATAGTA
This sequence comes from Alisma plantago-aquatica, assembly GCA_963693085.1. Lineage (NCBI taxonomy): Eukaryota > Viridiplantae > Streptophyta > Magnoliopsida > Alismatales > Alismataceae > Alisma > Alisma plantago-aquatica. Next base: position 220,804,393 of record OY856413.1, read on the forward strand.
TACCAGTTTCAGTTTTGATAGATCTGGGTGCTACTCACTCTTTCATACGACGTTCTTTAGTCGGTGAACTTAATTTGTTAAATCAAGAGTTAATAGATGAGTTAGTGTTGAGGGTTCCACTAGGTGGACCAACGGTTCTGACTGAGTTCTGTCCTGGATGTTTGTTATCTTTTGGAGGTTACACCTTTGCTGCTAATCTCATACCCTTGGATGTCAATACTTTTCAAGTCATCTTGGGTATGGATTGTCTTGAGACATATCGAGTGCAACTCGATTGTTGGAAGAAGGAAGCTACCTTTCAACTAGGTGAATTTTCTTGTGTCTTTACTGGAGACAGGAAAGTTCTGCCTACGTGCATAATATCAGCTGCTGTAGCTGATAAGATGCTACAGAAGGGATGTGAAGCGTTCCCTGCTCATGTGATTGACACTAGAGCAGAGAAGAGCACCGCCAGTGTTTATGATGTGCCCGTGGTTCGTGAGTTTTCTGATGTTTTTCCAGAAGATTTGCCAGGTTTACCTCCTGTCAGAGACCTGGATTTTGAGATTCAGGTATATCCAGATAGTCATTCAGTAGTACTGCCAGCCTATAGAATGGCACCTGCAGAGTTGAAGGAACTCAAGGTGCACTTGCAGGAATTGCTGGATAAGGGTTTCATCAGACCCAGTTCTTCGCCGTGGGGTGCTCCAGTGCTGTTTGTTAAAAAGAAGGATGGTACCATGCGTCTCTGTATAGATTACAGGCAACTGAACAAGATCACTATTAAGAACAAGTATCCTTTGCCGAGAATAGGCGATCTGTTTGATCAGTTGCGTGGAGCAACAGTTTTCTCTAAAATAGATTTGAGATCTAGATACCATCAGCTTAGAGTAAAGGCTTCTGATATTTCCAAAACAGCTTTCAGAACCAGGTATGGGCATTATGAGTTTTTGGTCATGTCGTTTGGGCTGACCAATGCCCCAGCAGCCTTTATGGATATGATGAATCGGATTTTCAAACCGTTCCTAGATCAGTTTATTGTAGTCTTTATAGATGATATCCTGATCTACTCCAGAGATGATGTACAACATGAGCAACACCTGAGAGTAGTGTTGCAGTTGTTGAGGCAACACCAACTGTATGCTAAGTTTAGCAAGTGTGAGTTCTGGTTGGCTGAGGTAGCATTTCTTGGACATGTTATCTCGAGAGATGGAGTTAGCGTTGATCCTAAGAAAGTTGATTCTGTGCTTCAGTGGGAACAGCCTAAGACTCCTACTGAGATCAGAAGTTTCTTGGGATTAGCAGGTTATTACAGAAGGTTTATACAGAACTTTAGTGTGTTAGCATCACCTTTGACACGCCTGACAAGGAAGAATGCACCGTTTGTTTGGTCTGATAACTGCGAGAAGAGTTTTCAGATTTTGAAGAGGAAGTTGACCACAGTGCCAGTGTTAGTGTTGCCTGAGGCAGATAAAGGTTATACAGTGTTTTGCGATGCTTCCAGGAGAGGTTTGGGCTGTGTGCTGATGCAGGAAGGCAAAGTTGTGGCTTATGCATCTAGACAGCTTAAGAAGAACGAAGAGAACTACCCTACTCATGATCTAGAATTAGCTGCTATAGTTCATGCTCTTAAGACATGGCGTCACTACCTGTATGGTGAGACATGTCAGGTGTTTACGGACCATAAGAGCCTGAAGTATATCTTCACTCAAAAGGATTTGAATCTGAGACAGCGCAGATGGCTTGAGCTGATCAAGGATTATGATGTGACAATCGATTACCATCCTGGTAAAGCGAATGTTGTGGCAGATGCCTTGAGTAGAAAGTCAAGTTCGACAGTAGATGCATTTTCTATGGCATGTTTCAAGAGAGACTTGCTTGTGGATATGCGGAAGTTGAACTTAGACTTGGATGTGACTTGACAGAGTGGGTTGATTGCTCAGATACAGGTCAAACCTACTTTCTATGATCAGATTAAGGAGTTGCAACAGAATGACGACGAGTTGTGGCAGGTTATGCAGGATATGTCGGAAGGTAAAAGAACAGAATTCCAGTTTTCTGACGATGGTGTGTTTTACCTTCATGACAGGTTGTGTGTACCTGGGAACAGTGAGCTGAAAGAGCAGATTCTTAAAGAAGCGCATGCTTCTATGTATGCTATGCATCCTGGTAACACGAAGATGTACAGGAATCTCAGAGGGTTGTACCGGTGGTCTGGTATGAAAAGAGATGTGGCTGAATACGTGGCTAGATGTGGAGTGTGTCAGCAGGTTAAAGCTGAGCATCAGAAACCTGCTGGTACTTTACAGTCGCTTCCTATACCTGAATGGAAATGGGAACACATCACGATGGATTTTGTGGTAGGATTACCCAGGATGTCTAAAGGTTCAGACTCGATATGGGTGATTGTGGATAGACTAACTAAGTCTGCTCACTTTCTTCCTGTCAAGTCGACCTTTGATGTTCCAAAGCTGGCAAAGATTTATGTGGATGAGGTAATCAGATTGCATGGAATTCCAGTTTCCATTATTTCTGACAGAGATCCAAAGTTTACATCCAGATTCTGGAATCAGTTACATCGTGCGTTGGGCACAAAGCTGAGGTTTAGTATAGCGTTTCACCCGCAGACAGATGGTCAATCTGAGAGGACCATTCAGACCCTTGAAGACATGCTGAGAGCATGCGTTCTGCAGTTCAGAGGTAACTGGGAAGAACACTTAAGCCTGATGGAGTTTGCATATAACAACAGCTACCATTCTAGTCTTGGAATGGCCCCATATGAAGCTCTATATGGCAGGAAGTGTAGATCACCAGTTTGTTGGTATGAGATTGGTGAGAAAGAAATTCTTGGACCTGAGATAGTTGATATAACTACAGAGAAGATATCTGTGATCAGGGATCAGTTGAAAGCTGCTCAGGACAGACAGAAAAGTTATGCAAAGAGACAACGTCGACCTCTTGAGTTTGAGGTTGGTGACGAGGTTTATCTGAAGGTTTCACTGTGGAAGGGAGTGCTAAGGTTTGGCAAGAGGGGTAAGTGTACCCCTAGGTTTATGGGCCCATATCCTATTGTTGAGAGGATTGGACCTGTAGCCTACAGGTTAGATTTTCCGTCTGAGTTGGTAAATCTTCATGATGTGTTTCATGTGTCTATGCTGAAGAAGTGTCACCCCGGTACAGAGAAAGTATTAGATCCAGATCTGGCACAGCTTAGGACAGACGTGTCCTACGTGGAAGGACCAGTGCAAATAGTAGATCACCGGATTAAAAAGCTTAAGAACCGTGAGATACCTTTAGTGAAGGTTTTGTGGAGGAACCATAATCTTGAAGAAGCTACGTGGGAGCTTGAGTCTGAGATGTGTAGCAAGTTTCCTTTTCTCTTTTAGGAATTTTGGGATGAAATTCTTATAAGGGAGGGAGATTGTTACGACCCGTGTTGAGCTTACCCTGTAAGTATGCTGTTAAGCATGTGTTTTAGCTGCTTTGCTAAGCTGTAAACCTGTTTTTGTTAATAATGTTTATAACGGATATGATATGTGCTTAGTGTGAATCCTAGCTCTTAAAACGTGTAGGATCTTATGCTTGAAGCGTTGCCAGAGAAATCGCCTGAAACCGACTTTTGAGTCAAAAGTTGTATGTTTTTGGGCTTGTAGGGACCCGTTTGTAGTTTTTGGAAGTTCTTGGACTTTGCGTTTTGGCCCCTAGGTTTTCCTCCTTATCCTTTCTTTCCCCTTTACTCGTTTCATTTATCTGAAATGAGAGAACGTAGTAGCGTTCTTCTTCCTCTACGTGAGAGAGAGAGAGAGGAAGAGAGAGAGAGAGAGAGGGAGCTGAGAAGGAAAGAACGTCTTGGAGCCAAGGTTTTGCTCCGGCCAGCAGCTACGAATCATCTTCTTCCCTCCTTGCACCTTCTTCTCCATCAATTCGAGCTAGCTTGCAGTAGGAGCTGCGTTTGCAAGGTGATGGCCTGGAGATTAGGGTGCAAAGAGCAGCCCTAGCTCGTCCTACCTCCCCCTCCAGCTAGTTCTTGGTGGTGTGCACCAGTTGCGGGCGGTTTGCAGTGCAAATCGAGGGTTTTGCCCGTCGATTCGAGTGAAATCGACATATGTGGGTCCGTTTTTATTTTCGGTCTGTATGTGGTTCGGCCGAGTTTCTTATTAGGCAATTGAGCTGCGTTTTGGTTCGGCCGAGTTCGTGTTTTGGTCGGCCGAGTTCCTTATTAAGGATATCGAACAGCGTTTTGGTCGGCCGAGTTTGGTATTGAATCGGTCGAGTTTCTTTTGTAGGTAAACGAGCTGTGTTTCGATCGGCCGAGTTTTCCAGTGGATCGGCTGAGTTTCTTGCTGATCGGCCGAAGTTGGTCGGCCGAGTTTCAAAAACTGAGAGGTGATCGGCCGAGTTCCGAAGTGATCGGCCGAGTTTCAAGTTGTGAGTAGTAGTTCATTCAGTAATCATTATTTAACTCAATTTAAATGCTTATTTGCTTCAGTATCAGTTGGTATGACTCTTAAACAGTGTAGTACGTATAATAGAGTATGATTGATTCATTGAAAACTTGAAATGAGCATGAAATGTGATATTCTTGTTTAAATGGTTATATGTTAATCAGTTAATAGACTTAGGTGCCCCAACACCGTAGAACCCCATTGCGCGGTCTGTACCTTTGGGGTGAAATGATCGATCTAGCCTTGTGCCTGGTCGGTGCTCGTGTTCAACAATAATCCGTGTGTGTGTCACGGTGGCACGAGGGCAGACAGACAGTGTTCAACAATAATCCGTGTGTGTGTCACGGTGGCACTGGAGTAAATAGGGGTTATTCAAAAATAATCCGTGTGTGTGTCACGGTGGTAACCCAGACCCTCCGACTGTGCACTACAGGTTGCGGGAGGAGTCCAGAGAACTCAGAGTTAGTGCAGACAGGCCCTTGTGCGCCTGAGGCCCTTGTGCGCCTGAGAGTCCTGTGCAGACCAGGACAGACAGTCAGACTTAGCATTTCCCGGGTGTGTCGCTAAGTCTTGTACGGTGGGATCATAGTACGCTACAGATCTTCATATGTAGAGTGCGCTGCATATGTTTGGGGCATAATAATATAAATATGTAATCATATAGAATCACAGTAAATTAATATGTCTGAACTTTTGTGCCAATTCATCATATCTGTTTATTGGTTTAAATTATCTGTGTTGCATAGAAATGCGATTATATTCTGTAATCTGCTATGTCATTATAACTTCCCTGCTTGTATTATATTTATGTGTATTTCAATTTTATAAACATGATGAGTTGTTTGTATTTATGTGTATTTCAATTTTATAAACATGATGAGTTGTTTAGTGATAGCTAAATGAAAGGCTACTCACTGAGCGAGTAGGCTCATACCTCTACTCAAAACATTTTCAGGTTATCGTCAGCAGCAGGAATCTGAAGGATCCTTTCATCCTAACGCTTAGTCTGTAGAAGGTATACATAATTAGTAGTTAGAGGTCTCTTAGTCCTTTCCCCTCGATCTTTGGGACAAGGTGTGGGTGAGAGAGAATGTGTATAAAGATGTAAATTAACTGTTATGCTTTATTTTATGTCGAACAATGTAATATGATGTAGACTCTGTTTATATTTCCTAGTCAGTTTAAATGAAAATGCTTCCGCAGTTTGTTGAGTTTTATTTTACAGCATAAATCAGATTACCTTTTAATGCCTTCTATATGTTCTTAAAATGTTATGAATGGTTTGGCTTGTGTATAATCCCTCCGTCGTGCTCTAATCTCGTGATTTCGAGGTTAATGTGAGATCGGGGTGTGACAATGATACTTTTATTTATATTTTAACAATGAGGACACATGGGGAGGACATTAAACTGGCCCTTGTTTTACAATATGCATGGGAAAAAGACACATGTATACAATATGTTCTTCTGACTACATCTATCCACTGCAGACTCTATATGCCACATGATCATGCACATCTTCTTGTATCTTGATTTTTCTTTTATATTTATTCCACCACTTGTATTATCCTTTTCTGGCTGCCTCCCTTTGTTGTAGAAGTTTCTCTATAAGCCTTTGATATTCACAAAGAATCAACAACAACTTCCAAGCATACAAGGCATCATATTGTCCTTTGAGCAAAGCACACTGAAAGATACAAAATAAGCTTCAATTCAACAATCAAATAGTTTGGTATTATGTATTAATTCAGTTATAAACTATTCAAAGTCATACCCTAGAGAGAACTATGATGGAATTTAAGTTCATCAACTCAACATTGTGTGTAAATATACAATAATGAATGACTAGTCTCTTCAATCCCAACAGCAACCCCCTTTATTCATGAAGAGCATAGCAAAGAATAATGTACTCTCTTCAATGAAGAGACTGTGCAACCAACCATTGCTACATTAAAGAGGACCTGAAAAGAAATGAATATGCAGTGTTTCAGCAATGACAGTGTAAAAACTCTAGCCAACAGAGATGAATGTGGGCAAGTTAAGTGCTGGCACAATGCAACTATGGCACAACTCACAGTTACAATAAAAAAATCTATTATTGATTGCTAGTAAAAGATAAATTTGAGACCACACTTGATCGAAGAGAGAGATGAGTGATCTTAGGGTTCCTCTACCCTTGGAGAGACCCAAAGTGAAGTCTGAGGCTCCCTCAACCTACCCCTAGTGGCCAAAGATCATTTGAAGAAAAGATGTCTAAGAAAATACAAAGAACAGAGTCAAAGTGCTGATCCAGGACCCAGCATGACCGTGGTACCACAAAACGGTCGTGCTAGGTCACTTACAAATCAACAGAACAACCTCTAAGTCAAGCAGAGAGCAGCACAACCGTGAAGAATAGAACGGCTATGCCAGTGATAGCCACCACATTCGTGCACCACAAAATGATTGTGCTACAGCAGACCAGAACGGTCGTGCAGCATCACCACGACCAACTTCACCCAGCCCACCATGGCCGTGCTAGCCACCACGGTCGTGGTTCCCTGACACCACCACGGCCATGTTGATCACCACGGCCATGTCCATTTCATCCCAAAATTGACCAAAACCCTGTTAACTTTGATGGAATAAACCCACAACCGTACCCATCTACGACGACCGTGGTCTACGCTACCTACCACGGCTGTGGTGACCTACCATGGTCGTGCTACTCACAAAACCCACCTAGTTTGCTTCTGACTATTTAGATGTACACATCAACCCAAAACCTTCTACAAAAACATAAGGATCCTCAACATAAGCAATATAAAATAGAGAGGGACAAATGCAAGTAGAGTAAAGGGCTGAGATGAAGTCTTGGGTGAAGAAGTCAGATTACATGGAATTTAAATTAAAAAAAGAAATGTTCCTACTATGATCTTGATAATAGGGCAACTTTAAACGCATGAGAGAAGCTATCCTCTCTTGGATTCAATGATCACTTAACACTGGTTTTATCATCATTGGACTTAACTGCTCAATAGGGGAAATAAGCTATAATGATGCATGAGTTCAACTTGACGCTAAACGCATTCAGGTGAGCATCATGATGACAAAAACCACCTGAACCTTTACATGTACCCTGGATAGAATGCTCTCTCACATTACAACCAACCATGCATGTAATAATATATAAAATATCAAGAACTTGTTACCAAAAGGATGAATTGATTCGAACACCATTTCTCTATTATTATCATCTAAACAAAAAGGCTCATACATATTTTTCTACAAAAATTAAAGGGATCATCAAATTGATAACTTTGTTCCGATGGCGTAGACTTAAAATACAGGAAACCTGATCAATACAAGGATTCACCATTTACAATTAACTAAGTTTGTCTTCTATAACAAAATGCAATAAACTCATTCAATATCGTATCCTTCCTCTAAATAAATAAGGTTTAGTAGACTTATACTAGAGAGGCGAAGAACTGGATATGTGGGATTGAGGAGTGAGCTGGAAGATCTGGGGAACCATGAAATAAATGTTGGTTTGTGAAGGAGCATGTGAATGGAATGAATGGTCCCTCGGTCTAGTGCATTTCAAGTATGTGATAAGTATGATAGGTTGTTGTCCTAGACTTCTTTTCTTAGTGATGACTTCATCTTGTGAGTTTCATGCTCAGTGTTGATACGTTGTTTGTCCTTCTCACTTTTCTAATTTATAACATTTGCAAGTACATCATTTGTATTTTCAGATTTATAACCATTGCAATGGAGGAACACATGATTATATATTATCAATGAGAACATACACGGAGAAATGTTGACATGTAAATGCAATTCAAGTCAAGAAGAACTTGAATGTAGCCTGAGCAGAATAAGTCATGATATTAGCCAATGAAACATACAAGGAAAGGGTCACGACTATCAATCTTGCATACAACAAGTTTTAGAGCCATATCCCTAAGGTAAATTTAGAAGTTGTTATCAATGTGTGTGATCTTGTTTCTCAATAAAGTATTTGGAAAATGATAAACCTCATGTTGTAGAATTGTTCCAAGAGCATCATGCGAAAAAATGAACAAAGTACTACCTTTTGCCTACCCATAGATTCAAATGCTTGGCCATATGTCTTGTTGGGTCAAGCCCATATGAGTATGGTAAATGACCAACGAATGAATTTTCCTGCAACTTTCAAACAAAACAAGATATTGTATGATTCTTTTACTAGTAGTAATAAAGCTCAAGTAGAATTTGAAAAGAAAAAGTCAAAAAAATGTGTGAAAGGGGGCTTCCTAATGAAGATGAATGGAGAATGCATACCTTGCTTGTATAATGCTTAATGAATGACATACATTGGTTTTTGTCTAGATATCGCCACGGAGTCAGTTGTTTCTTCATATTGTTTTGCTCACTAAGAATGTCCCATCAAATTTGTAAACAAACTTGGCAAAGTTACAAGTGTGTATTAGAAATTCAGATTCATAAACCTAGTGCATCAACAAAAGACATACTATTATCTTGAGGCATTTCATCCACCTATTCATAAATCAATATTTTCTAAGATGCAGGCTAACTATATCCACTTTAAATGAAATGAAGTAAGAAAATTTAACACGGTTATAATAGGATGTGGCAAGTAACATCCAAGATACTAGAAAAATAGGATTGAAAGTGACATCCAAGATATCGAGTTGTTGCCATAATCTCCACAAAACTACCATTACATATAACAAAATTTACATTCAGAACATGAGACTATATAAGACTTGCATATAGAGGTTGGTATATCATAAGCATCACTTTACAATACAAAAAAAAAGATAAATATAAAAAGTTATCTAAAGGGACTTTTATAATCTCATATTCATGTGTTCAGTATGCTAATATTATGAAATCAAATGAGATCATGGTGATACACTTTGACATTACGAAAGATGTTATCATTCCAGTAAAAATCAACTGTAACTACTCTTTTCTACTACAAAATTCATTCAATGTGTTGACTGACCATAAAGTCATTGTTTCAACTAGTTGCAAGACGGGAACACATGAAACAAATTGAAGACACCTCTCTAAGTCCTATCCATGCCTCCGTTTGATTCTTACTAGTATCTAAAGATATTAATCTTAAAAATGCATAAGTTAGCCACTTCCTTCATAGCTATGTCTAGGACACAAATCAAATGAATATTTAAGCTTGTTTTCATGTCCTTAATGTCAAAGACCATATGTGCATGTTCACAATAAAAATGAGAGTTCTAAGCTTGTTTTCATGTCCTTAATGTCAAAGACCGTATGTGCATGTTTACAATAATGTCCTTCTTGTTTAGTCACCAAAGTATCAAATTAGATAAGAAAGAGAGATTTATAGTGGGAACCTAAAACGTCATGTAGCACTATTAAAGTAGATAAATAAGTTAAATTCGGCAACTGCTAGAATATAGATACAATTAGAAGACCTAGAAAATTTGCCAGAGGCTTTAGTATCAATTAATAGATTTCCAGACTCAAACGAGATAGTAGCATACTATTTGGTCCTAGAACTTAATATTGTGGATACGTAGGTGAACATGAAGGAGAGAGAAAGAACTTGTGATTGACTTGGGTGGAAAATCCATTGCATCAAACTTACGCTGCATATTTGCAAAGCAATATTATTTACAACAGAAAATTTTATTGAATAATGACAATAACTACGCACATGCACCAAACATTACAAAAATAGAAAATTTTACTAAATAATTACAAGTACTAAGCATGAACAAAGCAATTCTTTCACGTAGTAGGCATATAAGTTCAAGGCCAACACCTACTATTAAAATCCAGTTGTAGAAAGTGTAATACAGAAATTGTAGATGTGTCATTGTACTCATGTATTAATGTATCTCAAATAGATTGACACAAATGTTGACTGAAATATTGTAAATAAAAGACAGATTATGTTACAACCATATTGTCGAATACAAACTTGTATACATATAGGCATGTGTGAAAAAAAATTCAACGTTCCTAGTTATTATATAAAATATTGTCTTGTATACGAGTAACTATGTCTAATCCATATACTCTAACGACATACTTTATTACTAAAGCCGTACAAGCAAACTCATATTTTGTATATTGAATATAAATTGTTGTATGTTGATGCGATGATTTTGAGTCGCATTTATAGACCTTTTTGATATGTATTTTGTGCTTTTATTAGTCATTTTTATGGTTAATATTGCATAATTCATCCATTTTGGTCTTTGCCATCATTTTATGTTAAATCCCCTTAGTTTCATCATTTTGAGCATTCATTATCACATTATTATTAATTTTGTGGATTTATTTGATCTTGTCTTTGAATTATAGGAAAAACAAGTATCTGCTTCCGTTGATACCATCGACGGAAGTCAATACCATCGACAAGGCCGCAGGTTGCCAGCCGAACAAAACAACAAAGAGTCGATACCATCGACACCCAAGTCGATGGTATCGAGACCACTTCAGGTTGCTGGCGAGGGAGAGTCGATACCATCGACACCAAGTCGATGCCATCGACGCATGGAGGCTACAGTGTCGCTAAACGACAAAAACCGACGCTACAGAGAGGTCGATACCATCGACCAAAGTCGATGGTATCGAGATGGCTACAGGAACTCGGACGAAAAGACAAGAAGGCTGTCGCTACCACACCGGGTCGATACCATCGACCCGCGTCGATGGTATCGACACCGGCAGATATGCATTGGATTCATTTCGATCTCAATCGGACGGCTGGAGTTAATTGACGACCTAATTAGGGACTTATACCTAATGACGGCCGCCCAGACGAGATCATCATCTCATTGGCCATTGCACAAGTGTCGAGGAGCGAGAGAAAGGAGAACGGAGGCCAGAAGCTCATCCCTGTCGATCCGGACGCTGCCGAAGACGAATTTTACCACCGAGAGGCGGGAAAGCTCGTGTTCTACGCAAAGGATCCACCGGTTCTCCTCCGTTCAGGGGTTTTCCCATTTGATTCACGCTTTTCATATGATTTCCCCTATTTCTACCATGTATTTGTGCGAGATGAACATGCGGGGCTAATCCCCTCCATCTTTAGTACCGGGAGTAGCCCGGGAATGCATTGTGTGACAGTTTTATATTAATAATTCATATTTTTCTCTCTTAAATCCGTGGTATAGTTTCGTTTTCTCCATATATTGTTATGCTTGATCACCATAATAATAACTTAATGCCCTTAATCACTTCGACAGAAGGATTAACGGTTGAAAAGAGACAAAACCTACATTAATCGATAAATCCCTTGATAAAGGAGGTGTAAAATTAATGGTGGAAACTGAGAGATCGGCTGTAATGCGCTTAGTTTAGGGGAATGATTACTACGACGGTGGAATCAACCTAAACCTAAGTAGTGAATTACACCACGACAGTGGGTAATTCTATTTTCAGGCCACTACCCGGATAGAGAGAGAAGATTGAGGAGTTATATGAAACCTAATGCAATGTTGACCCGCGGTGAAACCGAAATCCTAAAGATATCCTTTTGAATTGATTAAATTAACCTTTAATCGATTGTTTGCTTTGTTTTATTTTTATTTTCTTTTAATTTCGACAACAAACCCTACTTTGTTATCCGGCTTAGCTGATCGCAAATAGTTAGTAGAAGTCTCCAATAATTCAACGTATCCATGTGTTCGACTCGGGCCTCACAAAGGCCTATATTACTCGACGCGTACACTTGCATTTTTAGCGCGTAGTAAAATACACGTCAAGTTTTGCGTAGTAAAATACAGAGGTAGCCGACTTCGAGCACCCCTTCATCCAGGTTTTGCATCGGATGCTGAGTTCTACTATTTTTGCGCGGGGTGATCTGGCCCTTAGAAAATTTCAAGGCTCCGATCTCTTCTTTCTATACAAGCTTCTGAAGAGACAAGAATGCAATTGGGGTGCATTCTTTTTGCAGCGTGTGATGGATGTAAAGAGGAGTACGAGGAAAGCGCCGATTCACTTCGGTGGGCTCATCACCAAACTGGCGTCGTACTTGGGACTAAATTTTCAATCCCTCACTCCTCTTTCTACAAGAAGCAAGGTCAACTTGCAACATCTTCACCGGGCCAACTTAATTCTTCTTCAGGATGGCGCAGCATTTGCACATTGCCATGTGAATCAAGCGTACCAGGAGTGCACACTGTCGGATCCCGTCTTCAACATCGAGGGCGCACAACATTTCAGATGGCCGATCATAGCCATCGACTCCGATGAGGATGAAGGCGGCAACGACGGACAAGAAGGCGAGGCTGAGGAGGAAGAGGAGGCATTCACACCTCTTCGTGCACGGGTAGCACCCCGGAAGCGTCCTCGGATGCATCCGGGTGTGTCTTCATCATCACATCCCCTGCCACCATCACCACAGCCCTCACAGCCAATCGAGGATGTCTACTCAATGCAAAGCATGTATACGATGCTGCAGGACATACATCAGACACAGCAGCAGCATCTAGAGATGTATACCGGTATTCAGGATACTACGAACCGGTTACTTGACAACCAAAGGGCGATGTTCGAGAATGAACGTCTCCTCCTCGACAACCAACAACAGATACACAATCGGTTGCAAAGGATGGAGATGCAACAGGAGCCCTTCTACGACCACTACTGGAGTCAGAGCTACTTTGGAGGCTATCCACATCCTCCGCCGAGGACCCATTACGATCTGATCTTCCAGGGGGAGTATCCTTCCTGGGATCCTACGGCCCCACAGTACCCACCTCCACCTCCACCTCCACAAGACTGATCGGGTATCTCTGTTCCACTCTTAAGTTTGTTTTTGACTATGAGGCCATAGTCGAATTCAAGCTTAGGGGGGTATTTGGAACATCTCTATCTTTTCTTTTATTGTTTTTAGTTTTTAGCAGTGTTATTTGTTTCTTGCATTTTTAGTTTTTGTAGGATCCACATGCTATCTAGTGTAACTGTGGATGTCGTAAAAGTTTGTCATCTTGCTGTTAGTTCATGGGAAATTTAAGGAAAATTTAAAAAAAATTTGTGTCTTGGATAGCTTGCTTTGGTTGACCTTGGGGAACACATCCTACGAAAATGATTGATTATGTCAACTTTAAAACAACATTTCACATATATACTCCTAATGATTCATGAGAAGTGGACAATAATGGTTGTTTGAGCCTAACCTAACCAAATGGTAATGAGACCTTAATTGGATGTAAGAGAGAGAACCCTCTAAACTACTACACAGGTCAGTAAGGAGGGACACATAATATCTTTCTAAGGTTCAGTCATTTAATCTTGTGATCATTCCACTTCATTTTTCCATAATCCACCCAAGAATTGGAAGTAAAGTGCAGTTTTAATTCCTTCTTGTGTGCATAGCAATTAGATAGGACTCGCATTGATATTTTTCCATACTTGTGCATAAAAAAAAATATAGGGATGCATGCACATTACCTTTAGGTGCATGCCATGTAGTTGCACTCATGATATTCATGCATAAAATAAACCATGTATCTCAATTTTTCCTAAAAGGTGAATTAAACTGTTCCATACCTTCTAAATATTGCAAAGATTTCCAAGCATGAAGAAAATAGCCCAATAAACTTGTCCTTAAGCAATTATGGATATGTGGGCCAAAGAAAAAAATTCTGAAAATCTGAAATAGCAAAAAAAAAGAGCGAGAATTTAGAAGGAAGTGAAATAAGAGGGAGAAAGGAACATGATATCACTCGCATTACTGGAAATTGAGTACATGATGTAATTTGATTAGACGTCCATCTCATTTTGAGGTGGAAGGTTAGTGCAGGCATCATTTCACCCAATTTTAGGCATTAGGGCATTTTCAATGTGCATTGGCATCATTTAGGACATTTTTGTATTATGCATGTTGAAACTGTACAATACTTCCAAGTTTTTCCATGAGCCACCCATTTTTGTCCACCCGTTGCTCGGATTGGTAGGCCACCGTGAATTTCTCCTCACTAATGATTATCAGGAGAACGGCTTCCATGTAGATGGTAGTTAGGGCGAGCAACATAGTATAGGCGATCACAAGATGCACCAATGTTGAATCGGCGAATTGTATTATGTTAACTGCCTTATGTGATAGTGTTCATCTGTTTGGAGGATAATTTCTTTTATTGATGATTACTGTCGCCTTTAGGGTAATTATTGTTCTGTGGTTAGAGAAGGCCGGTTTGAGAATGTTCAGTGGGAGTCACATGGGATGTGGGGTTGGTGTGTTGTTTTTCAGTTGACATCTGCAATTCTATTCTAAGGATTAGTTGCTCGAGGGCGAGCAATGTTTAAGCTTAGGGGAGTTTGATGCGATGATTTTGAGTCGCATTTATAGACCTTTTTGATATGTATTTTTTGCTTTTATTAGTCATTTTTATGGTTAATATTGCATAATTCATCCATTTTGGTCTTTGCCATCATTTTATGTCAAATCCCCTTAGTTTCATCATTTTGAGCATTCATTATCACATTATTATTAATTTTGTGGATTTATTTGATCTTGTCTTTGAATTACAGGAAAAACAAGTATCTGCTTCCGTCGATACCATCGACGGAAGTCGATACCATCGACAAGGCCGCAGGTTGCTAGCCGAACGGAACAGCAAAGAGTCGATACCATCGACACCCAAGTCGATGGTATCGAGACCACTTCAGGTTGCTGGCGAGGGAGAGTCGATACCATTGACACCAAGTCGATGCCATCGACGCATGGAGGCTACAGCGTCGCTAAACGACAAAAACCGAGGCTACAGAGAGGTCGATACCATCGACCAAAGTCGATGGTATCGAGATGGCTACAGGCACTCGGATGAAAAGACAAGAAGGCTGTCGCTACCACACCGGGTCGATACCATCGACCCGCGTCGATGGTATCGACGCCGGCAGATATGCGTTGGATTCATTTCGATCTCAATCGGACGGCTGGAGTTAATTGACGACCTAATTAGGGACTTATACCTAATGACGGCCGCCCAGACGAGATCATCATCTCATTGGCCATTGCACAAGTGCCGAGGAGCGAGAGAAAGAAGAACGGAGGCCAGAAGCTCATCCCTGTCGATCCGGACGCTGCCGAAGACGAATTTCACCACCGAGAGGCGGGAAAGCTCGTGTTCTACGCAAAGGATCCACCAGTTCTCCTCCGTTCAGGGGTTTTCCCATTTGATTCACGTTTTTCATATGATTTTCCCTATTTCTACCATGTATTTGTGCGAGATGAACATGCGGGGCTAATCCCCTCCATCTTTAGTACTGGGAGTAGCCCGGGAATGCATTGTATGACAGTTTTATATTAATAATTCATATTTTTCTCTCTTAAATCCGTGGTATAGTTTCATTTTCTCCATATATTGTTATGCTTGATCACCATAATAATAACTTAATGCCCTTAATCACTTCGACAGAAGGATTAACGGTTGAAAAGAGACGAAACCTACATTAATCGATAAATCCCTTGACAAAGGAGGTATAAAATTAATGGTGGAAACTGAGAGATCGGCTGTAATGCGCTTAGTTTAGGGGAATGATTACTTCGACGGTCAACAACATCTTGGGTTGCCCGGTGGATGATCTCCCGACGCGGTATCTTGGTTTTCCCCTTGCTGCTCGGAATCATAAGGCTGCCTTCTTCAACCCATGTCTCGATCAGAGGAAGAAGATGGTGTCCAAATGGCCCCCAGACAAAATCACGATGGCGGGGCATTGCATCTTGACCAAGGCCAATCTCACAGGCTTGGTTACTTTCTGGGCGCTGCAAGGCCATATTCCTGAAGGCACGTGTGACCGGATGGAGATGGTTATGGCTGATTTTGTTTGGGGCTCCAACTACCACGCCATGCGCTTCGAGCGCATGGCCAGGCCTTGTAAGGAGGGGGGTTTAGGTCTCAAAGGGTTCAGCATTGTAAACCGGTGGGCGTCACTTAAAAGGCTCATTAGGTTCCACACCTGCCCCCACTCCCCCTGGACTCTCTGGATGCGTAGACGCTACGGGCTTACCCCTCCTGACCCGGCGCTGCTACGACACGGTGCTTCCAATGCTTGGAGGAACATGGCTCGTGCGTGGGCTGAGCACCAACACTTGTTTGAGCGCTCCCCCACTGGCATCGTGAGGCTTGCCAACCCCAATACCAGCCTGTGGACGATCATCCAGCCGCAGTAGGCCCCGTGTGCTGTCGGCAGGACCATTTGGGCGGGGCCCCTCATCCATAGATGGAGCTTCACGATCTATAGGGCTTGTCACAGTGCACTTGCCACTGCTGATAAAGTGCACGAATGGAACAACGAGGCGAGCGACAGATGCTCCTTCTGCAGGCAGAGGGAGGACATACAACACCTGTTCTTCCGCTGCAGGTTTTCTAGGCTTGTTCTACAGCCTGTCATGGATCTCTATGATATCAGGATCCCGATGGCTGCCACCATCGCCGACACTATCAGCTTTATAGTGGATAAAACCAGGGGATGGAAGGGGTGGAAGTGGCTGACTGTCACTGCTTGGACATGCACAGCCTACTTCATATGGAAGCAACGCAATGAGAGACGGCATGGCGCACAGTCCCTAAGCTCTTCTGAGTGCAAGGACCTTGTGATCAAGGCTACGAGACGCGTTGCGGAGGTGCGGGGGTGGAGCTCCACCACACCGACCCACATCAGCAAGGCCTGGCAGATCCCTTTCAGCTTTTAGTTTGATTGTATAGCGCCCATGGGCTTAGACGGGGTTTTTGTAGAGTTACCCCCGGTTACTCTCCCTTTTTACACAGGGAGGCGGGACGCACTCCACACCGTTCTGGTGTGTGGCGTGTCCTATTTAGTTGGTGCTTGTGCTGTAGAGGCCCTTCTTTGAGCCTGTTTGACCCGGTGCTCCTCGCACCTTGGGGTCCTTGTTGGGGTGGTTCTTTCGAACCTCCTTCATTGTTTTTTACCCGTCTATTAATATATATAGACCATTCCGATGATTACTACGACGGTGGAATCAACCTAAACCTAAGTAGTGAATTACACCACAACAGTGGGTAATTCTGTTTTCAGGCCACTACCCGGATAGAGAGAGAAGATTGAGGAGTTATATGAAACCTAATGCAATGTTGACCCGCGGTGAAATCGAAATCCTAAAGATATCCTTTTGAATTGATTAAATTAACCTTTAATCGATTGTTTGCTTTGTTTTATTTTTATTTTCTTTTAATTTCGACAACAAACCCTACTTTGTTATCCGGCTTAGCTGATCGCAAATAGTTAGTAGAAGTCTCCAATAATTCAACGTATCCCTGTGTTCGACTCAGGCCTCACAAAGGCCTATATTACTCGACGCGTACACTTGTGTTTTTAGCGCGTAGTAAAATACACGTCATATGTCATCATCGTTCAGATGGAGGATCAATCATAGACCATAACACAATAAAATTTAAACTATCACAAGATCGTTGTAAGAATGAAAGAGTACACATGTCCGGTAAATGGAAATATATACTAAAAAAGGATAGGGAAGTACTGATGTCTAGGTGTCATGTTATAATAGAATGAACATGGTAGTGAACAAGAAACTATACTCGTTTGTGTAAAAAGAAAACATAATAATAGATAAAAAGACAAACATCACACACAAATTGATGTTGCTGTGTTTGGATAATAGAACAGGAAGCAAAAGGATCCTAATTAATGATATAACGAAGGGGAAATGAGTAAGAAACATATACCAAAGGCTTTCTTATGTATGGTTAAGTATATGATATAATTTGTTCTTACTCATCAATCTCACCTATATACTAAAATTCCCTACTTTGGAGGAAGGTTTGGTGGACAAAAGCTGAGGAACAAATTTGAATTTCAATCCATCAATTTCCTTCTGCCAAGAACCCAGTACAAAACTTTGGCTTTGGGCTCTCGCCAAAGAATAGGGTACAACTGAAGCCAACTATCTGTAACAAAGAGGGTGTCAGCAGTGAGCTCGCCTATCTAAAGAAAAAAGTAACAATTCAGATATCACTCTTAGGAAAATAATTATCAGCTTTAGTGGGGGAATCTCTGAATTAATGAGCAGTGACCTCTTACTCTTCAAAATCATGCTAAGCAGTGACAACCCCTCTTATCTTAATGCAATAGAGACAATCAGAGAAATGATTTTTCGATCTTGTATGCACTTTTAAACAAAAGAGGTATGTAAGAAGGGTACCATCAACCAAAATAATGATATAGTATGACATTGACGAACAAAAGGAGAGGGGAGCACCAATGACCGCAGGGCACTCATCCCCATTAGCAACGTCATGCTTAACTTGTTAATTCCCCCTTGCCAGAAAATTTCCGTTCACTAGCACGTCTGGGAAGCAGAAATTGGTACATTCTTGCAGAGTATGGCAATGCAGAAAGGTGCGGCTGAGGAGTAGTGTGAAAAATCCGAGTAGCTAGTATATCACTCTCCAAACACAAATTTGTCTTCGCTCCCATATGGTTCTTTCTCAGATGCCTAAGGTGACTGATGATCTAGGTCGACCATTGTTTGTTCATCACATCGGAAACTTCTAGTAAATCACCAGCATACAACAACAAGCGATGAGTTCTTGTGCTTTCAAAAATGGAGGACGACCATTGTTTCTTCATCGCATCGAAAACTTCAAATAAATCATCAACATATAGAGACAAGAGATGAGTTCTTCTGCTTTAAAAAATGAAGGACTTTGTCTGCATCCTTTGATTCCACATCCATGATCACCTTCACCACGGGAGAAACGCCTTGCCATCCTTCTCTTTTTGGCACTAGTTCTCCACAGTAGCTGATTTCATTTGGGGCAACGACATTAATGCCCATTCATGCTAGCTTCCAGCCTAGCCACCATCCGAAAATGAGAGGGCACAATGCCACTAAAATTGGGAGGGGATACACATTGGGGGTAGCGGGAGAAGGACCACCCATTTAGGACTGAAATTTTGGGGTAGGAGGGAAGACAGGAAAAAAGTCCCGCCGCCTAATTTTTCCTCACTTTTAAATTCTGTGTAGTTTGGGTGAACATGTGGTAAACAAATTTAAATTTTTTTAAGGAGCATTTGCATTGAATTTCTTATGAAATGGAGAGATATCTAAGTAACTACAATCTTTTTGCTTACACACATGTAATCTGTAACTAAAACATCGTTCAACTACATATTTTGTATATGTAGGTAAGACATTTGTAGGCAAAATATATTTTTCTTGTAGTGGATGTTGTTCTAAGCAACATATGTGGACAAGGAGATAATAGTCAAATGGAAAATCTTAATGTTGTCAACACCATCCCTGGTCAAGGATATTACAATCCAAATCAGAATAGGAACTATCTTGGTTTTCAATATGGAAATCTTTCAGGAGCAAAAAACTCATGACAACTTGGTTCAAACAATCAACAACAAGGCCCACTGGGATTCCAGTATAACCATCAAAAAATTTTTGGGAATCAAGAGAACTTCAGAGGAAACTTCCCAAACAGGAACTTCAACAATTATCAGAACAACTTGCAATTCCTGAATCCCAACCAGGTCCCTTACCAAAATCAACAACAAGGGCAACAAACTGGACCCATTTCTCCTAATGACAAACTAATGACCATTGAGAAGATGCTACAGTCATAGCAAACCATGATAGCTAACCAGCAAACCTTGATAGCTAACCAACAAGCACATCAAAAATCCATTGAATCTCAACTAGCTCAACTTGCAGCTAGCGTGAAGCCACCTATTGGAGCCTTTGTTGGTCAATCGGAGAACAACCCTAAACATCCTGAGCAATTAAAGGTCGTAATGACTTGTTCTGGTAATGTATATCCTGACCCTTCTGTAAATACACCAGTGGTTGTCATAGATAAATAGGACCAGGTGAATGATCAAGTTGACAAAGAACCTGAACCTATTCCGAAGGAGCAGCCAAGCAATGATAAGTCAGAGAAAGAAAAAACTGTAAAACTTGCTACGGAAGAGGAAGAAGCAACACCAGAGCCTGATATTCCTGTGTACAAGCCTCATATACCTTTCCCAACTCATTTGAAGCAGACCAAGCTTAACACTCAATTCAACAAGTTCAAAGAAGCCATGTAGAAACTCCATGTTGATATACCTTTTCTAGATGCACTGGATGAGATACCAGCTTGGACAAAGTACTTGAAGTCACCTCTCACCAGGAAATATATAACTAAAGAATATGAAATAGTCAAGTTAGCGACAACTACTTCAGATATCATCCTGAGTAAGATGCCCAAGAAGCAGAAAGATCCAGGATCTTTTGGGATTTCTTGCAATATCGGTGATTCTTCCTATAAGAAAGGACTAGATGATCTTGGTCCTAGCATTTCGATCATGCCACTTAGCCTTTACAAGAGGCTAGGGTTTGTTGAACTTCTCCCAACTGGCACGACCATACAATGTGTAGATAACATTATGACTCTACCTTTAGGAATCATTGAGGATGTCCATGTCAAGGTAGGAAAAGATTCCTATGTTCCGTGTGACTTCGTCATCATGGACATAAAGGAAGACACCAGATACCCTCTCATATTTGGATGTCCATTCCTCGCCACCGCAAGAGCTCTGATCGACGTTGAAGCAGGAACTTTGTTGCTCAGATTAGGTAAAGAAACTCTTGAATTCAAGGTTTTTGAAAGCATGCAAAGGCCAAGCATGCAAGAGGAGGTCTACTTGATTGAGTGCGTAGAGAAGATGTCACTCCTAATGCAGGAATATTATGAACAAGAATATCCTTTAAGGATGACCCTCACCAATCCGAATGTAGAAAGTTTAGATGACCAACAAGTGAAAAGTTGTATTTTCCACCTCGATACTACTGAAGAAGATCCTGAAGCCAAGATAGAGGAACTAAAAGCAGTGGATGTTACTAAAGAAGCATCTGAAGAGCCACAAGCTCCTGAAATAAAGCCCCTACCAGAAGGATTGAAATATGTGTTTCTAGATGAACTCAAGATATGTCCAGTCATCATAAATTCAAATCTAACGGCAGAATAAGAAGACAAACTTTTGAAGGGATTGAAGGAAAGAAGAAAAGCAATCAGCTACAAGATGAGTGACCTCACTAGGGTTAGTCAAGTGATGTGCATGCACAAACTCCCCATGATGGAAGATCACAAGCCAACTATTGAACATCAATGCAAATTGAATCCAAATATGAAGGAAGTAGTCCGTCTTGAAGTCATTAAACTGCTCACTTCTGGGATAATCTATCTGATATCGGATTCACCATGGGTGAGTCCCGTCCATGTGGTCCCAAAGAAAGGTGGAACTACTGTGATATGAAATGAAAATGATGAACTCATCCCCACTTGAACGATTATAGGGTGGAGGATGTGCATTGATTATAGAAAGTTAAACAAGGCAACTCAAAAGGATCATTTCCCAATGCCTTTTCTTGATCAAGTATTCGAACGGTTGGCTCATCAAGAATATTTCTGTTATCTCGATTGTTACTCTGAATTCTATCAAATACCCATACATCCAGATGACCAAGAGAAAACTACTTTCACTTGCCCATTCAAAACATAAACATTTATAAGAATGTCGTTCAGCCTCTGTAATGCACCTGCAACCTTCCAACATTGCATGGCTGCCATATTCGTTGGTCTCACTGAAACAATTGTGGAAGTTTTTATGGATGATTTTTCTATATACGGAGATTCAATCGACTCATGCCTAAAACACCTTTCCCTTGTCCTCAAATGGTGTGAAGAAGCACATCTTGTGTTAAAATGGGTGAAGTGTCACTTTATGGTAAAGGAAGGCATTGTCCTCGGCCATAGGGTCAGTAATTGAGGAATTGAATTAGACAAGGCCAAGATCGAAGTGATTTCCAAGCTCTCTATTCCTACCAATGTAAGGGAGGTTCGCACATTCCTAGGTCATGTAGGCTTTTATCGATGATTTATAAAGGATTTCTCAAAGATAACCAAGCCGATGACAAATTTGCTACTAAAGGACGCTGAATTCAATTTTGACGAAGAATGTGTTAAAAGTTTCAACCATCTAAAGCATGCTCTTACAACAACACCCATCATTAGAGCCCCAGATTGGGATCACCCTATTGAAATTTATGTGTGATGCCAGTGATTATGTTGTGGGTGTTGTCTTGGGACAATGTATAGAAAAGAAACATTATGTGATCTACTATGCATCAAAAACCCTCGATGAAGCTCAGAGGAATTATACAACTATCGAGAAATAATTTCTTGCGGCCGTGTATGCCTTTGACAAGTTCAAATCCTACCTCATTAGTTCAAAAGTCATTGTCTACATGGATCATGCCGCTATTTGTTACCTCCTGGCAATGAAAGATACTAAACCTAGGTTAATTAGATGGATTCTCCTCTTACAAGAGTTTGATTTGGAGATAAGAGACAAGAAAGGTATAATGAATGTCATGGCAGACCACCTCAGTCATATCCAAGCCCTAGAAACTGAGAAGATCCCCATCAACGATTCTCTTCCAGATGACCAGCTTATGAAAGTTTCAGAGGCTATCCCTTGGTACGCATACTATGTGAACTACCTGGCTGTGGGTGTCATCCACCCTGAATGCACCGGAAGTGCACATAAGAAATTATTGCATGATGTGAAGCACTATCACTGGGATGAGCCATACCTTTTCAAGTTTTGTGTTGATGGAGTATACAGATGATGTATCACCGAAGAAGAAGCTCAACTTATTTTGGAGCAATGTCACTCAGGCCCAGTTGGAGGCCATATGAGTTCCAAGAAAACTTCCTTAAAGGTTTTGCAATGTGGATTCTTTTGGCCAACCATATCCAAAGATTCCTATGACTTTGTTCTATCATGTGACAAATGTCAAAGAAAAGGTAACATAACAAAGAGAGATGAGATGCCACTGAACTTGTGGCAAGAAGTTGAGATATTTGATGTTTGGGGTGTGGACTACATGGGTCCATTCCCAACTTCTCATGGATTGTCCTACATCCTAGTGGCGGTGGATTACATCTCAAAATGGGTTGAAGTCATACCTAGTGTCACTAGTGATTCCAAATATGTCATCAAAATGTTCAAAGATACCATTTTCCCCCGATTCGGAGTCCCACGCACCGTGATTTCCGACGGAGGTTCTCATTTCCTAGAAAGAAGATTTGAAGCATTGCTGAGGAAATATGGTGTAACTCATAAGGTAGCCTCACCCTACCATCCACAAACTAGTAGACAGGTAGAGGTTTCTAACCATCAACTCAAGGCTATTTTGGAAAAGACTGTAGGCCACAATGGGAAAGATTGGTCAGTAAAAATCAATGATGCCTTGTGGGCCTCCCAAACTGCTTTTAAAACTCCCCTTGGGACTACACCTTTATGACTAATCTATGGAAAGTCATGCCACCTGACGGTAGAATTGGAACACAAGGCATGGTGGGAAATAAAACAAATGAATTTTGATATGAAAGAAGCAGGCCAAGCCAGGACTCTGCAACTCCATGAGCTGGAAGAACTCTAAATGATAGTTTATGAGAATGCTAGAATTTATAAAGAACGCACAAAGTTGTGGCACGATGGTCATCTCAAGATGAAGGACATTCAAGTGGGAGACAAAGTTTTATTGTTCAACTCAAGACTGAAGTTATTCCCAGGGAAACTTCGTTCTCGCTGGTTTGGACCCTACATTGTCAAAAGAATCTCCCCACATGGTGCTTTCTCTTTATGGAGTGAAAAGTCTGACAAATTTGTGGAAAATGGTCAACGATTAAAGAGATATTTTACCTCTGTTGACACATGCACCGAAGTAGTACTGGAACTCACCAATCCAACATATCCACCGTGAAAGTTGAAGAAACCAAGTTGAGACATCGACATAAAACAAAGGTGCTTATCGAGAGGCAACCCGGTCGATAAATTCGTATTTGGTTTTAATTTTGAATTAGAAATTTTTTCTTAATTTTGTTTTTACTTTTTAGATAATTTTGCACCAAATAAAAATTGCATCGCGAGATGCTATCTTGAGTTCTGAATGGTCTTTATGTTTGACATTTTCAGATGGAGGACGCACGCTGATTGGAACACAACTACATCTGGTGGTCCAAACGGCATGAACTTTCCCCTCCATCTCTAATTTAGAGTTTTCTCAGGATGAGAAAATTTCTATGTTCAGGGTGGAGGGTGGGTGGTACGTATCTTACTTTCCACCTTCACCCATCTAATTCAGACTTAAGATTTTATCGCTGCATTTTTTGACCAAAATTTTCAAACTTTTCAAAAATGTTAAGTTTTCCTAAGGAATTGTACAGAAACTTGATGAAGTTTTGACACTTTTTGTTTCAACCTCTATGTATTTTGAATAATTATACCCTCCTTATTCGAAGCAGATCCTCAAAAGGACTTTCTTCTGAAAACTAGCCTTTTGATTGAAATCATCTTGTGAAACTTATGAATCCTAACATCATGATCTTTATGCAAAAATGGCCAGTATCTGTCAAATTGATAGGGATCAAACACGTCGTGCTTCCTAACTGACTAGTGGAATAATAACATGGAATCCCCATCGGATCCTCATCAAGTCATTATTTGATCAGAGTACGATAAAGAGAACAACCCGGTGCACAAAATTGTAAATCAAGTTCCATTCTGATCTGAACTCTCTTCTACACTTTTTCTATCACATTCGTACCCCTCCATCCATAAAAAAGAAACAAAAATTAGCCAAAATAGTGCCAAACCCTAAGTTTGGGGTGGCATGCCACTTCCCTCTATATCTGCTTCTTCCATTCCCCTCACAAACTAATAGGGGCGTACCACAAAAAAAGGTGCCAAGGCGCACACACAAAATGCAATCATGAGTATAATAGAGGAGAGATTTGCACAACAAAAAAATGCAATAAATGAAATTGCAAATAATATAATAAAAATATTGAGTCGAATAGAGGAGATATTTACTTCTTCCTTCCATACCACCCTTCACTCCCTTTTCCACCTATTGGCATAATAAATGCCTCCACTACCCTGAAATACACCAGTGTCAGATCAGATGCACACTTTTTGTTCTACAGGTATCTCTGGACTCTTATGAAACTTTTTGACATGCTTGTTGTTGGAAAAAGTGAGGAGGAAGTGAATATGGAAAGCAAACTCGAGAACAAAGATATGGTAAGTTATGTTCAGTGGTCTCAGGAAATTGAGATGCTTAGTCATACTAAGTAGAAAGGAAACAATCGTGATGTGAAGAGGAGGCAATCACAGTATCAGAAAGTATTCATTTGGCGATTGTTTTAGATTTTGTGTTACTCGAGGATGAGAAACGTTTATGTTCGGGGAGTTTTGATGAATGCACATTCATCATGATTTCCAGTCGCCTTTTTGGGACCAATTCGATTCAATACTTTCAATTTCATCTCCTAAATCTCACAAAATGCAAGATTTCTTAACTAATTCAATTACCAAGATTATTAACTAGATTTATATCGATTTTGTGCAGGTCTTGACTAGGTTCAACCATCGTATGGAATCCACTCGAGATCCTCTCAACTTTAGGTCCTGACCAATCGGTCTTGACCAAACGGTTTACCCTAATGGTCTACCCATGTGGTTTTGACCTATCAGTCTCTGACATTCACCTACTGAAACGATCTCAAAACCATTTGAGCCCATACGGTCTCAAGATCGTTTGAGCCCAAATGGTTTCAAGACCGTATGATGCCTAACGGTGTCGATATCATTTGACCAAGGACCATTTAGACGACGAAGATCCAAGACCATTTGGATGAAGACTGCTTGGACACTCAAGCAAAGACCGATGAAGAACAAGACCATTTGGAGCCATACAGTCTCAAGACCAGTTGGAGACATAGTCTGTTCGGTCTCAAAACCAAATGAAATCCATCGACTTTGAAGACCATTTGATCGGTCCAATTGGTCTTCAAAACCATTTAAAGCCTAGGACCATTTGAACGAAGACTCAAGTACGATCAAGCACAAATGATCTTCAAGACCGATCAAAGCCCAGCGATTTGTAAGACATTTTGAAGCCAGCGCATGAGAAGACCGGTTGGTGCCTATCAGTTTCACTAAACCGTTTGGAGTCAAAGTTCCAGGACCGTATGGGAAGTTCCTTCCCAAGATCGTTTGGTCATTTGATTGGTCTGCAAGAATGTATGAAGACAGAATCCCAAGACCAGTTGGATCTATTCAGTCTCCAAGACCGTATGGTCATATATTCTCAAGACCATTTGGATGTCAAACGGTCTCCAAGACCGTTTGGATGTCAAATGGTCTCCAAGACCGGTTTCTCTAAACTGTTCGGAGAAAACTCACAACAAAAATGTGAGGACCATGTCCAAGCCTATAAATAGGATCACAAGGGTCCTCATTTGGGCATCGATCCAGGGACGCCGACAGACTACCTAAGTGCAAGGTTCGATCAAGCTTCGTCCTCCACACCGCCATCCTCCTTCCATGCCATTATCATGCCGCCCACACCTCCTCTTACTACGAGCTAGGAGGGCAGGAAGAAAAAGAAGGTGGAGAAGAAAGTCTCCCAGTCTTCCTCAATGGTCCTTCCTCCTCGTCGAGATCTGCTCCGATACGATGTAGAAGACCGCATCATCTTCACCGAGCTACGACTACCTTCTGCATCATGCTCATGGTGGTACCCTCCCTCTCTCTTGTTCTTCTTGCTTCTCGCATCATGAGCGAGTAGTCACTTTTCGCTGGGGTGCAGGGACTAGCCCCTTTGCCCATGCTTTCATGTATTTTCATTTAACGTTCCAAGGCAATGTATATACCTTTCCATTTCATTGTTAATTGATAATGTTTGTAGCTTGATTACCTGCTTACTTTCATCTTGTTCTTTCCTATGTTATGAGAACTTCTGTATGTAGGGTGGAATGTCGATTAAGGAGGTAGACTCCCAAACTAGAAATAGAATGGGATTCCTTGAGGTCATAAGTGTATAATTTGTAAGGGGACGAGCCATCTAGCCTAAGGTGATGCTTCTGTGGCCTAAACATCCCTTAGGGAGGGCCACAGCCTTAGTTGGATTTTGTATCTTCTTATTAATCATCGATGTTTGCTTGTAGATTAATCACCTACTCACTTGTCGATTAGCACGGTTGACTCCCTGACTAGAAATAGAAGGGGATTCCTTGAGGTTGTAAGTGTATGATATGTGAGGGGACAAGCCATCTACCTTGCGGTGACACTTCTATGATCTAAACATCCCTTAGGGAGGACCTCAACCTCAGTTGGATGTTGTATCTTCAGAACCGTGAGTGCATAATCTGGATGGTGATGAGAAATCTGATGCCTAAGGGGATGCTTACGTGGGCCTAAACATCCCTTAGGGAGGGTTCACAGTAGTTCCATTTGGATAGTTAGATTCTTTCCTAGATGTTATGTGTTTGGATGTGTTTGCATGTGCAGTGGTGGTGAAGCCCGGTACCATCCCAGCGATTCCATATCATTAATCTAGAACAAACTTTAATTCTACTCTTTTATTTCCCTACATTTAGTTTAATCAACCACAAACCAATCAATCATTCTAAATATTAGTCTTACTTGAGCTAGATTCGACTGACAAAGATTCTTAAAAACATTGTCCCTTGGGATTCGATCCTTAACTATACTGCGATAAGACCCTTCCGCTTGCGGGTGGTATTATTGCAGAAGGTTTTGGTAAAAGCTCGGGTATTTCAACCCCGAGTGAGTTTGTTAGTGCGATAATATTCCACGCCATCGACATCCCTCGATTTCATTAATGAAATGATGTTGGAACTTGATATTAGTCTTAAATTTTGAAAATGGAATCTTGGTCAAGGTTAGATACCACAACTAATATCATTTATGAGACTTAAAACCCTAATATGTTCCTTGTGACCCCTACATGATGATGCCTAGTATTTTGATACATGTGTAGATATTTATCTACAGGACATTGATGATGATCTAATTCAATTTATAGATCTTTATTGACTTACATATGGTATTGTTTAGTTTATGTTATGAATAAGTCTCTTATCTTGACGTATAGTATCTTTTTTTGACTAAGTACCTTTTATGATATGACGTTCAGTCTTTTTGGTTAAAAACATATTTTATGAACCTTGAACATAAAGTAATAAAATTCATTATACTTTGATATCAAAATTTAGTATGCAAATAGATACTCACCATTGGGTGTATCCATGATTTTAAGGCATGGGTAGAAACAAGCCTTCACCTATTAGTGATGAAAGGTCCTCATGTACATCAAACATAAAACGATCCACACCTACAGGTACAGACAATATATCTAAAGTGGAGGAAAAA
This sequence comes from Alisma plantago-aquatica, assembly GCA_963693085.1. Taxonomy (NCBI): domain Eukaryota; kingdom Viridiplantae; phylum Streptophyta; class Magnoliopsida; order Alismatales; family Alismataceae; genus Alisma; species Alisma plantago-aquatica. Next base: position 220,833,077 of record OY856413.1, read on the forward strand.
ATGACCCTCATGTGTTAGTGTAGATAGTGTTCAATGCCTTAAATATCCTCAAACCTAGGTGGTGCATGAGATAATGGCCATACAAATGCACATTGAAAAAAGTTAATAAAATGTATTGTGTTTTGTTAAAGGATATATAATTGTGTAAGGTTTTTTTCTCTTATTTATTACATAGATCCTAGATTTTATATCATTATGCAATTTCGTATGTTTTATTGAGAATGTACATGTGCATTTTTATTTTTTCCCTATTAGGAAAAAAATAGATCACTCATAAAGGTTTCATTAGGTCTTCTTCCTCACTCAACTACTCTAATGATAAAGAATAAACAAGTTCACCAAAAAAATGATTAATGGGGGATCATCTTAAATGGGTTTGTATTGTTTTGTGAGCATAGTTTTATCTTGTCTTTTATTCAAGTTTGCCTTTAGATCATGTTGTATACCTTAATTATATGTCTATTCAATAAATAAAGAATTTTTATGTAATCATGTTTGTTGTGTGTGAGATTTTTGGGCCACTAAGAGGTAGATGATTCAATCCCATTAACATTGTCTAATAGGCAATGGGAATGGTATTGGGGTAAGAATGGAACTGTGAGAATTGGTATCATATCTAGACTCACTGCCTCTACATGATGATTGTCTAAATTTTTAGAACTCGAATGAACCTAGGGAACCCTAAAGTCTACAATGGTGAAAATGGGATGTCTAGGGTTGCAAAGACCTCACTTTTCAGCAACCCCCAATTGGGGAAGGCCCTTAAAGTTGTGAGCCATTACCTAAAGTTTCCCAAGGATCTAGATTTTACAAAACAATAAATAACTTCCATTAATTTAAAATTTTGTTTACAAAATACTCGCCAAGGAGTTACATGAAATTCTTCGTTAGAATTGTACATATGACAACTATATGAGGAGAAATATCTATGTAATCCTCCTTACAAGTTAACTTTAATGTCTTCAAGTAATTTCATATGTCCATCATATCTTGATATCATCTTATCCAACATGTACCTAAAATGCCGTGAAACAAAAGCATGGATCATCATATGGACATGGGGTGCATACAAAAGTGTGCAAGTATTGTAACAATGTAGAATCAATCAATTACTTGCAAATAAGAAATGAAATTTTTTTCACATAATCTTTCTTTATGTGACACTCATAGTGGAATTATAATTGAACAACATGTAAACAAACACCCAACATTTAAGTGGTTCAATCCTCAAGAAACACTCAACAAACACCAGAAAACTAATGTGGGTAGTCATAAGCATAGCCATGTACCTTTTGTAGAACCATGCAAATTAATGAATCATACTTTAAGCATGTTATCCAATCAAGAAAACAAAGAGATATTCAATCATTCAATATACATGTATATAAATACTAAAGTGCCACCATTCATGTTAAATAGATAAAACCTTATTTGGGTCCTAATCTATGGTTTAGGATCATGTTCGAGTTTGGTTAAGGAAGAAGGGTACAAACCCTAGTTCCATGGCACGATACTTCATTAAAGTTATTAATCCACATTATACATTGTGTGTAATCATGATTATAAAGTTAGTCCTTTTATGTCAATAGGTGAAACTGTGTGAGATTGTAAACCTTAACATCTTAATGAATAAGAAGATTAGGTTCTAAACTCTAAGCATTAGATCCATCATATTCCTTCATTAAGAACACCTTGATTCAAATGTACTCATTAACAACCTAGCAAGATATAACCTTCAATTCTAATTATTCATATGCACGATTATTCACCTTTGAAACCCCAATTATCACCATTATGATTATGATCATGCTACAACATCATTGTATTTAGAAATAATAGTTAACAACTCAAAATAAACGAAATCATTATGTTAAGCATCATAATCCCCAAAACTAGGGTTTTTATACCTTAATCACTTAATAATCATGCATTGGTACCACCTTCAAAAGTAGGATCAGAATTATGTCCTAATCATATTTTGTTCAGGTTTTTATCTTTTTGTATCAACTTTCATGTATAACACATCTCCATCTGAGATACTAATTTATTTCTAGAATTTTTTCAAGATAATAGTATTTAGGTCAATCAAGAGAGGCCATGTCAGTCAAAATACCTTATCTATTGGTCTTTGTGTAACCAATGGGCTTCTACTATCCTTCTATCCTATGCTTGTGTTGTTACGACCCCATCTGAGCTTAATTGGTAAACTAGAGTTTACCTAGACAATTACAAAGATTAATTGGAATAATCATTCTTGAAATCTAATTAATGACGATAACACAATTAGGATGTTTTAACTATGATGAGAAGTCTAAATGTTCTTTTGACTTGAGAATTAGGGTTTGAGAAGCATAGACCCTAATCGGCCCAAAATAGGGTTTTAATGATACATGAATACAAAATTTGATAAGTATAGTGTTTCAGTAAATGATTTTTAGTATTTTATGTGTAACTCTGATTTACTTCAAATTTGGATATGATTTGGATATATAAAATGTGGACAACATTGTAAAATATCAGAATTTTTTAAGAATGTTCTGACCTGTTTATCGGTCGAGTTTCAAACTCGACCGATCATATTCCAGATTTATATAGCAGTGTGGTAATTGAATTTTATCTTTTTATTGGTATATCCAATTGATCTCAAATTCTAACTGTGCTTGAAAAACACAGTTTTAGACACTCTGTTAAATTCGAGTAATTTTTGGATGATTTTTGATCTCTACAGTGAGGGTGTCGGTCGAGTTCTGTGCAGGACAAACTCGACCGAATCTGCTGCAGACTGCAATATAGCAGTGCACTGTTTGATTTTTAATTATTTATTGGTAACAAGAAATGATCTCAAATTTTTACTGGAGGTCTTAAACTTCATTAGGTATAATATATAAAATTTCCAGAATTTTTTGAGCTTATTTTAGCTATTCAGTAGGCGAATTACAGAAACTATTGTGAAACTGAATATTCAGCCAATATAATTAAAGTTGAGTGTTGGGTCAATATGCAATTGACCCAAGCAGCTCAAATTGACTTATATGATCGACCACACACACACACAGCTCTCATTCTTCGTCATCCATCCCAGAGAAACAAAAATATAGAGAGAGAGGGAGAGTTAGGGCTTGAGTGGAGAAAGAGGAGGAATTGCTGACCTAGGGTTTTGCGGTCCGAGGAATGGTGAAATCAAGTAAGTTTGGATTCTTTGCATAGACTTTTATGGTGAATATTCTTTCTCATGTCAAGATTCCGTCCATGCTCTGATTTGATCCAAGATGATGTCGAAATTCCCTCTTTTCTCACCCTTTCTTCATAATCCCTCATTTTCAAGGTTTCCTAGTTGAATGGAAGAAGAATTGGGAGATTTGCTAGGGATTTGATATGAGTTCGAGATCCCCTGAGTTGAGCTGCAGTTTTGAGGTGTTTTCACACCTTAGGGTGAGTGGGTACTTCCTTTAAATAGTATAATGCACGAAATTTGATTATAGCATCCAAATCCCTAATTGCTTGGTATGTGATTCTAAACCCTGAAATGTCCGTTTAATTTAAGTTGTTGCAAATTGATATGATATGGATTCCTTCCCTGTTTGAATGACTCTTTGATGGTAGATTCACATTAGAAATGTATACAACACATCCTAGTAAGAATGCTTTTCAGATTTATACCATATGATGTAATTAGGGTTTAACCTAATTGAGATATCACTAGAGTTTCAACCTTATTGAAGAGGACTAGTAATCTTATAAGTGGTTAGGATGTACCTCATGGGTTACCTTATTTGAATTTTATTCTTGGTGCATGATATCTCAGTGAATAGCATGGAAACCTAAATTTAGTTCAATTTCCATGGTTTCATACATATATTGACTGTATATAATTGTTGAAAGCAGTCTTTAATTTGTGAATGTTTATATCATGTGAAATCCTTATGAGAGCCATGTGATAAGTGAATGAGGCAAATGAAACCCTAAGAGAAGGGTGTTGCTATGTGCTAAGAGAATAAGGAAAGGAAACCCTAAGGACATGGTGTTCTATGAATTAAGTTATGATGATATGAAAGGTTTCCATATGAGATGTGGTGATGCTTAACTGTTGAATTGTATGTTGTTTGTGCATTTAACTTTACATGCTTGTTCTCTTTGAGTTGGTATATATATACTACAGGGTTTCTTATTTTCACAATACATATCTCGTGAATTGCAGGTGATGAGATATGGCATGCCCTAGAAAGGGATGTTACTGAGATTATGCAGATATGTATGAAATGTTAGAATGAGAATACTTGTTGGGCAGACATGATATATGTTTGAATACATGAGCTATGATGTTTTATATGATGTGATATGGCAGGCCGTGTGAGCCTTGTGAGAAATGTAGAATGAGTTATGATTTCTGTTTAAAATGTATCGATAATGTTAATGTTAGACTTAGGTGCCCTGAACACCGTAGAACCCCTTTGAGAGGTATGTACCTTAGGGGTGAAACTCGTGTCCAACATCAACCGGTTGAGTAATTCTGGTGGCACGAGAACAAAAGGGTTATCCAACACCAACCGGTTGAGTAATTCTAGTGGTAACCCAGTGTTGACTCCCTGCGCCTGTGTTCTCAGGTTAGAGGAGGAGTCCAGAGCACTCAGGATGAGTGCAGAGAAGGCCAGAGAGCCTATGAGTCAGACCGGAGAGCCTGTGGGTCCTGTAGCAGACCAAGACTGGCAGTCAGACTTAGCATTTCCCGGGTGTGTCGCTAAGTCTTGTACGGTGTGGCCGTAGTGCACTGCGAGTCTCTATGCAGAGTACACTTCATAGATCAGGGCATAAGTTAAAATATGATCATATAGGTTCACAGAGTTCCTTATAAATGAAAGAGTTAAGGAAGACTAGAGCATAGTCTTCTAGTAGTTATTCTTTGGATGCAATATTCACATTCTTTGTTATTTCAATTATATTGTTTTAGAACTGCTCAGTGTAGTATTTATTGTTGTTAAATTTCATATCGTTTACTCAAAGTTATATTTGTAATCACATTAGTGCCTTAGACTATTTCTTTGAAGTACTCATTCACTGAGCGAGTAGGCTCACCCCTCTACTCAAACATTTTAGGGTTAACCGCGTGGACTTGAAGATGGTCAGAGCATCAGTGTAGATCTTCCACAAGAGTTAAGTACAAGATTAGTTGAGTCAGTCGGTCCTTGTCACTCTATGTCCTCAGTAAGAGATAAGAGAGTGAGTTGTAATTACGATGTGTAATATTATTCCTCTTTTGAAATTGTATGCTAATTAGTAGGTCTTATGTGCATAAGGTGTGAGAGACATCATGAATGTTTGTACATGTATCTTTACTATTAAAGTCTGTTTAGTAAAAGAAATGTTTAGATTCCCTTGTTAAAATGATTTATGTGGTTCAATGCGAAGAAACAAGAGTTAAAAAAAAAGTTAAGGGTGTTCTTTGTATCACATATAATTCCTATCTTATGCCCTAATCTCATGATTTGAAGAAATTGTGAGATCGGGGTGTAACATGTGTGGTTGAGACTAAGTGAAAGAACATAAGGGTGGAATTAACCCTCTTTGTATAGCACTGACTCAGGGGTGGGAAGGTAAACTTACTCATGTTTCCTTCATCAACCTTGTGATGCACCAGTATATCATGAGGGATCCACCCACTGGTGTATATTTGTCTTCTCCTGATCTTGGGGAAGCTAAAAGGCATCACAGAGGCCCTCCTTCCTTTATCAGAACTGGATGAAATCTAGGTTCGGCCAATAAGAGTCAGACATGGCGAGGAACCAAGGTTCCTTTCAACTGCTACGCAAATGTTAGGTCGAGTGGAAGATGATGTGAGGCTGAGTGGCAATCCTTGAGGAGGATACATGTTATTGCAACGAAGATGGAGGAATTATGTGGACCTCCTAAGGACCTTCTGCACTTACCCCGACATATTTGAGGAGTTGAGGCTCTGCAAAGACCTACATCCACCATTCTGTGCTCATATTTCAATGACTGTGGTCCTTGGTTGCTTGGAGGGGTTAGAAGAGGTTGGATGATGGGGACTTCCTACAATTAACCCCCATTGTTTTCTGAGACCAGGACTCCCATGATCATTTTGTATAGGCTAGCTAGATGTTTAGGGATATGGGGTGAATGGTTGAGAGGGGGATAGATATATGGTGGCAAGATTGGGCTTGCCTCCTCATTTGGTCATGAGGCAAGGGCATAGACTCCCAAAAAGTTTGAGTTTTTCCCTCTCATCCTTAACTACTTTCCAATCTTTACCATGTACATGACTTCATGACTTAACCTAAGTCTTTCCTTTTTCTAATCCCTCTCTCTGTCTTATGTCTATGGCCAAGACTTATCTAATGAGTGTGCATCGATTTTAAATCAAATATTTAATATATTTCCAATATTGAAACACACATGTCCACAACTTTTAAACCAAAAATCCATAAAGGAAAGCATACCACAAATGGCACATATTTGGATACTTTCTTAAATCTTTGGAAACTCTCTATGATTTGGGATCTAGATCATTCTTTGTCTCTGTTAACCCAATTACTCCTATTTCTAGGAAACTCACTAATATCCTTTCCCAAGTCATATTAATTGAGATCTAATGGGATATCTTTCCCATACAAGAGTTGATCCTTTTAAACATTATTCAAAACATTATGATTATTCCATGGTATATCATTTTCCTCCCAAAATCTAGAATTCTCTTTCTTTCCTTGGTATTTTCAAGTATACCAAAAGTCATATGAAAATAATACTAATTTTTACCTCAAACACTATGTTGCCAATAATGCCTTGATAATCACACTTTAATTATCTAAAACCTTACATATCTTATTTTCTTTTAAAAACTTGTCTAGTATTACATAATTCTATTACTCAACAATACATAAAGACATTACTATTTTATTTATGCATAAAATCTCTCATTCCTTTGTTTTGAGCCCCAAGGACATATTTTCAACACAAATAGTCTCACTACTAACATTATCATTCTATCAATAATAGCATTGGGAAATTACAAATTAAATCATTTATATAATTCCATTTTACCAAAATTGATGATATTATAAGGGTTGAGCACAAGGGGTTATTTCTAGTAATCTGGTTCAAAATGGTGGTAGAGGTTCCCTAATATACATAGTCCTAGTAGATCCATTATTGACCAAAAGGTTCTTTGAAACCCTTGAGAGTCATCCATCATATCATCATTTCACTAAGTTATACCCTAAACCCACACATTAAATTGAAGCATGGTGACTCCCCATCTTTTCTTTCTATTTTTTAGGATGTCATTACTTGATTGATGCTCTCTTGATTTCGAATGGCATGGAAAATAACTTAAATTTGAATAAATTTGATTTATTTTTACTAAGATGACCTGACTCCTAACTCAAATTATATTATGAGAATTGAAGGTACTATTTGAATAATGCAACTATGCTATACTAGATTTGAATTGAAGATATTTAGTATGACGGTGTACTCTGAGTGAGAGAACATATACATCATCTCTTGTGGTTGAAAGGCCCCTGTTGACTATAATGTCTTTCAAATAAGCTTCATTTCAAACTTTTTAGAGATATTAGACATGGATCATATCTTATCATGGACCAATTGTGGAGAAAGTAAGATTAATGTGTCCATCCCTTATGTACCCTTAATTCATCCTTAGTTCAATTCTATGGATATTATCTAAAAGGACATCTTTTTTATTCTTAGTAATAATAAAAGGTGATCACTTATTGTAATTGAAACTTTTCAATCCAAAACTCAGAAGTTGAATATTTTGAATCATGAATATCAAATCTTGAGTCAATGGTAATATTGAGTTGTATATATCCATATAGTTTGAGTTCCTACAAGGAATTATGTCTAGATCATTCACAAACCTTGAATATCCTTGATGATGAAATTGATATTCATATTTTGAAATACTATGAGATTTTTGTTTTAAGATGGATGATAATGCCTAGGTTCTAAATAGGAATTCAAACCCTAGACTTGGGTGATTGGATCCATGATATTTGATAGAAAAATATGGACCATTGAATCCATAATTTAACTTGATCAAGAACCAATTTGAAACATGATTGTACACTAGAATTAATGATCTATGATCTTGAAGCAGCCTTCCTTGAAGTAACCTCAAGCTCCCCCTTAAAGTAGCCTTCCTCTTGAAGTAGCTTCCCGTTGAGACAGCCTTCTTGAAGTAGTCCAAAGTCCACCTTCTCCTCCTGAGAAGTTAAACCCTCTCCAATCCTCATCCTCCAACCCTAGGAGTAGCAAGGAGAGTACAAAGGATAAAAAGGAACAAGGAGGAAAAATAGAAATTACAATATCGTTGTAGCACAAGGCTTGATTTCCCATATCAAGCGTTTTGATCTCCTAACCAATGTATATGGAAGTGTTTGTGCAGTGGGTAGGAGATGCAAGCCTATAGGACACAAAATTAGAGCAATGGGAATGAATAGCCAATTGTTGGAATTGCTCTATTGCTCACAAGAATGAATATCCAATTACAAGTATATGCTCAAGTGTTGCACAAGTGTACTTTGGGTGTCCTGTGGCTTGTCCTATTTATAGGAATGGCCTATGGATGGTTAAGGATGTTCTAGACACTTTCTAGGGGGTTCTTAGTGCTTAACTAGCCGTTAGGTACACATTAGTTGCTTTAGAAACGACTAGTTAATTAACTCTGAAAATTGCAGACATAACACTTCTCGGTCAAAGACTTGTCGACCGAGAGTCCTTCTCAGTCGAAGTATTGTCGACCGAGGGAATGTCTGGAGCAAGTGTGTATAACGTTTGATCCAACTCCCAACTACCTTGTCTATTGTGTCTAACGGCTACTTGGGTCTTTCTCGATCGAAGAGTTTATCGACTGAGAGTGTCTCGGTCAAGAAGTTTGTCGACCGAGATTGACCCTAGTTCAATGTTTTAAACTAAGTACTAAGTGTGTGCATGAGTGTGCAGCTGTGACACTATTGTAGGGGATGACCTATCTAAGTGTTGTGATTGGCTAGGGAAGATCTAACGCTTGATTTAAATGATGTCTAAGTACTTGTACATTATATATCTTGTACAAGTTTTTACATTTGATTACAATCATGAAATTAACACATTGTGAGCATTTAGATCTTCCAAAGTTGTGTCATCCACCTAGTTCCTGCATCACTCAAGTAGTACGCTAGATCCACAAGAATGAAATGTGTGTCATCATAAAAACAAAGGGATTATAATAATGTCCAATTTAGCCAACATTAACAACTCGACCGATGACAGCTGTTGGCAATACACATTGGTGCCTATCGGTCGAGTTTCAAACAGGGCAAACTCGACCGACATAGAAACTGTCAAAAAGCACATATATTTCATAAAAACATATTTAAAGGCATGCTAAAGATACAAACCATTTCCAAACATGTCTAAGCAAGTTGGTAATGCACTATAGAAGAATTAGAAATAGTTTTTGAGCAAGAGTGTGAAGAGAATCACAAAATACCACTTTTGACTCAAAAACCATATGTATAGTGCACACCATCTTGAAAAAACAAGTTAGGATTGATTATAAGCAACAAAAACATTACCTTTGTTCTTACCATTCCTTTTTGCACTTGTTATCACCCTCTACACATCTCACCTTTCTTCTTTAATGTGGATTGAGAAGTCAATTTGCAATTCAATAGATCAAGTCAATCCATTTGCAAGTACCTACAATAAGAAAGATGAAATGGTCCCCAATCATGTTTTTCGGTCTGGATGGGTTAGCTTAGCAACCCAAGTCCTATTTCTCTTGGGTGCTTTCCTAGAAGGAAAATAAATAGAATAATGGCCAATATCATTGCAAAAGTTGCATGTGCCCATAGTCTTGGAACTAGAGGATTCTCCATGGAAGATTGGAGGTCCTTTATCTTTGTTGTTCCTTTGACTACTATCGTATCCTAAACCATGTCTACCAATTTGTTTAGTAAAATGGTGTAGGATGTCATGAAGACTCTTTTTACCAACTAAGAATCTTCACAAAGAGGATCTCAAAAGGTCATTATCATGCTTAAGAGAAGCAATAGTAGAAGACAAATTATTGATATTATCTCTAGCATGCAAAAGATCATTTTCTAAGCAAAGAACTTTAGTTAAATGAGAATCTCTATCAATATGAAGAGCAGCAACATCATTCTCTCTACTAGTAGAACTAGAACAATATTCATGCACATTGATTTTAGCAAGCAAGGAGGAATTTTCTGTTTCTAATTCTTGCAAAACAAAATCTTTGTCCTTGTTTTCATATTTAAGAACATCAATATCATGTATGAGAGAATCAATAATTAAAGTATGCTTTTCATTAGAACTAGGCATGAGAGGTTGAGCTTCTAGAAATCTAATCTTATCAAGCAAACTAGCATTTTCAAGTTTAAGAGAGTCTACTTGGCTAAGACAAGCATTTTTATCATCAAGCAAGCAAGAATTAGCATGTTCAAGATCATTTAATTCTACATGCAAATTATCAACAATTCTAGCAAGCTTTTTCCTTTTCCTTTTAGAAAACTTAAGAGAGGAACAAGTATCATGAATAATAGCAATCAAAGATTCTTTATCTAAAGAGTTTAGATTTACCTTACTTGTTGATGCTATAAGAGCAAAATGGCATTCTCCTTCATCACTAGAGCTTGAGCTTGATCCTCCACTTGAATCTTCACCTCAGCTTGAGTTGGAGGAGTCATTTGAGCTTGAGTGACACTTATCTTCTCTTTTCTTGTGATGATGAGTCTTCTTGCCTTGTAGACAATCTATCTTGAAGTGACCCTTCTTTGCACACTTGATTCACTTGATGGAGGAGGAATTGCCTTTGTAGAATCTACCTTTGGAGTACATGGCATCTTCTTCAACTTGAGAGGATGGAGAAGCTTGACCAACAATAGCCTTGATTCGAGCTTTGATTTCAGCCTTCTTCATTCTCTTGAGTTCTTTCTCTTCTTGTCTTTCTACTTCCTCCCTCTTGTCAAGTGTGGCTTCATGTTCTTGTAGATTTCCAATGAGCTCTTCTATAGGGACATCCTTAAGGGACCTTACTTCTTCAATAGAAGTCACCTTGGGTTCCCACCTCTTGGGGAGAGTTCTGAGGATCTTTGAGTTGATCTCTCCAGTAGACATAGGATGTCCTAGAACAACAAGACTATTCACAATGGTGTTGAGCCTTGAGTACATGTTGGCTATCCTCTCCTCCTTTCCCATCTTGAAGTTCTTAAGCAGCCCTTTGAGCAAGTAGACTTTTCTTTCCTTCACTTGATATGTCCCTTCATAAGTGATGCATAGATTTCTCCATACCTTATAGGATGTTTCACATGAAGAAATTCGGTTGAACTCGGTGAGGGTCATGGAGGCATAGAGGATGTGCATGGCTCTAGCATTCAAGGTTGCTTTCTTCAAGGTAGCTTTCTTCAAGGTAGCTTTATCCCATTCTTCAATCTTTGTCTTTGGTAGCATGTATGGGCTGTTCACCATTTGCCACATCTCAAGACTTAATCCTTGGATGTAGAATTGAAGCCTTCTTATCCAATAGAGGAAATTGCTCCCATCAAAGATTGGTAGGCTGATCAAGTATCTCCCTCCTTGGTAGTCACCCAACTTCTCCTACTTGTAGAAGTATGCTTGGAGAAGGTGCACTCTTATACCAATTGTTGGATCCTAGATGGGTGATTAGACGCTCTAGATGGGGGGTGAATAGAGCTGAATGCACTTAAACAAAATTCATTAGACCTTCAAGATATATCATAAGATAAGGTTGCAAAATAGAAAATTTGTGTGCAACTAAAACATGAATAGCAAGGGAGAGAGATATTGAACATACACCAATTGAAAAGATGTTTTAGAGTGGTTCCCCACTTCAAACTAGAAGTGAGTCAGTCCACTACCTTGAGAGGTCAACCTATAGGATTTCTTAACCTTGCATCTTCATTATATTCATTATAAGAGGTACAATACATGGCCAATGAAAGAATTTACCTATCCAATACAAAGAGTCTTCAACCTTATCAAGGACTTACCCACTTTACAAGAGTCTTCTGCCTTCTTCTAAGGACTTACCTACTCTTGCACAAGTCTTCATCCTTCAAGGAATTACCCACTCTTCTTGGATCTTCCACCTTTGACTTCACCTTCACTCATAGAAGCTTCCACCAAGGATTTACCCACTTGAACAAGGTGTCTTCTAACTTCACCAAGGGCTTAGCCACTCTAGATCCAAGTCTTCATCCTTGATCTTCACTAAGGGACACCTTCCCTTGTTCTTCTTCACCTCTCTTAGCCAAGAGAGTGAACCTTCATCTTCATGGTTTAAATGAGAGATGGGGAGGTGGTGGAAGTGAGAGCCTCACAAGATATACATGAAGGATGAGTTGTCTTACAAATCTCCTACTCACTCTAATGGATGTAGAAAGTGATTAAGCTTAGAGAGAGAGGAGGCTATAGGAAGCACTCAACTATAGAGTAGGAACCTCACATAGAGTTTGCATTGAATGCTCAACCTTGGAATGAAGCACAAGGGGTCCTATTTATAGTTGGAAAATGGCTTTTGAGTACTTAAACATTTGATCTAAGTGCTCCTGATTTTTTCTATGCTTAATTTCAAGTCATACAATCATTACAAGTGATTTACAACATGATTGTAATGGAGTTACATCATATTATAGAAACATGCACTTGTATTGACTTTGACTTTCTTTTCTCCAATTTGATATGCGCAAGTTAGGGCAATTGGAGTGTGTCTATACCTAATTTGAAATCGCTGAAGTTGAGACATTAGACACCAATATGTAGAATGATTAGTCATCATCAAAACATAGGTTTAGTCAATTTAGACGTGACTCAACATTGACCTAATTGACCTTGAGTCAACATTCTCCCCCTTTTTGAAGATGACAAACCATTCCATAAATGTATTGAAAGCTTTTAAGTAAAATCATACATTTGGAGAAACCTAGGGGTTTCAATAGGACTGAGCTCATATGCTCCCCCTCAATTGATGCACATGGAGTTCTCATACTCCCCCTCAATTGATGTTATTTCTCCTGCATGGTTAGCTTTCATAACATTTATAGAATAATATGTTTTCTACTCATATATGTTCTACGCATATATGTCTTCTCCATTATTACCTTCTCCCCCTTACATGGAAATACTTCTCCTCTTCATTTAAGACATGCCTTCTCCCCGTTTTGTCAAAAGAAGACATACCTTTATCCCCCTTTTTCATTTCAAAAAGTGGGGTTATGAAGAAAACAAGAAACATCACTTGTTAAAGAGAAAGGAGATAACACAAATATATATAAGGACAGTAGAAGAGAACAGATAGGGGCTTGTCCAAGCATAGAAAGAAAAGCAAGTTAAAGCATATAATTCAACAACCCAAAATGCAAGATGAAGTGCTACAGAAAAATAATAAAATGCAATTTTGACCCTCAAGATGACAGAATTTGCCAAAACAGTACCAGGGCTCATGGCATATCCATGAGTCCTGCTTAGAAGGCCATTTCTGCATGAAAAACACTAGTTTTGCATCAAAAAACTAAAACTGGAGCAGAATCTGCATAAAATCCAAAAATACTCCACTTTCTACATATAATGTAGATCTATGTACCCTGCATCAAAATGTTATGCAAGAAACTCAAGATATTAGATATGAAATTCAAGGAACAAGCTTGAGCATATAGATGAACAAAGATGCCAATTATAAACAAGGTTAGAACTACATGTATATGAACTACTAGTAGATGTTATCACAAGTTAGGACTACTAGTAGGATCTAGATCATAGAAAGAGATATCAAAAGATACGCAAGATAAAGCAAGGCTATGAGTAGATGAAGAGATATATCCAAACAAAGAGATATGCAATTTTAGAAGCATGAAAGGATATAACTCACATACAAGTATGCATCATTACCAAAATATGATTACCACTAAGAACCTCAAGGTTGTATCAAAACAAGATATACACCTAGATAGATGTAGCAAGTTAGAGTACAACAGAAGAAATTTTAGAAACAACCTAGAGATCCAAAGGGATCATCATCAAAACCTGCAAAACAACTCAAAGCAAGTAATTGCAAGATATAAATATACCAATTTAGAGAAATTAGAGAGATAGAGTTGAAAGCAAGATAAAAAATTTAGAAAAATGCAATATGCATATATAAAGGTACCAAAGGAGTGCCAAATAATAAGGCTATTGGTTGAGAAAATCTAGTTGAGAGGGAAATTCTCATTAAATAAACCAAATGTTTATTCTGTGCATAGTGTTGTCGGTCGAGTTCTGTGTATTGACAACTCGACCGATGACAACTGCTAGTAACACCCATTGGTGCCTATCGGTCGAGTTTCAAATGGGGAAAACTCGACTAACAGAGCAGCTATCAAAAAGCACATATATTTCATAAAAACATATTTAAAGGCATGCTAAACATACAAACCATATCCAAACATGTCTAAGCAAGTTGGTAATGCACTATAGAAGCATTAAAAATAATTTTTGAGCAAGAGTGCGAAGAAAACCACAAAATACCACTTTTGACTCAAAAACTATATGTATAGTGCACACCATATTGACAAAACAAGTTAGGATTGGTTATAAGCAAGAAAAACATTACCTTTGTTCTTACCCTTCCTTTTTCCACTTGTTTTCACCCTCTACACATCTCACCTTTCTTCTTTCGTGGATTGAGAAGTCAATTTGCAATTCAATAGCTCAAGTCAATCCATGTGCAAGTACCTACAAGAAGAAAGATGAAATGGTCCCCAATCATGTTTTTTGATCCGGATGGGTTAGCTTAGCAATCCAAGTCCTATTTCCCTTGGGTTCTTTACTTGAAGCACAACAAGTAAAATAAAGGTCAAATCATTGCAATAGTTGCATGTGCCCATAGTCTTGGAACTAGAGGATTCTCCATGGAAGATTGGAGGTCCTTTATCTTTGTTGTTCCTTTGACTACTATCGTTTCCTAAACCATGTCTACCAATTTGTTTAGTAGAATGGTGTAGGATGTCATTAAGACTCTTTTTACCAACTAAGAATCTTTGCAAAGAGGATCTCAAACGGTCATTATCATGCTTAAGAGAAGCAATAGTAGAAGACAAATTATTGATATTATCTCTAGCATGCAAAAGATCATTTTCTAAGCAAAGAACTTTAGTTAAATGAAAATCTCTATCAATATGAAGAGCAGCAACATCATTCTCTCTACTAGTAGAACTAGAACAATATTCATGCACATTGATTTTAGCAAGCAAGGAGGCATTTTGTGTTTCTAATTCTTGCAAAACAAAATCTTTGTCCTTGTTTTCAAATTTAAGAACATCAATATCATGCATGAGAGAATCAATAATTAAAGTATGCTCTTCATTAGAACTAGGCATGAGAGGTTGAGCTTCTAGAAATCTAATCTTATCAAACAAATTAGCATTTTCAAGTTTAAGAGAGTCTACTTGGCTAAGAAAAGCATTTTTATCATCAAGGAAGGAAGAATTAGCATGTTCAAGATCATTTAATTCTACATGCAAATTATCAACAATTCTAGCAAGCTTTTTCCTTTTCCTTTTAGAAGACTTAAGAGAGGCACTAGTATCATGAATAATAGCAATCAAAGATTTTTTATCTAAAGAGTTTAGATTTACCTCACTTGAGTCCATACTTGATGATTCTATAAGAGAAAAATGGCATTCTCCTTCATCACTAGAGCTTGAGCTTGATTCTCCACTTGAATCTTCACTTGAGCTTGAGTTGGAGGAGTCACTTGAACTTGAGTGGCACTTATCTTCTCTTTTCTTGTGATGTTGGGTGTTTTTGCCTTGTAGACAATCTATCTTGAAGTGACCCTTCTTTCCACACTTGAGGAACTGGATGGAGGAGGAATTGCCTTTGTAGAATCTACCCTTGGAGTACATGGCATCTTCTTCAACTTGAGAGGATGGAGAAGCTTGACCAACAATAGCCTTGATTTGAGCTTTGATTTCAGCCTTCTTCATTCTCTTGAGTTCTTTCTCTTCTTATCTTTCTACTTCCCCCCTCTTGTAAAGTGTAGCTTCATGTGCTTATAGATTTCCAATGAGCTCTCCGATAGGGACATCCTTAAGGGACCTTGCTTCTTCAATGGAAGTTACCTTGGGTTCCCACCTCTTAGGGAGAGTTCTAAGGATCATTGAGTTGATCTCTCCACTAGACATAGGATGTGCTAGAACAGAAAGACCATTCACAATGTTGTTGAGCCTTGAGTACATGTTGGCTATCCTCTCCTCCTTTCCCATCTTGAAGTTCTTAAACAACCCTTTGAGCATGTAGACTTTGCTTTCCTTCACTTGATTTGTCTCTTCATAAGTGATGCATAGCTTTCTCCATACCTCATAGGTTATTTCACATGAAGAAATCCGGTTGAACTGGGTGGGGGTCATGGAGGTATAGAGGATGTGAATGGCTTTAGCATTCAAGGTTACTTTCTTCAAGGTAGCTTCAGCCCATTCTTCAATCTTTGTCTTTGGTAGCATGTATGGGTTGTTCACCATTTGCCACATCTCAAGACTTGATCCTTGGATGTAGAATTGAAGCCTTCTTCTCCAATAGAGGAAATTGATCCCATTAAATATTTCTAGGCTGATCAAGTGTCTCCCTCCTAGGTAGTCACCCATCTTCTCCTACTTGTAGAAGTATGTTTGGAAAAAACCTGCTCTGATACCAATTGTTGGATCCTAGATGGGTGATTAAATGCTCCAGAGGGGGGTGAATAGAGATGAATGCACTTAAACAAAATTCTTTAGACCTTCAAGATATATCACAAGATAAGGTTGCTAAATAGGAAATTTGTGTGTAACTAAAACATGCATAGCAAGGGAGATAGAGATTGAGAATACACCAATTGACAAGCCATTTTAGAGTGGTTCCATACTTCAAACTAGAAGTGAGTCAGTCCACTACCTAGAGAGGTCAACCTCTAGGATTTCTTAACCTTGCATCTTCATTATATTCATTATCAAAGGTACAATACATGACCAACCAAAGGACTTAACTATCCAATTCAAAGAGTCTTCAACCTTATCAAGGACTTACCCACTTTGCAAGAGTCTTCCACCTTCTTCCAAGGACTTACCTACTCTTGCACAAGTCTTTAGCCTTCAAGGAATTACCCACTCTTCTTGGATCTTCCGCCTCTGACTTCACCTTCACTTGGAGAAGCTTCCACCAAGGACTTACCCACTTGAGCAAGGATTCTTCTACCTTCACCAAGGGCTTACCCACTCTAGCTCCAAGTCTTCAGCCTTGATCTTCTCCAAGGGATGCCTTCCCTTGTTCTTCTTCACCTCTCTTAGCCAAGAGAGAGAACCTTCTTCTTCATGCATGGTTGAAATGAGAGATGGGGAGGTGGTGGAAGTGAGAGCCTCACATGATATACATGAAGGATGAGCTCTCTTACAAATATCCTACTGACTCTAATGGATGTAGAATGTGATTAAGCTTAGAGAAAGAGAGAGGAGTCTGTAGGAAGCACTCAACTATAGAATAGGAACCTCACATAGAGTTTGCATTGAATGCTCAACCTTGGAATGAAGCCCAAGGGGTCCTGTTTATAGATGGGGATGCCTCTTAGCCTTTGGGAACACTTGAGAATGAAAACTAGTCATTTTGTGGCTTACAATTGATATATTTTCACTTCTTGCAACTCCACAATGGCTAGAAGAACTTTTCTACACTTTTCCGTACAGTGCAATCGGTCGAATTTTTATAAGGGTAACTTGACCGATAGAGTAAAAGACAAAGCCGATATTTAGACCATCAGTCGAGTTTGTCCTGGGGAATATCGACCGACCAATGAAAATCGAATTGGTCTAGTACTCTATCAGTCGAGTTATGTGAAGTGTAAACTCGATCGATCAAAAGCTATTTTCAAGATCCAATCAGGAACTAGAGGATTCTCCATGGACAACAAGTAGAATAATGGCTAATATCATTGCAATAGTTGCATGTGCCCATAGTCCTGGAACTAGAGGATTCTCCATGGAAGATTGGAGGTCCTTTATCTTTGTTGTTCCTTTGACTACTATCATATCCTTAAACCATGTCTACCAATTTGTTTAGTAGAATGGTGTAGGATGTCATTAAGACTCTTTTTACCAACTAAGAATCTTTGCAAAGAGAATCTCAAATTGTCATTATCATGCTTAAGAGAAGCAATAGTTGAAGACAAATTATTGATATTATCTCTAGCATTCAAAAGCTCATTTTCTAAGCAAATAACTTTAGAACTACATATATATGAACTACTAGTAGATGTTATCACAAGTTAGGACTACTAGTAGGATCTAGATCATAGAAAGATATATCAAAAGATACACAAGATAAAGCATGGCTATGAGTAGATGAAGAGATATATCAAAACAAAGAGATATGCAATTTTATAAGCATGAAATAGTTTTTGAGCAAGAGTGTGAAGAGAATCATAAAATACCACTTTTGACTCAAAAACCATATGTATAGTGCACACCATCTTGACAAAACAAGTTAGGAATGGTTATAAGAAATAAAAACATTACCTTTGTTCTTACCATTCCTTTTTCCACTTGTTGTAATGTCTCTACACATCTCACTTTTCTTCTTTCATGTGTATTGAGAAGTCAATTTGCAATTCAATAGCTCCCATATTACCTTATCCCCCTTACATGGACATACTTCTCCTCTTCATGTAAGACATGCCTTCTCCCCGTTTTGTTAAAAGAAGACATATCTTTCTCCCCCTTTGTCATTTCAAAAAGTGGGGTTATGGAGAAAATAAGAAACATCACTTGTTAAAGAGAAAGGAGATAGCACAAATATATATAAGGAGAGTAGAAGAGCACATATAGGGGCTTGTCCAAGCATAGAAAGAAAAGCAAGTTAAAGCATTTACTTGAACAACCCAAAATGCAAGATGAAGTGCTGCAAAAAAACAATAAAATGCAATTTTGACCCGCAAGATGACATAATTTTCCCAAAAAGTACCAGGGCTCATGGAAAAGCCATGAGTCCTTCTTAGAAGGTCGTTTATGCATGAAAAACACTAGTCTTGCATCAAAAATTAAAACTGGAGCAGAATCTGCATAAAATCCAAAAATACTCCACTTTCTACATATAATGTAGATCTATGTACCCTGCATCACAATGTGATGCAAGCAACTCAAGATAGTAGACATGCAATTCAAGGAACAAGCTTGAGCATGTATGAGACAAGAAACAAGCATAGCATATAGATGAACAAAGATGCCAATTATGAACAAGGTTAGAACTACATGTATATGAACTACTAGTAGATGTTATCAGAAGTTAGGACTACTAGTAGGATCTAGATCATAGAAAGAGATATCAAAAGATACACAAGATAAAGTATGGCTATGAGTAGATGAAGAGATATATCCAAACAAAGAGATATGCACTTTTAGAAGCATGAAAGGATATAACTCACATACAAGTATGCCTCTTTACCAAAAGATGAATACCACTAAGAACCTCAAGGTTGTATCAAAACAAGATATACACCTAGATAGATGTATAAAGTTAGAGTACAACGGAAGCAATTTTAGACACAACCAAGAGATCCAAAGAGATCATCAGCAAAACCTGCAAAACAACTCAAATCAAGTAATTGCAAGATATAGATATACCAATTTAGAGAAATTAGAGAGATAGAGTTGTAAGAAAGATAGGCAATTTAGAACATGGCAATATGCATATATAAAGGTACCAAAGGAGTGCCAAAGAATAAGGCTATTGGTTGAGAAAATCTAGTTGAGAGGGAAATTATCATTCAATAAGCCAAATGTATATTTTGTGCATAGTGTTATCGATCGAGTTCTTTGTATTGACAACTCAACTGATGACAGCTGCTGGCAACACCCATTGGTGCCTATCGGTTGAGTTTCAAATAGGGCAAACTCGACCGACAGAGCAGCTATCAAAAAGCACATATATTTCATAAAAATATATTTAAAGGCATGCTAAATATACAAACCATATCCAGACATGTCTAAGCAAGTTGGTAATGCACTATAGAAGCATTAGAAATAGTTTTTGAGCAAGAGTGTGAAGAGAATCACAAAATACCACTTTTGACTCAAAAACCATATGTATAGTGCACACCATCTTGACAAAACAAGTTAGGATTGGTTATAAGAAAGAAAAACATTACCTTTGTTCTTACCATTCCTTTTTCCACTTGTTGTCACCCTCTACACATATCGCCTTTCTTCTTTCATGTGCATTGAGAAGTCAATTTGCAATTCAATAGCTCAAGTCAATCCATTTGCAAGTACCTATAAGAAGAAAGATGAAATGATCCCCAATCATGTTTTTGGGTCCGGATGGGTTAGCTTAGCAACCCAACTCCTATTTCTCTTGGGTGCTTTCCTAAAAGGACAACAAGTAGAATAATGGCCAATATCATTGCAATAGTTGCATGTGCTCATAGTATTGGAACTAGATGATTCTCCATGGAAGATTGGAGGTCCTTTATCTTTGTTGTTCCTTTGACTACTATCATATCCTAAACCATGTCTACCAATTTGTTTAGTAGAATGGTGTAGGATGTCATTAAGACTCTTTTTACCAACTAAGAATCTTTGCAAAGAGGATCTCAAATTGTCATTATCGGGCTTAAGAGAAGCAATAGTAGAACACAAATTATTGATATTATCTCTAGCATGCAAAAGATCATTTTCTAAGCAAAGAACTTTAGTTAAATTAGAATCTCTATCAATATGAAGAGCAGCAACATCATTCTCTCTACTAGAAGAACTAGAACAATATTCATGCACATTGATTTTAGCAAGCAAGGAGGCATTTTCTATTTCTAAATCTTGCAAAACAAAACCTTTGTCCTTGTTTTTAGATTTAAGAACATCTATATCATGCATGAGAGAATCAATAATTAAAGTATACTCTTCATTAGAACTTGGCATGAGAGGTTGAGCTTCTAGAAATCTTATCTTATCAAGCAAACTATCATTTTCAAGTTTAAGAGAGTCTACTTGGCTAAGACAAGCATTTTTATCATCAAGCAAGCAAGAATTAGTATGTTCAAGATCATTTAATTCTACATGCAAATTATCAACAATTCTAGCAAGCTTTTTTCTTTTTCCTTTTAGAAGACTTAAGAGAGGCACAAGTAGAGCTGGCAATCGGGCGGGTCGGGTCGGGTTTGGGTCGGGTCATTTCAGGTCGGGTCATTTCGGGTTTGAGTTTATTCGGGTTATTTTATTGTTTCGGTTCAGGGTCGGGTCGGGTCGGGTTAGTACAGGGTCGTGTTCGTTCGGGTAATTTTACATTCTCGGGTCAATTCAGGTTCAGGTCGGTTAGTTTCTAGTTAGGTTTCTTCGGGTTACTTTAGCGGGTCAGGTCGGGTTCGGGTGAAGTCATTTCAGGTCATCTTGTTATCAGGTCGGGTCAATTTGGACTGTTTTCTCGGGTCAGCTTGTGTTCGGGTCAAGCCATTTAGGGTTGGTTTGTTTTCGGGCCAAGTCAATTAGGGTTATTTCTCTGGTTCAGGTCTTATTGTGTCAGGTCGGGTTTTCATTAGCGTGAGTCAACTTGGGTTGTAAATCTGGCTCAACTTGAAATATTTTAGGTAGAGTGAACAATAAGGTTGTCAACTCTAGTTGTTAATTTGATTGGGGTTGAGACTTGAGACATTAGTGCTCGAATTGATATTGAAACAGTCGATTCAGGGTATCTTATTGGGTTTTGATTGAATAAGTTTCAGTCAAGGGCCAAGAGGGAGTAGGTTAGTGGTTTCGTTGAAAGTTACTCTTCCCCAAGATCGAGCATGCCCTTATCAAAGAATATAGAAAAATAAAAAAGAACTCCAAGTAGTGTTTCAAGGGATGAATTGCTATTGTCTATGATTTCAGCTACATGTCAGTTGATCTCTGATCTACTAGAATCTGTCTTACATGTGTGCAGATTGAATGTTGAGGTTCTTTGGATTTACACTATCAAGATAGGGTCGTCGAAGTTGCTCTTCCTCTGAGTGGTCTCGATAAATAAAAAGTTTTAGTTGGAGTGTTTGAACCATATTAACTTCAGTTATTTTGTGTCCTCTAGCTAAGTATTTTTAATCTTAAAAATGAAGCAAAAAATACGCAATGAAAAATAAAATAAAACATTGGTAAAAAGTTATTTGTGACCTCATTATGTTTTATTCCATATACTACATGTAGTACTCTATAGCATGTCTATTTTAGAAACACAAATTTTATATTGGATTTTATGTATTAAATGTAGTTTCCAATAATTAATTAGTACATCCACACCAATATGTAATTTTTAAACTATATACCGGAGTTTCCGAATAGACACTAGTTAACACTCCTTCTCCTTCCTTCCTTGAATATAACGCATTAGGAGGAACAAGATAACACCTATGTAAATATTGTTTCCTTTTACAAACTCCTCCCATATAGATATAATGGTTCCATGATTTCCATCCCATCCCATCAACTCGTCCATCAACTCCACATTTCTTTCTATTTATTTATTTATTTGATCCAATATGCGTTTCTTCCTAATCTTTCTTTCCTTTTTTAATTCTCCCCCAACTACTCTTCCACCGTTCCACGTTTTACAAATTACAATATCTCTTTCTATTTGTTTCCATCAATATCTCTTCCTCCCTAATTTCTCTTTCATTTTCCAATTCTTTCTCGGCTCATCAACTCCACCATCCTCTTCATGTTTCCGCAATGATCTCGTTACGTTGTAAAGTAAATGTGTTTTCAAATTATAAGATAATTACACGGACTGTCCACTTAACAAACAAGAATAGAAGTAACGGTGGGTGAGGCCATTGGCCTTAAGTAGATAAAGGCAGGAAAAGTAATTTCCGGCCACTTGTTTTTTATTATTTTCAATTACCATCCATCTGTATATTTTTTTCCTATATATTGCGGGTTCTATTCTCCCACAAAACCATAACCCTCCTCTCTATTCACGAATCATGAATTCACGATCAATAGGAAAATAGGGTTGTGGAATTATGAGACAAACGAACCAACACATCTCCATAGGCAGCAGTAGGTCTTCGGTGATAGAGACGACCAACACATACATTGATCAAGTCTCTCCTGCCTCCGGTAAAATTTGTGGTAGTGAATCACCTTTTTCCCTATCATTCCCCTCGATCAGCCAACGTGTATGTTTCTTATCATCTTCGCCTAACCTCGTATCTTCATCATGTCTGGATTCTCTTTTTTTGTTATCAATGATTGCTTATCTTCTCCTTTGTATGTTTATCTCATGTTAGCGTAGTTGGCACCTATTGCGTTATTATATGATCAACTATTATTTGTTATGTTGGACCCTCTCACCCATCTTCTTCTAGTTCTAGTTACCTTTGTTTCGATTCCTCCCCAGCCTCCTATCTTCTTCATTTATCGTCTTTTCTCTTTCATGCCTTGCTTTTGTGATCTTTCTATAGTTATCCAATTCTAAAATCTTGTTGTGATTTTTTGTGTCTTTGCAGTTGTCATCCAATGACGATTATGGATGAAAATTTTAGAACACCCCAAGAAGAAGAAGTGATAGGAACATATGATTTTTCATCTCAAGCTAATGCAGGTAGTAGGTCTTTTTTTCTTAATTGTTGTAAAGAAATGATATTGATTATTGCAAACTTTCTATTTTGAGGTGATGAGAATCCT
Organism: Alisma plantago-aquatica; assembly: GCA_963693085.1. Lineage (NCBI taxonomy): Eukaryota > Viridiplantae > Streptophyta > Magnoliopsida > Alismatales > Alismataceae > Alisma > Alisma plantago-aquatica. The sequence continues at coordinate 220,856,791 of OY856413.1, forward strand.
CCGACACAAATCTCAACTCCAGTTCCATCCACCAAAACTCCAATTCTAGATAAGGCGGTTGGAAAGAGAAAGTGTTATTCAGAAGTTTGGGATGAGTTTGATATTATAGAAGATGAACAAGGAAACCTGCATTCAGTATGTAAACATTGCAAGAAGGGAAATTATAGAGCAGAATCTAGATGGGGGACTTCTAATCCGAAGAGACGCCTAAAGAATTGTGCTGAGTATATAAAGAATTGTCCTACTAAGCCTATTTCTAGGGAATTTAATAATGAACAATATCACGAGATGTTGGCTGATGCTATCTTGATGCATGGATATACATTTTCAATGGTTGAGCATGAAGGGTTGAGGAAGGTTCATCAATATCTTAAAGAAGATGTGAAAACAATTTCTAGGAATACCATGAAGAAAATATGCATTAGGAGACATGATAAGCTAAAACAAAATCTGAAACAAACTTTGAGTCAAATATCTAGTAGAATTTGCTTGACTTGTGACATATGGACAGCATGTACTTCTCGTGGCTATCTCACTCTCACTGCGCATTATGTGGATGACAATTGGAAATTGAATTCAAAGGTATTGAACTTTTGTCATTGTCCTCCTCCTCACACAGGACTTGAATTATATAATTTGTTGCATGATTTGATATCTAAAGAGTAGGGTATTGACAAAAAGGTGCTTTGTATGACTGTGGATAATGCATCCAATATGGATAACATGGTAATGAATTTAAAAACCACATTGCTTGAAAGTTTACCATGTGATGGAAATTTTTTCCATGTTCGATGTTCAGCTCATATTTTGCATTTAGTAGTAAAAGAAGGGTTGAAAAATATTGACAGCTGTGTTTTAAAAGTTAGGGAGAATGTCAAGTATATTGATGCATCTGAAAGTAGACTTATTAAGTTTAATGATATTGTTACAAGAACCGGTCTACCATGTTCCACAAAGTTATGGTTGGATGTTGCAACTAGGTGGAATTCAACATATCTAATGTTAAGTAGAGCTTTTCATTATAGGAGAGCTTTGGATATTTTTGGTGCAAATGAACCAAATTACAAGTACCGTATCTCCTCCGGTGAGTGGACAAAGGTGGGCAAAATTTGCGAGTTGTTGGAACCATTTTATGATATTACAAATTATTTTTCTGGTTCTGAGTATCCGACTGCCAATTTGTATTTCTATAACATTTGGAAAATTCAGAAACTCTTGCTTAAAGCAAAGGATTTCGGGGACTCTGAAATAAGCACAATGGCCTCTCAAATGTATGGAAAGTTTGAAAAATATTGGGTTGATTACTCTATGATCCTTTCTTTTGGTGTAATTCTTGATCCTCGTTTTAAGTTTGATCTTGTGAAATTTGCATTTACAAAGCTACATGGTGATGAATATGGTTCAAGGCTGGCTAATGAGGTGCTTGTCCAATTCAATGAGTTTTTTAAGTGCTATGAGAACCATGTATCTCTGCCTTCTGTAACTACTCTTCCAGAGACATTGCCACAAGCAGAGTGTATTAGGGAGAGTGATGATCTAGAGGTAATTTATTTGATGTATTCAATATTATTTCTCAAAATTTACTTTCATTAACAGTATAATTTTTATAAGAAGTCTTCTAGTTGATGAATACCTTATTAATAAACTAGGAATTTGAGGCATGCTATGGGTCTATGGTCATTGTCCATAAAAATGAAGTCGAGAGATACTTTGAAATTCGAAAGGAGGCGCGATGTGCTACGTTTGATATTCTTAATTATTGGAAAGGACAATCAAAAAGTTTTCCTATTCTATCATGTATGGCAAAAGACATAATGGCGATTCCAATTACCACTGTTGCTTCAGAGTCAACTTTTAGCATGGGTGGTAGAATTTTGAACAAATGGAGAAGCTCCCTTTTGTCAAAGAATGTTGAAGCCTTGGTGACGACTCGTAATTGGTTATATGGATATGAAGGTATATATTGTTTTTAAGTTCATTCATTTCTGTATGACTTATTATCTATTTCTTATTTTTTTCTCATTTTATTGATTTTCATGCAGAATTGGATGCAGATGGAGTTGAAGTTGGTGAAGATATTGCTATGGATGAGACAATTCAGGCCTAGCTATTTTGGTTGAAGAAAAATGGACTAAAGTAGAAGGCGTTTAATATTTTCAATTACCATTTTGTTGGGGAACACTTTCATAGATTTTATATTGATGTAGATACTCAATGACTTGATTGCAACATTTTCTTTTTTACATTTTGTGAGATTTCTCCATTTTACTATTATGTTAAATCAAGAACAAATAAGCAAGATATTATGATGTCTAGGAATGGATTTTGCTCATTGACAAGGGCTTTTATTTTGGCATCTCTTTCATGTTCCATAAGGTTAATTGGTACTATGTTGTCAATGCCATAGACATCATAGTCTGCATCCTAGCACTAGCTCTAAGGTTCTTCAATGCATATGGTCTTAAACTTAGTGACATTAACGTGGTGTATTGGAAACATTAAAATCTTGAATGCTTGGTGTATTGAAGCAGCAAAGTTTTTTTTGTTACTAACGATTGGTACCTATTTTATTGCTTCGAGTTTGGTTCATGAATCGTGACGATGGACTAATGGGTTATGTACGGGCCTCCTTTCAGCTGTACTTGATTTAATAAAAATTAAACACCCTATGTGCATGACAACCTTTGAGTTTTGAAACTTATTGATTTCATCCGTAACTTTTTCTGGATGAAGTTTGATGAACTGTAACACAATTTTGTAGAGTAATCATGTATACTTGATAAAATAGTTCAACACATCCTTTATTAAATTTTGTAGAGTATTTAAGAATTGTTAACTAATTTATCTTGATAGATGTATGTCGTACATTTTTGACAATTTAACCTCTTCAAAGATGATCAAACATAATCAACTTGTAGGTGTAGCAATGTTTATTTTAACATAGTTCTAAATGGTTGTAACTTGGAAATGTTTATTCAATTTTAAATTAGTCCACAACGACCAAGTAAATGGACACATGAATTCGTCTGTTTAATTTTGTAAATAAAGTGTGTACTCATATTATATATTCAATATGTATAAACTACCATGAAATTATGTACACCTTCAAGCGAAAAAATCCAAATTATGAGACGACCCAAATCAAACACATAGTTTATTCACACCATTTATCTGCAACAAGGTTTTTCAAGGAAACAATCAATTTATTATTAACACATACATGTGTAACAGAAGATGGAAGCTTACTAGCATGAACTATTAAATATAGCTCATAACTAGATATATAAAATGGAGAATAAAAATATTTCCTAACACTTGTTTCATGGAGTAATTGTTTAGAAAAAACTAGCATACATGATTGTAGGGATGTGATATGCATGTGTATATATCAGATTTATACCACTTCAAAATATATGAAGTGTTTCTAAGGGCCTATTACGTTATGAGCCTATGAGTCTATGACTATGAGTTGAGAAAAAAAAGAAAGAAAATTAGTGTTTGTGGTCAAGAGAGCAAAATATGTCCTACTCTAAATTTTAATAGAGAGGGGAAAGAGGGAAGTGTATGTAAATCACAACAATATTGGGTCAAAAATTTCAGTGGGAATCATGGTCTGTCAGGATGAGTTTGTTCTAATTCGATTGGGTCGAGTTGATGCTTAAGTCTATGTGATTTTGGGTCCGGCTGAATAAAAATAGGTCAGGTGATCTCGGGTTGTGTTTATATCAGTTTGGGAGATGTCAATTTAGAACGATGTCGGATCGAGTTGATTTTGGGTCTGGTTGACATCGGGTCAGGTTAAATTCAAGTTGGGTCACTTTTGGATCAAGTTGATGTTGGGTCAGGTTTACATATAGTCAGGTTGATTTTGGGTCTGGTTGGGTGTTGGGTCATGTTGCTTTCGGGTCGGGTCTTGGGTCATTTTGATGTCGGGTCGGGTCCATGTCATGTCGGGTTACTATCGGGCTCGGTTAAATTGGTTCTAATATTTTCAAGTTGATTCGGGTTACGGGTCAGCTCCAGGTCAAGTCAGGTCGGGTTCGGGTCCCATGTTTTTAGGTCATATTGGGTTTCAGGTAAGCATCGGGTCGGGTCGGGTTGGGTTCAGATTTATATTTTCTTCCGATTTAAGCGGGTCGGGTTTTGAGTAGGTCGGGTCGGGTTTCTCGGGTCGGGTCAACTTTTGCCAGCTCTAGGCACAAGTATCATGAATAATAGCAATCAAAGATTCTTTATCTAAAGAGTTTAGATTTCCCTCCCTTGAGTCCTTACTTGTTGATGCTATAAGTGCAAAATGGCATTCTCCTTCATCACTAGAGCTTGAGCTTGATCTTGATCCTCCACTTGAATCTTCACTTGAGCTTGAGTTGGAGGATTCACTTGAGCTTGAGTTGCACTTATCTTCTCTTTTCTTGCGATGATGGGTCTTTTTGCCTTATAGACAATCTATCTTGAAGTGACCCTTCTTTCCACACTTGAGGCACCGGATGGAGGAGGAATTGCCTTTGTAGAATCTACCCTTGGAGTACATGGAATCTTCTTCAACTTGAGAGGATGAAGAAGCTTGACCAACAATAGCCTTGATGTGAGCTTTGATTTCATCCTTCTTCATTCTCTTGAGTTGTTTCTCTTCTTGTCTTTCTACTTCCTCCCTCTTGTCAAGTGTGGCTTCACGTGTTTGTAGATTTCCAATGAGCTCTTTGATAGGGACATCCTTAAGGGACCTTGCTTCTTCAATGGAAGTCACCTTGGGTTCCCACCTCTTGGGGAGAGTTCTAAGGAACTTTGATTTGATCTCTCCACTAGACATAGGATGTCCTAGAATAAAAAGACCATTCACAATTGTGTTGAGCCTTGAGTACATGTTGGCTATCCTCTCCTCCTTTTCCATCTTGAAGTTCTCAAACAGCCCTTTGAGCATGTAGATTTTGCTTTCCTTCACTTGATCTGTCCCTTCATAAGTGATGCATAGCTTTCTCCATACATCATAGGCTGTTTCACATGAAGAAATCTGGTTGAACTCGGTGGCGGTCATGGAGGCATAGAGGATGTGCATGGCTCTAGCATTCAAGGTTTCTTTTTCAAGGTAGTTTCATCCCATTCTTCAATCTTTGTCTTTGGTATCATGTATGGGTTGTTCACCATTTTCCACATCTCAAGACATGATCCTTGGATGTAGAATTGAAGCCTTCTTCTCCAATAGAGAAAATTTCTCCCATCAAAGATTGGTAGGCTGATCAAGTATCTCCCTCCTTGGTAGTCACCCATCTTCTCCTACTTGTAGAAGTATGCTTGGAGAAGACCCGCTCTGATACCAATTGTTGGATCCAAGATGGGTGATTAGATGCTCTAGAGGGGGGTTGAATAGAGATGAATGCCCTTAAACAAAACTCATTAGACCTTCAAGATATATCACAAGATAAGGTTGCCAAATAGGAAATTTGTGTGCAACTAAAACATGCATAGCAAGGGAGAGAGAGATTGAACATACACCAATTGACAAGCTCTTTTAGAGTTGTTACACACTTCAAACAAGAAGTGAGTCAGTCCACTACCTAGATAGGTCAACCTCTAGGATTTCTTAACCTTGCATCTTCATTATATTCATTATAAGAGGTACAATACATGACCAACCAAAGGACGTACCTATCCAATACAAAGAGTCTTCAACCTTATCAAGGACTTACCCACTTTGCGAGAGTCTTCCACCATCTTCCAAGGACTTACCTACTCTTGCACAAGTCTTCAACCTTCAAGGAATTACCCACTCTTCTTGGATCTTCCACCTTTGACTTAACCTTCACTCGGAGAAGCTTCCACCAAGTACTTACCCACTTAAGCAAAGAGTCTTCTACCTTCACCAAGGGCTTACACACACTATCTCCAAGTCTTCATCCTTGATCTTTACCGAGGGACGCCTTCCCTTATTCTTCTTCACCTCTCTTAGCCAAGAGAGAGAACCTTCATCTTCATGGTTGAAATGAGAGATGGGGAGGTGGTGGAAGTGAGAGCCTCACAAGATATACATGGAGGACGAGCTCTCTTACAAATCTACTACTCACTCTAATGGATGTAGCAAGTGATTAAGCTTAGAGAGAGAGAGGAGGTTGTAGGAAGCACTCAACTATAGAATAGGAACCTCACATAGAGTTTGCATTGAATGCTCAACCTTGGAATGAAACCCAAGGGGTCCTATTTATAGCTGGGGATGCCTCTTAGCCTTTGGGAACACTTGAGAATGAAAACTAGCCGTTTTGAGGCTTGCAACAGATATATTTTCACTTATTGCAACTCCATAATGGTTAGAAGCAATTTTCTGCACTTTTCCGTACAGTGCAATCGGTCGAGTTTCTATAAGGGTAACTCGACCGATAGAGTAAAAGACAAAGCTGATATACAGATCATCGGTCGAGTTTGTCTTGGGGAAACTCGACTGACCAATGAAAATCGAATTGGTCTGGGACTCCATCGGTCGAGTTCTGTGAAGTGTAAACTCGACCGATCAAAAGTCATTTTCAAGATCCAATCAGGATCGATCGAGTTTGCAACTCACAGAACTCGACCGATGAACATCCTAATGTGAATTTTGGAAAATGGTTTTTGAGTGCTTAAACATTTGATCTAATTGCTCCTGATTTTTTCTAAGCTTAATTACAAGTCATACAATCATTACAAGTGATTTACAACATGATTCTAATGGATTTACATCATATTACAAAAATGTGCACTTGTATTGACTTTGACTTGTCTTTTCTCCAATTTGATATGCGTAAGTTAGGGCAATTGGAGTGTGTCAATACCTAATCTGAAATTACTCAAGTAGAGACATTAGACACCAATATGTGGAATGGTTAGTCATCATCAAAACATGGTTTTAGTCAATTTACACGTGAGTCAACATTGACCTAATTGACCTTGAGTCAACATTCTCCCCCTTTTTGAAGATGACAAACCATTCCATAAATGTATTGAAAGTTTTCAAGTAAAATCATACCTTTGGAGAAACCTAGGGGTTTCAATAGGACTGAGCTCATATGCTCCCCCTCAATTGATGCGCATGGAGTTCTCATACTCCCCCTCAATTGATGTTATTTCTCCTGCATGGTTAGCTTTCATAACATTCATAGAATACTATGTGTTCTACTCATATATGTTCTACACATATATGTCTTATCCCATATTACCTTCTCCCCCTTGCATGGACATACTCTCCTCTTCATGTAAGACATGCCTTCTCCCTGTTTAGTCAAAAGAAGCCATACCTTTCTCCCCATTTGTCATTTTAAAAAGTGGGGTTATGAAGAAAATAAGAAACATCACTTGTTAAAGAGAAAGGAGATAACTCAAATATATAAGGAGAGTAGAAGAGCACAGATAGGGGATTGTCCAAGCATAGAAAGAAAAGTAAGTTAGATCATATACTTGAACAACCCAAAATGCAAAATGAAGTGCTGCAGAAAAACAATAAAATGCAATTTTGACCCTCAAGATGGCAGAATTTGCCCAAAAAGTACTAGGGCCCTTGGGAAATCCATGAGTCCTTCTTAGAAGGCTGTTTCTGCATGAAAAACACTAGTCTTGCATCAAAAACTAAAACTGGAGCAGAATCTATATAAAATCAAAAAATACTCCACTTTCTACATATAATGTAGATTTATGTACCCTACATCACAATGTTATGCAAGACACTCAAGATAGTAGATATGCAATTCAAGGAATAAGCTTGAGCATGTATGAGACAATATATAAGCATAGCATATAGATGAACAAAGATGCCAGTTATAAATAATGTTAGAACTACATGTATATGAACTACTAGTAGATGTTATCACAATTTAGGACTACTAGTACGATCTAGATCATAGCAAGAGATATCAAAAAATACACAAGATAAAGCATGGCTATGAGTAGATGAAGAGATATACCCAAACCAAAGAGATATGCAATTTTAGAAGCATGAAAACATATAACTCACATACAAGTATGCATCATTACCAAAATATGATTACCACTAAGAACCTCAAGGTTGTATCAAAACAAGATATACACCTAGATAGATGTAGCAAGTTAGAGTACAACGGAAGAAATTTTAGACACAACCAAGATATCCAAAGATATCATCATCAAAACCTACAAAACTACTCAAAGCAAGTAATTGCAAGATATAGATATACCAATTTAGTGCAATTAGAGAGATAGAGTTGTAAGCAAGATAGGAAATTTAGAACATGACAATATGAATATATAAAGGTACCAAAGGAGTGCCAAAGAATAAGGCTATTGGTTGAGAAAATCTAGTTGAGAGGGAAATTTTCATTCAATAAGAAAAATGTATATTATGTGCACATTGTTATCGGTCGAGTTCTGTGTATTGACAACTCGACCAATGATAGCTGCTGGCAACACCCATTGGTGCCTATCAGTCGAGTTTGAAACAGGGCAAACTCGACCGATAGAGCAGCTTTCAAAAAGCACATATATTTCATAAAAACATATTTAAAGGCATGCTAAATATACAAACCATATCCAAACATGTCTAAGCAAGTTGGTAATGCACTATAGAAGCATTAGAAATAGTTTTTGAGCAAGAGTGTGAAGATAATCACAATATACCACTTTTGACTCAAAAACCATATGTATAATGCACACCATCTTGACAAAACAAGTTATGATTGGTTATAAGCAAGAAAAACATTACCTTTGTTCTTACCATTCCTTTTTCCACTTGTTGTCACCCTCTACACATCTCACCTTTCTTATTTCATGTGGATTCAGAAGTCAATTTGCAATTCAATAGGTCAAGTCAAACCATTTCCAGTACCTACAAGAAGAAAGATGAAATGGTCCCCAATCATGTTTTTGGGTCCGGATGGGTTAGCTTAGCAACCCAAGTCCTATTTCTCTTGGGTTCTTTTTCTAGAAGGACAACAAGTAAAATAATGGCCAATATCATTGCAATAGTTGCATGTGCTTATAGTCTTGGAACTAGAGGATTCTCCATTGAAGATTGGAGGTCCTTTATCTTTGTTGTTCCTTTGACTACTATCATATCCTAAACCATGTCTACCAATTTATTTAATAGAATTTTGTAGGATGTCATTAAGACTCTTTTTACCAACTATGAATCTTTGCAAAGAGGATCTCAAACTGTCATTATCATGCTTAAGAGAAGCAATAGTAGAAGACAAATTATTTATATTATATCTAGCATGTAAAAGATCATTTTCTAAGCAAAGAACTTTAGTTAAATTAGAATCTGTATCAATATGAAGAGCAGCAACATCATTCTCTCTACTAGTATAACTAGAACAATATTCATGCACACTGATTTTAGCAAGCAAGGAGGCATTTTCTATTTCTAATTCTTGCAAAACAAAATCTTTGTCCTTGTTTTCAGATTTAAGAACATCAATATCATGCATGAGAGAATCAATAATTAAAGTATGCTCTTCATTAGAACTAGGCATGAGAGGATGAGCTTCTAAAAATATTATCTTATCAAGCAAACTAGCATTTTCAATTTTAAGAGAGTCTACTTGGCTAAGACAAGCATTTTTATCATCAAACAAGCAAGAATTAACATGTTCAAGATCATTTAATTTTACATGCAAATTATCAACAATTTTAGCAAGCTTTTTCCTTTTCCTTTTAGAAGACTTAAGAGAGGCACAAGTATCATGAATAATAGCAATCAAAGATTCTTTATCTAAAGAGTTTAGATTTACCTCACTTGAGTCCTTACTTGTTGATGCTATAAGAGCAAAATGGTATTCTCCTTCATCACTAGAGTTTGAGCTTGATCCTCCACTTGAATCTTCACTTGATCTTGAGTTGGAGGAGTCACTTGAGCTTGAGTGGCACTTATCTTCTCTTTTCTTGTGATAATGGGTCTTCTTGACTTGTAGACAATCTATCTTGAAGTGACCCTTCTTTCCACACTTGTGGCACCGAATGGAGGAGGAATTGCCTTTGTAGAATCTACCCTTAGAGTACATGGCATCTTCTTCAACTTGAGAGGATGGAGAAGCTTGACCAACAATAGCCTTGATTTGAGCTTTGATTTCAACCTTCTTCATTCTCTTGAGTTATTTCTCTTCTTGTCTTTCTACTTCCTCCCTCTTGTCAAGTGTGGCTTCATGTGCTTGTAGATTTCCAATGAGCTCTTCAATAGGGACATCCTTAAGGGACCTTACTTCTTCAATGGAAGTCACCTTGGTTCCCACCTCTTGGGGAGTTTTCTAAGGATCTTTGAGTTGATCTCTCCACTAGACATAGGATGTTCTAGAATAGCAAGACCATTCTTAATGGTGTTGTGCCTTGAGTATATGTTGGCTATCCTCTCCTCCTTTCCCATCTTGAAGTTCTCAAGCAGCACTTTGAGCATGTAGACTTTGATTTCCTTCACTTGATTTGTCCCTTCATAAGTGATGCATAACTTTCTCCATACCTCATAGGCTATATCACATGAAGAAATATGGTTGAACTCGGTGGAGGTCATGGAGGCATAGAGGATGTGCATGGCTCTAGCATTCAAGGTTGCTTTCATCAAGGTAGCTTCATCCCATTCTTCAATCTTTGTCTTTGGTAGCATGTATGGGCTGTTCACCATTTGCCACATCTCAAAACTTAATCCTTGGATGTAGAATTGAAGCCTTCTTCTCCAATAGAGGAAATTTCTCCCATCAAAAATTGGTAGGTTTATCAAGTATCTCTGTCAAGGAACCAAAATCCCAGTCCCATGAACCAAATGTATACCAAAGGCAAAATGCGGAAGCGTAAAGCTTATCACACATGAACAAATAACAAGATAAATGCACCAACATAGTCTCAACATTCAACAAGTATAAATTATACAAAATGTATTATAGTCATGAATTCAATTACATATTTCCAGAGTCAAGGTACAAGTCATTCATGTGCACTAAAACTGGATCTTACAACAAGTACACCTAGCATAGCTCACCAAGCCCTTTATCTTTCTAGCCATCTCTGAACCTAAAAACAACGTTCGAGAAATGGGTCAACACATGAGGTGTTCAGTATGGGGCAGAAAGGTACACATATATATAAGCTTTGCATAATTTTGAAAATATTTCAAGACTAAACGAACAAGAATAAACATGGTAATTGTTTAACAAATGTGAAAACATATTTTATATCATTTCACTCCATTATACCAACAATATCAAGCATGTTTAAGGCCTTTGACCATCTTCCCATCGGAAGGGTCCTTAAGGGTGCTCAAGCTTAGCTAACACTTTTATATGAGAGGGACCTCATGGACGTAACCAAGAGTTAACCCTTTATCAACAATATTATAATGTAGTTCTATCTATATATGTGTTCAAGTTATAAAACTGACGAGGCAAACATCGAGTAAGACATAGCAATAATACATGGCAATATTTGAGCAAATAGACAAACAAGCATACAATATATGCATTTTCAAGCAAGAAAATGGTAGTCATATAACTAGATAAGGCCCATACCTGATTCAGAGATTCTTAACTTAACACGTCCATTACCATGTAGATCATAAGCCAACCTGATTAACAACAAGATTACATATATGCATTAGATTCTCAACATTAACCCTAATTAGATGCATTTTAGGGTTTTGGCCAAGATGGGTTCCAAGTTGCTTATTGGTTCATTATAAGATATTGTGTTGATCTAGAGGTCATCATGATGGTGTGGTTCAAGTTTCATGCCATTATGACGTTCCATGCTCTTTTTATAATCATAACAGGGTTTAAGGCATTTACATGCATTTTAGGGTCAAAAGACTCACAAAGCAGCAACTAAGGTCTTGGATCATTAAAACATGAGATTTAGACAAGATTCAAGATTAGACATAGATTCATGAATCATCTTCAAGAAACATAACCATTTTGATCAAGATCATGCATTAAAGTCCAAGGACAAGTGACATAGTGCAAATGGGAGTAATTCTTAAGCAATAGGGGTGATAAGGACCTTCCTATAGAGCAAAGATGTATTAAGGATTCTGATTTCATAACTAGGCTGATAGATGGTCATTAAAGGTTCAAGTTTTATCACAGATGCATTGACTGTACTCAACATAACTAAAGCTATCATTTTTAGGTAATCAGGAAAACAAACATTAGAATTAGAGTCTAGGACCAATCCCAAAGTGTAGATCTTGTCGAGTAGATGAACTTTCATATATTATATGTGAGATTTGGCCAAAGGAAAGTAACGTTATCATCATTATACCACATGTATTGAAACTTAGGAAGAACTAGGATGTCATTCATTCACCTTGCGATTTTGATTGGGCCTTGGCGGCGGCTCACTGGGCCTCACGCCTGAACAGCCTTGGCCCGCGTGGCTTGGACCCTCCTGGAATCAGCTTTCCTCCACACACGTGGACACTCCAACACTGGTCCTCTCTCGCGATCCCTGTACAGAACAGGGGGGCGAACGGAGCACCTCTGCCCTCACTACCCGCCGACGATGCACCTGCTGCAGCCACAGCCAAACTTCAACGTTGGGCGCTCACCCTGAGTCTGTTCACTCCAGACTGCTGGTGTCGGAGTAGTGCATTGGCCACCCATGGCACCAGTACACCAGATCTCCCAACTTAAGGAAGAGGGTTGGCCGCCCTACCCTGGCCTCACGGACGCATCGGTTCACTTGGTAGCCACGGGTTCCTAAAAGGTCCTCTCTGCACGTACTCACCATGGTCCTCTGTTGCTATGACCAGAATAGGGGAAGAACAGGGAAGCTTCACCCCTGCCCTTTTTCCAGTGTCGTGGTGTATGCAATCACCCGACCAACAGCTGGGCGTGTGGTGTAGCCCCGCAGGTAGATGGGTGCCCTTTGCTGCTTCCGAGAAGCAGCCCAACAATTGTCACATAAGGGGGAACAGGGGTGTTGAAGCAGTAGGAAAAGAGGCATAACAGAAAAGGGATGAAGAAGGAAGAAGGAAGAGGGTGGGGCAGCGGTGCAAGGAGAATGAAGCCAAGGAGAAGTGGGACTAGGGTTTGACCAGGGGCATTTTATAAAACATCATGAATGCTAGGGTTTAGATCCCAACAATCCTGAGCATCCTTACGTTGCCCAATTTGGAAAGTAAGGAGGAGGGAGGCTCATCTTCGGTGCTTTATCAAAGGAGAAGGGGGGGGGGTGCGGGCGCATAAGGGTCTTGCATCGACTAGGCCCATGAATAAATGGCCTGCCCAACAAACAACAAGGATACAAAAGCACTAAAATCAAAGTAAATCAAAGCATCTTCAAGCTTTCATAACTCATGCTACAAAGGTCTGATTGGGTTGATTTTTGTGCCGTTGGATTCGTAATTGAATCCACTACATTATGGTTCATATTAGAAAGACAAAAGATCATGGTGTTGATACTCAAAATTATATACAAGAAGGTGACATGATATAGCAAGATGCTTAGTTAAAAGTACAAATTAAAGTTGCACATTGCAAAATTGATCATGGTAGTCGCCAAATTGCAACAACTATCAAATGATGAGATTAATATCAAAATGAGTAAGAGAGATACTTGATGAGAGACGAGGAGTACAATATAGGAGAGAGAAAATTGAGGTTGTCACATCCTTCCCTTCTTACAAGAATTTTCATCCTCGAAATTCATTGATGATTTAAGTTAAGAGTCAAGTCAGGATCCATCAGGTCTAGCTATTGAACCATGGTTGTCAAGGAATTCCCCACCATATGGTGTACACTTAGGTTATCATCATTAAAGGTGTACTCATCTTATCTATGTACATATTACTTTGTACTCTAATATTGTATTACGACATCATCACCACATTAGGGTTTTTGTTCATATCTTTATATGAGACCAAGGGGTATCATCAAAATCTATTTTATCAATTCTGAAGTGAATATATGCATGGCCATGGCTTCAAACAAGACTATCATCAAGTGTGTATCTCATATTTACTGTAGATTTCATGCATGTTTTTGCTTTCCCCAAAATTTCTACCAACTCAATTCAATTATGTTCTTTCTTTTCCATTTCAAATCTAAAATTAAACAATTTATTCATCATATTTATTCAAGTTATGACTCCGAGATCATTGGCATATCGAGTTAATCATTTTTTTTCGTTTAGGGTATGAGATTAGGCATGTTACGCCAACTATTCTAGATAAGATCTCTAGGCATCACCGTATCGAGTTCATGATTTTGAAACTACATCTTCATGTATGATTTGATTTCATACTAGGTCTAGCTTATGAGAGTGGCTTATTGTGCATATTCAAGTTTTTAAACATAAGTGAGATATTTCATGTATCAAGCATCATTCCAGGAACAACATTATCATCAATGTTAAGATTTTTGAATTCTCTCACTTATATCTAGAAACAGCTCCACAAGCTCAATCCACTCAAGCTAAGACATATGTTTCCAACAAGACATGTTAACCACAACCTTATACGTGTAACAAAATTTCTACTCATCTTTCAAAAAACAAGGATAACCTTTAGATTCCTTTATATACAACTACTAACCCGAGTATGAGGCTCATCATGGATATCAAAGATCGTGTTCATCATCTTAGGGTCTTGGGACATTTCCCTCACCTATATAGCAAGCATCAAACTTTCAATTTCCTCTTTCTCTAGGGTTAGTTTTTTCATAGGAAATCTAGGGTTCAACATTTTCAAGGAAACCACACGTTAGGTCACTCAACTCATATACTTAGAAGTATTCTAGCTTGGGACTCATCATCAAGTATTTCATCATTCTTATTTTTCAACATTTCAAAAATTTTGGAGTTTAGGTCTCTAACCTTCTCCCGAGGTGGGTCGACTCATATCAACATGTCACCCTATTCATATGTCCGATGCTAGAGGTCATCCTTTGTAAAGAGATTGAGGCCAGTGTTAGTCTCAAACCATATATCATATCTCCACACATACAAGACTAGGTACAAGCAAGCATGTCCACCCACTAGCTAATGTTTAGCACATCAACCAAGTGGTATGTATCATACAAGGTGCTAGGTTTAGCTAGGGTTTCATGGTCAAACTCCTTCCATATCGTCAAACATACTTAACCTTCCTCAAACATCTTGGGTCCTATAAAACATCAACATCATCATCAATATCATAATCATCATCTTAGGTTTCTAGGTTACTCACATGCCTAACCTATATCATGGCTCTAAACAACTCTAGAGACTATTATTATCATCTAAACTCTCTCATCTAGTCTTGATGTTACATCTCTTTCTCCTAGGTTGCATGGAAACTCACTACCTTTCTGTGTGTGGTAACATTTTTCATATGTACATATAATAATACTTAAAATATGTTTTCTCCGACGTTTAAACATGCGATGAAAACCACCATACTCCATTTGAATAAAACCAAAACCAAAATGAGTTACCACACTCATTAGGCAGTCTAGTATCATGACACCTAGAGAACTAGCAAGAACATGGTGCACACTTGTGTAGACATCCTAAGCACATGTAGCAAATCAAGTCTAGGGAGGTAAATTACACAAGTCTACACCTAGTTCTAGAACATCTAGGTTCTAACCTAGAGGCTAGGTCAACCTAATCCACAAGGATATTTCATTAAGTTTCTAGGGTTGAGATGTAAAGTGAGTTTAGTTTGTGATTCATGTGAGCAATGTTTGGTGTAGTTATTGTTCATGCTCTAATACCATCTGTCACGGAACCGAAATCCCAGTCCCATGAACCAAACATATACCAAAAGCGAAATGCGGAAGCGTAAAGCTTAGCACACATGAACAGATAACAAGATAAATGCACCAACATAGTCTCAACATTCAACAAGTATAAATTATACAAAATGTATTATAGTCATGAATTCAATTACATATTTCCAAAGTCAAGGTACAAGTCATTCATGTTCACTAAACCTGGATCTTACAACAAGTACACCTAGCATAACTCACCAAGCCCTTCATCTTTCTAGCCATCTCTGAACC
Source organism: Alisma plantago-aquatica (assembly GCA_963693085.1). Classification (NCBI taxonomy): domain Eukaryota; kingdom Viridiplantae; phylum Streptophyta; class Magnoliopsida; order Alismatales; family Alismataceae; genus Alisma; species Alisma plantago-aquatica. Next base: position 220,872,750 of record OY856413.1, read on the forward strand.
TAAAAACAACATACGAGAAATGGGTCAACACACGAGGTGTTGAGTATGGGGTAGAAAGATACACATATATATAAGCTTTGCATAATTTTGAAAAGATTTCAAGACTAAACGAACAAGAATAAACATGTTAATTTTTTAACAAATGTGAAACCATATTTTATGTTATTTCACTCCATTATACCAAAAATATCAAGCATGTTTAAGGCCTTTGACCATCTTCCCGTCAGAAGGGCCCGTAAGGGTGCTCAAGCTTAGCTAACCCTTTTATACGAGAGGAACCTCATGGACGTAACCAAGAGTTAACCCTTTATCAACAATATTATAATGGAGTTCTATCTATATATGTGTTCAAGTTATAAAACTGACGAGGCAAACATCGAGTAAGACATAGCAATAGTACATGGAAATATTTGAGCAAATAGACAAACAAGCATACAATATATGTCTTTTCAAGCAAGAAAATGGTAGTCATATAACTAGATAAGGCCCATACCTGATTCAGAGATTCTTAACTTAACACGTCCATTACCATGTAGATCATAAGCCAACCTGATTAACAACAAGATTACATATATGCATTAGATTCTCAACATTAACCCTAATTAGATGCATTTTAGGGTTTTGGCCAAGATGGGTTCCAAGCTGCTTATTGGTTCATTATATGATATTGTGTTGATCTAGAGGTCATCATGATGGTGTGGTTCAAGTTTCATGCCATTATGACGTTCCATGCTCTTTCTATAATCATAACAGGGTTTAAGGCATTTACATGCATTCTAGGGTCAAAAGACTCACAAAGCAGCAACTAAGGTCTTGGATCATCAAGACATGAGATTTAGACAAGATTCAAGATTAGATATAGATTCATGAATCATCTTCAAGAAACATAACCATTTTGATCAAGATCATGCATTAAAGTCCAAGGACAAGTCACATAGTGCAAATGGGAGTAATTCTTAAGAAATAGGGGTGATAAGGACCCTCCTATAGAGCAAATATGTATTAAGGATTCTGATTTCATGACTAGGATGATAGATGGTCATCAAAGGTTCAAGTTTTATCACAGATGCATTGACTGTACTCAACATGACTGAAGCTATCATTTTTAGGTAATCATGAAAACAAAAATTAGAATTAGAGTCTAGGACCAATCCCAAAGTGTAGATCTTGTCGAGTAGATGAACTTTCATATATTATATGTGAGATTTAGCCAAAGGAAAGTAACGTTATCATCATTATACCACATGTATTGAAACTTACGAAGAACTAGGATGTCATTCATTCACCTTGCGATTTTGATTGGGCCTTGGCGGCGGCTCACTGGGCCTCACGCCTGAACAGCCTTGGCCCGCGTGGCTTGGATCCTCCTGGACTCAGCTTTCCTCCACACACGTGGACACTCCAGCGCTGGTCCTCTCTCGTGATCCATGTACAGAACAGGGGGGCAAATGGAGCACCTCTGCCCTCACTACCCGTCGACGATGCACCTGCTGCAGCCACAGCCAAACTTCAATGTTGGGCGCTCACCCCAAGTCTGTTCACTCCAGACTGTTGGTGTCGGAGCAGTGCGCTGACCACCCATGGCACCGGTACACCAAATCTCCCAACTCAAGGAAGAGGGCTGGCCGCCCTACTCTGGCCTAACGGACGAATTGGTTCACTTTGTAGTCGTGGGTTCCTAAAAGGTCCTCTCTGCACGTACTCACCATGGTCCTCTGTTCCTAGGACCTAAACAGGGGAAGAACAGGGCAGGTTCACCCCTGCTCTTTTTCTAGTGTCGTGGTGCCTGCAATCACCTGACCAACAGCTGGGCGTGTGGTGTAGCCCCGCAGGTAGATGGGTGCCCTTTGCTGCTGCCGAGAAGCAGCCCAACATTTGTCACATAAGGGGGAACGGGGGTGTTGAAGCAGTAGGAAAAGAGGCATAACATAAAAGGGATGAAGAAGGAAGAAGAAAGAGGGTGGGGCAGCGGCGCAAGGAGAATGAAGCCAAGGAGAAGTGGGACTAGGGTTTGACTAGGGGGATTTTATAAAACATCATGAATGCTAGGGTTTAGATCCCAACAATCCTGAGCATCCTTACGTTGCCCGATTTGGAAAGTAAGGAGGAGGGCGGCTCATCTTCGATGCTTTCTCAAAGGAGAAGGGGGGGGTCTGGGCATGTAAGGGCCTTGCATCGACTGGGCCCATGAATAAATGGCCTGCCCAACAAGCAACAAGGATACAAAAGTGCTAAAATCAAAGTAAATCAAAACATCTTCAAACTTTCATAACTCATGCTACAAAGGTCTGATTGGGTTGATTTTTGTGTCGTTGGATTCGTAATTGAATCCACTACATTTTGGTTCATATTAGGAAGACAAAATATCATGGCGTTGAGATTTAAAATAATAAGATACAAGAAGGTGACATGATATAGCAAGATTCTTAGTTAAAAGTACAAATTAAAGTTGCACATTGCAAAATTGATCATGTTAGTCGCCAAATTGGAACAACTATCCAATGATGAGATTAATATCAAAATGAGTAAGTGAGATATTTGATGAGAGAGGAGGAGTACAATATAGGAGAGATAAAATTGAGGTTGTCACAATCTCCCTCCATGGTAGTCACCCATCTTCTCCTACTTGTAGAAGTATGCTTGGAGAAGACCCGCTCTGATACCAATTGTTGGATCCTAGATGGGTGATTAGATTCTCTAGAGTGGGGGTGAATAGAGATGAATGCACTTAAACAAAATTCATTAGACCTTCAAGATATATCAAAAGATAAGGTTGCTAAATTGGAAATTTGTGTGCAACTAAATCATGCATAGCAAGGGAGAGAGAGATTGAACATACACCAATTGACAAGCTATTATAGAGTGGTTCCACACTTCAAACTAGAAGTGAGTCAATCCACTACCTAGATAGGTCAACCTCTAGGATTTCTTAACCTTGCATCTTCATAATATTCATTATAAGAGGTACAATACATTTTTTTTAATGAAGCCAGGGGGACATTTTATTCATCCCACCCCACTCGTGTGGGAAAAAATGTTGTCAACAAAAAAACATCTCCTGCTTATAAATGCAGGTGTATACCCAACCATATGTACCCTAACATAAAAAGACATATTAGACCAAAAAAGGAACCAACCTTCATCAAGAATAGAAACATATCTTCTTTTACCAACATATGGCACAACTCGCCTATCCAGAATAAGATAACCCCTAATCTTCATGGCCAGAAGCGCATATTCAGTGCAAATGAAAGTATCGCTCATTGTGCATCCCCATCTACCATGCTCTCTAGGTGTCGAATTGATGAGCTTGTGAACATGTTGGCCCATGATGGCCTGCTCTTGAACAATAGAGTGAATGTCTCTAGTAAGAGAGGTTGCCCTCCATGGCTCAGGAACAACATACCAGATGATGTTATGTGTGACAATATCATCTAACTCCACTACAGAAATGTTAATATTTCTTTCATCAGCAATCTTAAGAGCTACGACACATGTAGCCAGTTAAGCACAAGTATAGTCCTCCTCGACTAACCAGACTCTGAAGGCAAGTTTCATCCTACAAGCTGAGTCTCAGATGATCCCAGTGGCCCAACATCTGCGCCTACCATTTGGGTCCATGTCTCGCCCCACCGTGAGGTTAAGTTTCATGTTTGTAATATCAGGAGGCATCCACCGCATTAAAAATATGCTCTTCAAACTAGTTTGTGGTTTCTGGATGCCATGAGTCTCCAATCTTCTATAGAAATTAGACGATTCCACCTTTGTGAAGGATATGTTCTTGAGAAGATGATTAATCGAATAAATGATAAAATTCCATTGAGAATGTAGGCTAGCGTTTCTATCTTCAAACATGCACGTGCATCTTTTGCACCATATGGACCATGAAATGAGACCATAAAGTTGTCCATGTATCCAAGTCATAGCAGAGATGTCTTACTTTGCATAGTTGCGCATGTCTATAATATCAACAATATTGGAAGGAGGAAGCCGATCAGAAATAGCAGCAAACTTCTGCCAGAAGAAAGATGTTGTCTGCCCTTTAAAGAACAAAAGATGCATAGTCTCGACCAAAGAAGATTCACAGCATGATCATCTAGACGGTAACATGATATGACACCTAACAATGTGGTCGCCAGTAGGTATGGCTTTATGAACTATCTTCCAAAGAAGCATACATGCTTTAAGAAATCTAATCATCCACATGCTATTGTGTTGACTATGTGTGTGGGGGGGGGAGAATGGCAGCATAAAGGATATTCTTCTTCACCGATTGAATAGAGAAATGTCCTTGTGATGTGGGCGCCCATATCATCTTGTCTTCATGATCAGAAATAATCATTTTGCTATTTCTAATAATGGCCACGCCTTCTTCATTAAAAATGTGACCAAGCGATACCCAGTCCCAACCAGAGTCAGGTAACCAGAAGTCAGAAAGTTGAAAATCCAGCCTTCTATCATTCTCATTAAGAGTTTAGTTCACAAGAGATTCACCACACCATCTGTAATCCCAAATCGATATGTTTCCTCTTCCAACTATCCAAAGACATGAGGAATTAAAGATGGGAAAAGACCTCCAGATTGGCTTCCATTGTGGAGATGCATAGGAACTCAATTTGAGATATGGAGGATAGAAACCAGCTCGGTTGGAAAGAGATGAGAAGTATTTGTCTCTACAGAACAAGGCCCATGGCGACGACCCATTAGAAATCTCCCAACATGCCTTATATGTGAATGCTCTGTCAATGATTCTTGTGGAGTCTAGCCCTAGACCTCCACAATTGACAGGAGAAGCGACCTTGTGCCACGAAACCCAATCTTTTCTTCTGTGAGCATCTCTACCGGAACAAAGGAACTTGGACATGAGCCTATCAAGCCTATCACATATACCAGTGGGGATGTTGATGGCCGCATCAGTGTACATCGTCGTGGATGAAAGTGCATGCTTGATAAGAAGACGTTGCCCAGCAAAGGATAACATATTAGATTTCCATGTTGCAATCTTGGTGTTCATCTTCTCCAAAAGAAAATCAAAATGAATTATCTTGGTACATCCAAGGATGATGGGAACCCCAAGATAAGAGATGGGTCCTTCTTGCAAGATAATAGGTACAATAAATGACCAACCAAAGGACTTACCTATCCAATACAAAGAGTCTTCAACCTTATCAAGGACTTACCCACTTTGCAAGAGTCTTCTGCCTTCTTCCAAGGACTTACCTACTCTTGCATAAATCTTCAGCCTTCAAGGAATTGCCCACTCTTCTTGGATCTTCCTCCTTTGACTTCACCTTCACTCGGAGAAGCTTCCACCAAGGACTCGCCCACTTGAGCAAGGAGTCTTCTGCCTTCACCAAGGGTTTACCCACTCTAGCTCCAAGTCTTCAGCCTTGATCTTCACCAAGGGATGCCTTCCCTTATTCTTATTCACCTCTCTTAGCCAAGAGAGAGAACCTTCATCTTCATGGTTGAAATGAGAGATGGGGAGGTGGTGGAAGTGAGAGCCTCACAAGATATACATGAAGGATGAGCTCTTTTACAAATCTCCTACTCACTCTAATGGATGTAGCAAGTGATTAAGCTTAGAAAGAGAGAGAGGAGGTTGTATGAAGCACTCAACTATAGAATAGGAACCTCACATAGAGTTTGCATTGAATGCTCAACTTTGGAATGAAGCCCAAGGGGTCCTATTTATAGCTGGGGATGCCTCTTAGCCTTTGGGAACACTTGAGAATGAGAACTAGCAGGTTTGTGGCTTGCAATAGATATATTTTCACTTGCTGCAACTCCACAATGGCTAGAAGCACTTTTATGTACTTTTCTATACAGTGTAATCAGTCGAGTTTCTATAAGGGTAACTCGACCGATAGAGTAAAAAACAAAGCTGATATTCAGACCATCGGTTGAGTTTGTCCTGGGGAAACTCGACCGACCAATGAAAATCGAATTGGTCTGGTACTCCATTGGTTGAGTTCTGTGAAGTGTAAACTCAACTGATCAAAAGTCATTTTCAAGATCCAATCAGGATCGGTCGAGTTTGCAACTCACAGAACTCGACCGATGAACAGCCTGATGTGAATTTTAGAAAATGCCTTTTGAGTGCTTAAACATTTGATCTAAGTGCTCCTAATTTTTTATAATCTTAATTACAAGTCATACAATCATTACAAGTGATTTACAACATGATTCTAATGGATTTACATCATATTACAAAAATGTGCACTTGTATTGACTTTGACTTGTCTTTTCTCCAATTTGATATGCGCAAGTTGGGGAAATTGGAGTGTGTCTATACCTAATCTGAAATCACTCAAGTAGAGACATTAGACACCAATATGTGGAATGGTCAGTCATCATCAAAAAACGGGTTTAATCAATTTAGACGTGAGTCAACATTGACCTAATTGACCTTGAGTCAACATTCTCCCCCTTTTTGAGGATGCCAAACCATTCCATAAATGTATTGAAAGCTTTTAAGTAAAATCATACCTTTGGAGAAACCTAGGGGTTTCAATAGGACTAAGCTCATATTCTCCCCCTCAATTGATGCACATGGAGTTCTCATACTCCCCCTCAATTGATGTAATTTCTCCTACATGGTTAGCATTCATAACATTTATAGAATACTATGTCTTCTACTCATATATGTTCTACACATATATGTCTTCACCCATATTACCTTCTCCCCCTTACATGGACATACTTTTCCTCTTCATGTAAGACATGCCTTCTCCCCGTTTTGTCAAAAGAAGACATACCTTTCTCCCCCTTTGTCATTTCAAAAAGTGGGGTTATGAAGAAAATAAGAAACATCACTTGTTAAAGAGAAAGGAGATAACACAAATATATATAAGGAGATTAGAAGAGCACAGATAGGGGCTTGTCCAAGCATAGAAAGAAAAGCAAGTTAAAGCATATACTTGAACAACCCAAAATTCAAGATGAAGTGTTGTAGAAAAACAATAAAATACAATTTTGACTCTCAAGATGACAGAATTTGCCCAAAAAGTCCCAGGGCTCATGCCACAGTCATGAGTCCTGCTTAGAAGGTCGTTTCTGCATGAAAAACACTAGTTTTGCATCAAAAACTAAAACTGGAGCAGAATCTGCATAAAATCCAAAAATACTCCACTTTCTACATATAATGTAGATCTATGTACCCTAAATCACAATGTTATGCAAGCAAATCAAGATAGTAGATATGCAATTCAAGGAACAAGCTTGAGCATGTATGAGACAAGATACAATCATAGTATATAGATGAACAAAGATGCCAATTATAAACAAGATTAGAACTACATGTTTATGAACTACTAGTAGATGTTACCACAAGTTAGGACTACTAGTAGGATCTAGATCATAGAAAGAGATATCAAAAGATATACAAGATAAAGCATGGCTATCAGTAGATGAAGAGATATATCCAAACAAAGAGATATGCAATTTTAGAAGCATGAAAGGATATAACTCACATACAAGTATGCATCATTACCAAAAGATGTTTACCACTAAGAACCTCAAGGTTGTATCAAAACAAGATATACACCTAGATAGATGTAGCAAGTTAGAGTACAACGGAAGCAATTTTAGACACAACCAAGAGATCCAAAGAGATCATCATGAAAACCTACAAAACAACTCAAAGCAAGTAATTGCAAGATATAGATATACCAATTTAGAGCAATTAGAGAGATAGAGTTGTAAGCAAGATAGGAAAATTTCGAGCATGGCAATATGCATATATAAAGGTACCAAAGGAGTTCCAAATAATAAGGCTATTGGTTGAAAAAATCTAGTTGAGAGGGAAATTCTCATTCAATAAGAAAAATGTATACTCTGTGCACAATGTTATCGGTCGAGTTCTGCGTATTGACAACTTGACCGATGACAGCTGTTGGCAACACCCATTGGTGCCTATCAGTCAAGTTTCAAATAGGGAAAACTCGACCGACAGAGCAGTTGTCAAAAATCACATATATTTCATAAAAACATATTTAAAGGCATGTTAAATATACAAACCATATCCAAACATGTCTAAGCAAGTTGGTAATGCACTATAGAAGCATTAGAAACAGTTTTTGAGAAAGAGTGTGAAGAGAATCACAAAATACCACTTTTGACTCAAAAACTATATGTATAATGCACACCATCTTGACAAAACAAGTTAGGATGGGTTATAAGCAAGAAAAACATTACCTTTGTTCTTACCATTCCTTTTTCCACTTGTTGTCACCCTCTACACATCTCACCTTTCTTATTTCATGTGGATTGAGAATTCAATTTGCAATTCAATAACTCAAGTCAATCCATTTGCAAGTACCTACAAGAAGAACGATGAAATTGTCCCCAATCATGTTTTTGGGTCTGAATGGGTTAGCTTAGCAACCCAAGTCCTATTTCTCTTGGGTGTTTTCCTAGAAGGACAACAAGTAGAATAATGGCCAATATCATTGCAGTAGTTGCATGTGCCCACAGTCTTAGAACTTGAGGATTCTCCAGTCTTAGAACTTGAGGATTCTCCATGGAAGATTGGAGGTCATTTATCTTTGTTGTTCCTTTGACTACTATCATATCCTAAACCATGTCTACCAATTTGTTTAGTAGAATGGTGTAGGATGTCATTAAGACTCTTTTTACCAACTAAGAATCTTTGCAAAGAGGATCTCAAACTATCATTATCATGCTTAAGAGAAGCAATAGTAGAAGCCAAATTATTGATATTATCTCTATCATGAAAAATATCATTTTCTAAGCAAAGAACTTTAGTTAAATGAGAATCTCTATCAATATGAAGAGCAGCAAAATCATTCTCTCTACTAGTAGAACTAGAAAAATATTCATGCACAATGATTTTAGCAAGCAAGGAGGCATTTTCTATTTCTAATTCTTGAAAAACAAAATCTTTGTCCTTCTTTTCAAATTTAATAACATCAATATAATACATGAGAGAATCAAAAATTAATGAATGTTCTTCATTAAAACTAGGCATGAGAGGTTGAGCTTATAGAAATCTAATCTTATCAAGCAAACTAGCATTTTCAAGTTTAAGAGAGTTTAATTGGCTAAGACAAGCATTTTTATCATCAATCAAGCAAGAATTAGCATGTTCAAGATCATTTAATTCTACATGCAAATTATCAACAATTCTAGCAAGCTTTTTCCTGTCCTTTTAGAAGACGTAAGAGAGGCACAAGTATCATTAATAATTGCAATCAATGATTCTTTATCTAAAGAGTTTAGATTTACCTCACTTGAGTCCTTACTTGTTGATGCTATAAGAGCAAAATGGCATTCTCCTTCATCACTAGAGCTTGATCTTGATCCTCCACTTGAATCTTCACTTGAGCTTGAGTTGGAGGAGTCACTTGAGATTGAGTGGCACTTAACTTCTCTGTTCTTGTGATGATGGGTCTTCTTGCCTTGTAGACAATCTATCTTGAAGTGACCCTTTTTTTTTTTTTTTTTTTTTTTTTTTTTTATTTAAGCCAGAGGGTTGTCTATTCATCTCACCCCTCTCTTGTGAGCTAAATCAATCTGAATAATTACAGCTCCTGCTAAAAAGGCAGGTATCATCCCAACAAACCTCAAAAGAAACGCGACAACAAAGAAAAGAACATCATAAAAAGGAACCCGTCAACAGGTCAGTCAACAGAATCTACCCTTGGAGTACATGGCATCTTCTTTAACTTGAGAGGATGGAGAATCTTGACCAGCAATAGCCTTGATTTGAGCTTTGATTTTAGCCTTCTTCATTCTCTTGAGTTCTTTCTCTTCTTGTCTTTCTACTTCCTCCCTCTTGTCAAGTGTTGCTTCATGTGCTTGTAGATTTCCAATGAGCTCTTCGATAGGGACATTCTTAAGGGACCTTGCTTCTTTAATGGAAGTCACCTTGGGTTCCCACCTCTTGGGGAGAGTTCTAAGGATCTTTGAGTTGATCTCTCTACTAGACATAGGATGTCCTAGAACAGCAAGATCATTCACAATGGTGTTGAGCCTTGAGTACATGTTGGCTATCCTCTCCTCCTTTCCCATCTTGAAGTTCTCAAGAAGCCCTTTGAGCATGTATACTTTGCTTTCCTTAACTTGATTTGTCCCTTCATAAGTGATGTATAGCTTTCTCCATACCTCATAGGCTGTTTCACATGAAAAAATCTGGTTGAACTCGGTGGGGGTCATGGAGGCATAGAGGATGTGCATGACTCTAGCATTCAAGGTTGCTTTCTTCAAGGTAGCTTCATCCCATTCTTCAATCTTTGTCTTTGGTAGCATTTATTGGTTGTTCACCATTTGCCACATCTCAAGACTTGATCTTTGGATGTAGAATTGAAGCCTTCTTCTCCAATAGAGGAAATTGCTCCCATTAAAAGATTGCTAGGCTGATCAAGTATCTCACTCCTTGGTAGTCACCCATCTTCTCCTACTTGTAGAAGTATGCTTGGAGAAGACCCGCTCTGATAACAATTGTTGGATCCTAGACGGGTGATTAGATGCTCTAGAGGGGGGTGAATAGAGTTGAATGCACTTAAACAAAATTCATTAGACCTTCAAGATATATCACAAGATAAGGTTGCTAAATAGGAAATTTGTGTGCAACTAAAACATGCATAGAAAGAGAGAGAGAGATTTAACATACACCAATTGACAAGCTATTTTAGAGTGGTTCCACACTTAAAACTAGAAGTGAGTCAGTCCACTACCTAGATAGGTCAACCTATAGGATTTCTTAACCTTGCATCTTCATTATATTCATTATAAGACGTACAATATATGACCAACCAAAGGACTTACCATTCTAATACAAAGAGTCTTCAACCTTATCAAGGACTTACCCACTTTGCAAGAGTCTTCTGGCTTCTTCCAAGGACTTACCTACTCTTGTACTAGTCTTCAGCTTTCAAGGAATTACCCACTCTTCTTGGATCTTCCGCCTTTGACTTCACCTTCACTCAGAGAAGCTTCCACCAAGGACTTACCCACTTGAGCAAGGAGTCTTCTGCTTTCACCAAGGTCTTACCCACTCTAGCTCCAAGTCTTCAGCCTTGATCTTCACCAAGGGACACCTTCCCTTATTCTTCTTCACCTTTGGAGAAACCTACGGGTTTCAATAGGATTGATCTCATATGCTCCCCCTCAATTGATGTGCATGGAGTTCTTATACTCACCCTCAATTGATGTTATTTCTACTATATGGTTAGCTTTCATAACATTTATATAATACTATGTCTTCTACTCATATATGTTCTACACATATATGTCTTCTCTCATATTACCTTCTCCCCCTTACATGGACATACTTGTCCTCTTCATGTAAGACATGCATTATCCCCCTTTTGTCAAAAGAAGACATACCTTTCTCCCCCTTTGTCATTTCAAAAAGTGGGGTTATGAAGAAAATAAGAAACATCATTTGTTAAAGAGAAAGGAGAAAACACAAATATTTATAAGGAGAGTAGAAGAGCACAGATAGGGGCTTGTCCAAGCATAGAAAGAAAAGCAAGTTAAAGCATATACTTGAACAACCCAAAATGCAAGACGAAGTGCTGCATAAAAACAATAAAATGCAATTTTGACCCTCAAGATGACATAATTTGCCCAAAAAGTACTAGGGCTCTTGGAAAAGCGATGAGTCCTGCTTAGAAGGCTGTTTCTACATGAAAAACACTAGTCTTGCATCAAAAACTAATATTGGAGCAGAACCTGCATAAAATCCAAAAATACTCCACTTTCTACATATAATGTAGATCTATGTACCCAACATCACGATGTTATGCAAACAACTCAATATAGTAGATATGCAATTCAAGGAACAAGCTTGAGCAAGTATGAGATAAGATACAAGCATAGCATATAGATGAACAAAGATGCCAATTATAAACAAGGTTAGAACTACATGTATATGAACTACTAGTAGATGTTATCACAAGTTAGGACTACTAGTAGGATCTAGATCATAGCAAGAGACATCAAAAGATACACAAGATAAAGCATGTCTATGAGTAGATGAAGAGATATATCCAAACAAAGGGATATGCAATTTTAGAAACATGAAAGGATATAACTCACATACATGCATCATTACCGAAAGATGGTTACCACTAAGAACCTCAATGTTGTATCAAAACAAGATATACACCTAGATAGATGTAGCAAGTTAGAGTACAACAAAAACAATTTTAGACGCAACCAAGAGATCCAAAGAGATCATCATCAATACCTACAAAACAACTCAAAGCAAGTAATTGCAAGATATAGATATACCAATTTAGAGCAATTAGAGAGATAGAGTTGTAAGAAAGATAGGAAATTTAGAACATGGCAATATGCATATATAAAGGTACCGAAGGAGTGCCATAGAATAAGCCTTTTGGTTGAGAAAATCTAGTTGAGAGGGAAATTCTCATTCAATAAGCCAAATGTATATTTTGTGCACAGTGTTATCGGTTGAGTTTTGTGTATTGACAACTCGACCGATGACAACTGTTGGCAACACCCATTGGTGCCTATCAGTCGAGTTTCAAATAGGGCAAACTCGACTGACAGAGCAGCTATCAAAAAGCACATATATTTCATAAAATATATTTAAAGGCATGCTAAATAAACAAACCATATCCAAAAATGTCTAAGAAAGTTGGTAATGCACTATAGAAGCATTAGAAATAGATTTTGAGTAAGAGTGTGAAGAGAAACACAAAATACCACTTTTGACTCAAAAACTATATGTATAGTGCACACCATCTTGAAAAAACAAGTTAGGATTGGTTATAAGCAAGAAAAACAATATCTTTGTTCTTGTCATTCCTTTTTCCACTTGTTGTCACCCTCTACACATCTCACCTTTCTTATTTCATGTGGATTGAGAAGTCAATTTGCAATTCAATAGATCAAGTCAATCCATTTGCAAGTACCTACAAGAAGAAAGATGAAATGGTCCCCAATCATGTTTTTGGGTCCGGATGGGTTAGCTTAGCAACCCTAGTCCTATTTCTCTTATGTGCTTTCCTAGAAGGACAACAAGTAGAATAATGGCCAATACCATTGCAATAGTTACATGTGCCCATAGTCTTGGAACTAGAGGATTCTCCATGGAAGATTCGAGGTCATTTATCTTTATTGTTCCTTTCACTACTATCATATCCTAAACCATGTCTACCAATTTGTTTAGTAGAATGGCATAGGATATCATTAAGACTCTTTTTACCAACTAAGAATCTTTGCAAAGAGGATCTCAAACTGTCATTATCATGCTTAAGAGAAGCAATAGTAGAAGACAAATTATTGATATTATCTCTAGCATGTAAAAGATCATTTTCTAAGCAAAGAACTTTAGTTAAATGAGAATCTCTATCAATATGAAGAGCAGCAACGTCATTCTCTCTACTAGTAGAACTAGAACAATATTCATGCACATTGATTATAGCAAGCAAGGAGGCATTTTCTATTTCTAATTCTTGCAAAATAAAATCTTTGTCCTTGTTTTCATATTTAAGAACATCAATATCATGCATGAGAGAATCAATAATTAACGTATGCTCTTCATTAGAACTAGGCATGAGTGTTTGAGCTTATATAAATCTATTCTTATCAATCAAACTAGCAATTTCAAGTTTAAGAGAGTCTACTTGGCTTAGACAAGCATTTTTATCATCAAGCAAGCAAGAATTAGCATGTTCAAGATCATTTAATTCTACATGCAAATTATCAACAATTCTAGCAAGCTTTCTCCTTTTCCTTTTAGAAGACTTAAGAGAGGCACAAGTATCATGAATAATAGCAATCAAAGATTCTTTATCTAAAGAGTTTAGATTTACCTCACTTAAGTCCTTACTTGTTGATGCTATTAGAGAAAAATGGCATTCTCCTTCATCACTAGAGCTTGAGCTTGATCCTCCACTTGAATATTCACTTGAGCTTGAGTTGGAGGAGTCACTTGAGCTTGAGTGGCACTTATCTTCCCTTTTCTTATGATGATGGGTCTTCTTGCCTTGTAGACAATCTATCTTGAAGTGACCCTTCTTTCCACACTTGAGGCACCAGATGGAGGAGCAATTGCCTTTGTAGAATCTACCCTTGGAGTACATGACATCTTCTTCAACTTGAGAGGATGGAGAAGCTTGACCAACAATAGCCTTGATTTGAGCTTTGATTTCAGCCTTCTTCATTCTCTTGAGTTCTTTCTCTTCTTGTCTTTCTACTTCCTCCCTCTTGTCAAGTGTGGCTTCGTGTGCTTGTAGATTTCCAATGAGCTCTTCGATAGGGACATCCTTAAGGGACCTTGCTTCTTAAATGGAAGTCACCTTAGGTTCCCACCTCTTGGGTAGAGTTCTAAGGATCTTTGAGTTGATCTCTCCATTAGACATAGGATTTCCTAGAATAGCAAGACCATTCGCAATGGTGTTGAGCCTTGAGTACATGTTGGCTATCCTCTACTCCTTTCCCATCTTGAAGTTCTCAAGAAACCCTTTGAGCATGTAGACTTTGCTTTCCTTCACTTGATTTGTGCCTTCATAAGTGATGCATAGATTTCTCCATACCTCATAGGCTATTTCACATGAAGAAATCCGGTTGAACTCGGTGGGGGTTATGGAGGCATAAAGGATGTGCATTCTCTTGCATTCAAGGTTGCTTTCTTCAAGGTAGCTTCATCCCATTATTCAATCTTTGTCTTTGGTAGCCTGTATGGGTTGTTCACCATTTGCCACATCTCAAGACTTGATCCTTAGATGTAGAATTGAAGCCTTCTTCTCCTATAGAGGAAATTGTTCCCATCAAAGATTGGTAGGTTGATCAAGTATCTCCCTCCTTGGTAGTCACCCACCTTCTCCTACTTGTAGAAGTATGATTGGAGAAGACCCACTCTGATACCAATTGTTGGATCCTAGATGGGTGATTAGATTCTCTAGAGGGGGGTGAATAGAGATGAATGCACTTAAACAAAATTCATTAGACCTTCAAGATATATCACAAGATAAGGTTGCTAAATAGGAAATTTGTGTGCAACTAAAACAATCATAGCAAGGGAGAGAGAGATTGAACATACACCAATTGACAAGCTATTTTAGAGTGGTTTCACACTTAAAACTAGAAGTGAGTCAGTCCACTACCTAGATAGGTCAACCTATAGGATTTCTTTGTTGGTATGTATGCCCATAGAGAAAGTCACGTGATGATTGCAATGGGATACTTTGAAAATGATTTGAATAATAATAAAGGCAATTTCTGATCTATATGTTTTAACTATTTCTGAGATGATAGTGTAACATGATAGATGTCTAAAGAATTGTTTACTCAATGATGTATGCTTTTAGGTTAAGGACCTAACCGATGATATTATACGGATGTTAAGAGTATACATTCTTATTTTGTCCCTAGTCGGTTGTTATTGTTGAAATAACCATAGACATCAATAACACTAAAGACTAGATTGTGTGTTGGTTGATGACAGAATCTCATTAGTCATGATATAGTGATATCAAACTAAGCACATAGATACTTGTTAGAGAATAAGTGTACCAGACAGACCCACCATGAGAGTGACACATGGAACCATGATTTGGTAGTCACAGTCAGCTCTCACAGTGATGGTGGTGAATGTGATTCTTCGACCTGAAATTACTACACTCAACACATGTCGTTGGGTATACTTTGACATCATCAAACGTAGTCCTAGAACATGGGTTGTTATAAAGGTGATGATTGGGTGACATTGACACATGGGGCTTTTGAGGGGTGAGTGATAGATATGGGATTTGTCCCTCCTAAGGGAGTTTAATGTCCACGGCCACTAGATGAGTAGGATTGAGAAAGGCATGCACATGCATGTGTGAATCAATATGTGATGTTGATGTCACACACATCTCACCCAATCTGCTTTGAGATCAAGGAAATGGATGAATGTTGAAAGGATGAGTGTACCATGCCTTGAGTTCATTCAAGACATTAGTGACAAAGGAATTATACATTCACTATAACACCATTCAGGGATTGTAGGATTGAAAGTTTTTCTCCAACTTTCTATTTCACTTGGGTAGCACTGATGTGTGACTAGGCACCTCTCTTTACTTGTGAAGTCATAATTTATGGACTTTCACTGCCAACGTGAAATGGACCTACATGATCACACACATAGGATTTAACCTAGAAGAGGAGTTTATCCACAAATGATGTTTAGATTTATTACTAAAGAAGTTTAGTAGTTCAATTAAACACTCAGTCGATTGATAGCTAAAAATCATAGTGTTCAAGGTGTTGGACCAATTGATTAGAGTTTCATATTGATTGAAACTACAATTGACTGATTTTGCACAATCTGCACTTCCAACCGATCGGCTCATGAGATGAACTGATCGGCTCAGGTTGGTGAACCGATCGGCTCAACTGGTGAGACGGTCGGCTCATGTGACCAACAGAGATCGTTTGGTAAGTCGATTTTGCAAATACAATTTGTTTCACTTGTACAAATTCGATTTGGACAAGGATTAATGTTTGATTGATTGGAAACAAATGCGAAAGTCAATTTGAGTTGGACCAGGACCACAAACCGATCGGCTCATGTGATGAACCGAATGGCTCAAGGGTTCCAAACGATCGGTTCAGGTGTGAACCGATTGGTTGATGTCACCAAACGACTATTTCAGGGTTGAAATGATCGGTTCAGCTGGCGCAGTTGGTTGTTTTGTGCAAAATCCCAAACTCTTCTACTCCTGTTTAGTCCCGCATTGCCCGGGGTAGAGAACCCTACCCCATGACCCTCCTATATATATAGGGGTATTGGGGGCTTATCAAAACAGTAACGCAGAACACAGTTGCTCTGCAAAGTTGTCGTTCTCTCTGGTTTTGGTAACTGAGAGAGCTCGAGCAAGTGCTACCCTGTAAGGGAGGCACAACAAGGGAAAGACAACTACAGAAAGGCAACCAGTTGCAGGAGAGTGTGTCGGTCACTAGTACACTGATAGGAGGGTGCGACACCTTTTGATTCTTTGTCAGACAAGGAGATCGGAGTTCCAGGCAGTCTGTGTGGATGACTGTAGAGGCGGGAGACTTATGCCGCTCGGAGGACAGTTGTCAATCCCGACAGTCTCAGTGAGACCAAGAGATGCACAGACACCGTCCAAGACCAGAGGTGAAGACCGTGCAAGCCGCGAGGTATCGTCGTCGAGCAAGCCTCAGGACAAGGTATGCCTCCACAAACCATCCTTCATATTGTATAGACGTTGACGTGATTCCATTATTATGGGTTTGGGAGAAGAAAATTTTGTTTCCACTGCCTTCTCTGTCTCTCCTAAAATACAACAGTGGTATCAGAGCCACGTCAACTGCTCTATGCTTTAGGATTATCGATGTGATCGATTTTGGTTTGTCACCTTTATTTATTGCATACGATGTGAATAAAATTGGCTTTATGCATGTCCAATCCTGAATCCAAAAATCCCAATGTACATATATGATATGTAATATTAATGCACTTGATACGTGTCACCCTTAAATGAGTTTTGTGGTGAATATATAGCATGGTTAGGGCTAATAAATCCTATGTGCTCTTGGTTATGTGGTTGCTTGCATCTCAGTCTGCACACCGATTCCCTATCCCCTATTCCTGATGTAACTTGAGATAACTCAAGATTTCTTTCCTATCTTTGCTCCCCGTGAATGTAACTCGGGGTTTCCTTTTTCAAATGTAAAATAGGATAGAATTTTATTTCCTGTTATGTCAAAGAACGGCGGACTTCTTGACGACCGGTTTGAGGAGCGAGACGAGCTGGTGGCAGCCTGAGGAGATGCACAACGACCAGTGAACCGATCGGATGGAGGTGCCAGTCAATCGGTTGGTGGCACCCAACCAAACGGCATGATGGCGTGCCAATCAATCATGGAGATGAGTTGATCAAACCCAGAA
This sequence comes from Alisma plantago-aquatica, assembly GCA_963693085.1. Taxonomy (NCBI): domain Eukaryota; kingdom Viridiplantae; phylum Streptophyta; class Magnoliopsida; order Alismatales; family Alismataceae; genus Alisma; species Alisma plantago-aquatica. The sequence continues at coordinate 220,890,643 of OY856413.1, forward strand.
AGGCAGAGCACAGAGTTCGTCTTGTACAGGTTGCATATGATGTGGACCTAGATGACCGTGATTCCTCTTAGATCGAGGAATCACATTAGGATGACCATAATTGTTATGACCCTGCCTCCCGGTAACCCCCAATTAAGGGAGACCGAAAGGACAGAGCTGTTAACTAATAACCCGGATCAAAGGTTCGACAAATAACCATTAATAATTTTTTAAATTCTACCAACTATACTGAAAAATGGTAATAAATTTTTTTGCATACCTTTGAAAAGTTTGGAATATACTAAACTTCTAACCACAGCTGAACTATTCTAACTAGTTCCTCCTTGTTCTTTAATTCTTGAATTATCAATGTGTCGCTTTACCGTTTGTACTTTTGAGATTTGTACCTAAATCGCCGACAAACAAAACAACGGTCAGTCGAAGCTGGTATGTGGAGGAAACAGATAATGTTCAACTATGTTAACAACATATTCATTCAATTAATCATTTAACAACCAAGATTACATTTTAAGCCAAACTACTCAATCCATACCTATCCACAACTTTGTGTTGTCCCTGTAAGGACTTACATGATACCTATGTAAAGGTAGAGTCGCATGGCACCAACCACAGGTAGCCCAATATCTAACTCACTATGACTTGATGGACCTACCCTCTAGGTAGCCATATACTAAGTCATTCCACGACCTGATGGACCTACCCTCTAGGTAGCCATATACTAGGTTAGTCATTAAAACACAGAGGGGACCAGGATCTGAGCTAGTAGGCACATATATTATGTGATAGTCATATTCACATTATAGTTTGCATGAACTAAATTCATCCAACAGTTTATTCAAGTCATTGGTGAAAATCTCAGAAAACCTCAGAAATCTATCTTGAGATATTCATAAGCGTAACCACATACCTGATTTAATGATTTCAGAAGCATTAAGAAAATCCAACCAAGCATGCAATCCAAGTAATTCAACAATCACATAATTCTTGAAAAGAATATGTACTCTATTTATTACACACTTTATCAAGAACCTACTTTATTAACTTGGATTCACTTTCTAGGGTTTTTGTATCCATTTTAGGGTTTCGTTTTGCAATTAGGGCTTCCCTTCATCTTTTACCATATTAAACCCTAATTTTATGCCATTACTCAGAAACCCTAGTTATCTTATCTAATCTTCAACATATAACCCTATTTCCATATTTAAAGGCACATTAATCATCAATCAATTTCATTAAACTTCTTTTACATTAAAGCTACTATTTTTATCCCTTTTAATTCATGACAAGATCATTATGTGCATCTATCATTAATTCAAAGTTCATTAGGGTTTAATTAACATATGAACTCATTTTTTCCTCATTTCTACCTTTTATTCATGAAAAGACCCTAATTACTACTTTTAGCGTATTTATCCAGAATTAAGGACTTTCATATACAAATAACTTAGAACTATCATTTAACAATCATATTTTCACATTTTTCAATCTAAATATGATCTTATCTTCTTTTACCCTAAATTAGGGTTTCTAAATTATTTAATCATTCTCATATGGGGCAAAAACCCTAAATCATGCAATTTTATATCTAGATCAGGTTTGAATCTAACATTATCATTCAACATGTTATTAATACTTCAATTAACCCATTAAGCATTCTCGATTCAACCTTTAATCACAAAAAGGATTTTTAACTTGATTTTAATGCACTTTTCATCAACTTATTGTACTTTTGCAATTAGGAACGGAATCAATATTTAATATCATTTTTATTGGTTTCCTCTCGTTCTCCTGATCAAAATACATATATTATTTGTATTGATCCGAGCTACAGTTTACGAGATATGAATTTAGCAAAAGATACCTTTTTGGACCAACCAGAAGCCGCCATGTCACCTCGTGCATGCAACAAGGCTAGCTTGGATTTATAACCAAATTACGAACTTGCCCCCGTTTAAGTCAGCCGTTGCTTCATCCCGCGGAGGGTATAACCATCCAACGCACATCTTTCCTTCTTCAACCTCGGGCAGCAGCTTGTTGCCGCCCTAGCGGCCGTGGGAGCGACACCTCCTCCTTCTTCCTGACCTCCTCAGCCACCAGGGAGGGTGCCATTGTCTCCGCCCTTCCCTGGCGCACGCGAGGTGCTTCCAACCATGGCCGAAACGGCCGGTAACCGGCTTCTGCAACCTCGCGACCCACATCCAAGCTATAGCCGTGCTACAGGTGCGTCGTCGGCATTTGAGTGAAGCCCGACGTTCAAGAACATTAGCTGATCTTTCACTGGTCCTCGAGGTACATTAGACCCTCCTTGGGATGACCCCTCATCCCTCCGTTGCTCCCGAGAAGACACCACCCAGGGTTTAGGGTTTTGGACGTAAGGATGAAGAAGGAGAGAGAATGGATGCTTGGAACTAACTTAAAGTCAGCTAAGGGCTCTACCCCTTATATAGGGGAGAGTATCCACGCCCTACATCCTTCATCCATGCATTAGCAATGCCTTTTCCTAATAGGAATATATTTCCTTCATTAAGAAGCTAGTCTCTCTCTCTCTTATTTCCTTAATATTCCTCCTTCTTTTGATATTAGGATTTCGAAAATTATATCGTTTATCTTCTTTGTACTTGCCTTTTCATTTATTGGCACAAAATTATATTTTCTTTTTAATAGAAATCACTTCCTTTTTCATAATGCCACCAAAATCATTAATAATGTATCATTTTATCTTTTATCTTGCAAATTTTGGTATTTTATCTTTCTTTCCTCTTTATTGGGACTCCTTGGATCCCAAGACACTCCATTATTTCGAAATTCTTTTTATAGGATACTTATTATCCTTCTAGATGCATCTTTATGAATTATTTCACATTATCTTGTTTATTTCTCATTAAAATAACTTTTTTTGAGAATCTTTCTTTATTTCTCTTTTATTTTCCTCATTGGTATTCCCTTTAACATTAGAAATCCTTGGGATACGAAATTTCACAAAGGATAACTCAGTTATACCTCTTTTCACTTGTTTTCCATATTTTAGCATTATTTTCAATTTCTTTCTTAAGAAAGAAATACTTTATTAATCTTTTCTTGTCTTATTGCTTTTCTTTGCAACTTTAGACTCCTTGGAAGCCAAGGAACCCAAGAGGCACGAAATCCCTCTTTGTATTTGCCTTCTAGATGTTTCCACATTCTTCTTTTCTCAAAAATTCAATTATTCATTCACTAATTGAATTTTCTTGTTATTTGGGCCCAATAGCCAATAAAGTCCACAACCCAAACATCAAGGCTATTGTAAATGAAATCCATTTATTCAAACCAAATTATATCAAATATCTTTAATATGAGAAATTACATTTCTCACCAAATAAACCCAAAAATTAGGGTTGTAACAATAATCATTGCTTTTATCGTTTCACATGTTTTCTATGGGATATAGCATGTATATGATACTTACTATATTGTGGTGATTGGATATGTATATGTATCTATAAAAACCAAATCCCTCATATAAATATTAAGTTTTTTACGCCTTCCATTAGCGTCACACATGAAAAACTTGATCGATCAAGCGTAGGTTACACCAAATCGTGGTGCGCCGTCTATCTCGTGGAAGTGTGAATGGTAAGCATGTAGGTTCTGCCAAAGCAGGGTGCATGTTTACCGTGTCGAATTTTGGGTTATACTTAACTGGTGATTCTTAGAGCATCTAAGCCCAAAGGCAAGGAATGTTCATGGCAAGGTGTTGTGCATGTTCATTCATCAAGAGTTGCATATGATGCAATTGGCATGATGGCCTACCTAAATAGTCAAGTTATGGGTGATCAGCCAAAGCTGACTCATGACTTGATGTGATACGGATCTTGACCCACTAGAAGATTGTACGCTGCAATCTTCTGAATTGATGGTGAGGGCTATCAATTTGAATCAAAATAGTGGGAGCGGTAATTAATTAAAGGCCTAATTAACTACTGTCAAATTTATTCAAATCAAATCAAAAGAAGTTTTGACAAATGCAATTTTCTCTTGTAGAATGGCAAAAGAATCATCTTTTAAAATGGGCAAATTAATTGAGAATAAATTCCATAACTGGTTGAGGGTTGTGAGAAGTGTTCTGCACAATCCAGAAATACCGACAGCCCTTGAATCCACTCAATGTGTGCTTAAGAAGAAGGATAGTTCATTCATAGAGATCAATGGAACAAAGTCCAAGGACAAAGGTGAGGGAGAGAAGGGTTCTCTCGCCAAACCAATGTCAGAATCTTTTGCACACAAAACATGGAGAGGATGGAAGGAACGATGGAAGAAGAAGCAAGAGATAGAGATCTCTACTTCTGGTGTATACGTAATAGAGATTAACTTTACTACTTATTTGTCATGGGTACTTGATACCGTATGTGGATCCCACATTTGTTCAAATGTGAAGGATCTTAAAAGAAGTAGGCCTTTGGGGAAAGGAGAGGTTGAACTGAGTGTTGCCAATGGGGAAAGAGTTGCCACCAGTGTTATAGGAACCTCTGAGTTAACTCTACCTAGTGGGCTAATAATAGAGTTGAAGAACTGCAAATATGTACCTTCCATAAATAGGAATATCATTTCCACCTCTTGTTTGGACAAGGATGGTTTTGAATTTCTTATTAAGAATGGAAATTGCTCTATTTCAAAAGATGGGATCTTTTATGGAAGTGCCCCAATGTCTTATGGTATATACTTGATAGATCTAGAGACAAGTGTATACAATGTAAACACCAAAAGGCAAAAAATCAACAACTCAAACAAAACATATCTTTGGCATTGTCATCTAGGGCACATAAATGAGAAACGCATATCTAGACTCCATAAAGATGGTTATCTAGACTCTTTTGATTATGAATCAATAGAGACATGTGAATCTTGTTTGTTGGGTAAGTTGACCAAGACTCCCTTTTTAGGTCAAGGTGAGAGAGCTAGTGATCTATTAGGACTCATACATACTGATGTATGTGGGCCTTTTAGAACTAATGCCATAAATGGGTATCAATACTTCATTACCTTCACTGATGACTTTAGTAGGTATGGCTATGTGTACCTAATGAAACATAAGTCACAAACCCTTGAAAGGTTCAAGGATTTCATGAATGAAGTACATAACCAACTTGGTAAAAGTATTAAAGTACTGTGATCCGATCGAGGTGGAGAATACTTAAGCCAGGAGTTTGAGGACCTTCTGCGAGCCTGTGGTATTGTATCACAATGGCCTCCGCTTGGAACACCACAGCATAATGGTGTGTCTGAAAGAAAGAATTGTACTTTACTGGATATGGTGCGATCGATGATGAGTTTTACTGATCTTCCAATTTCCTTCTGGGGTCATGCTCTTGAAACCGCCGTGTTTACACTTAACCGAGTACCATCTAAATCGGTTCAAAAGACACCATATGAGATATGGACTGGGAAGCATCCCAATACGTCTTTTACGAGGATTTGGGGGTCTGAGGCATATGTCAAGAAAATGTTTCCTGACAAGGTAGGCCCTAGATCTGATAAATGTTATTTTGTTGGATATCCTAAGGAAACCAAGGGATATTACTTATACCACCCAACTGACAACAAAGTGTTTGTTGCCAGGGATGTTGTGTTCCTCGAAAAGGAATTTATTTCTAAAAGAAGTAGTGGGAGGAAAATAGAACTTGAAGAGGTTAAAGCCCAACAAGAAAACATTGAACCAGTAGATGTACAAGAGGAACATAGAGATTCACAAGGTGTTGTGCAATCTCAGTATCCTCAAGTAACACAAGGACCTCATAGATCTAGTAGGACATGCCTTGAACTTGAGATGTTTGGATACCTTGTGACTCAGGAAGGAGATGAGTTGATCATAGATGGTGATCCAACTACCTATCTGATGTGAGGATTTTGAGTCACTTATATAGACTTGTTTTACATGTGTTTTGTGTGTTTATTAGTCACTTTGGTGGTTAGTATTGCATGATTCATTCTCTTTAGTCTATAATCTCATTTTGTATCAAATCTCTCATATTTTATCTTTTTGATTATAAATGATCATATTGATATGTTTTAGCATAGCTGATTTAGCTTTATCTTGAAATTTCAGGAAGAACGGATATAGACAACTATCGATACCATCAACATCCGTCGATAGTATCGACAAGGTCACAGTGAGATATCCACAAGGAGCCAAGATGAGTCGATACCATTGACTGGGAAGTCGATGGTAGCGAGATACCTACAGCGAGCCAGCAATCAACCCATTGATACTATCGACATTGCCCAGCTTCAGCGTCGGATTGGTGATAAAACTGACGCCTAAAGGTGTCGATACCATCGATGCTAAAGTTGATGGTATTGAGTCTGCATCAGTGGGAACGTCAGAGAAAAATACAACTTGCAGATATTATGATGGGTCGATATGCCGTCAGGATAGGTTTTGTTTCAGATCGATTCTAATCAGACAGTGGTGATCTTTTGGCGACCTAAAGTGGTCCATATACCTAATTTTGGCAACTCTGAGTAGGGGATCACGTCATGAGTCATTTCCCAAGTCTCGAGGAGAGGTGGAGAGAAGAATGGAGCCCAAAATCATGCCCGGATCGTTCTGAGAGACGCAGAAGATGTTTTCCACCACCGGAAGGCTGTAGATCATGCACTCTACATCAAGAAATTCCCGGATCTCCTTCGTCCAGGGGTTTACATCACTTTTATTCACGTTTTCTCCATGTTTTCCCTTTCTCTCATCATGTATTTCATTGATATGAACATGCGGGGCTAATCCCCTTTGTCTTTAGGATCGATAGTATCCCGTGTAATCGTTGTATGACAGTTTTACCATAGTAATTCATATTTTATCTCTTAAATCCATGGTATGATTTCGTTTTCTCCAATATATCATTATGATTGATCACCCTAATGATAATCTAATGCCTTTAATTGCTTTGAAAGAAGAATTAAAGGTTGAAAAGAGACAAAATTCACATTAACTAATAAATCCTTTGAACAAGGTGATGTACGGTTAATGGTGGAAACCCAGAGTTTGGTTTTCATGCACCTAGTTTAGGGTATAGGTTACTACTATCGTGGAACCGACCTAGACTTAGGTAGTGAATTGTATCATGACAGTGAACAATTCTGAATACAGTCCACTACCTGGAATGAGAGACGGATTTGATTAATTATGTAGGAATGAATACAATGAGAACCTACGGTGAAACCACAATCCTAAAGATTCCCATCTAAATTGATTAAACTAAACATTTTATCAATTTCTTTGTTTTCTTTTAATTTTATTTTCTTTTTCAATCAACTCTCAAAACCTTTTAATTGGTCTAGCTGATCACGAGTAGTTAGTAAGTAGTCTACCGACATTTCAGTGTCCCTGTGTTAGACTCGGGCCTCACAAAGGCCTATATTACTCTGACGCGTGTAGTTGCATTATATGCATGGTAAAATTGTGTCACTATCTAGAGACTATGGAGGGACCAGATTCTGAGAAATGGATTGAGTCCATGAAATCTGAGATGGAATCCATGTACTCCAACAAAGTATGGACTTTGGTGGAACCACCCGAAGGGGTAAAACCCATAGGGTGCAAGTGGGTCTTCAAGAAGAAGACCGACATGGATGGCAATGTGCAACCTTATAAAGGCAGATTGGTTGCAAATGGTTTTCGACAAGTTCAAGGTGTTGACTATGATGAAACTTTTTCTCCAGTAGCCATGATTAAGTCCATCAGGATTATGCTTTCTATTGCGGCTTATTATGACTATGAGATTTGGCAAATGGATGTTAAAACTGCATTCCTTAATGGGAATATAAATGAGGATGTGTACATGACACAACCTGAAGGTTTTGTAGATCCAAAGAATACCAATAAAGTTTGTAAGCTGCAAAGGTCAATCTATGGATTGAAACAAGCATCTTGGAGTTGGAATCTTTGATTTGATGAGGAAGTCAAAGTGTTTGGCTTTATTTAAAATGAAGATGAACCTTGTGTGTACAAGAAGGTTAGTGGGAGCACGACCACATTCCTCATATTGTATGTGGATGACATACTATTGATGGGGAATGATGTCTCAGCCTTAGAGAAGGAAAAGACTTGGCTTGGGAATACTTTTTCAATGAAGGACTTAAGAGAAGCATCCTACATTCTAGGTATTAAGATCTATAGAGATAGATCTAAAAGGCTTCTCGGACTAAGTCAAAGCACATACATTGACAAAGTATTGAAGTAGTTCAACATGGAGAACTCAAAGAGAGGCAACATCCCCATGCTACATGGAGTCACCGTCTCTAGAGCTCAATGTCCCCAATCTTATGAAGAGAAGGAGCATATGAATGGGATCCCATATGCATCAGCCATCAGATCCATCATGTACGCTATGTTGTGCACACACCCAGATGTCTCGTATGCCTTAAGCATGACGAGCAGGTACCAGTCATATTTTGGGGATGCTCACTGGACAGCCATAAAGAACATCATCAAGTACTTGTGAAGGACTAAGGATCAGTTCCTTGTATACGGCGGGGAGGAAGATTTGGTTGTAAAGGGTTACACCGATGCAAGCTTCCAAACTGACAAAGATGATTACAGATCACAATAAGAATTTGTATTTTGCCTAAACAATGGAGATGTGAGCTAGAAGAGTTCCAAGCAAGAAATAGTTGCTGATTCTACTACAGAGGTCGAGTATATTGCTGCTTCACATTCAACAAAGGAGGTTGTGTGGATCAGGAAGTTAATTTTTGAACTTGGTGTAGTTCCTAGTAGTTGTGATGCAATTGAGATTTATTGTGACAATAATGGAGCTATTGCTCAAGCTAAGGAGCCCAAATCACATCAGCGGTCCAAGCACATACTGCGGCGCTTCCATATCATACGAGAGATCATACATCGAGGAGATGTGAAGATTTATAGAGTACCAACTGAAGACAACATAGTTGATCCAGTGACTAAGGCCCTTTCTCAACAGAAGCATGATGGTCATGCTAGGTCACAAGGATTGAGGTTCCTAGGTGACTGGCTCTAAGTGCAAGTGGGAGTCTGTTGGTATGTATGCCCATAGAGCAAGTCAACATGATGATTGTAATGGGATACTTTGTAAATGATTTGAATAATAATAAAGGCAATTTATGTTCTATATGTTTTTACTATTTCTGAGATGATAGTGTAACATGATAGATGTCTAAAGAATTGTTTACTCAATGATGTATGCTTTTAGGTTAAGGACCTAAATGATGAGATCATACAGATGTTAAGAGTATACATTCTTGTTCTGTCCCTAGTCGGTTGTTATTGTGGAAATAACCATAGACATCAATAACACTAAAGACCAGATTGTGTGTTGGTTGATGACAAAATCTCATTAGTCATGATATAGTGATATCAAACCAAGCACATATGTACTTGTTACAAAACAAGTATACCAGACAGACCCACCGTGAGAGTGACACATGGAACCATGATTTGGTAGTCATAGTCAGCTCTCACAATGATGGTGGTGAATGTGATTCTTCGACCTAAAATCACTACACTCAACACATGTCGTTGGGTATACTTTGACATCGTCAAACGCAGTCCTGGAACATGGGTTGTTATAAAGGTGATGATTGGGTGACTTTGACACATGGGGCTTTTGAGGGGCGAGTGATAGATATGGGATTTGTCCCTCCTAAGGGAGTTTAATTTCCATGGACACTTGATGAGTAGGATTGAGAAAGGCATGTGCATGCATGTGTGAATCAATATGTGATATTGATGTCACACACATCTCACCCAGTCTGCTCTGAGATCAAGGAAATGGATGAACGTTGAAAGGATGATTGTACCATGCCTTGAGTTCATTCAGGACATTAGTGACAATGGAATTATACATTCACTGTAACACCATTCACAGATTGTAGGATTGAAAGTTGTTCTCCAACTTTCTATTTCACTTGGGTAGCACTGATGTGTGACTAGGCACCGCTCTTTGCTTGTGAAGTCATAAGTGTTATGGACTTTCACTGCCAACATAAAATGGACCAACAGGGTCACTTTGACGTCCCTGGATTTTCTAAGACTTAATCTAATGTGAGACATCCAAATTGAAACCCTCACCTCAGCGAGAATCCCAATTTAAACATCCCATACTAGGCTAAGAAGAAGAAAATCAGAGGAAGTCAGAAGGAAACAATCATTAGCACATGCACATGAACAATAATAAAACCATACACACATGTTCACCGTTCAACATATAATTACAACATGAATTGTTACATCATTTGATATTACATATTGAGCAGCAAACATAAACATATACATGTATTAGCACTAAACTATAGGATCTTAAGACAATAGGTCCACCTGTACATCAGCTCGCCATACAACTCTCACTATCCTGGATCTTCAAGATCATAACCACAACCTAAACAAAAATATTACATGCGGTACACATCAATACAATATTCAAGAATATTGTAGTGAGTATGCCTATGTGTCTTTTATATATCTCTCATCATATCTTGGAAATAAGATAAAACTAATACTTGGTAATAACAGAAGAATATAAGAAAAGCATATACTTGCACAAAGATGTTCATTAACAAAAGAGAACGCATATTTTAAGCATAATTTCCATTATATCATCCATGCATTTACTACCTGAGAGTTGAATGCATTAAGACCTTTATGATCACTACCTAAGAGTTGGATCATATGTATAATGTGACCACTACCAAAGAGTTGGGTCCAAGCAGACTACTAAAGAGTTGGTGCTTCCATATGTACAACGTGACCACTACCAAAGAGTTTGGTCACTTCCAAGCACACTGTCATAGAGTTGGTGCTTTCATATAATGGAACAGATGTATTATGTTTGATGTGTTCATAGCAATACGTATGGAAATTCAAGAAACATATCATCTAAGACAATCATTTCAATCAATACCATATGCCAAGTCTTTACTACCATATAACACAAGCATAATGTATAATAAGCCAAGTAAGAGGTAATGGCGTACCTTCCAAAGAGACATCCTAATCACATATTCCTCATGTCATCTATATCTTTGTTAAACCTGATCAAGACAATATCATATACTATCGTCAGGTTCTCATATTCTCACATGTCATCTTAACCCTAATTATGTCCATTAGGGTATAGCTTTGTCATTAGGATATGTGCATCATTACTTGTATTCTTGCCTTATATTTATCTTACTGATGTCATATTCCAAATTATGGTTCATTATCTAAATATTAGGTTCCATATCCTTTTTGTGCACATATTAACCCTAGGTTGCATGCATTATTCATATTAGGGTTTTAAACCATGTATTAAAGGTCAACTTTATATAACATGGATTCTATGCATCATCATGGTTTCATAATTAAAACTGAGGTTTCTTATACTGATATGATATTACTCTGTAAATTTCATCATTTATTGAGTATGTATGTATTAATTGCATTATCTTTAGTGTTATTAGCCCTAATTAGCCATATTAATCAAATTATATGCTTTCGTGCATCAACATGACCATATCTAACATCATATGCACTATAAACATGATTATAGACTTACTGACATTTTTCCATAATTTTAGAACATTGTTTGATATTTATTACTCATGAAACAAGTATGAAGCATCTTACATTATATCACTGATATTAAAGCATCAAAAGCCTGATATTATGCTTTCATATTGTTCTATGCATTTTTCTGAACAATTTGGTACCTTATTTGTATTTTTCTGATAATCGCACTAATTACTGTGATTTATCTAAGATATACATATTTCTGGGAGTTCGTACCTTTTTGGCCAATAGGAGTCTCCCACGTGGCTCCAGAGCTTGCAGTTGGTCATTAGCTGGTGCTGAGCAAGGAGCGTGAGCCGGATGGTCTAGCTTGAATGAACCGTCTGGTTCAATTGCGATTTGGGCCGATTCTTCTCTAATTTTTCACTGGACCAAGTTGAGTCGCCCGCTCCCTCATCTTTCTCGCGTATGATGCAAACACAGAGCCCGCGGGGCTCTGTTTCACAAGGCGCCGCCGCCCAACTCCTCTCTGGAGAGGTCCTGGTCATGATTTGCTACTCCTCTTCAGGCCAAAACAAGACCAAGAGCTTCTTCCTTCCTCTCTCTACCCCGCCGACCACTGATCTCCGCTGGGGGAGGCTTCGTCTTCCTTGCTTGTGTGATCACTAGTACCAGCCGCCGCCGTAGAGGAAGAAAGGGGGAAAAAGGCTCTCCATCTCGATTCTCATGGATGAGGCACTAAGAAGCTTCTTTGGACCTTTCAAGACCTAAAGGGACCGTCACATTTAGTTGTAGCACCTTGGATCGGCATCCCCAACTCCTTCTTGTTCCACGGTGTGGGTGAGCTCGCCGCCTAATGAAGATGCTACCGGAGTCCTCTTTTCTATGCAGAAACTTCTCCTCAGGCCTCCTTCTTTGTTTCCCTCTCTTCATCTTCCTCCAATCTACCCTCTGCCTCTGTATCCTCATCCCATCCACGACCTGCTCCGTGCGGTGGAGAAGGCAGGGAATGGGAGAGCTCATTCTCCCTGCTCTCTTCATCAAATGCCCCAAAAGAGGGATCGGGGTATAGGTCTGGTCAAGGCAAGAAAAACCGCCCACTTCAAGCCCTTCACCGGGCCATGACCATAACATGGGATGATGGGGGAGCTGCGGCGCCAATTGCTCCACTACCTTGTTCTAACCGCAATGTAGGGGATGACCTATTATTCGTCGATCGCGTATCTAAGGGTCTGCGATGATTCCTTACCAACACTGATCTGTGGCCTCCCCCTTGGGAAAAGCCAAAACCACTGGATCTGAGATCCAAGGTCAGATTTAGGCCATGCAGACCTGTCCAAACCAAGGGTGTGACACAGCCTGACTTAGGCTCAAGCTAGCAAACTTAGGTCTATCAACCATCAATGATGTGCATTATTTCATGATATTCAAACCTAAATAACTTCATCTAAGAATATCCAATTGCCACCAAATTTTAACCATAGCTTCCTCACTGCAAAAGGTACCTTGTACACGAATTTGGTGCCAAAAATCAATTGTTAGACCATTCAATTAAATTCTTCAAAAATGCATTAAAAGAGATATCTTAATCATGATGTCAACCTCACATCAACACACCTACTTTGTCAAAAGCTTGGAACTCTTAATATAACTCAACCATATGATTTCACTTATGTCATTGGACATTGAGGATTCTAAAAGTCCACTCCATCACATCCTACACACCTTAAAAGAAATTCCGTCCTCAGAATTATGCCAGAAAAACCACTTTGTCACAGTCACACACATAGGATTTAACATGGAAGAGGAGTTTATCCACAAATGATGTTTAGATTGATTACTAAAGGATTTTAGTAGTTTAATTAAACACTCAGTCGATTGATAGCTCAAAATCATAGTGTTCAAGGTGTTGGACCAATTGATTAGAGTATCGGATTGATTGAAACTGCAATTGACTGATTTTGCACAATCTACACTTCCAACTGATCAGCTCATGAGATGAACCGATCGGCTCAGGTTGGTGAACCGATCGGCTCAATTGGTGAGATGGACGGATCATGTGACCAACGAAGATCATTTGGAAAGTCGATTTTGCAAATACAATTTGTTTCACTTGTACAAATTCGATTTGGACAAGGATTAATGTTTGATTAATCAGAAACAAATATGAAAGTCAATTTGAGTTGGACCAGGACCATGAACCGATTGGCACAAGAGTGCCAAATGATCGGTTTAGGTGTGAACTGATAGGTTGAGGTCACCAAATGACTGTTTCAGGGTTGAAACGATCGGTTCAGCTGGCGCAGTTGGTTGTTTTGGGGAAAATCTTGAACCCTTCTACTCTTGTTTAGTCCTGCATTGCCCGGGGTAGAGAACCCTGTCCCATGACCCTCCTATATATAGGGGTATTGGGGGATTCTCAAACAATAACTCATAACACCAGTTTCTCTACAAAGTTTTCGTTCTCTCAGGTTTTTGTAACCGAGAGAGCCCGAGCAAGTGCTCCCCGATAAGGGAGGCACAACAAGGGAAAGACAACTGCAGAAAGGCAACTGGTTGCAGGAGAGTGTTTTGGTGACTAGTACGCTGACAGGAGGGTGTGACTCCTTCCGATTCCTTGTGGGACAAGGAGATCAGAGTTCCAGGCAGTCTGTGTGGACGACTGCAGAGGTAGGAGACTTTTTCTGCTCGGAGGACATCTGTCAATCCTGACAGTCCCGGTGAGACCAGGAGCTGCGCAGACACTGTCCAAGACTGGAGGTGAAGACCGTGCAAGCCGTGAGGTATCGTCGCCGAGCAAGCCTTGGGACAAGGTATGCCTCTACAAACCATCCTTCCTATTGTATAGATGTTGATGTGATTCCTTTATTATGGGTTTGGGAGAAGAAATTTTTGATTCCAATGCCTTCTCTGTCTCCCCTAAAACCCAACATTCTTAACCTTGCATCTTCATTATATTCATTATAAGAGGTAAAATACATGACCAACCAAAGGACTTACCTATCCAATACAAAGAGTCTTCAACCTTATCAAGGACTTACCCACATTACAAGAGTCTTCCGCCTTCTTCCAAGGACTTACCTACTCTTGTACAAGTCTTCAGCCTTTAAAGAATTAGCCACTCTTCTTGGATCTTCTGCCTTTGACTTCACCTTCACTCGGAGAAGCTTCCACCAAGGACTTATGCACTTGAGCAAGGAGTCTTCTTCCTTCACCAAGGGCTTACCCACTCTAGCTCCAAGTCTTCAGCCTTGATCTTCACCAAGGGACGCCTTCCCTTGTTCTTCTTCACCTCTCTTAGCCAAGAGAGAGAATCTTCATCTTCATGGTTAAAATGAGAGATGGGGAGGTGGTGGAAGTGAGAGCCTCACAAGATATACATGAAGGACGAGCTCTCTTACAAATCTCCTACTCACTCTAGTGGATGTAGAAAGTGATTAAGCTTAGAGAGAGATGAGATTGTAGGAAGCACTCAACTATAGAATAGGAACCTCACATAGAGTTTGCATTGAATGCTCAACCTTGAAATGAAGCCCAAGGGGTCCTATTTATAGATGGGGATGCCTCTTAGCCTTTGGGAAACTTGAGAACAAAAACTAGCTGTTTTGTGGATTGCAACAGATATATTTTCACTGGTTGCAACTCCACAATTGCTAGAAGCACTTTTCCGTATAGTGCAATCGGCCGAGTTTCTATAAGGGTAACTCAACCGATAGAGTAAAAGACAAAGCCGATATTCAGACCATCGGTCGAGTTTGTCCTGGGAAAACTTGACCGACCAATGAAAATGAAATTGGTCTAGTACTCCATCGATCGAGTTCTGTGAAGTGTAAACTCAACCGATCAAAAGTCATTTTCAAGATCCAATCAGGATCGGTCGAGTTTGCGACTCACAAAACTCGACCGATGAACAACCTGATGTGAATTTTGGAAAATGGCTTTTGAGTGCTTAAACATTCGATCTAAGTGCTCATGATTTTTTATAAGCTTAATTACAAGTCATACAATCATTACAAGTGATTTACAACATGATTCTAATGGATTTACATCATATTACGAAAACGTGCACTTGTAATGACTTTGACTTGTCTTTTCTCCAATTTGATATGTGCAAGTTAGGGCAATTGGAGTGTGTCTATACCTAATCTTAAATCACTCAAGTAGAGACATTAGACACCAATATGTGGAATGGTTAGTCATCATCAAAACACGGGTTTAGTCAATTTAGATGTGAGTCAACATTGACCTAATTGACCTTGAGTCAATATTCTCCCCCTTTTTGAAGATGACAAACCATTCCATAAATGTATTGAAAGGTTTTAAGTAAAATCATACCTTTGGAGAAACCTAGGGGTTTCAATAGGACTGAGCTCATATGCTCCCCCTCAATTGATGCGCATGGAGTTCACATACTCCCCCTCAATTGATGTTATTTCTCTTGCATTGTTAGCTTTCATAACATTTATAGAATACTATGTCTTCTACTCATATATGTTCTACACATATATGTCTTCTCCCATATTACCTTCTCCCCCTTACATGGACATACTTCTCCTCTTCATGTAAGCCATGCCTTCTACCCATTTTGTCAAAAGAAGACATACCTTTCTCCCCCTTTGTCATTTCAAAAAGTGGGGTTATAAAGAAAATAAGAAACATCACTTGTTAAAGAGAAAGGAGATAACACAAATATATAAGGAGAGTAGAAGAGCACAGACAGGAGCTTGTCCAAGCATAGAAAGAAACGCAAGTTAAAGCATATACTTGAACAACCCAAAATGCAAGATGAAGTGTTGTAGAAAAACAATAAAACACAATTTTGACCCTCAAGATGACAGAATATGCCCAAAAAGTACAAGGGATCATGGCAAAGCGATGAGTCCTGCTTAGAAGGCCATTTCTTCATGAAAAACACTAGTCTTGCATCAAAAAATAAAATTGGAACATAATCTGCATAAAATCCAAAAATACTCCACTTTCTACATATAATGTAGATCTATGTACCCTGCATCACAATGTTATGCAAGCAACTCAAGATAGTAGATATGCAATTCAAGGAACAAGCTTGAGCATGTATGAGACAAGATACAAGCATAGCATATAGATGAACAAAGATGCCAAATATAAACAAGGTTAGAACTATATGTATATGAACTACTAGTAGATGTTATTACAAGTTAGGACTACTAGTAGGATCTAGATCATAGCAAGAGATATCAAAATAAACACAAGATAAAGCATGGCTATGAGTAGATGAAGAGATATATCCAAACAAAGAGATATGCAATTTTAGAAGCATGAAAGGATATAACTCAGATACAAGTATGCATCATTACCAAAAGATGATTACCACTAAGAACCTCAATGTTGTATTAAAACAAGATATACACCTAGATAGATGTAGCAAGTTAGAGTACAACGGAAGCAATTTTAGACACAACCAAGAGATCCAAAGAGACCATCATCAAAACCTACAAAACAACTCAAAGAAAGTAATTGTAAGATATAGATATACCAATTTAGAGCAATTAGAGAGATAGAGTTGTAAGGAAGATAGGCAATTTCGAACATGGCAATATGCATATATAAAGGTACCAAAGGAGTGCCAAAGAATAAGGCTATTGGTTGAGAAAATCTAGTTGAGAGGGAAATTCTCATCTAATAAGCCAAATGTATATTCTATGCACAGTGGTATCAGTCGAGTTCTGTGTATTGACAACTCGACTGATGATAGTTGCCGGCAAAATGCATTGGTGCCTATCGGTCGAGTTTCAAACAGGGCAAATTTGACCGACAGAGCAACTGTCAAAAAGCACATATATTTCATAAAAACATATTTAAAGGCATGCCAAATATACAAAACATATCCAAACATGTCTAAGCAAGTTGGTAATGCACTATAGAAGCATTAGAAATAGTTTTTGAGCAAGAGTGCGAAGAGAATCACAAAATACCACTTTTGACTCAAAAACCATATGTATAGTGCACACCATCTTGACAAAACAAATTAGGATTGGTTATAAGAAAGAAAAACATTACCTTTGTTCTTACCATTCCTTTTTCCACTTGTTGTCACCCTCTACACATCTCACCTTTCTTCTTTCATGTGGATTGAGAAGTCAAATTGCAATTCAATAGCTCAAGTCAATCCATTTGCAAGTACCTACAAGAAGAAAGATGAAATGGTCCCCAATCATGTTTTTGGGTCCGGATGGGTTATCTTAGCAACCCAAGTCCTATTTCTCTTTGGTACTTTCCTAGAAGGACAACAAGTAGAATAATGGCCAATAGCATTGCAATAGTTGCATGTGCCCATAGTCTTGGAACTAGAGGATTCTCCATGGAAGATTGGAGGTCCTTTATCTTTGTTGTTCCTTTGACTACTATCATATCCTAAACCATGTCTATCCATTTGTTTAGTAGAATGGTGTAGGATGTCATTAAGACTCTTTTTACCAACTAAGAATCTTTGCAAAGAGGATCTGAAACTGTCACTATCATGCTTAAGAGAAGCAATAGTAGAAAATAAATTATTGATATTATCTCTAGCATGCAAAAGATCATTTTTTAAGAAAAGAACTTTAGTTAAATGAGAATCTCTATCAATATGAAGAGAAGCAACATCATTCTCTCTACTAGTAGAACTAGAATAATATTTATGCACATTGATTTTAGCAAGCAAGGAGGCATTTTCTGTTTCTAATTCCTACAAAACAAAATCTTTGTCCTTGCTTTTAGATTTAAGAACATCAATATCATGCATGAGAGAATCAATAATTAAAGTATGCTCTTCATTAGAACTAGGCATGAGAGGTTGAGCTTCTAGAAATCTAATCTTATCAAGCAAACTAGCATTTTCAAGTTAAAGAGAGTCTATTTGGCTAAGACAATCATTTTTATCATCAAGCAAGCAAGAATTAGCATGTTCAAGATCATTTAATTCTACATGCAAATTGTCAACAATTCTACTAAGATTTTTCCTTTTCCTTTTAGAAGACTTAAGAGAGGCACAAGTATCATGAATAATAATAATCAAAGATTCTTTATCTAAAGAGTTTAGATTTACCTCACTTGAGTCCTTACTTGTTGATTCTATAAGAGAAAAGTGGCATTCTCCTTCATCACTAGAGCTTGAGCTTGATCCTCCACTTGAATCTTCACTTGAGCTTGAGTTGGAGGAGTCACTTGAGCTTGAGTGGCACTTATAGTCTCTTTTCTTGTGATGATGGGTCTTCTTGCCTTGTCGATAATATATCTCGAAGTGACCCTTCTTTCCACACTTGAGGCACCGGATGGAGGAGGAATTGCCTTTCTAGAATCTACCCTTGGAGTACATGTCATCTTCTTCAACTTGAGAGGTTGGAGAAGCTTGACCAACAATAGCCTTGATTTGAGCTTTGATTTCAGCCTTCTTCATTCTCTTGAGTTCTTTCTATTCTTATCTTTCTACTTCCTCCCTTTTGTCAAGTGTGGCTTCATGTGCTTGTAGATTTCCAATGAGCTCTTCGATAGGGACATCCTTAAGGAACCTTGCTTCTTTAATGGAATTCACCTTGGGTTCCCACCTCTTGGGGAGAGTTCTAAGGATCTTTGAGTCGATCATGCTACTAGACATCAGATGTCCTAGAACAGCAAGACTATTCACAATGGTGTTGAGCCTTAAGTACATGTTGGCTATCCTCTCCTCCTTTCCCATCTTGAAGTTCTCAAGCATCCCTTTGAGCATGTAGACTTTGCTTTCCTTCACTTGATATGTCCCTTCATAAGTGATGCATAGCTTTCTACATACCTCATAGGATGTTTCACATGAAGAAATTCAATTGAACTCAGTGGGGTCATGGAGGCATAGATGATGTGCATGGCTCTAGCATTCAAGGTTTCTTTCTTCAAGGTAGCTTCATACCATTCTTCAATCTTTGTCTTTGGTAGCATGTATGGGTTGTTCACCATTTTCCACATCTCAAGACATGATCCTTGGATGTAGAAATTAAGCCTTCTTCTCCAATAGAGGAAATTGCTCCCACCAAAGATTTCTAGGCTGATCAAGTATCTCCTTGTTTGTAGTCACCAATCTTCTCCTACTTGTAGAAGTATGCTTGGAGAAGAACTGCTCTGATATCAATTGGTGGATCCTAGATGGGTGATTAGATGCTCTAGTGGGGGGGTGAATAGAGCTGAATGCACTTAAATAAAATTCATTAAACCTTCAAGATATATCACAAGATAAGGTTGATAAATAGGAAATTTGTATGCAACTAAAACATCCATAGCAAGGGAGAGAGAGATTGAACATACACCAATTGACAAGTTCTTTTAGAGTGGTTCAACACTTCAAACTAGAAGTGAGTCAGTCCACTACATAGATAGATCAACCTCTAGGATTTCTTAACCTTGCATCTTTATTATATTCATTATAAGAGGTACAATAAAGGACCAACCAAAGGACTTACCTATCCAATACAAAGAGTCTTCAACCTTATCAAGGACTTACCCACTTTGCAAGAGTCTTCTGCCTTCTTCCAAGGACTTACCTACTCTTACACAAGTCTTCAGCCTTCAAGGAATTACCCACTCTTCTTGGATCTTCTGCCTTTGACTTCACCTTCACTCAAAGAATCTTCTACCAAGGACTTACCCACTTGAGCAAGGACTCTTCTACCTTCACCAAGGGCTTACCCACTCTAGCTCCAAGTCTTCAGCCTTGATCTTAACCAAGGGACGCCTTCCCTTGTTCTTCTTCACCTCTCTTAGCCAAGAGAGAGAACGTTCATCTTCATGGTTGAAATGAGAGATGGGGAGGTGATGGAAGTGAGAGCCTCACAAGATATACATGAAGGACGAGCTCTCTTACAAATCTCCTACTCACTCTAATGGATGTAGTAAGTGATTAAGCTTAGAGAGAGAGAGGAAGTTGTAGGAAGCACTCAACTATAGAATAGGAACCTTACATAGAGTTTGCATTGAATGATCAACCTTAGAATGAAGCCCAAGGGGTCCTATTTATAGCTGGGGATGCCCCTTAGCCTATAGGAACACTTGAGAATGAAAACTAGCCATTTTTTGGCTTGCAACGGATATATTTTCACTTGTTGCAACTCCACAATGGCTAGAAGCACTTTTCAGCACTTTTTTGTACAGTGCAATCGGTCGAGTTTCTATAAGGGTAACTTGACTGATAGAGTAAATGACAAAGCCGATATTCAGACTATCGGTCGAGTTTGTCCAGGGGAAACTCGACCGACCAATGAAAATCGAATAGGTCTGGTACTCCATCAGTCGAGTTTTGTGAAGTGTAAACTCGACCGATCAAAAGTCATTTTCAAGATCCAATCAGGATCGGGCGAGTTTGCAACTCACAGAACTCGACCGATGAACACCCTGGTGTGAATTTTGGAAAATGGCTTTTGAGTGCTTAAACATTCGATCTAAGTGCTCCTAATTTTTTCTAAGCTAAATTACAAGTCATACAATCATTACAAGTGATTTACAACATGATTCTAATGGATTTACATCATATTACAAAAATGTGCACTTGTATTGACTTTGACTTGTCTTTTCTCGAATTTGATATGCGCAAGTTAAGGCAATTGGAGTGTGTCTATACCTAATCTAAAATCACTCAAGTAGAGACACTAGACACCAATATGTGGAATGGTTAGTCATCATCAAAACATAAGTTTAATCAATTTAGATGTGAGTCAACATTGACCTAATTGACCTTGAGTCAACATACTCCCGCTTTTTGAAGATGACAAACCATTCCATAAATGTATTGAAAGCTTTTAAGTAAAATCTTACCTTTGGAGTCACCTAGGGGTTTCAATAGGACTGAGCTCATATACTCCCCCTCAATTAATGCACATGGAGGTCTCATACTCCCCCTCAATTGATGTTATTTCTCCTGCATGGTTAGCTTTCATTACATTTATAGAATACTATGTCTTCTACTCATATATGTTCTACACATATATGTCTTCTCCTATATTACCTTCTCCCCCTTACATGGACATACTTCTCCTCTTCATGTAAGACATGCTTTCTCCCCATTTTGTCAAAAGAAGAGATACCTTTCTCCCCCTTTGTCATTTCAAAAAGTGGGGTTATGAAGAAAATAAGAAACATCACTTGTTAAAGAGAAAGGAGATAACACAAATATATATAAGGAGAGTAAAAGAGCACAGATAGGGGCTTGTCTAACCATAGAAAGAAAAGCAAGTTAAAGCATATACTTGAACAACCCAAAATGCATGATGAAGTGTTGCAGAAAAACAAGAAAATGCAATTTTGACCCTCAAGATGATAAAATTTGCCCAAAAAGTACTAGGGCTCATGGCAAAGTGATGAGTCCTTCTTAGAAATTCGTTTCTGCATGAAAAACACTAGTCTTGCATCAAAAACTAAAACTGGAGCAGAATCTGCATAAAATCCAAAAATACTCCACTTTCTACATATAATGTAGATCTATGTACCCTACATCACAGTGTTATGCAAGCAACTCAAGATAGTAGATATGCAATTCAAGGAACAATCTTGAGCATTTGTGAGACAAGATACAAGCATAGCATATAGATGAACAAAGATGCCAATTATAAACAAAGTTAGAACTACATGTATATGAACTACTAGTAGATTTTATCACAAGTTAGGACTACTAGTAGGATCTAGATCATAGCAAGAGATATCAAAAGATACACAAGATAAAGCATGGCTATGAGTAGATGAAGAGATATATCCAAACAAAGAGATATGCAATTTTAGAAGCATGAAAGGATATAACTCACATAGAACTATGCATCATTACCAAAAGATGATTACCACTAAGAACCTCAATGTTGTATCAAAACAAGATATACACCAAGATAGATGTAGCAAGTTAGAGTACAACAAAAGCAATTTTAGACACAATCAAGAGATCCAAAGAGATCATCATCAAAACCTGCAAAACAACTCAAAGTAGGTAATTACAAGATATAGATATACCAATTTAGAGCAATTAGAGAGATAGAGTTGTAAGCAAGATAGGAAATTTCGAACACGAAAATATGCATATATAAAGGTACCAAAGGAGTGCCAAAGAATAAGGCTATTGGTTGAGAAAATCTAGTTGAGAGGGAAATTCTAATTCAATAAGCCAAATGTATATTTTGTGCACAGTGTTATCGGTCGAGTTTTGTGTATTGACAACTCGACTGATGACAGCTATTGGCAACACCCATTGGTGCCTATCGGTCGAGTTTCAAACAGGGAAAACTCGACCGACATAGTAGCAGGTAAAAAGTACATATATTTCATAAAAACATATTTAAAGGCATGCTAAATACACAAACCATATCCAAACATGTCTAAGCAAGTTGTTAATGCACTATAGAAGCATTAGAAATAGTTTTTGAGCAAGAGAGTGAAGAGAATCACAAAATACCACTCTTGACTAAAAAACCATATGTATAGTTCACACCATCTTAAACAAAAGTTAGGATTGGTTATAAGCAAGAAAAACATTACCTTTGTTCTTACCATTACTTTTTCCACTTGTTTTCACCCTCTACACATTTCACCTTTCTTCTTCCATGTGGATTGAGAAGTCAATTTGCAATTCAATAGCTCAAGTCAATCCATTTCCAAGTACCTACAAGAAGAAAGATGAAATGGTCCCCAATCATGTTTTTGGGTCTGGATGGGTTATTTTAGCAACCCAAGTCCTATTTCTCTTGGGTGCTTTCCCAGAAGGACAACAAGTAGAATAATGGCCAATATCAGTATGATAGTTGCATGTGTCCATATTCTTGGAACTAGAGGATTCTCCATGGAAGATTGGAGGTCCTTTATCTTTGTTGTTCCTTTGACTACTATCATATCCTAAACCATGTGTACCAATTTGTTAAGAAGAATGGTGTAGGATGTCATTAAGGCTCTTTTTACCAACTAAGAATCTTTGCAAAGAGGATCTCAAACTATCATTATCATGCTTAAGATAAGAAATTGTAGCAGACAAATTATTGATATTATCTCTAGCATGCAAAAAACCATTTTCTAAGCAAAGAACTTTAGTTAAATGAGAATCTCTATCAATATGAAGAGCAGAAACATCATTCTCTCTACTAGTAGAACTAGAACAATATTCATGCACATTGATTTTAGCAAGCAAGGAGGCATTTTCTGTTTCTAATTCTTCCAAAACAAAATCTTTGTCCTTGTTTTCAGATTTAAGAACATCAATATCATGCATGAGAGAATCAATAATTAAAGTATGCTCTTCATTAGAACTAGGCATGAGAGGTTGAGCTTCTAGAAATCTAATCTTATCGAGAAAACTAGCATTTTCAAGTTTAAGAGGGTCTACTTGGCTTAGACAAGCATTTTTATCATCAAGCAAGCAAGAATTAGAATGTTCAATATCATTTAATTCTACAAGCAAATTATCAACAATTCTAGCAAGCTTTTTCCTTTTCCTTTTAGAAGACTTAAGAGAGGCACAAGTATCATGAATAATAGCAATCAAAGATTCTTTATCTAAAGAGTTTAGATTTACCTCACTTGAGTCCTTACTTGTTGATGCTATAAGAGCAAAATGGCATTCTCCTTCATCACTAGAGCTTGAGCTTGATCCTCCACTTGAATCTTCACTTGAGCTTGAGTTGGAGGAGGCACTTGAGCTTGAGTGGCACTTATCTTCTCTTTTCTTGTGATGATGGGTATTCTTGCCTTGTAGACAATCTATCTTGAAATGACCCTTCTTTCCACACTTGAGGCACCGGATGGAGGAGGAATTGCCTTTGTAGAATCTACCCTTGGATTACATGGCATCTTCTTCAACTTGAGAGGATGGAGAAGATTGACCAACAATATCCTTGATTTGAGCATTGATTTTAGCCTTCTTCATTCTCTTGAGTTCTTTCTCTTCTTCTCTTTCTACTTCCTCCCTCTTGTCAAGTGTGGCCTCATGTGCTTGTAGATTTCCAATGAGCTCTTCGATAGGGACAAGTTTAAGGGACCTTGCTTCTTCAATGGAAGTCACCTTGGGTTCCCACCTCTTAGGAAGAGTTCTAAGGATCTTTGAGTTGATCTCTCCACTAGATATAGGATTTCCTAGAATAGTAAGACCACTCACAATGGTGTTGAGCCTTGAGTACATGTTGGCTATCCTCTCCTCATTTCCCATCTTGAAGTTCGCAAGCAGCCCTTTGAGCATGTAGACTTTGCTTTCCTTCACTTGATTTGTCCCTTCATAAGTGATGTATAGCTTTCTCCATACCTCATAGGTTGTTTCACATGAAGAAATCTGGTTGAAGTCAGTGGGGGTCATGGAGGAATAGAAGATGTGCACGACTCTAGCATTCAAGGTTGCTTTCTTCAAGGTAGCTTCATCCCATTCTTCAATATTTGTCTTTGGTATCGTGTATGGGTTGTTCACCATTTGCCACATCTCAAGACTTGATCCTCGGATGTAGAATTGAAGCCTTCTTCTCCAATAGAGGAAATTTCTCCCATCAAATATTGGTAGGATGATCAAGCATCTCCCTCCTTGGTAGTCACCCATCTTCTCCTACTTGTAGAAGTATGCTTGGAGAAGACCCGTTCTGATACAAATTGTTGGATCCTAGATGGGTTATTAGATGCTCTAGAGGGGGGTGAATAGAGATGAATTCACTTAAACAAAATTCATTAGACCTTCAAGATATATCCCAAGATAAGGTTGTTAAATAGGAATTTTGTGTGCAACTAAAACATGCATAGCAAGGGAGAGAGAGATTGAACATACACCAATTGACAAGATGTTTTATAGTAGTTCCTCACTTCAAACTAGAAGTGAGTCAGTCCACTACCTAGATAGGTCAACCTCTAGGATTTCTTAACCTTGCATCTTCATTATATTCATTATAAGAGGTACAATACATGACCAACCAAAGGACTTACCTATACAATACAAAGAGTCTTCAACCTTATCAATGACTTACCCACTTTACAAGAGTCTTCTGCCTTCTTTCAAGAACTTACCTACTCTTGCACAAGTCTTCAGCCTTCAAGGAATTACCCACTCTTCTTGTATCTTCCTCCTTTGACTTTACCTTAACTCAAAGAAGCTTCCACCAAGGACTTACCCACTTGAGCAAGGAGTCTTCTGCCTTCACCAAGGGCTTACCCACTCTAGCTCCAAGTCTTCAGCCTTGATCTTCACCAAGGGAGGCCTTCTCTTGTTCTTCTTCACCTCTCTTAGCCAAGAGAGAGAACCTTCATCTTCGTGGTTGAAATGAGAGATGGGGTGGTGGGGGAAGTGAGAGCCTCACAAGATATACATGAAGGACGAGCTCTCTTACAAATCTCCCACTCACTCTAATGGATGTAGAAAGTGATTAAGATTAGAGAGAGAGAGGAGGATGTAGGAAGCACTCAACTATAGAATAGGAACCTCACATAGAGTTTGCATTGAATTTTCAACCTTGTAATGAAGCCCAAGGGGTCCTATTTATAGATGGGGATTCCTCTTAGCCTTTGGGAACACTTGAGAATGAAAACTAGCCATTTTGTGGTGTACAACGGATATATTTTCACTTGTTGCAACTCCACAATGGCTAGAAGCACTTTTTTGCACTTTTTTGTACAGTGTAATCGGTCGACTTTCTATATGGGTAACTCGACTAATAGAGTAAAAGACAATGCCGATATTCAGACCATCGGTCGAGTTTGTCCTGGGGAAACTCGAACAAACAATGAAAATTGAATTGGTCTGGTACTCCATCGGTCGAGTTCTTTAAAGTGTAAACTCGATTGATCAAAAGTCATTTTCAAGATCCAATCAGGATCAGACGAGTTTGCAACCACATAACTCGACCGATGAACAACTTGATGTGAATTTTGGAAAATGTCTTTTGAGTGCTTAAACATTCGATCTAAGTGCTCCTGATTTTTTCTAAACTTAATTACAAGTCATACAATCATTACAAGTGATTTACAACATGATTCTAATAGATTTACATCATATTACAAAACCGTGCACTTGTATTGACTTTGACTTGTCTTTTCTCCAATTTGATATGTGCAAGTTAGGGCAATTGGAGTGTGTCTATACCTAATCTGAAATCACACAAGTAGAGATATTAATCACCAATATGTGGAATGGTTAGTCATCATCAAAACACGGGTTTAGTCAATTTAGACGTGAGTCAACAATGACCTCATTGACCTTGAGTCAACATTCTCCCCCTTTTTGAAGATGACAAACCATTCCATAAATGTATTGAAAGCTTTTAAGTAAAATCATACCTTTGGAGAAACCTAGGGGTTTCAATAGGACTGAGCTCATATGCTCCCCCTCAATTGATGTGCATGGAGTTCTCATACTCCCCCTCAATTGATGTTATTTCTCCTGCATGGTTAGCTTTCATTACATTTATAGAATACTATGTCTTCTACTCATATATGTTCTACACATATATGTCTTCTCCTATATTACCTTCTCCCCCTTACATGGACATACTTCTCCTCTTCATGTAAGACATGCCTTATCCTCATTTTGTCAAAAGAAGACATACCTTTCTCCCCCTTTGTCATTTCAAAAAGTGGGGTTATGAAGAAAATAAGAAACATCACTTGTTAAAGAAAAAGGAGATAACACAAATATATATAAGGAGAGTAGAAGAGCACAGATAGGGGCTTGTCCAAGCATATAAAGAAAAGCATGTTAAATCACATACTTGAACAACCCAAAATGCAAGATGAAGTGTTGTAGAAAAACTATAAAATACAATTTTGACCCTCAAGATGACAGAATTTGCCCAAAAAGTACAAGGGCTCATGGCAAAGTGATGAGTCCTACTTAGAAGGCTGTTTCTGCATGAAAAACACTAGTCTTGCATCAAAAACTAAAACTGGAGTAGAATCTGCATAAAATCCAAAAATACTCCACTTTCTACATATAATGTAGATCTATGTACCCTGCATCACAATGTTATGCAAGCAACTCAAGATAGTAGATATGCAATTCAAGGAACAAGCTTGAGCATGTATGAGACAAGATACAAGAATAGCATATAGATGAACAAAGATGCCAATTATAAACAAGGTTAGAACTACATGTATATGAACTACTAGTAGATGTTATCACAAGTTAGGACTACTAGTAGGATCTAGATCATAGCAAGAGATATCAAAAGATACACAATATAAAGCATGGATATGAGTAGATGAAGAGATATATCCAAACAAAGAGATATGCAATTTTAGAAGCATGAAAGGATATAACTCACATACAAGTATGCATCATTACCAAAAATGATTACCACTAAGAACCTCAATTTTGTATCAAAACAAGATATACACCTAGATAGATGTAGAAAGTTAGAGTACAATAGAAGTAATTTTAGACACAACCAAGAGATCCAAAGAGATCATCATCAAAACCTGCAAAACAACTCAAAGTAAGTAATTTCAAGATATAGATATACCAATTTAGATCAATTAGAGAGATAGAGTTGTAAGCAAGATAGGAAATTTAGAATATGGCAATATGCATATATAAAGGTACCAAAGGAGTGCCAAAGAATAAGGCTATTGGTTGATAAAATCTAGTTGAGAGGGAAATTCTCATTCAATAAGAGAAATGTATATTATGTGCACAGTGTTATCGGTCGAGTTCTGTGTATTGACAACTTGACCGATGACAGCTACTGGAAACACCCATTGGTGCCTATCGGTTGAGTTTCAAACATGGAAAACTCGACCGACATAGTAGCTGTCAAAAAGCACATATATTTCACAAAAACATATTTTAAGGCATACTAAATATACAAACCATATCCAATCATGTCTAAGAAAGTTGGTAATGTACTATAGAAGCATTAGAAACAGTTTTTGAGCACGAGTATGAAGAGAATCACAAAATACCACTTTTGACTCAAAAAGCATATGTATAGTGCACACCATCTTGACAAAACAAGTTCAGATTGGTTATAAACAAGAAAAACATTACCTTTGTTCTTACCATTACTTTTTCCACTTGTTGTCACCCTCTACACATCTCACCTTTCTTCTTCCATGTGGATTGAGAAGTCAATTTGCAATTCAATAGCTCAAGTCAATCCATTTCCATGTACATACAAGAATAAAGATGAAATAGTCCCCAATCATGTTTTTGGGTCCAGATGGGTTAGCTTAGCAACCCAAGTCCTATTTCTCTTGGGTGCTTTCCTAGAAGGACAACAAGTAGAATAATGGCCAATATCATTGCAATAGTTGCATGTGCCCATAGTCTTGGAACTAGAGGATTCTCCATGCAAGATTGGAGGTCCTTTATCTTTGTTGTTCCTTTGACTACTATCATATCCTAAACCATGTCTACCAATTTGTTTAGTAGATCGGTGTAGGATGTCATTAAGACTCTTTTTACCAACTAAGCATCTTTGCAAAGAGGGTCTCAAACTATCATTATCATGCTTAACAGAAGCAATAGTAGAAGACAAATTATTGATATTATCTCTAGCATGCAAAAGATCATTTTCTAAGCAAAGAACTTTAGTTAAATGAGAATCTCTATCAATATGAAGAGCAGCAACATCATTCTATCTACTAGTAGAACTAGAACAATATTTACGCACATTGATTTTAGCAAGCAAGGAGGCATTTTCTGTTTCTAATTCCTACAAAACAAAATCTTTGTCCTTGTTTTTAGATTTAAGAACATCAATATCATGCATGAGAGTATCAATAATTAAAGTATGCTCTTCATTAGAACTAGGCATGAGAGGTTGAGCTGCTAGAAATCTAATCTTAACAAGCAATTTCAACTTTAAGAGAGTCTACTTGTCTAAGACAAGCATTTCTATCATCATGCAAGCAAGAATTAGCATGTTCAAGATCATTTAATGGTACGTGCAAATTATCAACAATTCTAGCAAACTTTTTCCTTTTCCTTTTAGAAGACATAAGAGAGGCACAAGTATCATGAATAATAGCAATCAAAGATTTTTTTATCTAAAGAGTTTAGATTTACCTCGCTTGAGTACTTACTTGTTGATGCTATAAGATAAAAATGGCATTCTCCTTCATAACTAGAGCTTGAGCTTGATCCTCTACTTGAATCTTCACTTGAGCTTGAGTTGGAGGAGTCACTTGAGCTTGAGTGCCACTTATCTTCTATTTTCTTGTGATAATGGATTTTCTTGCCTTGTAGACATTCTATCTTGAAGTGACCCTTCTTTCCACACTTGAGGCACCGGATGAAGGAGGAATTGTCTTTGTAGAATCTACCCTTGGAGTACATATCATCTTCTTCAACTTGAGAGGATGGAGAAACTTGACTAACAATAGCCTTGATTTGAGCTTTTATTTCATCCTTCTTCATTCTCTTGAGTTCTTTCTCTTCTTGTCTTTCTACTTCCTCCCTCTTGTCAAGTGTGGATTCATGTGCTTGTAGATTTCCAATGAGCTCTTCGATAGGGACATCCTTAAGGGACCTTGCTTCTTCAATGGAAGTCACCTTGGGTTACCACCTCTTGGGGAGAGTTCTAAGGATCTTTGAGTTGGTCTATCCACTAGACATAGGATGTCCTAGAACCGCAAGACCATTCACAATGATGTTGAGCCTGGAGCATATGTTGTCTATCCTCTCCTCCTTTCCCATATTTAAGTTATCAAGCATCCCTTTGAGCATGTAAACTTTGCTTTCCTTCACTTGATCTATCCCTTCATAAGTGATGCATAGCTTTCTCCATACCTCATAGGCTGTTTCACATGAAGAAATCTGGTTGAACTCGGTGGGGGTCATGGAGGCATAGAGGATGTGCATGGCTCTAGAATTCAAGGTTGTTTTCTTCAAGGTAGCTTCATCCCATTCTTCAATCTTTGTCTTTGGTAGCATGTATGGGCTGTTCACCATTTTCCACATCTCAAGACTTGATCCTTAGATGTAGAATTGAAGCCTTCTTCTCCAATAGAGGAAATTGCTCCCATCAAAGATTGGTAGGCTGATCAAGTATCTCCCTCCTTGTTAGTCACCCATCTTCTCCTACTTGTAGAAGTATGCTTGGAGAAGACCCACTCTGATACCAATTGTTGGATCCTAGATCGGTGATTAGATGCTCTAGAGGGGGGGTGAATAGAGCTGAATGCACTTAAACAAAATTCATTAGACCTTCAAGATATATCACAAGATAAGGTTGCTAAATAAGAAATTTGTGTGCAACAAAAACATGCATAGCAAGGGAAAGAGAGATTGAACATACACCAATTGACAAGCTATTTTAGAGTAGTTCCACACTTCAAACTAGAAGTGAGTCAGTCCACTACCTAGATAGGTCAACCTCTAGGATTTTTTAACCTTGCATCTTCATTATATTCATTATAAGAGGTACAATAGATGACCAACCAAAGGTCTTACCTATCCAATACAAAGAGTCTTCAACCTTATCAAGGACTTACCCACTTTGCAAGAGTCATCTGCCTTCTTCCAAGGACTTACCTACTCTTGCACAAGTCTTTAGCCTTCAAGGAATTACCCACTCTTCTTAGATCTTCCGCCTTTGACTTCACCTTCACTCGGAGAAGCTTCCACCAAGGACTTACCCACTTGAGCAAGGAGTCATCTCCCTTCACCAAGGGCTTACCCACTCTAGCTCCAAGTCTTCAGCCTTGATCTTCATCAAGGGACGCCTTCCCTTGTTCTTGTAAACCTCTCTTAGCCAAGAGAGAGGACCTTCATCTTCATTGTTGAAATGAGAGATGGGGAGGTGGTGGAAGTGAGATCCTCACAAGATATACATGAAGGACGAGCTCTCTTACAAAACTCCTACTCAGTCTAATGGATGTAGCAAGTGATTAAGCTTAGAGAGAGAGAGGAGGCTCTAGAAAGCACTCAACTATAGAATAGAAACCGCACATAGAGTTTGGATTGAATTCTCAACTTTGGTATGAAGCCCAAGGGGTCCAATTTATAGCTGGGGATGCCTCTTAGCCTTTGGGAATACTTGATAAAGAAAACTAGCAGTTTTGTGGCTTGCAACGGATATATTTTCACTTGTTCCAACTCCACAATGGCTAGAAGCACTTTTCTGCACTTTTTCGTACAGTGCAATCAGTCAAGTTTCTATAAGGGTAACTCGACCGATAGAGTAAAAGACAAAGCTGATATTCAGACCATCGGTCGAGTTTGTCTTGGGGAAACACGACCAACCAATGCAAATTGAATTGGTCTGGTACTCCATCGATCGAGTTCTGTGAAGTGTAAACTCGACCAATCAAAATTCATTTTCAAGATCCAATCAGGATCGGTCGAGTTTGCAACTCACAGAACTCGACCGATGAACACCCTGATGTGATTTTTGGAAAATGGCTTTTCAGTGCTTAAACATCCGATCTAAGTGCTCTTGATTTTTTTTCTAAGCTTAATTACAAGTCATACAATCATTACAAGTGATTTACAACATGATTATAATGGATTTACATCATATTACAAAAATGTGCACTTGTATTGACTTTGACTTGTCTTTTCTCCAATTTGATATGCGCAAGTTAGGGAAATTGGAGTGTGTCTATACCTAATCTGAAATCACTCAAGTAGAGAAATTAGACACCAATATGTGGAATGGTTAGTCATCATCAAAACACAGGTTTAGTCAATTTAGACGTGAGTCAACATTGACCTAATTGACCTTGAGTCAACATTCTCCCCCTTTTTGAAGATGACAAACCATTCCATAAATGTATTGAAAGCTTTTAAGTAAAATCATACCTTTGGAGAAACCTAGGGGTTTCAATAGGACTGAGCTCATATGCTCCCCCTCAATTGATGCGCATGGAGTTCCCATTCTCCCCCTCAATTGATGTTATTTCTCCTAGATGGTTAGATTTCATAACATTTATAGAATACTATGTCTTCTACTCATATATGTTCTACACATATATGTCTTCTCCCATATTACCTTCTCCCCCTTACATGGACATACTTCTCCTCTTCAGGTAAGACATGCCTTCTCCCCATTTTGTCAAAACAAGAAATACCTTTCTCCCCCTTTGTCATTTCAAAAAGTGGGTTTATGAAGAAAATTAGAAACATCACTTGTTAAAGAGAAAGGAGATAACACAAATATATATAAGGAGAGTATAAGATCACAGATAGGGGCTTTTCCAAGCATAGAAAGAAAAGCAAGTTAAAGCATATACTTGAACAACCCAAAATGCAAGATGAAGTGTTGTAGAAAAACAATAAAATGCAATTTTGACCTTCAAGATGACAGAATTTGCCCAAAAAGTACCAGGGCTCATGGCAAAGTGATGAGTCCTGCTTAGAAGGCCATTTCTGCATGAAAAACAATAGTCTTGCATCAAAAACTAAAACTAGAGCAGAATCTACATAAAATCCAAAAATACTCCACTTTCTACACATAATGTAGATCTATGTACCCTGCATCACAATGTTATGCAAGCAACTCAAGATAGTAGATATGCAATTCAAGGAACAAGCTTGAGCATGTATGAGACAAGATACAAGCATAGCATATAGATGAACAAAGATGCCAATTATAAACAAGGTTAGAACTACATGTATATGAACTACTAGTACATGTTATCACAAGTTAGGACTACTAGTAGGATTTAGATCATAGCAAGAGATATCAAAAGATACACAAGATAAAGCAAGGACATGCGTAGATGAAGAGATATATCCAAACAAAGAGATATGCAATTTTAGAAGCATGAAAGGATATAACTCACATACAAGTGTATGCATCATTACCAAAAGATGATTAGCACTAAGAACCTCAATGTTGTATCAAAAAAACATATACACCTAGATAGATGTAGCAAGTTATAGTACAACGAAAGCAATTTTAGACACAACCAAGAGATCCAAAGAGATCATCATCAAAACCTGCAAAACAACTCAAAGCAAGTAATTGCAAGATATAGATATACCAATTTAGAGATATTAGAGAGATAGAGTTGTAAGAAAGATAGGCAATTTAGAACATGGAAATATGCATATATAAAGGTACCAAAGGAGTGCCAAAGAATAAAGCTATTGGTTGAGAAAATCTAGTTGAGATGGAAATTCTCATTCAATAAGCCAAATGTATATTCCGTGCACAATGTTATCGATCGAGTTCTGTGTATTGACAACTCGATCGATGCCAGCTGCTGGCAACACCCATTGGTGCCTATCGGTCGAGTTTCAAATAGGGCAAACTCGACCGACAGAGCAGCTGTCAAAAATCACATATATTTCATAAAACATATTTAAAGGCATGGCAAATATACAAACCATATCCAAACATGTCTAAGCAAGTCGGTAATGCACTATAGAAGCATTAGAAATAGTTTTTGAGCAAGAGCGTGAAGAGAATCACAAAATACCACTTTTGACTCAAAAACCATATGTATAGTGCACACCATCTTGACAAAACAAGTTAGGATTGGTTATAAGCAAGAAAATATTACCTTTTTTCTTACCATTCCTTTTTTGACTTGTTGTCACCCTCTACACATCTCACCTTTCTTCTTTCATGTGGATTGAGAAGTCAATTTGCAATTCAATAGCTCAAGTCAATCCATTTGCAAGTACCTACAAGAAGAAAGATGAAATGGTCCCCAATCATGTTTTTGGGTCTGGATGGGTTACCTTAGCAACCCAAGTCCTATTTCTCTTGGGTGATTTCCTAAAAGGACAACAAGTAGAATAATGGCCACTATCATTGCAATAGTTGCATGTTCCCATAGTCTTTGAACTAGAGGATTCTCCATGGAAGATTGGAGGTCCTTTATCTTTGTTGTTCCTTTGACTACTATCATATCCTAAACCATGTCTACCAATTTGTTTAGTAGAATTGTGTAGGATGTCATTAAGACTCTTTTTACCAACTAAGAATCTTTGCAAAGAGGATCTCAAACTGTCACTATCATGCTTAAGAGAAGTAATAGTAGAAGACAAATTATTGATATTATCTCTAGCATTCAAAAGATCATTTTCTAAACAAAGAACTTTAGTTAAATGAGAATCTCTATCAACATCATTCTATCTACTAGTAGAACTAGAACAATATTTACGCACATTGGTTTTAGCAAGCAAGGAGGCATTTTCTGTTTCTAATTCCTACTAAACAAAATTTTTGTCCTTGTTTTTAGATTTAAGAACATCAATATCATTCATGAGAGAATCAATAATTAAAGTATGCTCTTCATTAGAACTAGGCATGAGAGGTTGAGCTGCTAGAAATCTAATCTTATCAAGCAAACTAGCATTTTCAACTTTAAGAGAGTCTACTTGGCTAAGACAAGCATTTTTATCATCATGAAAGCAAGAATTAGCATGTTCAAGATCATTTAATTGTACGTCCAAATTATCAACAATTCTAGCAAGTTTTTTCCTTTTCCTTTTAGAAGACTTAAGAGAGGAACAAGTATCATGAATAATAGCAATCAAAGATTCTTTATCTAAAGAGTTTAGATTTACCTCACTTGAGTACTTACTTGTTGATGCTATAAGAGAAAAATGGCATTCTCCTTCATGACTGGAGCTTGAGGTTGATCCTCCACTCGAATCTTCACTTGCGCTTGAGTTGGAGGAGTCACTTGAGCTTGAGTGGCACTTATCTTCTCTTTTCTTGTGATAATGGATCTTCTTGCATTGTAGACAATCTATCTTGAAGTGACCCTTCTTTCCACACTTTAGGCACCGGATGAAGGAGGAATTGCCTTTGTAGAATCTACCCTTGGAGTACATATCATCTTCTTCAACTTGAGAGGATGGAGAAACTTGACTAACAATAGCCTTGATTTGAGATTTTATTTCATCCTTCTTCATTCTCTTGAGTTCTTTCTCTTCTTGTCTTTCTACTTCCTCCCTCTTGTCAAGTGTGGCTTCATGTGCTTGTAGATTTCCAATGAGCTCTTCGATAGGGACATCCTTAAGGGACCTTGCTTCTTCAATGGAAGTCACCTTGGGTTACCACCTCTTGGGGAGAGTTCTAAGGATCTTTGATTTGGTCTATCCACTAGACATAGGATGTCCTAGAACCGCAAGACCATTCACAATGGTGTTGAGCCTTGAGTATATGTTGTCTATCCTCTCCTCCTTTCCCATCTTTAAGTTATCAAGCATCCCTTTGAGTATGTAAACTTTGCTTTCCTTCACTTGATCTATCCCTTCATAAGTGATGCATAGCTTTCTCCATACCTCATAGGATGTTTCACATGAAGAAATTCGGTTGAAGTCGGTGGGGGTCATAGAGGCATAGAGGATGTGCATGGGTCTAGCATTCAAGGTTGCTTTCTTCAAGGTAGCTTCATCCCATTCTTCAATCTTTGTCTTTGGTAGCATGTATGGGTTGTTCACCATTTTCCACATCTCAAGACTTGATCCTTAGATGTAGAATTGAAGCATTCTTCTCCAATAGAGGAAATTGCTCCCATTAAAGATTGGTAGGTTGATCAAGTATCTCCCTCCTTGGTAGTCACCCATCTTCTCCTACTTGTAGAAGTATGCTTGGAGAAGACCCGCTTTGATACCAATTGTTGGATCCTAGATGGGTGATTAGATGCTCTAGAGGGGGGGGTGAATAGAGTTGAATGCACTTAAAAAAAATTCATTAGACCTTCAAGATATATCACAAGATAAGGTTGCTAAATAGGAAATTTGTGTGCAACTAAAACATGCATAGCAAGGGAAAGAGAGATTGAACATACACCAATTGACAAGCTATTTTAGAGTAGTTCCACACTTCAAACTAGAAGTGAGTCAGTCCACTACCTAGATAGGTCAACCTCTAGGATTGTTTAACCTTGCATCTTCATTATATTCATCATAAGAGTTACAATACATGACCAACCAAAGGACTTACCTATCTAATACAAAGAGTCTTCAACCTTATCAAGGACTTACCCACTTTGTAAGAGTCATCTGCCTTCTTCCAAGGACTTACCTACTCTTGCACAAGTCTTCAGCCTTCAAGGAATTACCCACTCTTCT
The DNA here is from genome assembly GCA_963693085.1 of Alisma plantago-aquatica. Lineage (NCBI taxonomy): Eukaryota > Viridiplantae > Streptophyta > Magnoliopsida > Alismatales > Alismataceae > Alisma > Alisma plantago-aquatica. Next base: position 220,927,098 of record OY856413.1, read on the forward strand.
TGTATCTTCCGCCTTTGACTTCACCTTCACTCGAAGAAGCTTCCACTAAGGACTTACCCACTTGAGCAAGGAGTCTTCTGCCTTCACCAAGGGCTTACCCACTCTAGCTCCAAGTCTTCAGCCTTGATCTTCACCAAGGGACGCCTTCCCTTGTTCTTCTTCACCTCTCTTAGCCAAGAGAGAGGACCTTCATCATCATGGTTGAAATGAGAGATGGGGAGGTGGTGGAAGTGAGAGCCTCACAAGATATACATGAAGGGCGAGATCTCTTACAAATCTCCTACTCACACAAATGGATGTAGCAAGTGATTAAGCTTAGAGAGAGAGAGAGAGGAGGCTCTAGAAAGCACTCAACTATAATATAGAAACCACACATAGAGTTTGGATTGAATTCTCAACTTTGGAATGAAGCCCAAGGGGTCCAATTTATAGCTGGGGATGCCTCTTTGCCTTTGGGAACACTTGAGAAAGAAAACTAGCAGTTTTCTATCTTACAACAGATATATTTTCACTTGTTCCAACTCCACAATGGCTAGAAGCACTTTTCTGTACTTTTCCGTATAGTGCAATCGGTCGAGTTTCTATAAGGGTAACTCGACCGATAGAGCTAAAGACAAAGCTGATATTCAGACCATCGGTCGAGTTTGTCTTGGGGAAACACGACCTACCAATGAAAACTGAATTGGTCTGGTACTCCATCGGTCGAGTTTTGTGAAGTGTAAACTCGACCAATCAAAATTCATTTCCAAGATCCAATCAGGATCGGTCGAGTTTGCAACATACAGAACTCGACCGATGAACACCCTGATGTGAATTTTGGAAAATGGCTTTTCAGTTCTTAAACATCCGATCTAAGTGCTCTCGGTTATTTCTAAGCTTAATTACAAGTCGTACAATCATTACAAGTGATTTACAACATGATTCTAATGGATTTACATCATATTACAAAATGTGCACTTGTATTGACTTTGACTTGTCTTTTCTCCAATTTGATATGCGCAAGTTAGGTAAATTGGAGTGTGTCTATACCTAATCTGAAATCACTCAAGTAGAGAAATTATACACCAATATGTGGAATGGTTAGTCATCATCAAAACACAGGTTTAGTCAATTTAGACGTGAGTCAACATTGACCTAATTGACCTTGAGTCAACATTCTCCCCCTTTTTGAAGATGACAAACCATTCCATAAATGTATTGAAAGCTTTTAAGTAAAATCATACCTTTGGAGAAACCTAGGGGTTTCAATAGGACTGAGCTCATATTCTCCCCCTCAATTGATGCGCACGGAGTTCTCATACTCCCCCTCAATTGATGTTATTTCTCCTACATGGTTAGATTTCATAAAATTTACAGAATACTATGTCTTCTACTCATATATGTTATGCACATATATGTCTTCTCCCATATTACCTTCTCCCCCTTACATGGACATACCTCTCCTCTTCAGGTAAGACATGCCTTTTCCCTGTTTTGTCAAAAGAAGACATACCTTTCTCCCCCTTTGTCATTTCAAAAAGTGGGGTAATGAAGAAAATTAGAAACATCACTTGTTAAAGAGAAAGGAGATAACACAAATATATAAGGAGAGTATAAGATCACAGATAGGGGATTTTCCAAGCATAGAAAGAAAATCAAGTTAAAGCATATACTTGAACAACCCAAAATGCAAGATGAAGTGTTGTAGAAAAACAATAAAATGCAATTTTAACCTTCAAGATTATAGAATTTTCCCAAAAAGTACCAGGGTTCATGGAAAAGTGATGAGTCCTGCTTAGAAGGCCGTTTCTACATGAAAAACACTAGTCTTGCATCAAAAACTAAAACTGGAGCAGAATCTACATAAAATCCAAAAATACTCCACTTTCTACATATAATGTAGATCTATGTACCTTGCAACACAATGTTATGCAAGCAACTCAAGATAGTACATATGCAATTCAAGGAACAAGCTTGAAAATGTATGAGACAAGATACAAGCATAGCATATAGATGAACAAAGATGCCAATTATAAACAAGGTTAGAACTACATGTATATGAACTACTAGTAGATGTTATCACAAGTTAGGACTACTAGTAGGATTTAGATCATAGCAAGAGATATCAAAAGATACACAAGATAAAGCATGGCCATGCGTAGATGAAGAGATATATCCAAACAAAGAGATATGCAATTTTAGAAGCATGAAAGGATATAACTCACATACAAGTGTATGCATCATTACCAAAAGATGATTACCACTAAGAACCTCAATGTTGTATCAAAAAAAGATATACACCTAGATAGATGTAGCAAGTTATAGTACAACGAAAGCAATTTTAGACACAACCAAGAGATCCAAAGTGATCGTCATCAAAACCTACAAAACAACTCAAAGCAAGTAATTGCAAGATATAGATATACCAATTTAGAGTTATTAGAGAGATAGAGTTGTAAGCAAGATAGGCAATTTAGAACATGGAAATATGCATATATAAAGGTACCAAAGGAGTGCCAAAGAATAAAGCTATTGGTTGAGAAAATCTAGTTGAGAGGGAAATTCTCATTCAATAAGCCAAATGTATATTCTGTGCACAGTGTTATCGATCGAGTTCTGTGTATTGACAACTTGACCGATGACAGCTGCTGGCAGCACCCATTGGTGCCTATCGGTCGAGTTTCAAACATGGCAAACTCGACCGACAGAGCAGCTGTCAAAAAGCACATATATTTCAAAAAAACATATTTAAATTCATGGTAAATATACAAACCATATCCAAACATGTCTAAGCAAATTGGTAATGCACTATAGAAGCATTAGAAATAGTTTTTGAGCAAGAGCGTGAAGAGAATCACAAAATACCACTTTTAACTAAAAAACCATATGTATAGTGCACACCATCTTGACAAAACAAGTTTGGATTGGTTATAAGCAAGAAAAACATTACCTTTGTTATTACCATTCCTTTTTCTGCTTGTTGTCACCTTCTACACATCTCACCTTTCTTCTTTCATGTGGATTGAGAAGTCAATTTGCAATTCAATAACTCAAGTCAATCCATTTGCAAGTACTTACAAGAAGAAAGATGAAATGGTCCCCAATCATGTTTTTGGGTCCGAATGGGTTAGCTTAGCAACCCAAGTCCTATTTCTCTTGGGTGCTTTCCTAGAAAGACAACAAGTAGAATAATGGCCAATATCATTGCAATAGTTGTATGTTCCCATAGTCTTTGAACTAGAGGATTCTCCATGGAAGATTGGAGGTCCTTTATCTTTGTTGTTCCTTTGACTACTATCATATCCTAAACCATGTCTACCAATTTGTTTATTAGAATGGTGTAGGATGTCATTAAGACTCTTTTTACCAACTAAGAATCTTTGCAAAGAGGATCTCAAACTGTCACTATCATGCTTAAGAGAAGCAATAGTAAAAGACAAATTATTGATATTATCTCTAGCATGCAAAAGATCATTTTCTAAACAAAGAACTTTAGTTAAATGAGAATCTCTATCAATATGAAGAGCAACAACATCATTCTATCTACTAGTAGAACTAGAACAATATTTACGCACATTGATTTTAGCAAGCAAGGAGGCATTTTCTGTTTCTAATTCCTACAAAACAAAATCTTTGTCCTTGTTTTTAGATTTAAGAACATCAATATCATGCATGAGAGAATCAATAATTAAAGTATGCTCTTCATTAGAACTAGGCATGAGAGGTTGAGCTGCTAGAAATCTAATCTTATCAAGCAAACTAGCATTTTCAAGTTTAAGAGAGTCTACTTGGCTAAGACAAGCATTTTTATCATCATTAAAGCAAGAATTAGCATGTTCAAGATCATTTAATTGTACGTGCAAATTATCAACAATTCTTGCAAGCTTTTTCCTTTTCCTTTTAGAAGACTTAAGAGAGGCACAAGTATCATGAATAATAGCAATCAAAGATTCTTTATCTAAAGAGTTTATATTTACCTCACTTGAGTACTTACTTGTTGATGCTATAAGAGAAAAATGACATTCTCCTTCAGCACTAGAGCTTGAGCTTGATCCTCCACTTGAATCTTCACTTGAGCTTGAGTTGGAGGAGTCACTTGAGCTTGAGTGGCACTTATCTTCTCTTTTCTTGTGATAATGGATCTTCTTGCCTTGTAGACAATCTATCTTGAAGTGACCCTTCTTTCCACACTTGAGGCACCGGATGAAGGAGGAATTGCCTTTGTAGAATCTACCCTTGGAGTACATATCATCTTCTTCAACTTGAGAGGATGGAGAAACTTGACTAACAATAGCCTTGATTTGAGATTTTATTTCAGCCTTCTTCATTCTCTTGAGTTTTTTCTCTTCTTGTCTTTCTACTTCCTCCCTCTTGTGAAGTGTGGCTTCATGTGCTTGTAGATTTCCAATGAGCTATTCCATAGGGACATCCTTAAGGGACCTTGCTTCTTAAATGGAAGTCACCTTGGGTTACCACCTCTTGGGGAGAGTTCTAAGGATCTTTGAGTTGGTCTATCCACTAGACATAGGATGTCCTAGAACCTCAAGACCATTCACAATGGTGTTGAGCCTTGAGTATATGTTGTCTATCCTCTCCTCCTTTCCCATCTTTAAGTTATCCAGCATCCCTTTGAGCATGTAAACTTTGCTTTCCTTCACTTGATCTATCACTTCATAAGTGATGCATAGCTTTCTCCATACCTCATAGGTTGTTTCACATGAAGAAATCCGGTTGAACTCAATGGGGGTCATGGAGGCATAGAGGATGTGCATGGCTCTAGCATTCAAGGTTGCTTTCTTGAAGATAACTTCATCCCATTCTTCAATCTTTGTCTTTGGTAGCATGTATGGGTTGTTCACCATTTTCCACATCTCAAGACTTGATCCTTAGATGTAGAATTGAAGCCTTCTTCTCCAATAGAGGAAATTGCTACCATCAAAGATTGGTAGGCTGATCAAGTATCTCCCTCCTTGGTAGACACCCATCTTCTCCTACTTGTAGAAGTATGCTTGGAGACGACCCGCTCTGATACCAATTGTTGGATCCTAGATGGGTGATTAGATGCTCTAGAGGGGGGTGAATAGAGTTGAATGCACTTAAAAAAAATTCATTAGACCTTCAAGATATATCACAAGATAAGGTTGCTAAATAGGAAATTTGTGTGCAACTAAAACATGCATAGCAAGGGAAAGAGAGATTGAACATACACCAATTGACAAGCTATTTTAGAGTAGTTCCACACTTCAAACTAGAAGTGAGTCAGTCCACTACCTAGATATGTCAACCTCTAGGATTTTTTAACATTGCATCTTCATTATATTCATTATAAGAGGTACAATACATGACCCACCAAAAGACTTACCTATCCAATACAAAGAGTCTTCAACCTTATCAAGGATTCACCCACTTTGCAAGAGTCATCTGCCTTCTTCCAAGGACTTACCTACTCTTGCACAAGTCTTCAGCCTTCAAGGAATTTCCCACTCTTCTTGGATGTTCCTCCTTTGACTTCACCTTCACTCAGAGAAGCTTCCACCAAGGACTTCCCCACTTGAGCAAGGAGTCTTCTGCCTTCACCAAGGGCTTACCCACTCTAGCTCCAAGTCTTCAGCCTTGATCTTCACCAAGGGACACCTTTCCTTGTTCTTCTTCACCTCTCTTAGCCAAGAGAGAGGACCTTCATCTTCATGGTTGAAATGAGAGATGGGGAGGTGGTGGAAGTGAGAGCCTCACAAGATATACATGAAGGATGAGCTCTCTTACAAATATCCTACTCACTCTAATGGATGTAGCAAGTGATTAAGCTTAGAGAGAGAGGAGGAGGCTCTAGAAAGCACTCAACTATAGAATAGATACCGCACATAGAGTTTGGATTGAATCCTCAACTTTGGAATGAAGCCCAAGGGGTCCAATTTATAGTTGGGGATGCCTCTTAACCTTTGGGAACACTTGAGAAAGAAAACTAGCAGTTTTGTGGCTTGCAACAGATATATTTTCACTTGTTCCAACTCCACAATGGCTAGAAGCACTTTTCTGCACTTTTCCGTACAGTGCAATCGGTCGAGTTTCTATAAGGGTAACTCGACCGATAGAGTAAAAGACAAAGCCGATATTCAGACCATCGGTCGAATTTGTCTAGGGGAAACACGACCGACCAAAGAAAATAGAATTGGTCCAGTACTCCATCGGTCAAGTTCTGTGAAGTGTAAACTCGACCAATCAAAATTCATTTTCAAGATCCAATCAGGATCAGTCGAGTTTGCAACTCACAGAACTCGACTGATGAACACCCTGATGTGAATTTTGGAAAATGGCTTTTCAGTGCTTAAACATCCGATCTAAGTGCTCTTGATTTTTTCTAAGCTTAATTACAAGTCATACAATCATTACAAGTGATTTACAACATGATTCTAATGGATTTACATCATATTACAAAAATGTGCACTTGTATTGACTTTGACTTGTCTTTCTCCAATTTGATATGCGCAAGTTATGGAAATTTGAGTGTGTCTATACCTAATCTGAAATCACTCAAGTAGAGAAATTAGACACCAATATGTCGAATGGTTAGTCATCATCAAAACACAGTTTTAGTCAATTTAGACGTGAGTCAACATTGACCTAATTGACCTTCAGTCAACATTCTCCCCCTTTTTGAAGATGACAAACCATTCCATAAATGTATTGAAAGCTTTTAAGTAAAATCATACCTCTGGAGAAACCTAGGGGTTTCAATAGGACTGATCTCATATGCTCCCCCTCAATTGATGCACATGGAGTTCTCATACTCCCCCTCAATTGATGTTATTTCTCCTACATGGTTAGATTTCATAACATTTATAGAATACTATGTCTTCTACTCATATATGTTCTACACATATATGTCTTCTCCCATATTAACTTCTCCCCCTTACATGGACATACTTCTCCTCTTCAAGTAAGACATGCCTTCTCCCTGTTTTGTCAAAAGAAGACATACCTTTCTCCCCCTTTGTCATTTCAAAAAGTGGGGTTATGAAGAAAATTAGAAACATCACTTGTTAAAGAGAAAGGAGATAACACAAATATATATAAGGAGAGTATAAGATCACAGATAGGGGCTTTTCCAAGCATAGAAAGAAAACCAAGTTAAAGCATATACTTGAAGAACCCAAAATGTAAGATGAAGTGCTGCAGAAAAACAATAAAATTCAATTTTGACCTTCAAGATGACAGAAATTGCCAAAAAAGTACCAGGGCTCATGGCAAAGTGATGAGTCCTTCTAAGAAGGAAGTTTTCTGCATGAAAAACACTAGTCTTGCATCAAAAACTAAAACTGGAGCAGAATCTACATAAAATCCAAAAATACTCCACTTTCTACACATAATGTAGATCTATGTACCCTGCATCACAATGTTATGCAAGAAACTCAAGATAGTAGATATGCAATTCAAGGAACAAGCTTGAGCATGTATGAGACAAGATACAAGCATAGCATATAGATGAACAAAGATGCCAATTATAAACAAGGTTAGAACTACATGTATATGAACTACTAGTAGATGTTATCACAAGTTAGGATTACTAGTAGGATCTAGATCATAGCAAGAGATATCAACAGATACACAAGATAAAGCATGGCCATGCGTAGATGAAGAGATATATCCAAACAAAGAGATATGCAATTTTAGAAGCATGAAAGGATATAACTCACATACAAGTGTATGCATCATTACCAAAAGATGATTACCACTAAGAACCTCAATGTTGTATCAAAAAAAGATATTCACCTAGATAGATGTAGAAATTTATAGTACAACGAAAGCAATTTTAGACACAACCAAGAGATCCAAAGAGATCATCATCAAAACCTGCAAAAAAACTCAAAGCAAGTAATTGCAAGATATAGATATACCAATTTAGAGCTATTAGAGAGACAGAGTTGTAAGCAAGATAGGCAATTTAGAACATGGAAATATGCATATATAAAGGTACCAAAGGAGTGTCGAAGAATAAAGATATTGGTTGAGAAAATCTAGTTGAGAGGGAAATTCTCATTCAATAAGCCAAAAGCATATTCTGTGCACAGTGTTATCGATCGAGTTCTGTGTATTGACAACTCGACCGATGACAGCTGCTGGCAACACCCATTGGTGCCTATCGGTCGAGTTTCAAACAGGGCAAACTCGACCGACAGAGCAGCTGTCAAAAAGCACATATATTTCATAAAAACATATTTAAAGGCATGGTAAATATACAAACCATATCCAAACATGTCTAAGCAATTTGGTAATGCACTATAGAAGCATTAGAAATAGTTTTTGAGCAAGAGCATGAAGAGAATCACAAAATACCACTTTTGACTCAAAAACCATATGTATAGTGCACACCATCTTGACAAAACAAGTTAGGATAGGTTATAAGCAAGAAAAACATTACCTTTGTTCTTACCATTCCTTTTTCCACTTGTTGTCACCTTCTACACATCTCACCTTTCTTCTTTCATGTGGATTGAGAAGTCAATTTGCAATTCAATAGCTCAAGTCAATCCATTTGCAAGTACCTACAAGAAGAAAGATGAAATGGTCCCCAATCATGTTTTTGGGTCCGGATGGGTTAGCTTAGCAACCCAAGTCCTATTTCTCTTGGGTGCTTTCCTAGAAGGACAACAAGTAGAATAATGGCCAATAGCATTGCAATAGTTGCATGTTCCCATACTCTTTGAACTAGAGGATTCTCCATGGAAGATTGGAGGTCCTTTATCTTTGTTGTTCCTTTGACTACTATCATATCCTAAACCATGTCTACCAATTCATTTAGTATAATGGTGTAGGATGTCATTAAGACTCTTTTTACCAACTAAGAATCTTTGCAAAGAGGATCTCAAACTGTCACTATCATGCTTAAGAGAAGAAATAGTAGAAGAAAAATTATTGATATTATCTCTAGCATGCAAAAGTTCATTTTCTAAACAAAGAACTTTAGTTAAATGAGAATCTCTATCAATATGAAGAGCAACAACATCATTCTCTCTACTAGTAGAACTAGAACAATATTCATGCACATTGATTTTAGCAAGCAAGGAGGCATTTTCTGTTTCTAATTCTTGAAAAACAAATTCTTTGTCCTTGTTTTCAGATTTAAGAACATCAATATCATGTATGAGAGAATAAATAATTAAAGTATGCTCTTAATTCGAACTAGGTATGAGAGGTTGAGCTTCTAGAAATCTGATATCAAGCAAACTAGCATTTTCAAGTTTAAGAGAGTCTACTTGGCTAAGACAAGCATTTTTATCATCAAGCAAGCAAGAATTAGCATGTTCAAGATCATTTAATTCTACATGCAAATTATCACAATTCTAGCAAGCTTTTTCCTTTTCCTTTTAGAAGACTTAAGCGAGGAACAAGTATCATGAATAATAGCAATCAATGATTCTTTATTTAAAGAGTTTAGATTTACCTCACTTGAGTCCTTACTTGTTGATGCTATAAGAGAAAAATGGCATTCTCCTTCATCACTAGAGCTTGAGCTTGATCCTCCACTTGAATCTTCATTTGAGCTTGAGTTGGAGGAGTCACTCGAGCTTGAGTGGCACTTATCTTCTCTTTTCTTGTGATGATGGGTCTTCTTGCCTTGTAGACAATCTATCTTGAAGTGACCCTTCTTTCCACACTTGAGGAACTGGATGGAGGAGGAATTGCCTTTGTAGAATCTACCCTTGGAGTACTTGGCATCTTCTTCAACTTGAGAGGATGGAGAAGCTTGACCAACAATAGCCTTGATTTGAGCTTTGATTTCTGCCTTCTTCATTCTTTTGAGTTCTTTCTCTTCTTGTCTTTCTATTTCCTCCCTCTTATCAAGTGTGGCTTCATGTGCTTTTAGATTTCCAATGAGCTTTTCAATAGGGGCATCCTTAAGGGATCTTGCTTCTTCAATGGAAGTCACCTTGGGTTCCCACCTCTTGGGGAGAGTTCTAAGGATCTTTGAGTTGATCTCTCCACTAGACATAGGATGTACTAGAACAGAAAGACCATTCACAATGGTGTTGAGCCTTGAGTACATGTTGGCTATCCTCTCCTCCTTTCCCATCTTGAAGTTCTCAAGCAACCCTTTGAGCATGCAGACTTTACTTTCCTTCACTTGATTTGTCCCTTCATAAGTGATGATAGCTTTGTCCATACCTCATAGGTTGTTTCACATGAAGAAATCTAGTTGAACTTGGTGGGGTTCATGGAGGCATATAGGATGTGCATGGATATAGTATTTAAGGTTGCTTTCTTCAAGGTAGCTTCATCCCATTATTCAATCTTTGTCTTTGGTTGCATGTATGGGTTGTCCACCATTGCCACATCTCAAGACTTGATCTTTGGATGTAGAATTGAAGCCTTCTTCTCCAATAGAGGAACTTGCTCCCATCAAAGATTGGTAGGCTGATCAAGTATCTCCCTCCTTGGTAGTCACCCATCTTCTCCTACTTGTAGAAGTATGCTTGGAGAAGACCCTGCTCTGAGACCAATTTTTGGATCCTAGATGAGTGATTAGATGCTCTAGAGCGGGAAGAATAGAGCTGAATGAATTTAAACAAAATTAATTAGACCTTCAAGATATATCACAAGATAAGGTTGCTAAATAGGAAATTCGTGTGCAACTAAAACATGCATAGCAAGGGAGAGAGAGATTGAACATACACCAATTGACAAACTGTTTTAGAGTGGTTCCACACTTCAAACTAGAAGTGAGTCAGTCCACTACCTAGATAGGTCAGCCTTTAGGATTTCTTAACCTTGCATCTTCATTATATTCATTATAAGAGGTAGCAAGTAATTAAGCTTAGAGAGAGAGAGGAGGTTGTAGGAAGTATTGGATGAATTGGATGGAATGGCTTAGTTTTGTAAATAGGTTTGTTGGTGCAGGGCCTATTTGGTAAATAACCTATGGCTGTTTGAGTTGGATTTCGTATGAAGATGAGTTGGGATCCATCTTTGTAATGCAATGTGAATTGCTTTCTGTATTCTACTGACTCAAAATGTCGGCACTTTTTTGCCTTTCTCTTGATCAGTCTCAAGCGCCATCTTCTCTGTCTTGTTTCCTTTCTTGCCCGATCTAGGGTTTCATCTCTCCTACATTCATTTCTTCTTTTCAGTTTGGTATCAGAGCACTTCGATCTGAAGAATGGCTTCCGCTTCCTCAACGATCGAAGGAGATCATTCTGTGAACAAGGAGATGAGAGATTCGATTGTCCAGAAGTATCCCTTTCCCACCGGAGTCAATGTCGCCAAATTCGTGTCTCTGAAGCTCACGAACACCAACTATCTCTACTAGGAAGTCCAAGTTAGAGGAATGATAGAGAGAAATGCATTGGATTCATTCATAGACGAAATAGAAAAGATTCTTGATAAGATCCTGATCGACGATGAAGGTAACATCACCGCAAACCCTAACTATATTGCTTGGATGTGAACTGATCGACTTGGTAAAGGTTGGATAATGGGATCACTCACTAAGGAGGTATTAGGAGTAGTTGTTGGATTGTCTACCTCTGCTCAAATCTTGTCTGCACTAGCCAAAAACTTCTGTGAGTCGACACAGTCATGCAATTTTGAGTTAATGACTAAGCTTCACTGAATGAGTAAAGGGAGTAGATTTGTTGTTGATTACATTCGAGAGTTTAATCAGGTCTTTGATCAACTTCATGCGATTGGAAAATCCATCCCTGACGATGATAAGGTGTATTTCCTTCGAAGCGGCCTTGGATCTGAATACGAGACCTTCAATGTTTCTATGATGAGACCTCCAATTCCTCCTTATGATGAAGTTGTATCCCTACTGAAAGATCATGACATAAGAAGGTCATCTTCTGAGTCCATGAATTCCCCTAATCTTGCCTTCGTTGGATAGAAAGTGAACTTCAATACCAAAGGTACTGGAAGAGGCATCCATCGGTACAACAAGTACAACTCTTCTCAACAGTTTCCAGGAAGAAATTACTCTCAGTCTTCTCAGTTTCCCAGCAGCAACAATTCTCCTTCACAACACTTTTCCAGCGGAGGATACTCTTCCCCAGGACAATTTTCTAGTCAGTCCTTTCCCATGGTACAATCTCCAGGTCTACAACAATTTCATGGCACTCAGCCCTTCCAGATGACACAATCACCTGGTGTTCTTGGCTCTCATCTTGATCAGTACTTCACCTCTCAGGGAAGAGGCTTCAATCCTAGTGTTCGTCCCTCTGGACCTCAATATCAAGGGAGACCACCTGTGTTCTGTCAGATCGGCAGCAAATGTGGTCATGAGGCCTTCAAGTGCTGGCACAGGTTCGATAATAACTTCCAATTGACTGAGATACCTAAATGATTGACTGAAGATGACGTTACTGATCAAGCCAAAGCCTTAGCTGTTGTTCAGCTAACCGAGGGACATAATTTTAATCTTAATGAGTGGCACGTGGACTCTGGGGCAACTAATCACATTTCTCAAGCACTAGGTATTCTTCACAATGTTGTTCGTTACTCTAGATCTGACTTTATAATTATTGGAGATGGTACATTTCTATCTATAACACACACTGGATGTGCATACTTTGTAAATGATACAGACGTGTGTCTTCAGAAAGTGTTGTTGGCTCCTTCTATGAAGAAAATCTTTTATCTGTTGCTCAGTTGAGAAATCACTATCCTTGCTTCTTTCTTTTCTTCAAAGATATGTTACTAATTGTGCATTTACAGAGTCACAAAATCCTAGCTAAAGGAGCTCTTCGACAAGGGATGTATGTGCTGCAGTCTGTAACTAAGCCAACACCTTCTCCATCAGTCTTTGTTGCAGCTAGACAGAACCAAGCTTCCTCAACAATTTGGCATAAAAGACTTGGTCATGTTAATCATGACATACAGAAATATATGGAACATGGTAATATCATTGTTTCTAATAATAAATCTCTTGATTTCTGCATTAGTTGTATGCTTGGCAAAAGCCATCGGCTACCTTACTCTAATAACCATAATAAATGTAAAGTTCCATTTGGACAAGTATATTGTGACTTGTAGGGGAAGTCTCATGTATGCTCTAAACAAGGTTTTCTGTACTATGCTCTATTTGTCGATGAATGGTCTGGTTTTTGTTGGTTCTATCCTCTAAAGAAGAAGTCAGATTTCTTTCAATACTTTGTTTTCTTTTGTAAAATGGTTTCTCGACAACTTACTATGAAAGTTCAAGTTCTAATTACTGATGATGCTGGTGAGTTTGTTAATCAGGCAATGAAGGAGTTTATGCCAACATAAGGTATTGTCCATCAACTAGCCTGTCCTCACACACATGTGCAAGTTGGTTTGGTTGAAAGAAAGCATCGCCATATTGTTGAAATTGGCTTAACCATGCTATTTGACAGTTGTGTACCTACCTCTTTTTGGGTTGAAGATTTTTCTTCTGCTATTCATATTATAAATCGTCTTCCCTCTAAAAATAGAAAATACAAATCTCCTCTGGTTACTCTATATAACAAAACACCCAATTATCTGTCTTTAAGAAGCTTTGGTTGTCTTTGTTTTCCCTATTTGGGAGATTACAATAAGCATAAATTAGAACCAAGGTCTCTACCTTGTGTTTTTATGGGATATAGTGACTCTTACAAGGGATATCGTTGCTTGCACATCTCATCAGGGATAATCTATTTTTCTCGACATGTTGTCTTCAATGAAGAAGTGTTTCCCTACAAACACAGAGTGTCATCTCAAATCCCTAATGGTGATGTTTCAATCTTTTCTGAGTTTCTTTCTATTGCTGATGATAATCCATCACCATCTTCCAATTGTAATATTGTGCACACTTTCCCTGATGAGGACAACAATGCTTCTAACTCACCTATAAGTTCTCCTAATGGCAATGTCTCTGCTGTTGTTCTGCCAAACGAGTCATCCATATCTGAGCCAACTGAAGATACTAATGATAGAATTTCTCTAGGTACTGGTGAGAACACATGTGTTAATGACAATGGTGGAGAGATTTTTGTTGACTCCAGTACTTCCCTAACCACTGACATTGTCAATGCTCCAAATCCTTCTGTTACATCTGATGATAACATCACCTCGCAAGATTTGCTCATAACTCAGCTCTCTGACAATACAAATACTGGTCAGTCACATACTGAGTTACAGATAGCATATGTTCCTGAATCTTCTATGCATATTAAATATGGCAATACTCACCCTATGATTACACATAGTAAAGAAAGTGTCTCTGGACCTTCCTTGCTTACAAATCCTGGAAACATTCATCCTGGAAACACTCATCCTATGATTACACGCAGTAAAGCTAGTGTACTCAAGTCAAATCCTAAATATGTTATGAATGTTCAAGTTGTTCCTTCTCCCCCTACATCTATTAAAGCTGCTTTGCAACATCCTGTATGGCTTGTTGCTATGATGTCTAAGCTTCAGGCTCTTCACACTAATCATAATTGGTCTCTTATTCCTAAACCACCAAACACAAATATTATTTGATGCAGGTGGGTTTACAAAATGAAACTCAAGGCGGATGGTTATGTTGAGCATCTTAAAGTGAGGTTGGTGGCCAATGGTTTCAATCAGGAAGAGGGTGTTGACTATCTGGAAACGTTCGGCCCAGTAGTCAAAGATGTTACTATTCGAGTTGTACTCACTCTTGTTGTTTCCTTCAATAGGAAGATGATTCAAATTGATATTTGTAATGCCTTTCTAAATGATGAACTAACAGAGCTTGTTTATATGCGTCAACCACCAGGTTTCGTAAGTAAAGGTGGATCTCATTTAGTATGCAAGTTGCATAAAGTGCTATATGGCTTAAAGCAAGCACCACATGCCTAGTTTAATAGGCTCAGTGCCTTTTTATTGATGTATGGATTCATGTGTAGTTCTTCTGATCTCTCTCTCTTTGTTTTTTGTCAAAACAAAGTCACTATTTACCTTCTGTTGTATGTAGATGATATCATACTAACAGGGAATGACAGTAATGCTCTAACTCAGTTTCAAGAAAGTCTGAGCAATGAGTTCAACCTTTGACTCCTTGGACCTCTTAACTACTTTCTTGGCATTCAAGTTCTTCCTCATCATGATGGTATCCTTCTGAGCCAAGAAAAATATATTCTGGATATTCTCTCCCAGGCTCAGCTTCTTGACTGAAAACCTACCTCGACTCCCATTCCCTCAACATTTAACAAAACCCTTCAAGCTGACAGTAGCCCTTTAGTCAACAATGCTCATCACTACAGGTGACTCATTGGATGTTTACAGTATGCCACCATTACACGCCCTGACATCGTGTATGCTGTCAACACAGCTTGTCAATTTCTTTCTACCCCTACTGAAACTCATTTAGTCCTAGTCAAAAGAATCCTTAGATATCTGAAAGGAACTTTTATGCTTGGACTACATGTTGCACCTTCTCCTACTCTATCTCTTCAAGCCTTTAGTGATTCTGAATGGGCTGGATGTCCTTCCACAAGAGGGTCAACCATGGGATTCTGTGTCTTCCTTGGCAGTACTTGTATATCATGGAGTGTAAAGAAATAGAGCACAGTGGCTCGGTCCTGTTGTGAGGCTGAGTATAGATCCTTGGCTACTACTGCAGCAGAACTCACTTGGCTATCGTATCTTCTTCGAGATCTTGGAATATCTATGCATAGACCAACTATTTTGTACTGTGACAATGCTAGTACACTACATCTTACTGTGAATCATGTATTTCATGCCAGTACCAAACACATAGAGATTGACTATCATTTCATCAGAGAGAAGGTTGCTCTTCATCACATACTCACTACTCATGTTCCTTCTACACAGCAAATAGCTGATATTTTTACAAAAGCTTTGTCCAAGATCTGTCATCGGATTCTACGACACAAACTTGGTCTGCGAAACACCATCCCAAGTTTGCAGGGGGGTATTGGATGAATTGGATGACATGGCTTTCTTTTGTAAATAGGTTTGTTGGTGCAGGGCCTGTTTGTTAAATAGCATGTGGCTGTTTGAGTTGGTTGTCATATAAAGACAAGTTGGGATCCATCTTTATAATGCAATGTGAATTGCTTCCCGCATTCTACTGACTCAAAACGTTGGCACTTTCTCTCCCTTTCTCTTGATCAGTCTCAAGCGCCGTCTTCTCTGTCTTGTTTCCTTTCTTTCCCGATCTAGGGTTTCTTCGCTCCTACCTTTGTTTCTTATTTTCAATTGGAAGCACTCAACTATAGAATAGGAACCTCACATAGAGTTTGCATTGAATTCTCAACCTTGGAATGAAGCCCAAGGGGTGCTACTTATAGCTGGGGATGCCTCTTAGCCTTTGGGAACACTTGAGAATGAAAACTAGCCATTTTGTGGCTTGCAACAGATATATTTTCACTTGTTGTAACTCCACAATGGCTAGAAGCACTTTTCTACACTTTTTCATACAGCGCAATCGGTCGAGTTTCTATAAGGGTAACTCGACCGATAGAGTAAAAGACAAAGTCGATATTCAGACCATCGGTCGAGTTTGTCCTGGGGAAGCTCGACCGACCAATGAAAATTGAATGGGTCTGGTACTCCATCGGTCGAGTTCTGTGAAGTGTAAATTCAACCGATCAAAAGTCATTTTCAAGATCCAATTAGGATCGGCCGAATTTGCAACTCACAAAACTTGACCGATGAACATCATGATGTGAATTTTGGAAAATGGATTTTGAGTGCTTAAACATTCGATCTAAGTGCTCCTAAACTTTTTTTAAGCTTAATTACAAGTCATACAATCATTACAAGTGATTTACAACATGATTCTAATGGATTTACATCATATTACAAAAATGTGCACTTGTATTGACTTTGACTTGTCTTTTCTCCAATTTGATATGCGCAAAATAGGGCAATTGGAGTGCGTTTATACCTAATCTGAAATCACTCAAGTAGAGACATTAGACACCAATATGTGGAATGGTTAGTCATCATCCAAACAAGGGGTTTAGTCAATTTATACATGAGTCAACATTGACCTAATTGACCTTGAGTCAACATTCTCCCCTTTTTTAAGATGACAAACCATTCCATAAATATATTGAAAGCTTTTAAGTAAAATCATACCTTTAGAGAAACCTAGGGGTTTCAATAGGACTGAGCTCATATGCTCCCCCTCAATTGATGCGCATGGAGTTCTCATACTCCCCCTCAATTGATGTTATTTCTCCTGCATGGTTAGCTTTCCTAACATTTATAGAATACTATGTCTTCTACTCATATATGTTCTACACATATATGTCTTCTCCCATATTACCTTCTCCCCCTTACATGGACATACTTCTCCTCTTCATGTAAGACATGCCTTCTCCCCATTTTGTCAAAAGAATACATACATTTCTCCCCCTTTGTCATTTAAAAAAGTGGGGTTATGAAGAAAATAAGAAACATCACTTGTTAAAGAGAAAGGACATAACAAAAATATATATAAGGAGAATAGAAGAGCACAAATAGGGGCTTGTCTAAGCATAGAAAGAAAAGCAAGTTAAAGCATATACTTGAACAACCCAAAATGTAAGATGAAGTGCTGCAGAAAAACAATATAACGCAATTTTGACCCTCAAGATGATAGAATGTGCCCAAAAAGTACCAGGGCTCATGACGGAGCGATGAGTCCTGCTTAGAAGGTTGTTTCTGCATGAAAAACAATAGTCTTGCATCAAAAACTAAAACTAGAGCAGAATCTGCATAAAATCCAAAAATACTCCACTTTCTACATATAATGTAGATCTATGTACCCTACATCACAATGTTATGCAAGCAACTCAAGATAGTAGATATGCAATTCAAGGAACAAGCTTGAGCATGTATGAGACAAGATACAAGCATAGCATATAGATGAACAAAGATGCCAATTATAAACAAGCATAGAACTACATGTATATGAACTACGAGTAGATGTTATCACAGGTTAGGACTACTAGTAGGATCTAGATCATAGCAAGAGATTTAAAAAGATACACAAGATAAAGCATGGATGTGAGTGGATGAAGAGATATATCCAAACAAAGAGATATGCAATTTTAGAAGCATGAAAGGATATAACTCACATACAAGTATGCATCATTACCAAAAGATGATTACCACTAAGAACCTCAATGTTGTATCAAAACAAGATATAAACCTAGATAGATGAAGCAAGTTAGAGTACAACAGAAGCAATTTTAGACACAACTAAGAGATCCAAAGAGATCATCATCAAA
Organism: Alisma plantago-aquatica; assembly: GCA_963693085.1. Classification (NCBI taxonomy): domain Eukaryota; kingdom Viridiplantae; phylum Streptophyta; class Magnoliopsida; order Alismatales; family Alismataceae; genus Alisma; species Alisma plantago-aquatica. The sequence goes on from OY856413.1 coordinate 220,945,280, forward strand.
ACCTGCAAAATAACTCAAAGTAAGTAATTGCAAGATATAGATAAACCAATTTAGAGCAATTAGAGAGATAGAATTGTAAGCAAGATAGGCAATTTAGAACATGGCAATATGCATATATAAAGGTACCAAAGGAGTGCCAAAGAATAAGGCTATTGGTTGAGAAAATCTAGTTGAGAGGGAAATTCTCATTCAATAAACCAAATGTATATTCTGTGCACAGTGTTATCGGTCGAGTTCTATGTATTGACAACTCGATCGATGAGAGTTGCTAGCAACACCCATTGGTGCTTATCGGTCGAGTTTCAAGTAGGGCAAACTCGACCGACAGAGCAGCTAACAAAAACACATATATTTCATAAAAACATATTTTAAGGCATGCCAAATATACAAACCATATCCAAACATGTCTATGCAAGTTGGTAATGCACTATAGAAGCATTAGAAATAGTTTTTGAGCAAGAGTGTGAAGATAATCACAAAATACCACCTTTGCCTCAAAAACCATATGTATAGTGCACACCATCTTGACAAAACAAGTTAGGGTTGGTTATAAGCAAGAAAAACATTACCTTTGTTCTTACCATTCCTTTTTCCACTTGTTGTCACCCTCTACACATCTCACCTTTCTTCTTTCATTTGGATTGAGAAGTCAATTTGCAATTCAATAGCTCAAGTCAATCCATTTGCAAGTACCTACAAGAAGAAAGATGAAATGGTCCCCAATCATGTTTTTGGTCCGGATGGATTAGCTTAGCAACCCAAGTCCTATTTCTCTTGGGTGCTTTCCTAGAAGGACAACAAGTAGAATAATGGCCAATATCATTGCAATAGTTGCATGTGCCCATAGTCTTAGAACTACAGGATTCTCCATGGATGATTGGAGGTCTTTTATCTTTGTTGTTCCTTTGACTACTATCATATCCTGAACCATGTCTACCAATTTGTTTACTATAATGGTGTAGGATGTCATTAAGACTCTTTTTACCAACTAAGAATCTTTGCAAAGAGGATCGCAAACTGTCATTATCATGCTTAAGAGAAGCAATAGTAGAAGACAATTTATTGATATTATCTCTAGCATGCAAAAGATCATTTTCTAAGCAAAGAACTTTAGTTAAATGAGAATCTCTATCAATAAGAAGAGCAGCAACATCATTCTCTCTACTAGTAGAACTAGAACAATATTCATGCACATTGATTTTAGCAAGCAAGGAGTCATTTTCTGTTTCTAATTCTTACAAAACAAAATCTTTGTCCTTGTTTTCAGATTTAAGAACATCAATATCATGCATGAGAGAATCAATAATTAAAGTATGATCTTCATTAGAACTAGGCATGAGAGGTCGAGCTTCTAGAAATGTAATCTTATCAAGCAAACTAGCATTTTCAAGTTTAAGAGAGTCTACTTGGCTAAGACAAGCATGTTTATCATCAAGCAAGCAAGAATTAGCATGTTCAAGATCATTTAATTCTACATGCAAATTATCAACAATTTTAGCAAGCTTTTTTCCTTTTCCTTTTAGAAGACTTAAGAGAGGCACAAGTATCATGAATAATAGAAATCAAAGATTCTTTATCTAAAGAGTTTAGATTTACCTCACTTGAGTCCTTACTTGTTGATTCTGTAAGAGCAAAATGACATTCTCCTTCATCACTATAGCTTGAGCTTGATCCTCTACTTGAATCTTCACTTGAGCTTGAGTTGGAGGAGTCACTTTAGCTTGAGTGGCACTTATCTTCTCTTTTCTTGTGATGACGGGTCTTCTATCCTTGTAGACAATATATCTTGAAGTGACCCTTCTTTCCACACTTGAGGCACCGGATGGAGGAGGAATAGCCTTTGTAGAATATACTCTTGGAGTACATGGCATCTTCTTCAACTTGAGAGGATGGAGAAGCTTGACCAACAATAGTCCTGATTTGAGTTTTGATTTCAGCCTTCTTCATTCTCTTGAGTTCTTTCTCTTATTGTCTTTCCACTTCCTCCCTCTTGTCAAGTGTGGCTTCATGTCCTTGTAGATTTCCAATGAGCTCTTCAATAGGGACATCCTTAAGGGATCTTGATTCTTCAATGGAAGTCACCTTGGGTTCCCACCTCTTGGGGAGAGTTCTAAGGATCTTTGAGTTTATCTCTCCACTAGACATAGGATGTCATAGAATAGCAAGACCATTCACAATGGTGTTGATCCTTGAGTACATGTTGGCTATCCTCTCCTCCTTTCCCATCTTGAAGTTCTCAAGCAGCCCTTAGAGCATGTAGACTTTGCTTTCCTTCACTTGATATGTCCATTCATAAGTGATGCATAGCTTTCTCCATACCTCATAGGCTATTTCACATGAAGAAATCTGGTTGAACTCAGTGGGGGTCATGGAGGCATAGAGGATGTGCATTGCTCTAGCATTCAAGGTTGCTTTCTTCAAGGTAGCTTCATCCCATTCTTCAATCTTTGTCTTCAGTAGCATGTATGGGTTGTTCACCATTTGTCACATCTCAAGACTTGATCCTTGGATGTAGAATTTAACCCTTCTTATCCAATAGAGGAAATTGCTCCCATCAAAGATTGGTAGGCTTATCAAGTATCTTCCTCCTTGGTAGTCACCCATCTTCTCCTACTAGTAGAAGTATGCTTGGAGAAGACCCGCTCTGATACCAATTGTTGGATCCTAGATGGGAGACTAGATGCTCTAGAAGGGGGTGAATACAACTGAATGCACTTAAACAAAATTTGTTAGACCTTTCAGATATATCACAAGATAAGGTTTCTAAATAGAAAATTTGTGTACAACTAAAACATGCATTGCAAGGGAGATAGAGATTGAACATACACCAATTGAAAAGCTATTTTAGAGTGGTTCCAAACTTCAAACTTGAAGTGAGTCAGTCCACTACCTAGATAGGTCAACGTCTAGGATTTATTAACCTTGCATATTCATTATATTCATTATAATAGGTACAATACATGACCAACCAAAGGACTTACCTATCCAATACAAAGAGACTTCAACCTAATCAAGGACTTATCCCACTTTACAAGAGTCTTCCGCCTTCTTCAAGGACTTACCTACTCTTGCACAAGTCTTCAGCCTTCAAGGAATTACCCACTCTTCTTGGATCTTCCTCCTTTGACTTCACCTTCACTCATAGAAGCTTCCACCAAGGACTTACCCACTCGAGAAAGGAGTCTTCTTCCTTCACCAAGGGCTTACCCACTCTAGCTCCAAGTCTTCAGCCTTGATCTTCACCAAGGGATGCCTTCCCTTGTTCTTCTTCACCTCTCTTAGCCAAGAGAGAGAACCTTCATCTTCATGGTTGAAATGAGAGATGGGGAGGTGGTGGAAGTGAGAGCCTCACAAGATATACATGAAGGACGAGCTATCTTACAAATCTCCTACTCACTCTAATGGATGTAGCAAGTGATTAAGCTTATAGAGAGAGAGGAGGCTGTAGGAAGCACTCAACTATAGAATAGGAACCTCACATAGAGTTTGCATTGAATGCTCAACCTTGGAATGAAGCCCAAGGGGTCGTATTTATATCTGGGGATGCCTCTTAGCCTTTGGGAACACTTGAGAACGAAAACTAGTTGTTTTGTGGCTTGCAATAGATATATTTTCACTTGTTGCAAATCCACAATGGCTAAAAGTAGTTTTCTACACTTTTCCATACAGTGCAATCGGTCGAGTTTCTATAAGGGTAACATGACCGATAGAGTAAAAGACAAAGTCGATATTCAGACCCTCGGTCGAGTTTGTCCTGGGGAAACTCGACCGACCAATGAAAATCAAATTGGTCTGGTACTCCATCGGTCGAGTTTTGTGAAGTGTAATCTCGACCGATCAAAAGTCATTTTCAAGATCCAATCAAGATCGGTCGAGTTTGCAACTCACAGAACTCGACCGATGAACAACCTGATGTGAATTTTGGAAAATGGCTTTTGAGTGCTTAAACATTCGATCTAAGTGCTCCTGATTTTTTCTAAGCTTAATTACAAGTCATACAATCATTACAAGTGATTTACAACATGATTCTAATGGATTTACATCATATTACAAAAATGTGCACTTGTATTGACTTTGACTTGTCTTTTCTCCAATTTGATATGTGCAAGTTAGGGGAATTGGAGTGTGTCTATACCTAATCTGAAATCACTCAAGTAGAGACATTAGACACCAATATGTGGAATGGTTAGTCATCATCACAACACGGGTTTAGTCAATTTAGACGTGAGTCTACATTGATCTAATTTACCTTGAGTCAACATTCTCCCCCTTTTTGAAAATGACAAACCATTCCACAAATGTATTGAAAGCTTTTAAGTAAAATCATACCTTTGGAGAAACCTAGGGGTTTCAATAGGACTGAGCTCATATGCTCCCCCTCAATTGATGCGCATGGAGTTTTCATACTCCCCCTCAATTGATGTTATTTCTCCTGCATGGTTAGCTTTCATAACATTTATATATAACTATGTCTTCTACTCATATATGTTCTACACATATATGTCTTCTCCCATATTATCTTCTCCCCCTTACATGGACATAATTCTCCTCTTCATGTAAGACATGCCTTCTCCCCATTTTGTCAAAAGAAGACATACCTTTCTCCACCTTTGTCATTTCAAAAAGTGGGGTTATGAAGAAAATAAGAAAATCACTTGTTAAAGAGAAAGGAGATAACACAAATATATATATAAGGAGAGTAGAAGAGCACAGATAAGGGGTTTTCCAAGCATAGAAAGAAAAGCAAGTTAAAGCATATATTTGAACAACCCAAAATACAAGATGAAGTGATGCAGAAAACAATAAAATTCAATTTTGACCCTCAAGATGACAGAATTTGCCCAAAAAAGTACCAGGGCTCATGGCAAAGCGATGAGTCCTTCTTAGAAGGCTGTTTCTACATGAAAAACACTAGTCATGCATCAAAAACTAAAATTGGAGAAGAATCTGCATAAAATCCAAAAATACTCCACTTTCTACATATAATGTAGATCTATGTACCCTGCATCACAATGTTATACAAGCAACTGAAGATAGTAGATATGCAATTCAAGGAACATGCTTGAGCATCTATGAGACAAGATACAAGCATAGCATATAGATGAACAAAGATGCCAATTATAAACAAGGTTCAAACTACATGTATATGAACTACTAGTAGATGTTATCACAAGTTAGGACAACTAGGAGGAGCTAGATCATATCAAGAGATATCAAAAGATACGCAAGATAAAGCATGGCTATGAGTAGATGAAGACATATATCCAAACAAAGAGATATGCAATTTTAGAAGCATGAAAGGAAATAACTCACATACAAGTATGCATCATTACTAAAAGTTGATTACCATTAAGAACCTCAATGTTGTATCAAAACAAGATATACACCTAGATAAATGTAGCAAGTTAGTGTACAACGGAAGCAATTTTAGACACAGCCAAGAGATCCAAAGAGATCATCATCAAAACCTGCAAAACAACTCAAAGTAAGTAATTGCAAGATATAGATATACCAATTTAGAGCAATTAGAGAGATAGAGTTGTAAGCAAGATAGGCAATTTAGAACATGGCAATATGCATATATAAAGGTACCAAAGGAGTGCCAAATAATAAGGCTATTGATTGAGAAAATCTAGTTGACAGGGAAATTATAATTCAATAAGCCAAATGTATATTATGTGCACAGTGTTATCAGTCGAGTTCTGTGTATTGACAACTCGACTGATGAAAGCTGCTGGCAACACCCATTGGTGCCTATCGGTCGAGTTTCAAATAGGGCAAACTCGACCAATAGAGAAGCTATCAAAAAGTACATATTTTTCATAAAAACATATTTAAAGGAATGCTAAATATATAAACCATATCCAAACATGTCTAAGCAAGTTGGTAATGCACTATAAAAGCATTAGAAACAGTTTTTGATAATGAGTGTGAAGAGAATCACAAAATACCACTTTTGAGTCAAAAACCATATGTATAGTGCACACCATCTTGACAAAACAAATTAGGATTGGTTATAAGCAAGAAAAACATTACCTTTGTTCTTACCATTCATTTTTTCACTTGTTGTCACCCTCTACCCATCTCACCTTTCTTCTTTCATGTGGATTGAGAAGTCAATTTACAATTCAATAGCTCAAGTCAATCCATTTGCAAGTACCTACAAGAAGAAAGATGAAATGGTCCCCAATCATGTTTTTGGGTCCGGATGGGTTAGCTTAGCAACCCAAGTCCTATTTCTCTTGGGTACTTTCCTAGAAGGACAACAAGTAGAATAATGGCCAATTCATTGCAATAGTTGCATGTGCCCATAGTCTTGGATCTAGAGGATTCTCCATGGAAGATTGGAGGTCCTTTATCTATGTTGTTCCTTTGACTACTATCATATCCTAAACAATGTCTACCAATTTGTTTAGTAGAATGGTGTAGTATGTCATTAAGACTCTTTTTACCAACTAAGAATCTTTGCAAAGAGGATCTCAAACTATAATTATCATGCTTAAGAGAAGCAATAGTAGAAGAAAAATTATTGATATTATCTCTAGCATACAAAAGATCATTTTCTAATCAAAGAAATTTAGTTAAATGAGAATCTCTATCAATATGAAGAGAAGCAACATAATTCTCTCTACTAGTAGAACTAGAACAATACTCATGCACATCGATTTTAGCAAGAAAGGAGGCATTTTCTATTTCTAATTCTTGCAAAACAAAATCTTTGTCCTTGTTTTCAGATTTAAGAACATCAATATCATGCATGAGAGAATCAATAATTAAAGTACGCTCTTCATTAGAACTAGGCATGAGAGATTGAGCTTCAAGAAATCTAATCTTATCAAGCAAACTAGCATTTTCAAGTTTAAGAGAGTCTACTTGGCTAAGACAAGCATTTTTATCATCAAGCAAGCAAGAATTAGCATGTTCAAGATCATTTAATTCTACAAGCAAATTATCAACAATTCTAGCAAGCTTTTTCCTTTTCCTTTTAGAAGACTTAAGACAGGCACAAGTATCATGAATAATAGCAATCAAATATTCTTTATCTAAAGAGTTTAGATTTACCTCACTTGAGTCCTTACTTGTTGATGCTATAAGAGCAAAATGGCATTCTCATTCATCACTAGAGCTTGAACTTGATCCTCCACTTAAATCTTCACTTGCGATTGAGTGGCACTTATCTTCTCTTTTCTTATGATGATGGGTCTTCTTGCCTTGTAGACAATCTATCTTGAAGTGACCCTTCTATCCACACTTGAGGCACTGGATGGAGGAGGAATTGCCTTTGTAGAATCTACCCTTGGAGTACATGGCATCTTTTTTCAACTTGAGAGGATGGAGAATCTTGACCAACAATAGCCTTGATTTGAGCTTTGATTTCATCTTTCTTCATTCTCTTGATTTCTTTCTCTTCTTGTCTTTCTACTTCCTCCCTCTTGTCAAGTGTGGCTTCATGTGCTTGTAGATTTCCAATGCGCTCTTCGATAGGGACATCCTTAAGGGACCTTACTTCTTCAATGGAAGTCACCTTGGGTTCCCACCTCTTGGGGAGAGTTCTAAGGATCTTTGAGTTGATCTCCCCACTAGACATAGGATGTTCTAGAATAGCAATACCATTCAAAATGGTGTTGAGCCTTGAGTACATGTTGGCTATCCTCTCCTCTTTTCACATCTTGAAGTTCTCAAGCAGCCCTTTGAGCATGTAGACTTTGCTTTCCTTCACTTGATATGTCCCTTCATAAGTGATGCATAGCTTTCTCCATACCTCATAGGTTGTTTCACATGAAGAAATCTGGTTGAACTCGATGGGGGTCATGGAGGCATAGATGATGTACATGGCTCTAGCATTCAAGGTTACTTTCTTCAAGGTAGCTTCATCCCATTCTTCAATCTTTGTCTTTGGTAGCATGTATGGGATGTTCACCATTTGCCACATCTCAAGACTTGATCCTTGGATGTAGAATTGAAGCCTTTTTCTCCAATAGAGGAAATTCCTCCCATCAAAGATTGGTAGGCTGATCAAGTATCTCCCACCTTGGTAGTCATCCATCTTCTCCTACTTGTAGAAGTATGCTTGGAGAAGACCCGCTCTGATACCAATTGTTGGATCCTAGATCGGTGATTAGATGCTCTAGAGGGGGGGTGAATAGAGCTGAATGCACTTAAACAAAATTCATTAGACCTTCAAGATATATCCCAAGATAAGGTTGTTAAATAGGAAATTTGTGTGCAACTAAAACATACATAGAAAGGGAGAGAGAGATTGAACATACACTAATTGACAAGCTATTTTAGAGTGGTTCCACACTTCAAACTAGAAGTGAGTCAGTCCACTACCTAGATAGGTCAACCTCTAGGATTTCTTAACCTTACATCTTCATTATATTCATTATAAGAGGTACAATACATGACCAACCACAGGACTTACCTATCCAATACAAAGAGTCTTCGACCTTATCAAGGACTTACCCACTTTGCAAGAGTCTTCCGCCTTCGTCTAAGGACTTACCTACTCTTGCACAAGTCGTCAGCCTTCAAGGAATTACCCACTCTTCTTGGATCTTCCACCTTTGACTTCACGTTCACTCAGAGAAGATTCCACCAAGGACTTACCCACTTGATCAAGGAGTCTTCTGCCTTCACCAAGGGCTTACCCACTCTAGCTCCAAGTCTTCAGCCTTGATCTTCACCAAGGGATGCCTTCCCTTGTTCTTCTTCACCTCTCTTAGCCAAGAGAGAGAACATTCATCTTCATGGTTGAAATGAGAGATGGGGAGGTGGTGGAAGTGAGAGGCTTACAAGATATACATGAAGGACGAGCTCTCTTACAAATCTCCTACTCACTCTAATAGATGTAGTAAGTGATTAAGCTTAGAGAGAGAGAGGAGTTTGTAGGAAGCACTCAACTATAGAATAGGAACCTCACATAGAGTTTGCATTTAATGCTCAACCTTGGAATGAAGACCAAGGGGTCCTATTTATAGCTGGGGATGCATCTTAGCCTTTGGGAACACTTGACAAAGAAAACTAGCCATTTTTTTGGTTTGCAACAGATATATTTTCACTTGTTGCAACTCCACAATAGCTACAAGTACTTTTCTGCACTTTTTCATACAGTGCAATCGGTCCAGTTTCGATAAGGGTAACTCGACCGATTGAGTAAAAGACAAAGTCGATATTCAGACCATCGGTCGAGTTTGTCTTGGGGAAACTCGACCGACCAAAGAAAATCAAATAGGTCAAGTACTCCATCAGTCGAGTTCTGTGAAGTGTAAACTTGACCGATCAAAAGTCATTTTCAAGATCCAATCAGGATCGGCCGAGTTTGCAACTCACAGAACTCACCCGATAAATAGCCTGATGTGAATTTTGGAAAATGGCTTTTGAGTGCTTAAACATTCGATCTAAGTGCTCCTGATTTTTTTAATCTTAATTAAAAGTCATACAATCATTACAAGTGATTTACAACATGATTCTAACGGATTTACATCATATTACAAAAACATGCACTTGTATTGATGTTGACTTGTCTTTTCTCCAATTTGATATGTGCAAGTTAGGGCAATTGGAGTGTGTCTATACCTAATATGAAATCACTCAAGTAGAGACATTAGACACCAATATGTGGAATGGTTAGTCATCAACAAAACATGGGTTTAGTCAATTTAAATGTGAGTCAACATTGACCTAATTGACCTTGAGTCAACATTCTCCCCCTTTTTGAAGATGACAAACCATTCCATAAATGTATTGAAAGCTTTTAAGTAAAATCATACCTTTGGAGAAACCTAGGAGTTTTAATAGGACTGAGCTCATATGATCCTCCTCAATTGATGCACATGGAGTTCTCATACTCCCCCTCAATTTATGTTATTTCTCCTCCATGGTTAGCTTTCATAACATTTATAGAATACTATGTCTTGTACTCATATATGTTCTACACATATACGTCTTCTCCCATATTACCTTCTCCCCCTTACATGGACATACTTCTCCTCTTCATGTAAGACATGCCTTCTCCCCATTTTGTCAAAAGAAGACATACCTTTCTCCCCCTTTGTCATTTCAAAAAGTGGGGTTATGAAGAAAATAAGAAAACATCACTTGTTAAAGAGAAAGGAGATAACACAAATATATATAAGGAGAGTAGACGAGCACAGATAGGGGCTTGTCCGGGCATAAAAAGAAAAGCAAGTTAAAGCATATACTTGAACAACCAAAAATGCAAGATGATGTGTTGTAGAAAAACAATAAAATGCAATTTTAACCCTCAAGATGACATAATTTGCCCAAAAAGTACCAGAGCTCATGGCAAAGTGATTAGTCCTGCTTAGAAGGCCGTTTCTGCATGAAAAACACTAGTCTTGCATCAAAAACTAAAACTGGAGCATAATCTACATAATATCCAAAAATACTCCACTTTTTACATATAATGTAGATCTTTGTACCATGTATCACAATGTTATGCAAGCAACTCCAGATAGTAGATATGCAATTCAACGAACAATCTTGAGCATGTATGAGACAAGATAAAAGCATAGCATATAGATGAACAAAGATGCCAATTATAACAAGGTTAGAACTACATGTATATGAAGTACTAGTAGATGTTATCACAAGTTAGGACTACTAGTAGGATCTAGATCATAGCAAGAGATATCAAGAGATACACAAGATAAAGGATGGCCATGAGTTGATGAAGAGATATATCCAAACAAAGAGATATGCAATTTTAGAAGCATGAAAGAACATAACTCACATACAAGTGTATGCATAATTACCAAAAGATGATTACCACTAAGAACCTCAATGTTGTATCAGTACAAGATATACACCTATATAGATGTAGCAAGTTAGAGTACAATAGAAGAAATTTTAGACACAACCAAGAGATCCAAAGAGATCATCATCGAAACCTGCAAAACAACTCAAAACAAGTAATTGCAAGATATAGTTATACCAATTTAGAGAAATTTGATAGATAGAGTTGTAAGCAAGATAGGCAATTTAGAATATGGCAATATGCATATATAAAGGTACCAAAGGAGTTCCAAAGAATAAGGCTATTGGTTGAGGAAATCTAGTTGAGAGGGAAATTCTCATTCAATAAGACAAATGTATATTTTGTGCACAATGTTATCGATCGAGTTCTGTGTATTGACAACTCAACCGATGACAGCTGCTGGCAACACCCATTGGTGCCTATCGGTCGAGTTTCAAATAGGGAAAACTCGACCGACAGAGCAGCTGTCAAAAAGCACATATATTTCATAAAAACATATTTAAAGGCATGCTAAATATACAAACTATATCCAAACATGTCTAAGCAAGTTGGTAATGCACTATAGAAGCATTAGAAATAGTTTTTGAGGAAGAGCGTGAAGAGAATCACAAAATACCACTTTTGACTCAAAAACCATATGTATAGTGCACACCATCTTGACAAAACAAGTTAGTATTGGTTATAAGCAAGAAAAACATTACCTTTGTTCTTACCATTCCTTTTTCCACTTGTTGTCACCCTCTACACATCTCACATTTCTTCTTTAATGTGGATTGAGAAGTCAATTTGCAATTCAATAGCTCAAGTCAATCCATTTGCAAGTACCTACAACAAGAAAGATGAAATGGTCCCCAATCATGTTTTTGGGTCCGTATGGGTTAGCTTAGCAACCCAAGTCCTATTTCTCTTGGGTGCTTTCCTAGAAGGACACCAAGTAGAATAATGACCAATATCATTGCAATAGTTGCATGTGCCCATAGTCTTGGAACTAGAGGATTCTCCATGGAAGATTGGAGGTCCTTTATCTTTGTTGTTCCTTTGACTACTATCATATCCTAAACCATGTCTACCAATTTGTTTAGTAGAATGGTGTAGTATGTCATTAAGACTCTTTTTACCAACTAAGAATCTTTGCAAAGAGGATCTCAAACTGTCATTATCATGCTTAAGAGAAGCAATAGTAGAGTACAAATTATTGATATTATCTCTAGCATGCAAAAGATAATTTTCTAAGCAAAGAACTTTAGTTAAATGAGAATCTCTATCAATATGAAGAGCAGCAACATCATTCTTTCTACTAGTAGAACTAGAACAATATTCATGCACATTGATTTTAGCAAGCAAGGAAGCATTTTCTATTTCTAATTTTTGCAAAACAAAATCTTTGTCCTTGTTTTCAGATTTAAGAACATCAATATCATGCATGAGAGAATCAATAATTAAAGTACGCTCTTCATTAGAACTAGGCATGAGAGGTTGAGCTTCTAAAAATCTAATATTATCGTGAAACCAATATGTGGAATGGTTAGTCATCATAAAATCACGGATTTAACCAATTTAGACATGAGTCAACATTGACCTAATTGACCTTGAGTCTACAAATATCCCTTTGAACCATTTACTTAATATAGTAATACAACATCCTCTTTTTTATTTGAAACTTATAACACATGTCCTACTCTTAATATAACTCATGGTTCAAATTGAAGTTAATCAGAGCTTCCTATAGTTTCCTATGAATTCCCTAAATTTTGTGCACAAAAATCATCCTAAAGTACATTTAAATCTTTTGGGTTTGACCCATTTACCCTCACAATTGTCATGGGATATAACCCCCGATTGCAATTGAATTGGGAAGAAAGCCCTTGACCCAGGATATAGGAAGGTAGGCCTAGCCTAGACTCGATAATATCTAACCTTGATTCTTGATCCATTATTCCCCCTATCACAAATTTGATCTGCTTCCCCCTCTTTCTAGATGCAATCATGTCTTTGGCATCAAGGGTTCCATCCACCACTCTTTTATTCCCCCTAGTATCCCACACACCCTAACCCTACCCTCACACCTATAAGTAACACCTCCATACACTTTGTTTCTCCAAATTGAATGCTAGTGGCACCTTCCCGAGCTCCATAACTCCCTACTCCTCATCTTCTCTTTTCATTCTAGAAACCACAGGCACAACGATATCGTCGCTTGCGCATGGGTTTGCTACTAAGGTACACACACTCTTGGCCCTACATCTTGGTCAACACTCAAAGGTTTAGGCCTGATCCAGTGGTCGTCCTTTTACCTTATTTTATTTTTAAAGGTATACTCTTCCCCCTATACTAAATAATAATAAAAAATACTTCAATTTGTTTTAAAAAATATTAACTAATGATTCTAGTGTCCAAATAGTATGAACTCATATACGGTTTAGGTTGGAAAATCATGAGGATTCTAATACAAATAGTTTCAAAAGGTTTATGGTAATTTCTATTCTAATAATATTCTTAAGCATCATCTTGTTACTACCCTTTTATCTGACAACCATCACAATGTCTATGACTCTAAAACTCTAAAATGGACTCTGACAGTATTGATGTGGCTCTTATCCTTGCTTAGATGAATATAACTACTCTTTAGGAAAAACTTTATTCTTGACGTTAAAATCCACCCTTAGTCTCAATTCAATGATTATGTCCATGAAATTATGATGGATCACGAGTATGAATTCTAACCCTTATTATGTGATTGATTTATTCTGAGGTTTTTCAAATATTATGATTTCCCCTCCCTAAACTTAGGATCCATATTAATAAATTGTTGAAACTATTATCATGACCTTGGACCATCTTGTAAAACTATCATGAAACCTTACTCTTGGACCTCTATTAGTAATAAGGTGACCCTTTTGGTTATAGTTTAGGGTTAAGTGTCCATTATAATAAGGTGTGGACATTCCTCATTATTTTAATGAAATGGATGTTGAAACTTGATATTAGTCTTGAAAAGTTCAAATGTGGAATCTTGGTCATGGATGATATAACATACCTAAGATCATTAGTGAAACTTCAAAACCCTAGTATTTTTCCTATGAACCCTACATGTTAATGCCTATTTTTTGCTACATGTATAGCTATTTATGTGCCATGACTTTGACAGTGATCTAATTCAATTTGTAGATCTTTACTCTCACTTCCAAGCTATGCTTTTTATCCTCTTATTGGCGTACATATGGTATTGTTTGGTTTTATGTTATGAACAAGTCTCTTATCTTAGCATATAGTGTCTTGTTTGAACTAAGTGACCTTTTATGATATGATGTATTGTCTATTCAATTATAAATATATTTGAAGAACCTTTGACATAAAGTAATAAAATCCATTATAATTTGATATTAAAATTCAACATGCAAACATATCCTCACCATGGGGTGTATCTAGGATTCAAGGAATGGGTACAAACAAGCCCCCACCTAGGTAATGAGTAGTGCTAATGTACATAAAAAATAAAAAGATCCTCCACATCTATGGATGCAGTAATGGATCCAATGTGAAGGCAGAAATGTTGGTATGTATGCCCTGAGTGCCAATCATATGATGATTGTAATGGCATAACTTGTAATTGATTTGATTAATAACTAAAGGGAAAGATTCCTTTTTATTTTGTTGAAATTAGTTATGAGATAATAATGTAACATTACAAATGTCAAGAGAATAATATTTCTCAATGACATATGTATTCAAGTACGTGACTTGGGGAAATGAGATCATATGAATGTTAAGATTACATATATATTCTCATTATGTCCCTGATCAGTTGTTATGTGGAAGGTTGATAGAAAACAATGACACACAAGATCAAAGTGTGAGTTGGTTGATGATAGAATTTCATTAGTCATGATATGGATATATCAAACTAAGCACACAGATACATGTTGGATAACAGTATATCAGACAGACCCACCATTAGACTGATACATGGAAACCATTACCTTGATAGTCATAGTCAGTTCTTATAGTGGTGGTTGTGTTTGTTGTTCTTAGACCTAAAATCACTACACTCATCACCTATCGTTCGGTATTCTTTGACATCATCAAATACAATCCTGAAACATGGGTTTCTAAAAAGGTGATGATTGGGTGACTGTGACACATGGGGACTGGATATGAGTGATAGAGATGGGATTTGTCCCTCCTACAGGAGTATGTTATCCTAGGCCTCTTGATTAGAGAGACTGAGAAATACATGGCCATGTATTTGTGAGTCAATAAGTGATATTGAGCTTACATATATCTCATATAGTCTTCTCTAGTTCAAGAAACAAGACTGGATGTTGAAAAGGATGACTACTCCATGCCTCAATTTCAATCTGGATATCAGAGACAAAGGAATTATACAAACACTGTAACACCAATCAAAGATTGTAGGTTGAAATTGTTCCCCAACTTTCCATTTACTCAGATAGAATTGATGTGGGACTAGGCACCTCTCATTACTTTTGATGTCATAAGTTGTTAGGAACGTTCACTACCAACATGATATGGGAGCTATAGGGTCACATACATAGGTCTTGACCTAGAAGAGCAGTTTAATCAAGAATGATGATTGAATTGATTACTAAAATGTTTAGGTATTCAATCCATGCAACTGATCAATTAATTACACTGCCAAATGATCGAATCATTGAGTGAGATAGCCATTTGGAGTGCTAGATGATCAGCTCAAATGTTAAGACGGTCGTTTGGATTGTCAGGCTGATCAGAAATTGAATTAGCTAAGTTCAACCCAAACTGAGGTATGAACAAACTAATTCATTCTGTTGAACTGATCAGCTTGGCTCAGGTCACCAGACAACCATTTGGGTGAGAGAAACATCCATCTTGCATCTGTGATATCACTCAGTTTGTGGGAAATTTGATTGCATCAAGGAGTTAGTGTTGACGTCATGTCCTACATTAGTTGGATTCAAATTACCAATTTTGTATGCGATTGGGAAGCTACAAAATGATCATCTCACAGTACGAGATGATCGTCTTGAGTGCCAAACAACCATCTGGGTTTCCAAACAACTATTTTAGTGGTCGTAGGTTGTGAAAATTCAAGATCTTTCGGTCCCTTCCACTCCTACACATATTGGCAACCCTGAACTAAACCCCTCCTAAAAATAGAGAGGTATTGGGGGCTTCCCAGAGCACAACATTGACAATTTCTCTGAAATTTGTTGTACTCTTTGGTTGTGGTAACCAAGAGATCCCAAGCAAGTCCTACCCAACTAGGGAGGGATAGCAACGCGAGAGAAAAATTGAGGATCATTGTTGTAGGAGAGAAAGTTGGTGACTGGTACGCCAACAGAAGGGACAACCCTTTCCTGACCATTCTACAAGGATGATAAGAGTTCTAGGCGATCTGTGTGAACTTCTCTAGAGGCAAGGTGGCCTTTTCTTGTCTCCAAGGAGGACAACGTCAACCAGCAGTCTGTGATGAGAGGAGCTACTGCAGACAATGACGTTCAAGGATGTAGTCTGTGGTGCAGATCAGTAGGTGCAGCAGTGAGATGAGTCCCAGTGCAACTAGAAGACGGCTGCACATCTACAATTATGAGGATATGTCACTCGACTTTCTCTAGGATCAGGTATATTCACAAAACCATCCTTTCTATCTTATAGTTATTAACGTGATTCGTTGATTTATGAGTAATATGGTAGTTAATTTTTTTTCAGTTGGTTTCCCTATAGCCATATTTCCCTACAGTGGTATCAAAGCCACATCAATTTACTATATTTTGGGATAATATATATAATGGGATTTTTTCTTTTATCATTCTATTATTGCATGTAATGCGAATAATTTCCTATCTAATCAAATACCATGATAATCCCAAAATAATATATATATATATATATATGATATATACATGCAATTTATATGTGTCTCCCAAAAAGTGGTTTTGATGGTGGATGTGTAGCATGGTTATGGCCAATAACCCCTATTATTTGTTCTTGATTGTGTGCTTGGTTAGTCCTTTCATCTCTATCTACGTACTGAGCCTCAATTTTATCTTCTCAATGTATATTTAATTCTTTCCTACCCTTACTCCCCTTGAATGTAACTCGAGGTTTCTCTATAATCATGTAAGAGTAGGATAGTTTACTTTCCTATTATGATAAAGAAGAAGGACATTCTAACAAAACCAACCAACCATCCCAAAGGCGAGCCGACTGGTTGGAGGATCGAGGAGGACTTGAAGAAAGAGACAAACCAGTCGACTAGGCCTGACCGATCACCTAGAGGAGCCAACATATGGTGGATAGAAAAACCAGATGACCAATGAGACAACCAAACGACCAACCAGGAGGTGAGCTGATTGGTTCAAGGGTTAAAATGAACAACTCAGATTGACAATCAAGGCTCTTCATCAATAATAGGTTTCTTCATGTGATGTAGACCTAGGATTTGGTAATTCCTTATGTCTCCAAGGAATTACATTAGGTTGGCCATAACCATCACTTTCATTTATTGCATGTCTCCATTGTGGAATATAGCATGTATATGATATGTACTACATATGTGGTGATTGGATAAAGTATATATATATATCTATTAATACAAACTCTCTTAAATAAAAATTATAGTAATCCTTAGATGATTTCCAAAAGTAGCACACATCAAAAGCTTGATCGATCAAGTGTAGGTTACGCCAAAGCATGGAAGTGTGATGGTAATGATGTAGATTCTGCCAAATTTGGATGCATTATTATCGTGTCAGCTTTTGGGTCAGACTTAAACTGGTGATTCTTAAAGTGTTTTAGCCCAGAAGCATGCAGATGAGTATGGCAAGGAGTTTCACATATCATCTATCCAGAATTTCTTATGATGCAATTTTGCAAAAGTTGCCTACCTTGATAATTGACTATGAGCACTGATGTTGGTCGGGTCATAGTTGAATTATATTGGATCTTTCCCACTAGAATATTGTATTCTTCAATATTTCGAATTCATATGTGAGGGCTATCAATTTCAAACAAAATAGTGGGAGTGATAATAATTAAATACCTAATTAATATCATCAAATTTTCGTATAAAATCAAAAGTTTTTGACAAATGCACATTTTCTCTTGTAGAATCAAATGACAAACAAATCCATATTGCAATTAGTCCTTAAGAATGACAAACTTGACGAGACAAATTTCCATGACTGGTTTTGGACTTTGAGAAGGGTTATCAATGAAGAGTGCATACTCTACATCCTTGATAAACCAGTATCTGAAATACCTGCTCCTGATGTGTCTAGGGCACAAGTGGAAGCTTACTGGAAGCATGCCAATGATGCCTAAGAGATAAAGTACCTTATGATTAGTTGCATGAATTATGAGTTGCATGGGTAGTGCGAGGACATGAGTTTTCTTGAGATGGTAGCATATCTTAAGAAATTTATACTTGGCCTTGAAAAGCAAGAAAGGGACAATATCATAAAGGTGCTACTTGAGTCTAAGTTGACAGAGGGAACCTCAGTAGAAGAACATGTGCTAAATATGGTTGGACATGTGTATCTTCTTAATGAACCGGGATTCACCTTGATCCAAGAGTTGGCCACGAATATGATTTTAAAGACATTGGTAAAATCATATATCCACTTTATTGCATGTTATCACATGAACAATATGGCTAGACTGATGTCAGACTTGCTTGCCATATTGATTTGTGCTGAAGAAAGATTGAAGAAGGACAAGCCTGTGATGGTGATCAATGGATCTAAGTCCAAGGATTAATTAAAGCAAGGTTGAGAAGAGTTTTGAGGTCAAGAACAAATCCAAATCTTCCACGCACAACATAAGGAGAAAGAAAAGTACAAGAGGAACTCATCCTTTGTACTTGAAGGCATTCAGGGAGAAGAACATGGGGATGGTGATCTCCACTTCAGGTATACACATTATTGAGACAAATATATCTACTTATTCATCATGGGTACTAGATATTGTATGTAGATCTCACATATGTTTGAATATGTAGGATCTGAAAGGAAGTAGGCCTTTGGGAAAAGACAAGGCGGAACTGTGAGTTTCTAATGGCGCAAGAGTTGTGGATAGTGTAATTGGAACCTATAGTTTATCTCTGCCCATATGTCTTGTAGTAGAGTTAAAGAACTGCTATTATGTACCTTCTATAAATTAAAACAACATTTTTGTATTTTTTATGGACAAGGATGCATTGGAATTCCATATTAAAAATGGTCGATGTTCTATTTTCAAGGATGGGATTTTTTATGGTAGTGACCCAATGTCTTATGGTTTTTACTTATTATATCTAAAGACATATGTTTATAATGTTAATACCAAAAGACAAAACTCAACAACTCAAACAAAACATACCTTTGGCATTGTCATCTAGTACACATGAATGAGAATCACATATCTAGACTCCATAGAGATGGTTATCTAGACTCTTTTGATCTAGAATCAATAGAGACATGTGAATCTTGTTTGTTGAGCAAGATGGATAAAACCCCTTTCACGGGTAATAATGAGAGGGCTAGTAATCTATTAGGACTCATAATACTGATGTGTGGGGACCTTTTAGAACAACCTCTAGAGGTGGATATTAGTACTTCATTACCTTCACTGATGACTTCGTAGGTATGGCTATGTTTACCTGATGAAATATAAGTCAAAAACTCTTGACAAGTTCAAGGAGTTTATGAATGAAGTACAAAACTAGATTGGTAAAAGTATTAAGGAACTTCATTTTGATTGAGGTGGAGAATATTTAAACCAAGAGTTTGAGAACCTTCTTAAATCCTATAAGATTGTATCCCAATGGACTCCATGTGGAACACCTCAACATAATGTTTTGTTAGAAAGAAGGAATCACATATTGTTGGATATGGTGCGATCAATGATGAGTGTAGATGACCTTCTGACTACCTTTTTTGGGTCTAAATTGAGTACCATATAAATAGGTTCAAAAGACACCACATGAGATAAGGACTGGGAAGCATGCCAATATGTCTTTTATGAGGATTTGGGGATGTGAAGCTTATGCCAAGAGAATGTTTTCTGATAAGGTTCTCCCTAAATCTGATAAATTTTATTTTGTTGGATATCCTAAAGAGACAAAAGTACATTACTTCTATTCCCAATCTAACAACAAAGTGTTTGTTGCCTGGGGTGTTTTATTCCTTGAGATGGATTTTATTTCCAAAGGAATCAGTGGGATGAAAGTGGAACTTGAAGAGGTTTAAAACCTGTAAGAGAATATTGAACCAATAGATGAACAAGATGAACATAGAGAATCAAAAGGAGTTGTGGAATCTCAAATTCCTCAAGTTACACAAGTAAATCATAGATCTAATAGTACATGCCTTGAGCTTGAAAGATTTGGATATCTTATGACTCAAGAAGGCAGTGAATTGGTCATAGATGATAAGAGAATAACCTATCAATATGCTATTGAGGGACCAGTGTCTAAGAAATGGCTTGAGGCCATTAGATATGAGATGGAATCCATGTATACAAAGGATCCACCTGAAGGGGTAAAACCCACAGGGTGCAAGTGGGTCTTTAAGAATAAGACCAACATGAATGGTAAAGTACAAACCTATAATGTCAGATTGGTTGCAAAGGGTTTTAGACAAGTTCAAGGTATTGAATATGATGAAACTTTTTCTCCAATAGCCATGGTTAAGTCCATCAAGATCATGCTTGCCATTATAGCTTAACATGACTATTATATTTGGCAAGCATATGTTAAAACTCCATTTCTTAATGGGAATCTTGTCAAGGATTGTACATGACACATCTTGAGGGTTTTATAAATCCAAAGGATGCAAATAAAGTCTGTAAGCTATAAAGGTCAATCTATGGATTGAAGCAAGCATCTCGAAGCTGGAATCTTCACTTTGATGCGACAGTCAAAGAGTTTATATTTATTCAAAATGAAGATGAACCTTATGTGTATAAGAAGGCTAGTGGGAGCATAGTTACATTCCTCATGTTGTACATAGATGACATACTATTGATGTGGAATGATGTACCTACTTTACTAAAGGTAAAGATATGGCTGGGAAATACATTTTATACGAAAGAGTTGGGAGAAGCATCCTACATCTCAGGGATAAAGATCTATAGAGATAGATCTAAGAGGCTTCTTGGACTAAGTCAAAGCACATACATTAACAAAGAGTTGAAGCACTTCAGCATGGGAAACTCAAAGAGAGGAAACCTATAAATCTACATGGAGTTGCCATCTCTAAAGTTCAAAGTCCTAGTTCTTGTGAAGAAAGGGAACACATGAGTTTGATTCCATATGCCTCAACAATAAGATCAATCATGTACGCAATGTTGTGTACCCATCCAGACGTCTCGTATGCCTTAAGCATGACAAGTAGTTTTTCAATCAGATCCAGGTGATGCTCACTAGACAACCATGAAGAACATTTTCAAGTACTTTAGGAGAACTAAGGATCAATTCTTGGTCTATGGAGGAGAGGAAGAGTTGGTGGTAAGAGGTTACACTGATGCAAGCTTCCAGACTGACAAACATGATTACGAATCACAATCAGGATTCATGTTTTGCCTGAATCATGGAGGTGTAAGCTGGAAAAGTCCCAAGCAAGAGTCAGTTGTTGATTCTACAATAGAGGCCGAGTGTATTGTCGCATTGAATGCAACAAAGGAGGCTATATGGATCAAGAAGTTCATTACATAACTTGGAGTCGTTCCAAGAATCAACGACGCAATTGATCTATATTGTGACACCAATGGAGGTATTGCACAAGATAAGGAACCCAGATCGCAATAGCACTCAAAGCATATACAAAGGCGGTTCCATCTCATACGAGAGATCCTACATTGAGGAGATGTAAAGATCTTCAGCGTACCAACTGAGAACAATATTGTGGACCCCCTGACTAAGTCACTTTCACAGTAGAAGCATGATATTCAAGTTAGATCACTTAGGATAAGATTCATAGGTGATTGGCTCTAAGTGAAAATGGGAGTTTGTCGGTATGTATGCCCTAAGAGCTAATCATATGATGATGGTAATGGCATAACTTCTAATTGATTTGATTAATAAACAAAGGGCAAGATTTCAATTTATTTTGTTTAAATCAATTACGAGATAGTGGTGTAACATTATAGATGTCCAGAGTACAATAATACTCAATGACGTATGTCTTCATGTACGTGAATTGGCAAAATGAGATCATACGAGTGTTAAGAGTACATATATATTCTCATTATGTCCCTAATCAGTTGTTATTGTGGAAGGTTGATAGATAATAATGACACACAAGATCAGAGTGTGAGTTGGTTGATGATAGAATCTCATTAGTCATGATATGGCTATATCAAACCAAGCACACATATACATGTTGAAGAATAGTGTATCAGACAGACCCACCATGAGATTGACACATGGAAACCATTACCATGGTAGTCATAGTTAGCTCTTGTAGTGATGGTAGTGTTTCTGGTTCTTAGACCAAAAATCCCTAAATAGGTCATTCGATATGCCTTGACATCATCAAACACAATATGGATATATTAATTGTTATAAAGGTGATGATTGGGTGACTATGACACATGGGGACTGATTGTGAGTGATAGAGATGGGATTTGTCCCTCCTACAGGAGTATGATATCCTAGGACACTTGATTAGCAAGACTGGGAAAACATGGCCATGTACATGTGAGTCAATATGTGATATTGAGCTTACATATATCTTAGAAAATTTTCTCTAGTTTAAGAAACAAGATTGAATGTTGAAAAGGGTGACTACTCCATGCCGTGAGTTCAATCTGGATATCAGAGACAAAGAAATTATACAAACACTATAACACCAAGCATATATTGTAGGTTGAAGTTGTTCCCCAACTTTCCATTTACTTGGGTAGAATTGATGTGCAACTAGGAATTTCTCATTGTTTGTTATGTCATAAGTTTTTTATGAACATTCACTGCCAACATAATATGGGACCCATAGGGTCACACACATAGGTCTTGACCTAGAAAAGGAGTTTAATCTTGAATGATGGTTAAATTGATTACTAAAGTGTTAGGTATTCAATTCATGTAGCAAATCATCTGACTGCATTGCCAAATGATCGACTCATTGAGTGAGACGGCCGTTTGGAGTGTCAGATGATCAGATTAAATATTGAGATGGTCGTTTGGATTGCCAGGCTGATCAAAAATTGAACTAGCTAAGTTTTGCCCAAACTTAGATATGAACTGACTGGTTCATTCTGTTGAACTGATCGGCTCGACTCAAGTCATTAGATGACCATATGGGTGAGTAAGATGAACGTCTCACATGTGTGACATCACTCAGTTCGTGGGAATTCTATTGCATCAAGGAATTAGTGTTGACGTCATGTTGTGCGTTAATTGGATTCGAATTGATGATTTTGTATGCAATTGGTAAACTAAAAAACAACTGTCTTGCAGTATGAGATGACCGTCTCAAGTTCCAGACGATAGTTTGGTTTTCTAGACAACCATTTCGGTGGTTGTAGGTTGCAAAAATTCAAGATCTTTCGGTCCCTTCCACTCCCGCACAGACTGGGAACCCTGACCCGAATCCCTCCTATAAATAAAGGGGTACTGGGGGCTTCCCAGAGCACAACACAGACAACTGTGAATCAGTTTCTCTGACAATTATTGTCCTCTCTAGTTGTGGTAACCAAGATAGCCCAAGAAAGTCCTACCCGACTAGAGAGGGATAGCAATGAGAGAGAACAACCTAGGATCATTGATGTGGGAGAACAAGTTGGTGACTAGTACACCAATGGAAGGGACAACTCCTTCCTGTCCATTTTACAAGGATGATAGGAGTTTTAGGAAGTATGTGTGGACTTATCTAGAGATGACGTGGCATTTGTCCATCACTAAGGAGGACAACATCAACCACCCATTTGTGGTGAGAGGAGCTGATGTAGACGATAATGTTTGAGGTTGCATTCCACAGTGCAGATCAGGAGGAACAACACTCAGACAAGTCCAAGTGCAACTAGAAGATGGTTGAGCATCTACAACAATGAAGAGATGTTGTTGGACTTGCTCCAAGACTAGGTATATCCTCTAAACCA
The DNA here is from genome assembly GCA_963693085.1 of Alisma plantago-aquatica. NCBI lineage: Eukaryota > Viridiplantae > Streptophyta > Magnoliopsida > Alismatales > Alismataceae > Alisma > Alisma plantago-aquatica. The sequence goes on from OY856413.1 coordinate 220,969,137, forward strand.
TCATTTCCATCTTATAGTTATTGATGCGATCTGCTAGTTTTTGAGGAATATGGTAGTTAGAATTTTTATGTCGATGCCTTCTCTGTAGCCATATTTCTCTACAAGAAAGACACTCACATTTGGGTTTAGACAAGGTTCAATCCCTTGAATATCCTTGAACCTAGGCAGTAGAGGAGATAATGGCCATACAAATGTATAAAGGAAAAAAGTGACAAAATTCATTTTTCCTTTGAAGTATTTGAAGTTGTTTAAAGTTTTGTTCTATTGTTTATTATATTAACTCCAAGATGTTATATATTTATTCAATTTCATATGTTTTATTGTCAGCATACATGTGCATTTGCACTGACTATGTATTTATTTACCCCTATTTGACAAAAAAGGATAACTCATAAAGGTTTGAATGGATCCACTTCCTCACTCAATTACTCTAATGATGAATAATAGAAAAACTTCACCAAATCATTAGGGATCATCTTAAATGGATTTGTATAGTTTTTTAGAATAGTTTTATCTTTTCTCTTCTTCAAGTTCACCTTCAGCCCATGTTGTAAACCTTATATGTTCATTCAATAAAAATATAGAAGTTCGATGTAACTATCATGTACATTATGTGTGCGATTTTTGGGCCTCGCATGTATGGATGCTTCAATCCCTTTAACTATATAAGGTTGTAGTAAGAATGAATAAGTGACACTATCCCCCTATATATACTATAGTGGTGTCCAAGAGGTAAAGATTACCTCTTATTTTCCCTCCTAGCCCGACTAGCCGCCACCTACCCTCTTCCCACTCCATTCCAACCCTAATTTTTAAGGAATTTGGTCATTATACTTGCATTTCCTATGCTTTTAGACCTCAGAGGAGGGTGATTCCAAGATATCTATAGGTATAGGTGAGGGAGGAGTCTTCATCAATCTCTATGACATTTTATTTCACTTCTCCTTCTTATTTTATTATTTCTCTAATTATGAGTGTCTATGCTCTCTTGTGGGCAGTTTTGGGGTAGTAATATGTAACTATGCTACCATGTTAGGAAAAATGTGTGCACCATGCTCTAATTTCATTGCCTTATACTATTTCATTGATTTTTCTCATTCCCTACCTCCCGCTATGGTTGTTTGAGCTATGGAAGTACCTAAGGGAATAAGCAAAATGGGTGATTATGGATTGTAAGTACGACATTGTGTAAGAATGTCCATATAAAACATTTTTTAACCTTGAATAAGTTTTTAACTTCCATATACTATATTGTTCCCCCTTAGATCTGATATCTGTGGTGTTGTGGAGCATAGAATAGGATGACTTGGTAGTAAAATCACTACTATGGTCCCAAACCCTAACATCATTTACACTAACTCATTAGATATCCAATTTGTGAGGAGATTGGTATCTCAATTATCATCATTGTTAACCAGACTGCAAACCTATAAATCAAATAAGTCAACCAATATGGGTTTAGTAGCTTCATTATCAAGACTATTCCCCTTTCTTCACCATATATTGGTCCAAAATATTATGTGGAAATTCTAGAATTGGTAGTACTATGATAAGAGGTGTTTATATGTGGTAGCTTGCACTTTTTGGATGTCATTAAAATATTGACTTGTGTAGGGAATTTGTGCACACTCCTAAGAGGATAGAGAGACACATAAAGAGACTTTCAAGTCTTGTGTTAGGTGTTTCAAAGCCTAGCACATATCATAAAGGTTGCAAAATTATTGAGAGAAATAATATTATGTGACCCAATTTGTCATGAATGTCACATTTAGGCAAAGGGAAGAAACCTCATTAGTGTGTAAGATGTACAAAAGATGTATAAGAATGAACATGTAGGTTACCATCATAGTAATATGTGACTGTTTGAGATGATCATATGCATAATTAGTGAAGCAAATAATCTACCAATAGGATACATGTAATAACCCAAATTTTAGGATTTTGATGCCCAATATCAAGTATATTTAAGATTATGAATGTTTATTATATGGTTGAACTCAAATTAATGAATTGGTTAGTTAAGTATGAATTATTTTTACCTAAAATGTATTGTTTGATATATTTTTGATGATGATGACACATGAATGAGTTCAATCATGATGAATAGCTTTCATTGATTGACTTGGATACTTATGAGGCAAAGAGGTCCATTTAGTAGTCACAATGAGCTGAAGTGGTCACTTCATGATCCCTAAGGTATGTTGATTTGTGTTTACTAGATGTAGTAAAAGCAAGTGCGTGTATCGTAGTAATATAGGCCAAAAGAGGCATGCATATTTAACTCAGGGAAACATGAATCCAAAGAGTACTATTAACTATGAATCAATCAGCTTAAACTAGCAAAAAAGGTGATTGATTGATTAATTGACTGGTTGCAAAAAATGACACTAAATTATTGAGGTTGTGATCACAAATGGAATGGTCCTATGAAACATGCCAACTCAAACAAAACATGATTACATACTAACTAGTGGATTACCAAAAATCATAGGAAATTAAAACCGATTTACAACAAGCACCATAAGATGAGACATGTTGCATTTGAGCCAACATTTTCATTTCATAACATATTTTCAAGGTGCTACAACATAATTTACCATCATCTCATTACATGAAATAATTGTTCCACATGTTGATTTATTACATCATGGTACAGAAGCCAAAAACCACATCGATCATCTTATCAGAAACATCGAAAAACTCTCTTGAAGACTTGAATGTACAGGGATGACACATAGGACTTACTGCTAGACACTATCTATTCCACCAGGTATGATACATCTGCCCATCCTCTTTAGCCACATGATCCTTATCTCGCCAGGCACATCCACCTAAATAGAGTTATTAACCAGTGGGGTGAGACACACAGTCCCAACGAGAAACATAACCCTCTACCAACTTTATTATTGTCATAGATAACTGAGCAGATAGATCAATTTAAACAATAGGTAATAACTAACCGGTTATGCAAGAAGGAATATGAAGAACATGTATATGAAAAACTTATACAAAGATCATAGAAGAACATTACAAGGCCTCATCCCATGTTTCATATTTGCCTTAAACAAGATATACTACATGGCTGGATTACGAATTATTATGCCCTGAGGAAGTGAGTCGTACCACTCAGATCCAAACTGACCACCGCTTGGTCACAATCGATTGCCATACAAGGTCAATGGGAGAGTCGGATTCTATGACCTCTACCCTTGTGGTCAGTGTACAAGAACCAACAAGTAGAACCGCAGTCTCATGCTTAAGTGGCCTCAGCCACACAGGGTCAGGCTACCCTCTTCCTAGCCCACCTTGGTACAGGTATCGATGCTAGAAAACCGAGCCACGTGCCTGTTCACCGTGCTCTATCATCACTGAGCCATGGTCCTATTCACCATGCTCTTATCACATATCCTGAGCCATGGGCCTATTCACCATGCTCTAACCACACTGAGCCATGGGCCTGAAACCATGTTGTAACCACACTGAGCCACGAACCTGAAACTGTGCTCTAATCATCTTATTTTTGTCTAGGAGCAACCCCACATATTCAACAATATGCGCTCCAAGTTAACCCGCAGGAGAACCCATTTCACCATCACCAAATTCCTGACGATGATGGATCTATGGCCAGGGCAAACTACATGAAAGTTCATCTGTATTTAGTTAATGCATTTTGAGTGGATTGTTGAGGCAACAAATTTGTATTAAACAACCATATATAAAACATAAACAACATTAAATTCCATTATCTTATGTCACACTGTTACTGTTATTCTCAATGTCCTCAACAATCATCATATTGTCATGGGATATCAATCCCTCAGATCATCACATTATGCTACTACCTCTCGAGGCTTCATCATCATGGGTTATCAATCCCTCATATCATAATGCCACTACCTCTCAAGGCTTCGTCATCATGGGATATCAATCCTCATATCACAACTAGAGGATAACACCTCAATCAGGCACTCCGCCTTTATCAGGTCACCAGACCTTTCCCATCATATGGTGATACATGTTATCTCATCAACAAGGCACATCATCATTACTCAGATATTGCGCATATACCAAGTGCTACACAGCACATGATCATATAATCACCATAGCTCTTACCTGGCTACGAATTCAATTGATAATACCTACATGGTTAGGGAGCATAGCCAAAGAGATAACTGGATCACCACATACAAATCTTAAAAGAACATATCCTATCATTAAGATTAAGGTTTATAGGTTTGGAACAATCATCCATTATAATGAACACGAAGCATAATTTCATAGATGGTGTATTAAATAATACACATTACTGTTACCATACCATGGGTATCCACCATACCCCATATCTCATGTCATCATGCACGCCATTCTTAAGGATTCATCTTTAGGGATCATACAACCATGATCTACCATCAAGCATGATCAAAGGTTCACCTATCATCAACCATAGGTAACCACCATACTAAAGTTCACAGCCTATTCATCATACCTCATCATCATGACCAAAGATATGGCCCAAGGTAACAAGATAAGCATACTAACATCTAGGGCTCAAGATAACACTTAGGGTTATCGGGTTAGGGTAAAACCTTCACTAAAGGTGTTGCCTACCCTCACCAAAACTAGGAAGTGACCAAGAAAACCCACACTAAAAGTCGGTATAGGCTACAAGGCATCAACACCACAAACCAAGGTGATGTCCGACAAGGTTCATATTGGGTAAGACTCACAAACTCCTCCTATGCCTAGTGTGGGGCAAGGCATGTCGTGCGAAGAAGCCACCAAGGTCATATCCTCCAAACACACCTCAGCCTATCCCAGTCAAGGGACCATCTTATGGGATATCGGGAAACTCATGTATCTAACACATCTCACTTCATATCAAGTTAGGCAACCTTACAACCATGTCGGCCAAGAACCACATAACCTTATAGCAACTAAGTTATTCTCTAGGTCAACCCTAGCATGGTCAACTCCCTTTTACCTCGTCCATGATCATTATTAACATGCATACTATCTAAGCCAATAAACTTCAAACCCTAGGATGCATATTTATATAAGGATGAGTATATGGATATCGTATATAACACCATACCACCAAATCTCTCAACATGTGTCGTCCTAGACACCATATCACCCAAGCTCAAAGATATAACAACCTATACCTCCCTATGTGTCGGGTAACCAAGCATGTACCGGGAAAAGGCGTATCGGGCAGGGATACTTAGTATCGCCCAAAAGCTTACTCAAGGGTAGGATTCACATCTAAAGGTATCGTGCAAACCACATCAAGCCATATCACCCAACACATCATAATGGGCAACACACCATAATGGGCATCACATCTAAGCAGAGTGTCGAGCAGCACCATCCAAGAGGATGTCATGCAAGCTCCAACAAACCTTAACACCCCACACAAACCACTTATCATCCAAGGGGTACAAGCCTCACAACGCCCAACTAACTCAACTATCAAGCACCATATCGGGTGAAGGATCAACAAGGCATCTGCCTACTATAATGCACATGCCTCATACTACTGTATTGCCCAAGCTATGACTCAAAGGTAGGAGAGGGATATCAGGCAACAAGCACCAAGACACCACCATCCATATCGGGCAACCACATCATATCACCCAAAGGCTTGTAGGGTATCGGGCAGCACTATTTCTAAGGGTATCACCCACACAAAGGATTAGCCTATTGGGTTCCCTATACCTAACCAAGGATACCCTTCACCAAAGGCATAACCACCCCATATCATCAAGGTACCAACCAAGGGTTCAACCCCAAGAACATGTTGTTCAACTAGGGTAGATTATCATCTCAACACTAAGGTCAACGCTTCTATTAGCCAAGCTAACTATCATATCGCCCAAACCTCTAGAGCATAGGCTCATCTCTCAACAAAAAAGTGAGAGAGGGGTTTTGCCCAAGGACTCACCACTTCAACATACATATTTGGCTCTTAAGATCACCTATCAACTAAACGAGAGAGGGGTATTTCTCATGATCCATCAACCAAAGCATAACCTATCGGGCAAAGCACTATATCAGGTAAACACTATATCAGGTAAAGCCCTATATCGGGTAAAACACCATATCGGGTTGGTCATCTTCAACCTCAAGACACCCCTTACCATCTGAACAAGGAGAAACAAGATAAAGACAGTAATAAAATGTGACCATTTCCATTAGAATAGATCTCAAGTTCCACATACACAACTATCATAGAGAAGGGTATCGATTTAAAGACAAGAATCAATGTATGCACATATGGAGAGTGAACATAATAGAGATGGTTAAGAGTTATGTAACCCGTCCTAAGAGGATCTCCATGAAAGAAATCAAGATAATTGGTCCAAGAATCAAACCCACATTCCTCACCATGAAGATCATCCATCCCAGGCTCCAAACTTGCCTTCGGCTCCATCATCATCACCTCAAGAAACAAAAGATGAAGAAGAAGAAGAAGAAGCCATGGTTATGCTTAGCTCAAGAAGAAGTAAAGAGGGAGAGAACCAAAGCCTTGCATACTCTCATCAAGGGTCCATCCATGGCCGAGAGGGGAGGAAGTAGGTGAAGAAGAAAGCACAAGGAAAATCTAGTAAAGAAGCATGACTCACCAAGGTCAGATCTTGAGAAAGAAATCTCCATGGGCAAGGAACTCAGCCTCCCAAGATCCATGGGGGTTTCCTTAAGCTCCCAAAGATCCCAAGCTCATCTCATAAAAGAAGGGGAAAGTGGTGGCCAAAAAGGATCACTTGGGTAAGGAGGAAGGGAGTTATATACACCAAGGAAGAGAGAGGTAGCAAAGGAAAGGTGTCATAACCACATAAACTTAGATGCCACTTGCTCATGATCTTAACGCCACTTGTTGTCACCCAAGCTCCACATGCAAAGCCTAGTGATACACTCTAGGTAGTGTATCATGCAGCTGGGCACCCTTCATGGGCAACATTCCCCTAAACCGATACATACTCCAAGCTCTACCTGATACACTAAAGGACAAGATAGAACATGTGACATATAAGGCATAAAAACTATATAGAGATGTCACTCCTTAACTATCATCCAAACAAGGTGCCCCAACTTCCATCCACATATTAGATTATGCCGACATAAGGGAGGAGACTCTAGAGATGATAAATTGCATATTGGCCCCTTCAATTTGGGTAATTTGCAATTTGCACCAAAACTAGCACATAAAGCACAAGCATCATCCAACCAAGCTCAAACTTGGAATATAGGCCCTCCACAAAGCGCCCCACATCATCATTCTCTTTATAATGGTGATAGAGAACTAAAGGCATGCTCTACATGTGACATATTTCAATATAACCCCTCATCTTGGGTAAATTGCACTTTGGTCCAAAATAAGTAAACATTGTTCAAACAGCATCCAAATGGGACCAAACTGGAAACATAAGCTTGTCACATGATATTAAAAATCTGGAGGGATTAGATTAAGGTTCTAAGATGCTTTCTTAAGAAAAGTAAACAGGGTTAGCCCAAAACATGGGTCAGGGTCCTTACAAGTCATAAACCCCTAACAAGGATTTCATCACCGAAATCCCGAGCAAAAAGAAGACAGGTGTTACTCATGCATCGCATCATACAACTCCACAAAAGCTCCTGGGTGTCATGGATCTATGATGAACATACTTACTCTTCTTCCAGAGCCAACACATGGTTTCCTGTATTGGTCATAGGCTCATCCCTCCGTCTCATCATCCTTTGTCTGATAACACTCTTTATATATTGGAACATCACATGCAACTTGTATCACTTAGGTATCAGTTCCTTTGCTGATATATAACCTTCCTTATTACGCTTTTTTGCACTACTATGATCTTACAAGCTCAACACTTAAGCTTCACATAACTTGTATCACTATCCTTCTGCTATATACATTCCAACTGTTCCTTCTCCTTCCATAAAGGATGTCTCTAATCTAAGGGAGATTTATCTCAGAAGGGATTGTCATAAGATAAACACATGCATACACATAACAAAACTCATAAAGCACTTCACTATGTCTTGCTTTAGATGTATCATAAAGGAGCTATCAAGTAACCAAGGAACTAAACATCTCGATTAGGAACAACAGAGCAAGATTGATGCGATGATTTTGAGTCGCATTTAGAGACCTATTTCATATGTGTTTTGTGCCTTAATTACTCATTTTCATGGATATTATTGCATAATTCACTTTATTTGGTCTTTACCATCATTTTATATCAAATCCCCTTTGTTTTACTATTTTGAGCATTATTTATCATCATATTATAAATTGTGTGGATTTACTTGGGCCTGTTGTGAAATTTCAGGAAGAACAAGTATCTGCTTCCGTCGATACCATCGACGGAAGTCGATACCATCGACCAAGCCACAGGTTGTCAGCCGAGAAGAGCAATACAGTGTCGATACCATCGACACCTACGTCGATGGTATCGAGATCCCTTCAAGTTGCTGGCGAGGAAACTGTCGATACCATCGACCCAAGTCGATGCCATCGACACAAGGAGAGCTACAGCATCGCTAAACAAAAACAACCGATGCTAAAGGAGTCGATACCATCGACACACAAGTCGATGGTATCGAGATCACCACAGGCGCTCAGAATAAAAGAAAGGAAAGTTGCCGCTAATCCGCTGGGTCGATACCATCGACCCGCGTCGATGGTATCGACGCCGGCAGATATGCGTTGGATTTGTTTTGATTTCGATCGGACGGCTGTTGTTATTTGACGACCTAATTAGGGACTTATACCTAATGACGACCACCCAGACGGGAGGATCATCTCATTTTGGATTGCACGAGTGCCGAGGAGGAGAGAAAGGAGAACGGAGGCCGAGAAGCTCATCCCGGGTGATTCGGACGCTGCCAAAGACGATTTCCACCACCGACAGGTGGGGAAGCTCGTGTTTTACACCAAGGATCCACCGGTTCTTCTCCGTTCAGGGGTTTTCCCATTTATTTCCCGTTTTTCTTATGAATTCCCCAATTTCTACCATGTACTCGTGTGAGATGAACATGAGAGGCTAAAACCCTCAATCTTTAGGACCGGGAGTAGCCCGGGAATGCATTGTATGACATTTTTATATCAATAATTCATATTTTTCTCTCAAATCCGTGGTATAGATTTGTTTTCTCCATTTCTATTGTTATGCTTGATCACCATAATAATAACTTAATGCCCTTAATCACTTTGACAGAAGGATTAACGGTTGAAAAGAGACGAATTCTACATTAATTAATAAAACCCTTGACAAAGGAGTTGTAAAATTAATGGTGGGAACTGAGAGACCGTTTATAATGCACTTAGTTTAGGGGAATGATTACTACGACGGTGGAATCAACCTAAATCTAAGTAGTGAATTACACCACGACAGTGGGTAATTCTGTTTTCAGGCCACTACCCGGATAGAGAGAGAAGTGTGAAGAATGATATGAAACTTAATACAATGTTGACCCGCGGTGAAACCGCCATCCTAAAGATATCCCTTTTAATTGATTAAATTAACCTTTAATCGATTGTTTTCTTTGTTTGATTTTTATTTTCTTTTAATTTGAACAACAAAACCCTACTTTGTTAATCGGTCTAGCTGATTGCGATTAGTTAGTAGAAGTCTCCAATAATTCACGTATCCCTGAGTTCGACTCGGGCCTCACAAGGCCTATTTTACTCGACGCGTACACTTGCGTTTTTAGCGCGTAGTAAAATACACGTCAAGTTTTTGGCGCCGTTGCCGGGGATACGGCGAATTATTGGCACTTTGAGTGCTAAGAGAGGCCATTCTAGGCCACATTTTTTTTATTTTATTTTTAGAACAATTTCAAAAATTCCTTTATTTCTCTATAATAGTGTTGACTCGTTCAAGGCATTGTACTGAACCACTACTTCCAAATTTCAGGTACTTTGTATGGTGCACACACGTAGTCGAGACTACGTGAATCGCACACCTGAGGTTCCATCTGCGGGACCAGAGGATGAGGACTACTACGAGGAGGAACACCACAGTGATATACATTCTGAATCTGAGCAAGAACAAGAAGAAGTAATGGCTGAAGCACAGACAATATGGGAGAAGATCAAGGCGTCTTCTTCCTCGGCATCAAAGGGGCCTATAAAGAAACAGGGGTTGAACATACCTACATACAAGATCGACCCAGCACTGATTAACTTGGTCAAATCCAATGCATTTCACGGACTGAAAAATGAAGATCCAGTGGCACACATTAGTCAGTTTGTGGAGAACTGCGATATGGTGAAGATAGATCGATTTCCGCAGGATGTGCTCTATCTCAAGTTATTCCCGAGTTCCTTGGCTGGAGTGGCAAGAGAGTGGCTTCATAACCTCGACGACGAGTTTTTTGAATCATGGGATCACATGGTGGAGGTTTTCTTCGAGAGGTTCTTTCCTCCTGAGAAGACCAATGATATGATCCGGAAGATCCACAATTTCACCCAACAGGCGGGTGAAACCTATTCTGAGACTTGGGAGCGATTTCAAGTCATGTTGAGGAGATGTCCACACCATGGACTGGACAAGGAAACCCAAGTGAAGATCTTCTACTTTGCTCTCTCCGAGCATGATAGAAGCAATTTGGACTCGGCTGGCTCCGGATTTTTCTTAAATAACACTGATACAAGATGCTGGGAAATACTGAAGAATATGGCTCGAAAGCAATCTTGGGGAGAAAGAGAAAGAGGCCCAGTTGAGCAAGCAAGAGTTGCCAGTGAGTCAAAGGCAATGAGAGAGCTGAATGAGAAGATGGATCTTCTCGCAAAGAAGTTGTTGCAGAAGGAAGACAATGAGTCCGAGGATGAGGCTCAGGTCAAGTACATGAGGCAACAGCAGGGGTACAGGAATAACGATTATTCATGGCGGAAAGACAAGAAATTTTCATGGAAGGATCCAAATAACTTTCTGCAGGATCCAGATGCCAAACCTGCACCGGTCACGGAGGACAAGAGCACGGAGTTGCTCAATCAAGTCATAAAGCAAAATCAAGAGTTGATGAACACTTTTGGGCAGCAAATAAAGCAGCAGGGTGAATTCATGAACCAGTTCGGGCAGACTTTGCAGAGCCACAGGGCTCAAATGAGAACTATAGAGACTTCCATGGCACAGATGGCAGCCGAGATTGCAATCTTGAAGAAGCCGGCACATCCGGGTTTTCCGGGAAACACCAATGTTCCCAGGGGAAACCAACAGGCCAAGGCCATCTTATTGAGGAGCGGTAAGAAAGTGTTAAATCCAAGGGCGGCTGACACAAGCACACTGCAGGACACAGTTGAAGAAGCAACAGTCAAAGAGCAGCCCCCACCTGTCATAGAGCAAACTGAGGACATAGCTGAAGATAGTAAGGAAGAACAAGCCACTGAGGAGGAACCACAGAAATTAACTCCCTATGTGCCACCTCATCAAAGGGCACATACCGTTCCGGTTCCCTATCCCAATAGTGCAAAAGCAAGAAAGGTGGATGCACAGTTTAAGAAATTTCTGGACAGCTTTAGGAAGTTATCAGTGAATATTCCTTTGCTAGAGGCGATCGAACAAATCCCGTCTTAAGGGAAGTTTCTCAAAGATGTAATCACCAAGAAGAGAAAGATACCCGACACTGAGGTCATAGTATTGAAGGAGCAAGTGAGTGCTTTTATTATGGGCACTTTGCCACCAAAGAGACAGGATCCCGGTTGTTTCAATATTTCTTGCTTTATCGGGAAGTTCAAATTTGGCGAAGCACTTTGTGATTCTGGGGCAAGCATCAATCTGATGCCCCTTTCTACGTTCAAGAAACTTGAATTGAAGGAGTCGAGACCAAGTAACATGACCATCCAATTGGCCGATAATTCTGTGGTGAAACCGTATGGAATCTGTGAGGATGTTTTGGTAAAGGTAGACCGCTTTGTTTTTCCGGCTGATTTTGTCGTTATGGAAATGCAGGACGAGCATGGTAATGAGTTACTACTTGGTCGCCCATTCCAAGCTACAGCTGATATGATCTTGGAGATGGGGAGAGGTCGCTTGACCTTGGGCATTGCGGATGATCGCTTTGAGATGGTCATGCCAAATGGTAATGCATCTAATAAAGCAAAAGCACATTGCAATATGGTGAAGCATGTGGAACAAAATATCTCACTTTGTCTTGGGAAGCCATTTTTGGATATGGCTCATGTTATGAGTAGGATAGATAATGGGACCCTAGCAGTGGACCTTATGGAGCAAACTAAAGTTGTCTCTTTATGCAAGGCTGTTGGGTTTCCAAATGATGAGAATGAGGACATTCCACCTCCATGGGAGGATGATGTGATTATTACTTCCGTCTTTGATGCATATCCGGAATTGCCTTTGGAGGCGTGTTTGTTAAATGTCGCTTATGATTGGATGCGGAGTACTTCACTCAAGGAGTGTGCCAAAATGCTTCAAATGCTTCCATGTTTCTACACAAGGCACTATGAGGATTTGGGTACACTTCCCCCACCGCTACAATCATCTCTTATTTGCCCACCTGATCTGGAGTTGAAGCCATTGCCCCCGCATTTGAAATACGTCTTTCTAGCTGAGGAGGACAAGTTACCAGTGATTGTTTCTGCATACTTGAGTGCGGATGAGGAGGAGCAACTACTGATAGTGCTCAAGAACCACCGTGGAGCTTTTGGGTGGTCTGTGGCGGACATCAAGGGGATCTCCCCTACACTTTGCCAACACAAGATTCGGCTTGAGGAGGGAGCCAAGCCAGTCATACAGCCTCAAAGACGTCTAAATCCAAGCATGATGGAGGTTGTCAAGAAGGAAGTCATAAAGCTTCTTGCTGCAGGGATCATTTATGCCATATCCGATTCAACGTGGGTGAGTCCCACACAGGTAGTCCCTAAAAAGGGGGGAATCACTGTCACTACTAATCTTTTGAATGAACCTGTCACCACCCGATTGGTAACCGGGTGGCGTGTTTGCATTGACTACCGCCGATTGAATACCGCAACTCTTAAAGATCATTTTCCATTGCCATTTATCGATCAGATTTTGGAACGTCTAGCTGGTCGGTCGCATTTTTGTTTTCTAGATGGCTATTCGGGGTACAACCAGATTTCTATTGATCCTTTGGATCAAGAGAAGTCTACGTTTACATGTCCCTATGGGACGTTTGCTTACCGCCGTATGCCGTTCGGTTTATGCAATGCGCCGGCGACTTTTCAACGCTGCATGCTCGCCATATTCTCTGACATGGTAGAGCGGTGTCTTGAAGTTTTCATGGATGACTTCTCGGTGTATGGAGCGTCTTTTGATGAATGCCTTTTTAACTTAGATAAGGTGTTGCAGCGGTGCGAGGACACACACTTATTCCTCAATTGGGAGAAATGACACATGATGGTGACGGAAGGAATTGTGCTAGGACACAAGGTGTCTAGCAAGGGTCTTGAGGTAGACCCCGTAAAAATTGAGGTGATTTCTAAGTTACCCCCACCAAATTCTGTAAAAGGGGTGAGAAGTTTTTTAGGACACGCCGGGTTTTATCGGCGATTTATTAAGGATTTTTCGAAAATCGCAAAGCCATTATCGGAATTGTTGGAAAAAGATGCAGTTTTTTATTTCAATGAGAAATGTCTTCATGCATTCGAGGTCTTGAAGGAGAAGTTGATTTCAGCTCCGGTTGTTCAAACGCCGGATTGGGCAAAACCATTCGAGTTGATGTGTGATGCGTCTGATTATGTTGTGGGAGCTGTTTTGGGGCAAAGGGTAGATAACAAGCCTGCTGTGATTTTCTACGCCTCAAAAACGCTTAATGATGCTCAATTGAACTACACAACTACGGAAAAGGAGTTACTGGCCGTCGTGTTCGCCTTTGAAAAATTTCGGCAGTACTTAGTGGGTTCTAAGGTGGTTGTGTGGACTGATCACGCTGCAATAAAGTATTTGATGGAGAAGAAGGATGCGAAGCCTAGACTAATTAGGTGGATTTTGCTCCTATAAGAATTCGATATTGAAATTAAGGACAAGTCGGGAATTGAAAATGTGGTGGCTGACCACTTGTCTAGGTTAGAGCGGGTTGATGAACAAGGTTTGCACATACCCATTACCGAGACCTTTCCCGATGAGCAACTTTTAAAAATTGATTCTAAAGAACCATGGTTTGCGGAAATTGTGAATTATTTGGCTTGCGGGATCATCCCGGAGGATTGGTCCTATCAAGATAAGAAGAAATTCTTTCATTCATTGAGATATTATTTTTGGGATGACCCGATTCTCTTGAAGCAGTGCAGGGATGGTATTCTTCGCAGGTGCATGCCGGAGGTGGAGTACGAGAGTGTTCTCCACCACTGTCATGCGTCGCCTACAGGAGGACACCATGCTAGCTCACGGACAGCAGCTAAGGTGTTGGAGAGCGGCCTTTATTGGCCCACTTTGTTCCGGGATGCCTATGATTTTGTTAGGCAATGTGACCCGTGCCAGCGCACAGGTAACATCTCAAGGAGACAGGAAATGCCCCTAAATGTATTTCAGGAAGTTGAGGTATTTGATTTATGGGGCATTGACTTCATGGGACCCTTTGTGTCCTCAAATTCAAATCTTTATATCTTACTTGCTGTAGATTATGTGTCGAAGTGGGTGGAGGCAATCCCCACAAGAACTAATGATTCGAACGTAGTGTGCAGGTTTGTCAAGGAGAACATTTTCTGCAGGTTCGGGATTCCCCGAATGATCATAAGTGACGGAGGCACACATTTTTGAAATCAGAAATTCGCGACACTTTTAAAGAAATATGGGGTCAAGCACAACATCGGCACCCCATATCATCCACAGACGCAAGGACAAGTGGAGGTATCAAATAGAGAAATCAAGAAGATTTTAGAAAGGACCGTAGCATCCACAAGGAAGAATTGGAGTGTATTGCTACCGGACGCACTTTGGGCTTATCGAACGGCGTACAAAACACCTATAGGCACCACGCCTTTTAGGTTGGCGTACGGCCGGGCTTGCCATCTTCCGGTGGAATTAGAGCACAAGGCCCATTGGGCGCTAAGAAGGCTGAACTTGCGCTATGATGAGGCCGGGAGAAAAAGGATGTTTGAATTGAATGAATTGGACGAGCTACGCATGACAGCATATGAGAATGCCCGCATCTACAAAGAGCGCACAAAGCTGATACACGATCTCCATATTGAGATGCGCATGTTCACAAAGGGAGACAACGTTCTATTGTTTAACTCCCATCTCAAACTGCATCCCGGGAAGCTGAAATCCCGGTGGAGTGGACCCTTCATTGTGGAGGAGGTGAAACCGCACGGAGCGATTCTCGTGCGTGATGGAGATGCCACGTTCTTGGTGAACGGGCAACGCTTAAAGCTGTATTTTGGTGAGAACTACAAGAGGAAAGTGAATGAGGTCAAACTCATTTCACTTGTGAAAGAATGAGATGGAGGGAAGACGTCTAGCCTAAGACGCTAAACAAGGGCGCTTGTTGGGAGGCAACCCAACCATCGGTACACTAGGATAGTTTAATTTTAGTCATAGATTGCTTTTATTTCGTTTGAATTTTAGTTTAAAAATGATACCTTGATCCGTTTGTTGAATGTGCAGGCACAGGCAGGGTCCATACCATCGACACATCCGTCGATGGTATCGACATGGGTTCAAGTTGACACCAGCAGAAATCGCACTGCGTCGATACTATCGACACCCCCGTCGATGGTATCGACATGGGCACAGACAGGTCGCAATAAAAGTGTCGATGGTATCGACACCCCAGTCGATACCATCGAGATCTCTGGAGATATTCAGACGGATTTTGCTCAGTCAACTCGATACCATCGACGGCCTCGTCGATGGTATCGACATGATCACAGGTTGAATGCAACACAACGGCGGTGTCGTAATAAAAGCAAGTCGATACCATCGACATCTGTCGATGGTATCGACGGACATGTCACCGATCCGCATACAGACATTGACGACGATCACAACAGCCACGTCAGCGATCCGGGTGCTGCGTCGATACCATCGACTTCTGTCGATGGTATCGACACGTCAGCAATCCGGGTTTTTCGATCCAGCAAACGTCAGTCGTCGATACTCGCGAGGGAGGCGGATACCCGCGAGATGTGTCGATACCATCGACCCTCGTCGATGGTATCGACGGGCCAACAGGGGCGCCGATCAAGCCTATTTAAGGGGACTTGCAACGTCACTTGATGTCACACCTTCAGAGCAAGTATCTTCCTTTGCGCGGAGCACTCCCCCGAGCCTTCCAAGACTGCAGAGAGGCATCATCGAGCGGAGATCTTCATCGAGCGGAGAACTCTCTTCTCCATCTTCACCGAGCTCTGTTCTTCTAATCCCTTCTTTTCTCGCAACCATGGTGCACACCGCTAGAGCGTCGTCCTCAAGCGCTCATCCTATGGAGATCGAGGAGTTTGTTCCTCCCCCACCCGCTTCCATCCCTCGTCCACGCCTCATTCATGCCAACATGGATGTGAGGAAGGTCTACGAGGATATTATGAAGCGGAAGTTCGAGCCCACCCGGTATGTGGACCGGGGAATGATCCAGGAGCTGGGGTTCGAGGCCAACTTGGCCTATGTGTTGGCCGGGCAAGCGCGGCACACCAATTGCCTTTATGAGATCGACTGTCATGCGGATGGGCAGCCGTTTTTCGGCGAATGGCCCACATACAAGGAACTGGTGGCCGAGTTCATGGCGTCTCTTGATATCTGCGTCGTACCAAATGACGTGGTACCATCGGACCAGACGTGGATCCGGGGAAGGGTGTCCTTCCGACTCTTCAACAACAATTACAACATCACGTTGAAGCAGTTCAACGACATCTTCAACTGGAACCACAGCCGCAACGATCACCGACGCCCCGACGCCCGCACCGACTACGACAAAATCTTCGCCAAGCTAGTTACAGTGCCGGCAGGGAAGACTGTGAGCTACCATAATGCAGCGGTAGCGGATTTTGAGCACCCGATCGTCCGGGTCCTGCACAGGATGTTGAGCTTGACTTTCTTCGCTCGAAGCGATCTTGCTTTGAGCAAGTTTCAGGAGAGTGACCTGTTCTTTCTCTACGCACTCCTGAAACGTCAAGAGTGCAACTGGGGGGCGTTCTGGCTACAGCGCATCCTGGCGGTGAAGAGGATCACAAGGAAGGCTCCAATCCATTTTGGTGGTCTTGTCACCAAGTTGGCGCTTTACTTGGGGTTGAACCTTCAGTCCATGACTCCGATCTTTACGAGGAGCAAGGTGAACGTGCAACATTTGCACCGTTCAAACCTTATTCTTCTACGGGACGGGTTGGCGTATGCTCATTGCCACGTCAACCAAGCTTATCAAGAGAGCTCCCTATCGGACGACGTCTTCAACATTGAGGGCAAGCAGCACTTCCGGTGGCCAATCATAGCCATCGAGTCCTCCGAGGAAGACGACGGTGGTGACGAGCAAGAAGGCGAGGCTGCAGAGGAAGAGGAGGCTTTCACACCTCTTCGAGCACGTGTGGCACCACGGAAGCGTCCTAGGATGCATCCAGGTGCATCTTCATCATCTCAGCCCCCGCCGCCATCACCACAGTACGAGCAGCCAGCTGCGGATCCCTATTCCATGCAGGGGATGTACACCATGCTGCAGGACATACAGCAGACTCAGCTACAGCACATGGGTATGTATACCGGCATTCATGACACTACGAGCCGGGTACTTGACAACCAACGGGCTATGTTCGAGAACGAGCGGCTCATCCTCGCCAACCAAGAGCAAATGTACACCCGGTTGCAGCGGATAGAGACGCAACAGGAGCCCTTCTTTGACCATTACTGGAGTCAAGACTACTTTGGAGGCTATCCACAGCCTCCGCCGAGGACCCAATATGATCCAAGCTTCCAGGGGGAGTACCCGTCTTGGGATCCTACGGCACCACAATACCCACCACCGCCTCCGCAAGATTGATCAGGGTATCACTGTTCCACCCTTAAGTTAGTTTTTGACTATGAGGCCATAGTCGGATTCAAGCTTAGGGGGGTGGCTGGAACAGCTCTATCTTTTATCTTTTCTTTAGTTGTTTTTAGTTTTTGCTTTGTTATTTGTTCTTGCAATTTTAGTGTTTGTTTAGGATCCACATCTATCTAGTGTAATCGTGGATGTCTTAAGAAAAAATTGTCATCTCGCTTTTTCATGGGAAATTTAAGGGAATTTCAAAAAAAAAATTCTGGGTCTTTTGGATAGCTTAACTTGGTTGTCCTTGGGAAACTTGTCCTATGAAAATGATTGATTATGTCAACTTTGAAGCAATATGTCACACTCACACCCCCATTGACTCATGAAAAGTGGATAGTAACGGTTGTTTGAGCCTAACCTAATCAAATAGTAATGAGACCTTAATTGGATATACGAGAAAGAACCCTTTGAACTACTACACATGTCAGTAAGGAGGGACACATGATATTTTTCTAAGGTTCAGTAACTTAATCTTGTGATCATTCCACTTCATATTTTTCCATAATCCACCCAAGAATGGGAAGTAAAGTACAGTTTTAACTTCTTTTGCGTGCATAGCATGTAGATAGGATTTGCATTGTTATTTTCATATTTTTGCATAAAATGAAAAAAAATGTATAGTGATTCATGCACATTACCTTTAGGTGCATGTCATGTAGTTGCACTCATAACTTTCATGATTTTCATGCATAAGTACACCATGTACCTCAGTTTGTCTTGAAAAGTGATCTAAATTGTCCCATACCCTCGAAATAGTACAAAGATTTCCAATCATGAAGAAAAATAGCCTAACACATGTATCTCTAAGCAATTATGGATATATGGGCTAAGAGGAAAAGAAAAAAAAAGAGAAGAGAATTTAGAAGGAAATGGAATAAGAGGAAGAAAGGAACATAATATCACTTGCATAACAAGGAAACTGAGTACATGATGTGGCTTAATTAGATTTCTATCTCTTTTTGAGGTGGAAGGTTAGTGCATGCATCATTCCACCCAATTTTAAGCATTAGGGCATTTTCAATGTGCATTGGCATCAATTAGGGCATTTTGTTGTATGCATTTTGAAACTGTGTAATACTTCCAAATTCTTCCATGAACCACCCATTCCATCCACCCGTTGCTCGGATTGGTAGGCCACCGTGATTTTCTCCTCACTCATGTTTATTAGGAGAACTGCTTCCATGTAGATGGTAGTTAGGGCGAGCAACGTAGTGTAGGCGATCACAGGATGCACTAATGCTGAATCGGCAAATTTTATTATGTTAACTGCCTTATGTGATAGTGCTCATCGGTTTGAAGGATAATTTCTTTTATTGATGATTATTGTCGCCTGTAGGGTAATTACTGTTCTGTGATTAGGAAAGGCCGGTTTGAGAATGTCCAGTGGGAGTAATGTGGGATGTGGGGTGATGTGTTGATTGTTAGTTGACATCTGCAATTCTATTCTAAGGGTTAGTTGCTCGAGGGCGAGCAATGTTTAAGCTTAGGGGAGTTTGGTGCGATGATTTTGAGTCGCATTTAGAGACCTATTTCATATGTGTTTTGTGCCTTAATTACTCATTTTCATGGATATTATTGCATAATTCACTTTATTTGGTCTTTGCCATCATTTTATATCAAATCCCCTTTGTTTTACTATTTTGAGCATTATTTATCATCTTATTATAAATTGTGTGGATTTACTTGGGCCTGTTGTGAAATTTCAGGAAGAACAAGTATCTGCTTCCGTCGATACCATCGACGGAAGTCGATACCATCGACCAAGCCACAGGTTGTCAGCCAGGAAGAGCAATATAGTGTCGATACCATCGACACCTACGTCGATGGTATCGAGATCCCTTCAAGTTGCTGGCGAGGAAACTGTCGATACCATCGACCCAAGTCGATGCCATCGACACAAGGAGAGCTACAGCATCGCTAAATGACAACAACTGATGCTAAAGGAGTCGATACCATCGACACACAAGTCGATGGTATCGAGATCACCATAGGCGCTCAGAATAAAAGAAAGGAAAGCTGCCGCTAATCCGCTGGGTCGATACCATCGACCCGCGTCGATGGTATCGACGCCGGCAGATATGCGTTGGATTTGTTTTGATTTCGATCAGACGGCTGTTGTTATTTGACGACCTAATTAGAGACTTATACCTAATGACGGCCGCCCAGACGGGAGGATCATCTCATTTTGGATTGCACGAGTGCCGAGGAGGAGAGAAAGGAGAACGGAGACCGAGAAGCTCATCCCGGGTGATTCGGACGCTGCCAAAGACGATTTCCACCACCGACAGGCGGGGAAGCTCGTGTTTTACACCAAGGATCCACCGGTTCTTCTCCGTTCAGGGGTTTTCCCATTTATTTCCCGTTTTTCTTATGAATTCCCCAATTTCTACCATGTACTCATGTGAGATGAACATGAGAGGCTAAAACCCTCAATCTTTAGGACCGGGAGTAGCCCGGGAATGCATTGTATGACATTTTTATATCAATAATTCATATTTTTCTCTCAAATCCGTGGTATAGATTTGTTTTCTCCATTTCTATTGTTATGCCTGATCACCATAATAATAACTTAATGCCCTTAATCACTTCGACAAAAGGATTAACGGTTGAAAAGAGACGAATTCTACATTAATTAATAAAACCCTTGACAAAGGAGTTGTAAAATTAATGGTGGGAACTGAGAGACCGTTTATAATGCACTTAGTTTAGGGGAATGATTACTACGACGGTGGAATCAACCTAAATCTAAGTAGTGAATTACACCATGACAGTGGGTAATTCTGTTTTCAGGCCACTACCCGGATAGAGAGAGAAGTGTGAAGAATGATATGAAACTTAATACAATGTTGACCCGCGGTGAAACCGCCATCCTAAAGATATCCCTTTTAATTGATTAAATTAACCTTTAATCGATTGTTTTCTTTGTTTGATTTTTATTTTCTTTTAATTTGAACAACAAAACCCTACTTTGTTAATCGGTCTAGCTGATTGCGATTAGTTAGTAGAAGTCTCCAATAATTCACGTATCCCTGAGTTCGACTCGGGCCTCACAAGGCCTATATTACTCGACGCGTACACTTGCGTTTTTAGCGCGTAGTAAAATACACGTCAAAGATACACCACATCATCTTGGATGCAAGGCTGCCACAACTTCATATTGGTTCCCAAGGACACAACACATGTCAACATAGTTGTAACATGTATGCATTATTCTCAACTGGTATGGATAGGGATTACAAACCGTGTTCATCTGTCTCTAACTGATGCACATCCTGCCTGGACCTTCCTTTACTCGAGACTTAGCTAGGAGTATTCCAAGGAATCAGGCTTAACTTGATGAACTTTTCCCAAGATGATCTTACCTTGGTTCTTTTCCTTGGGTGCATACCTTTCGATGTCATGTTTATGTGGAGCATAAACCCCTAACAGGTGATAGCCATACTATAAACACTTAGCCAAGTGGAGCCAAAGCCAACTTCTCCATATGATACCACTTCACACCTTTCCAAGGATATCCATTCCCAAGGTTATCTCAATCCTTGATATGTCAAGTGGAAAGAGATTTGCTTGACTTTCATGTCCAGGAAAAGAAAGGATACGAGAAGGATATACTTCATCCAACACAACCAGGTCATCCAACAAGGTGCTCGACAACATGCTCTCTATCTCCTGACTAACAAGAAGGAAACATCTGCCAAATGTACTACAAGTGTTAAAGGGGGGGAGTACACCCTATACCAGATCAACTGGGGCAGATAAGAGGCAAGAAGAAGACAAAGCAGAAAGGGGCGACTCGATCCGACCTGCCAGCATGCACTGTTCTGGCCAACTCATGTCACAAGATCTAATTGTTGCCTTCTTCTTTCTAGTCAAACCATCCGGTCCTCACTTGCTTATCCTTATCAGCATTCCTCTGGGATGATGAACTACTGCCTCAAGGGTCACCCCATAGGTCCAAACTCCAAAACAAGCTTCAAGCGTATGGGTTCTAGGTCAAGGATGATCTGTCAAGATGGTTTACCACCATACCTTCACGATCCAAGTATCTTGACTCTTAACTCTCTTACCATATGGCATGTTCTCACCTTCTCATACACTTGGTACTTCTCATATACTAGGACTCCTTACCTTGGTATCCATCTCATGAGTCAAAACTCATCACTTCTGGTATCGCATCTGTATTCTATCATCGTCACCAGACCAAAACACGTCAAGAGGATCCTATCATTGTCTCAAGGCATCATCTATCATAGGTATCTCCATCTTGGAAACTAAATCCCAAGATCAAATGATACTTTTCAAAGTATCCAACCAGAGATCGCTCCAAAAGCATACATATCAAGTGACACAAGGTCCACTTGACTGCCATTCCCTCAGAAGGAAGGAACACAAGGGAACAAACTCCTCCTATCACCCCATTAACATCTATGGTTTCATATCAAGGGGGAGGAAATTATCACTTTCTTTGATCCTTACATGAGTTTTCAACTATTTATGCATCATTAAACTTTGTTCCATTTGGTTTTATCTTGCTTCTTCTTAGTTTCCTTGCAATAAGCACAGGAATCATCAAGACAATTACGTGTTATTACTCTTTTTCTCTTGTTGTTGTTTCATCATATTCATGATTATTTCCTGATTGTACCGTGCTTCCAGTTTCTTTTTGTGAAAAAGAGTGTTACTCTTAACATATTCTATATTGAAAAGGGATCATCTCCCTTGTTCCCTTTTACTTATTATGAATTTTACACTTTATACTTTCCCATTTTTGCTTATGTTCATTGGTTGGTCTGAGATTATCTCAGGTTCCATCTTATTTACTCATCACTTGTTCTTCTCTTTCTTCCAACCTTATATTTGCTTTCAGGCATTTTCTTCATCTTGTGTAAGTTTTATACTTTAACTCACCTTGTTATCATAGGTTAATCTGTCTTTTACTTGATTTATCTCTTGAGATTATGGTTCCAAGAACTTATCTCAACACATTCTTATATGGATTTGGGTTTCATATAACTGTTATTTCCTATTTTTATTATCAAGAATCTAGGTATTAAGGGGTTATGGTGCATTCATTTACCTCTTTTATAACATGATGAAGGTATTAGCGTCATATTTCCTTATTTGTTATGCTCTTTAGATTGCTCAAGAATGACTACTTGATCAGAGTAATCAAGGAGGAAACAATATAATGCTCCATACTTACCTGTGTTCAATATTTGAATACCTGGCTAGGGCATCAAGTACTGAGATTAGGTAGTATGCACCATATTTTATGTCACAGTCCAACCTTAGACACCATCCTAATCCTAGTCCTAGTGTCCCTGTAGACTCAGCGAACCTAGAGCTCTGATACCAACCACTTGAAACATCCCAACTCGAACAAAACACGATTACATACTAACCAGCGGATTACCAAAAATCACGGGAAACTAAAACTGATTTACAATAAGCACCATAAGATGAGACATGTTGCATATGAGCCAACACTTTCATTTCATAACATATTTTCAAGGTTCTACAACATAATTTCCCATCATCTCGTTACATGAAATAAAAGCTCCACATGTTGATTTATTACATCAAGGTACAGAAGCCAAAAACCACATATTGATCATCTTATCAGAAACCTCAAAAAACTCTCCTGAAGACCTGAGTGTACAGGGAT
The DNA here is from genome assembly GCA_963693085.1 of Alisma plantago-aquatica. Lineage (NCBI taxonomy): Eukaryota > Viridiplantae > Streptophyta > Magnoliopsida > Alismatales > Alismataceae > Alisma > Alisma plantago-aquatica. The sequence goes on from OY856413.1 coordinate 220,992,796, forward strand.
GACACATAGGACTCTACTTCTAGACACTATCTATTCCACCAGGTATGATACCTCTTCTCATCATCTTTAGCCACATGATCCTTATTTCGCCAGGCACGTCCACCTAAAAAGGTTTATTAACCATTGGGGTGAGACACACAGTCCCAGTGAGAAACATAAACATCTACCAACTTTATTATTGTCACAAATAACTAAGCAGATAGATCAATTTAAACAACAGGTAATAACTAACCAGTTATGCAAGAAGGAATACAAAGAACATGTATATGAAAAACTTATACAAAGATCATAGAAGAACATTACAAGGCCTCATCCAATGTTTTGTATTTGCCTTAAACAAGATATACTACACAGATGGATTACAAATTATTATGCCCTAAGGAAGTGAGTCGTACCACTCAAATCCCAACCAACCACCACTTGGTCACAATCGATTGACATACAAGGTCAATGGGAGAGCTGGATTCCATGACCTCTACCCTTATGGGTAGTGCACACGAACCAACAAGCAGGACCGCAGTCTCATGCTTAAGTGGCCTCATCCACACAGGGTCAGGCTACCCTCTACCTAGCCCACCTTGGTACAGGTATCAATGCTAGAAAATCAAGCCACGGGCTTGTTCACCATGCTCTATCATCACTGAGCCATGGGCCTATTCACCATGCTCTTATCACATATCTTGAGCCATGGGCCTGTTCACCATGCTCTAATCACACTGAGCCATGGGCCTAAAATTGACTGAGCCACGGGCCTGAAACCGTGCTCTAATCATCCTATTTTTGGCTAGGAACGACCATGCATATTCAACAATATGCGCTTCAGGTTTACCCGCAGGAGAACCTGTTTCACCATCACCAAATTCCTAACGATGATGGATCTATGGCCAAGAAAAACTACATGAAAGTTCATGAATATTTATTTAATGCATTTTAAGTGGATTGTTGGGGCAACCAAGTTGTATAAAACAACCATATATAAAACATAAACAACATTAAATTCCATTATCTTGTGTTACATTGTTTATTGTTATTCTCAATGCCCTCAACAATCATCATATTGTCATGGGATATCAATCCCTCAGTTCATCACATAATTCTACTACCTCTCAAGGCTTCATCATCATGGGATATCAATCCCTCATATCATAATCCCACTGCCTCTCAAGGCTTCATCATCATGGGATATCAATCCCTCATATCACAACTACAGGATAACACCTCAATCAGGCACTCAGCCTTTATCAGGTCACCAGACCTTTCTCATCATATGGTGATACATGTTATCTCATCAACAAGGCACATCATCATTACTCACATATTGTGCATATACCAAGTGCTACACAAAGCACATGATCATATAATCACCATAGCTCTTACCTGGCAATGAATTCAACTGATAATACTTGCATGGTTAGGGAGCATAGAAAAAGTGATAATTGGATCACCACATACAAATCTTTAAAGAACATATCCTGTCATTAAGATTAATGTTTATAGTTTTGGAACAATCATCCATTATTGTGAACACATGAAGCATAATTTCATAGATGGTGTATTAAACAATACACATTATTGTTACCATACCATGGGTATCCACCATACCCTATATCTCGTGTCATCATGCACGCCATTCTTAAGGATTCATCTTTAGGGATCATACAACCATGATCTACCATCAAGCATGATCAAAGGTTCACCTATCATCAACCATATGTAACCACCATACTAAAGTTCACACCCTATTCATCATACCTCATCATCATGACCAAAGATATGGCCCAAGGTAACAAGATAATCATACCAACATCTAGGGCTCAAGATAACACTTAGGGTTATCGGGTTAGGGTACAACCTTCACTAAAGGTGTCACCAACCCTCACTAAAGCCAGGCAGTGACCAAGCAAACCCTCACTAAAAGCCAGTATAGGCTACAAGGCATCAACACCACAAACCAAGGTGATGCCTGACAAGGTTCATATCAGATAAGACCCACAAACTCCTCTGATGCCTAGTGTGGGGCAAGGCATGTCGTGCGAAGAAGCCACCAAGGTCATATCTTTTTTTTTGGTGAACCATACGTGCCTCCTTCTTTATTAAACCAAACTGAGAGAAATCTCTTTACAATGTTATATAGCTAACAGCTGTACAAAGGGAAACAAAATAAAACTAAAAGCTATTTGTACATACTATTAACATCACGGAAACACATAGCCCAAACCCCTTTGGGATCGCAGGACTTATGTGAAAAGACTCGCCTATTCCTTTCATTCCAAATACCGTAGATAAGGAAAAAAGCAGCAATTCTAGCTTCCTTCTTCAACGAGATGAGATCAGTAAGACCAGAGGGCGCACGGCCAAACTCCAAGCTGAACTGAGACCAAAGAGCAGCTCTAAACTGACAAGAGAAAAAGAGATGTTGACTGTTCTCAACATTATTCCAGGAAAGAAAACAGATAGAATCCATCTGAAAATTGAACTTCATCAAGGTTTCATGAGTAGGCAGACGATTAAGATAGCATTTCCACAAGAAAATGGAGATATTCCTCGGAATCATATTACTCCAAATCACAGCAGACCACGGAAGCACAGAACTTTTGTTCCTACACATATTCCAGCAGTCCTTCAAAGACAGAGATTTCCTCCCATTCACAAGAATATAATCCTCAACACCAGGAATAGGAGTAGCTAAATTCCTTAGGATACAAAGAGCATCCTTACCCCCACGAACATTTTTAGGGATACACCACACACCGTCCTTCAAACAAGCATCTACATGACAGTTATCCCCTTTTCCAAGTCTATACTTAAGTTGAATATTGACATGATCAGCTAAGTAAGTCCCCTCCCCACACCAGGGGTCCTTCCACAAACAGAGCCTGGCACCATTGCCCAAACAAAAGGTCAAATGCTTAATGAGGAAATCCCTATGGTTGAGCAATTTTTTTCCAAAGCCAAGAGTCAAAGGACTTAGTCTAGTGGTAGAATAGTACCCTGCCACCAAGGTCATATCGTCCAAACACACCTCAGCCCATTCCAGTCAAGGGACCATCTTACGGGATATCAGGTAACTCATGTATCTAACACATCTCACTTCATATCGGGTTAGGCAACCTTACAACCATGTCGGACAAGAACCACATAACCTTATAGAAACTAAGGTATTCTCTAGGTCAACCCTAGCATGGTCAACTCCCTTTTACCTTGTCCATGATCATTATTAACATGCATACTATCTAAGCCAATAAACTTCAAACCCTAGGCTACATATTTATATAAGGATGAGTATATGGATCTCATATATAATGCCATACTACCAAAGCTCTCAACATGTGTCGTCCTAGACACCATATCACCCAAGCTCAGAGATATAACAACCTATACCTCCCTATGTGTCAGGTAACCAAGCATGAACCGGGAAAATGCATATCGGGCGGGGATACTTAGTATCGCCCAAAATCTTACTCAAGGGTAGGATTCACATCTAAAGGTATCGTGCAAAGAACATCAAGCCATATCGCCCAACACATCATAACGGGAAACACACCCTAACGGGCATCACATCAAAGAAGAGTGTGGGGCAGAACCATCCAAGAGGATGTCGTGCAAGCTCCATCAAACCTTAACACCTCACACAAACCACTTATCGTCCAAGGGGTACAAGCCTCACAATGCCCAACTAACGCAACTATCAAGTACCATATCGGGTGAAGGATCAACAAGGCATTTGCCTACTGTAATGCCCAAGCCTCATACTACTGTATCACCCAAGCTATGACTCAAAGGTAGGAGAGGGATATCGAGCAACAAGCACTAAGACACCACCATCCATATCAGGCAACCACATCATATCACCCAAAGGCTTGTCGGGTATTGGGCAGCACTATTTCTAAGGGTATCACCCACACAAAGGATCAACCTATCGGGTTCCCTATACCTAACCAAGGATACCCATCACAAAAGGCATAACCACCCCATATCGTCAAGGTACCAACCAAGGGTTCAACCCCACAAACATGTAGTGCGACTAGGGTAGATTATCATCTCAACACAAAGGTCAGCACTTCTATCAGCCAAGCTAACTATCATATCGCCCAAACCTCTAGAGCATAGGCTCACCTCTCAACAACAAAGTGAGAGAGGGGTTTTACCCAAGGACTCACCACTTCAACATCCATCTTTGGCTCTTAAGATCACCTCTCAACTAAATGAGAGAGCGTTATTGCTCATGATCCATCAACCAAAGCATAACCTATCGGGCAAAGCACTATATCGAGCAAATACTATATCGGGTAAAGCCCTATATCGGGTAAAACACCATACCGAGTTGGTCATCTTCAACCTCAAGACACCCCTTACCATACAAAAAAGGAGAAACAAGATAAATACAGTAATAAAACGTGACCATTTGCATTAGAATAAATCTCAAGTTCCACATACACAACTATCATAGAGAAGCGTATCGATTTAAAGACAAGAATCAATGTATGCACATATGGAGAGTGAACATAATAGAGATGGTTAAGAGTTATGTAACCCGCCTTAAGAGGATATCCATGAAAGGCATCAAGATTCCTGGTCCAAGCATCAAACCCACGTTCCTCACCATGAAGATCATCCAACCCAGGCTCCAAACTTGCCTTCGGCTCCATCATCATCACCTCAAGAAACAAAAGATGATGATGAAGAAGAAGCCATGGTTATGCTTAGCTCAAGAAGAAGTAAAGAGGGAGAGAACCACGTCCTTGCATACTTTCATCAAGGGTCCATCCATGTCTGATAGGGGAGGAAGGAGGTGAAGAAGAAAGCATAAGGAAAAGCTAGTAAAGAAGCATGACTCACCAAGGTCGGATCTTGAGAAAGAAATCTCCATGGGCAAGGAACTCGGCCTCCCAAGCTCCATGGGGGTTTCCTTAAGCTCCCAAAGCTCCCAAGCTCGTCTCATATAGGAAGGGGAAATATGTGGCCAAAAAGAATCACTTGGGTAAGGAGGAAGGGAGTTATATACATGAAGGAACAGAGAGGTAGCAAAGGAAAGGTGCCATAACCACATAAACTTAGATGCCACTTGCTCATGATCTTAACTCCACTTGTTGTCACCCAAGCTCCACATGTACGGCCTGGTGATACACTCTAGGTAGTGTATCGTACATCTGGGAACCCTTCATGGGCGACACACCCCCTAAACCGATACATACTCCAAGCTCTACCTGATACACTAAAGGACAAGATAGCACATGTGACATATAAGGCATCAAAACTATATAGAGATGCCACTCCTTAACTATCATCCAAACAAGGTGCCCCAACTTCCATCCACATCCTACATGATTCCAAACAGAAGGTAGGAGACTATAGAGTTGATAAATTGCATATTGGCCCCTTCAATTTGGATAATTTGCAATTTGCACCAAAACTAGCACATAAATCACAAGCATCATCCAACCAAGCTCAAACTTGGAACATATGCCCTCCATAAGGTGCCACATATCATCATTCTCTTTCTAATGGTGATATAGAACCAAAGGCATGCTCTACATGTGACATATTGCAATATAACCCCTCATCTTGGGTAAATTGCACTTTGGTCCAAAACAAGCGAACATTGTTCAAACAGCATCCAAATGGGACCAAACTGGAAACATAATCTTGTCACATGATATCAAAACATGAGGGATTAGATTTAGGTTCTAAGAACCTTTCTTAAGCAAAGTAAATAGGGTTAGCCCAAAACATGGGTCAGGGTCCTTACGCCCTAGGAATACAATTTCACCACAATTTATACTACAATTGACATTACTTATCAATATCTAGTTTTCCTATCACTTGACCAAGGGAGCTGTAGCAAGCATTACCCTCTCTCACAGTGCAATCAACTACCTATTATAATGCAAACCTCACTCTCATAGGGATTTAATTATTAGTTAGGTGATTTAACGGATCCTTTGGGCTATACCTTTCACAGCCATAAGCCCTCTCTCGAGGTGCGGTCTAAGCTATGTAAATATACAATTTATCCAACCCCTAGTCCCTCTCTTAAAGCCATTCATGGTCTAAAAAATCAACTATGGTGATCAATCATAGATAATTGATGAAGAAGTCTTAGGATTATGTCCATAAATTAGGTGAAACATAATATAACTCATAATTTCCAAGTATAGCACATAATCATACTACTCTAAGATCCTAAGGAATTAGGGGATTGGCCCCATATGATTTCAGTTGCCATATAAATATATAGAGAAGGGAAAGATGTGGAAAACATTAAAGAATCACTGAAAACCCATGGAGAAGACGATCTGATTGACTCCCTATGACGACTGTGGTGATTTGTTGTCCTCTAGTTGGAAATTCATCCACCAGATGTGCTCGAATCATCCAAAATGTAGATTTCTCCTCTCCTTTCTCTACTCACAGCTCTCCTCTATTGTGCAATGAACTCCAGTGCGATTATTAGGTATGTCTAAAATCATCCCTAGTCATAAGATTGACTTAGGGCGTCATTAATTTGTAGCTATTGGATTAATCACAATCTTTGATCTTGTCTGATCTCAACAAGTCGGTGCCACTGGTAGGATGTCGATGGCACCTAGTCCTCTTCATGTTTGTGACTCACTATAAGTGTCAATACTAACGACTGAGGTGTCGATAGTAGCAAGTGGCTCCCTGACATCTCCAGACGATTTTCCCATGTACAAGTTGGTACTACCAACTAGAGGTTGGTGGCACCAAATCACTTTGGTTGCGTGACTCTGATAAAATTTGTAGAACTGATTATTTTGTTGGCACCACCGAGTTTCTTTGACTTATGTCTATTTTTTTCTTCAATTGTTGGTACCACCGACAACAGTGTGGGTACCATCGAGCTAATCCATGACTTGTCAATTCAGCTGAAAATCAAAATGAAGAATATAAGTACCACAAATTATGATAAAACAATATGAAATAATAGAAATAGCAAATATTTGATGCAAATGTACATCACATGATAATTATGCTAAACCATGCACATATAATGTCAAAATGAGCAAATATGCATGAAATGCATAAGAAAATAGCTTGTGAAAAGCAAATAATATTTAGTGTGTCAAATCCCCTAAGCTTAAATGTTGCTCACCCTCAAGCAACACTAGCCTAGATCTATTTGAGACAATTCAGCAAGAGGAAAGTTAATATGAACTTCATCTCTCACTACCCTTACCTAGCAGTCTCAAACCGGCCCTTACCAACCACTGAACAAATAACAACTCTTGAGTGACCAAAAATGTTCATTAAAGACGTCCACCCATATATTAGTGAAACCCTATCAATAGAGTAGTAAATATCATAGTCAATAGTGCATTCACTTGGTGCATCATGTGATTCCCTATCTACATTGCTATTTTCTACCTACCAAATTAATTGGAAGCAGTTCTCTTCATAGAGTGAATGAGGACATAAATCATATATGTTGCCTACTATAAAGAGAAATTGGTGGAATGAAGTAGGTGGCTCATGAAGAATCACAAGTAATTTTCAAATCATTTATGCAAAAATAAACATGATGAACCTACAAAATGAAGGAAGTAAGAAATGCATGAATCCTAATACCTACTGTTTTGGGTGGAATCATGCATGCATTGAAAATCTCATCCGATCGAAGAGAGTGTTTTAAGAGAACACATCATGTACTTTTTTCCATTTCTTATCAAGAAAAAATCAGAATTGATCTTAGGGCATTCTTTATCCCACTTTATTTCATAATATTTTTGTTTTCTTTTTTCCATCGGCCCATTGTTTTAGCATGGTTGAAGAGTATGCTCAATCTTCACTATAACAACTCATAGTTTTTTTATTTCATTTTTAGGGGTATGCATGTATATTCTTTCACTCTATTTGCAGAGTAAGACATCATGGGTACATGATGGAAGAATGAACCATACATATGATATGTAATCTACATGAATTTTCTTATTATGCAACTAATTGATATGCACTTTTTTCATTTTTTTTATAACTAATGCAATAAAAGGAAACTAACTACCATGTCACATATCACGCTATACAATACCATCAAGAGGAAATAATTCAGGTTACTTGATCATCTTAAGGTGGTTGATCAAATATACAAAAAGTGGATGGAATCACAAGATTAAGAGATAATGCCTACTTAAACTATGATATATACCTCCACTATCAACATTTGTACATGATACCCTTAAGATTTCTTTCAAAAAATTACATTTAAGGTATCCTTAATTGTTTGGTAGGTTCGGGCTCCAACTTTATTGTCATCCTCAATTCATGGTTATTAAGATTTTTCATTCATATCAAATTTCCTCAAGATGACTTGCCCATACACTTCCTCTAGATGATGTTGCCTTTAGAATTTGCAATTAAGCTTTCAAAGATATGATAATTTTTTATTTTTTTTTTTATTTTCATATTTCATTACAAAAAGACAGAAGAAAGCACTCTATGATGAAGGAAGAAATCATGATAAAAATGCTTCATGATTATACTAGATAGATGTAGATCCTACAAACTCAGAATGATAAAAGTAAAAAATAAATAAAGATAGAGTTGTTCCAACACCCCCTAAGCTTGAACTTGACTATGTCCTCATAGTCAAAATCCAATCAAAGAGGTGAAACAATGATACTGAATCGGAATATGGTGGTGGCATGTTTGGATCTGGAGGGTAGAAAGTTCCAATGAAGCTAGGTGGATGTTGTGGCATCTCTGAAGGTTGTAGGTAGTTGCCAAACTGCCTTGGGCTCTAGTAATGATCATAGAATGGCTACTAGTAGTGCTAATCCTTTGCAAGAGAGTGTGCATGTTCTCTTGGGGCCAGGAAAAGGCACTTATTTTTTAAAAATGGTATGTTAGTTTTTATAAAGCCTCCCTTGAATATAGTGGATGCTTTCCAATGCTATTGATGGTTGTTGTTTCCCCTGTTGAATTTACAGCAACATCTGATGCATACCTTCCATATAATATGGATCATCTTGCTGAGCAGGTGGTGGAGCGATGAAGCTTGACGCTCCATGACTTCATGAAGACCGATAGATCACTCATTGTTGTGTGAATGTCATGGTTGCCTCCTCCTCTTTGGTGTCTCCACCCTACTTTGGCTTGGTGGTGTATTGCTCCTCCTCTACCTCTTCTACTAGCCAACTGGGGAGATAGTGGTGCATAATATGAGAAAATAGATGTTGGATATCCACGATGGAGGATTGGTGCCAATTGATGGTGAATCCTTGTGACAAGTTTGTCATGAGCTACCATTCCCATGTGTAGTTGAATTCGTTTGGCAAGAAGCACATATCCCCTACTGGCCATCCATAGATGGTGTTGAACTCCACCAATGTGAAGTAGTGGATGGTGTTGTAGAGGCAGAATTGCACCCATCCTTCCTCCTAGCCTTCCCCATGCTTAGGGATGCAGCAAGCCTCCAAGGATTCCAGGAATTCATAGATGATATCCTAATAGGTGGGCCATTAACCAAATAAGAGGTGATTGCCCAACATGTCTTGGCCATCACCGACCTACTGGAGACTCTCAGTGAAGTTCTTGAGTTGAGGAAGGCACAGTCACCGTACCGTGTGGGTATTAGCTCCCTCTTCATCAAGATGGCGTACATATTCCTTTAGTCGTCATTTATGTGATCCATGTGTGTCAGCTGGGGCACCATCATGTTGGCTCCTTCACCCATGAAGCTGACTTCGTTGTCTCCATCATTCAGGGGAGGAAAGAAATGAAGAAGAGAGCATGGGGAAGACTCTTGGCACCTTGGATCTCTGAACATTTTATGAGTGTAAATGATACAATGTAGGTGTGCTTGTATCACAACCCACACCTCTCATTTTATAGCTTGTGAACCTCCGTAACGCACTACGTTGGTACCACTAACAAGTTTTCAGTGGCACCAAATCATCCCCCACGATCCATGTGAAATCGATATGGTTGTTGATACCGAAAGCTCGTGTCTATCAATGTAGCAACACATGAATTTCTCCTCTTTGATAGTACTGACACATTATCGGTGGTATCAACTGCTAAAATGTGTTGTCATATTGGTACCACCAACCGTTGAATGGATACAATCTTGACCATCAAAGTGTGCATCCACAAATTTTCTATTTTTAGGTGTTAGTGGTATCGAGCTGCTATTCAGACGCTTCTATTAAAAATGTCAGTGCCACTGACTTTTTGGGTAGGTGGTATCAAGTTGTTAATTTTATCTGTACTCTTGAGAGGCTCCTCTATATCTCAAACCTAGAGCGTCATCAGGTGTTGGTACTACCAATAGTGTGTCGGTAGTACCGAGCCTACACGATGAATCTAGCTCTATCTTTGCAGGGAGTTGGTGCCATCGACTAGGTTGTCGGTGGTACCGAGTAGCTATTTGACTTTATAGTTGACTTTCTATGGAATCTCAGTACCACCAAAAATAGTTTCGGTGATACAACTAACAATTCAAAATTTCCCTGTTGATTTTCACTTTAAATTTAGTGCCACCAACTGGGTTGTCAGTGGTACCGACTTTTCTACTACCAGCACACCAAACAAAAAGAATCAAGGTAACTTTTTTACATCTAAAAAAACAAATACTTGGAATGCAATTTATAACACTGTAAACTCCTAAAAATAATGAGAAAGACAAACCTAAAGAAAGATAAAAATAAAATTGGGGTGCCTCCCAACAAGCACCCTTGTTTTACATCATAGGCTCGATGATTAGATCATGCAAGACATCAATGAAACTCAAGGATCTTCAGTTGTTCTCCTTCATGTAGATATTATCCCCCATAGTAGTGTTTCAATCGCTTCCCATTCACAAGAAATCGATCAGCCCCATTACTAATCTTCACTGCTCCATGAGGGAATGCCTTAACCACCACATATGGCACACTCCATCTAGACCTTAATTTACCCAGATGAAATTTCATCCTAGAATTGAATAGAAACACCTTTTTTTTTTGGAGTAAACACTCTATGTAATATATGGCGATCATGACCTTCTTGGTTTTGGAATTATATATCAGTGAGATCTCTAGGCATCTAGCCTAAGCTCATCCAATTCATTGAGCTCCAACATGTGTGTCCTTCCTGCAACACCAAGATTGAACTCCCCAAAGTACACTTGGCTTTGTGTTCCAACTCTACAAGTAAATGAAAAGCTCTCCCATCAACTATCCTAAATGGAGTTGTTCCTATAGGTGTTTTATAGGTTGTCATATATGCCCAAAGAGCATCATTTAACTGCATGCTCCAATTGGTCCTATTTTTTTAGACTGTTATTCTAATATCTTCTTAATATCTCTATTAGATACCTCAACTTGACCTTTGGTCTATGGATGATACAGGGTTCCTACTCTATGCCTCACTCTATACTTTCTCAATAAGGCTCCAAACTTGTTATTACATGTATTAGATGCAAGTGTACATTTCACAGTAATATAGGACAAAAGAGGCATGGATAACTAACTCGAGGAAACATGAATCCAAAGACTACTAGTAACTATGACTAGATCAGCTAGACCTAGTAAAAAAGGTGATTGATCTATTGATTAATTGACTGATTGTAAGAATTAAAACTAAAATACTGAGGTTGTGATCACAAATAGAATGGATCCCTAGGATATAGTTTCACCACAATTTATATTGCCATAACATTACTTATCAATATTTAGTTATCCTATCCCTGGACTAAGGGACCTATAGAAAGAATTACATGCTCTCGTAGTGCAATCTACTGCTTAATGTAATACAAACCTCACTCTCATAATGATTTAATTATTTGCTAGGTGCTTTAACGAAACCTCTGGCTATACCCTTCATAGTCATAAGCCCTCTCTCGAGGTACAATCTAAGCTATGTAAATATATGACTTATCCAACCCTAAACCCCTTTCTTGAAGCAATTAATGGTCTAAGAAATCAACTATGGAAATCAAGCATAGATAATTCATGAAGCAATCATATAATTACGTCCAAAAATTAGGAGAAATATATATATTAACCCATATGTCAAGTACAACACATAAACGGGATACTCTTGGATCATAAGTAATTAGGGGATTAGCCCAACATGATTTCAGTTGCCATACAACTAGACGAAGAAGGGAAATATGAGGAAAACATTAAAGAAACAATGAAAACCCCTAGAGAAGATGATCTAGTTGACTCCATCTAACAAACGTGGCCATTTGTTGTCCTCTGGCTATAAATCCATCCACTTGAGGTTCTCAAATTGTCTAGAACATAGATTTTTCCTCTCATTTCTCTTCTCAAGGCTCTCCTTTGTCATGCAAAGAACTCCATCATGATTATTAGGTCTGGACAAAATCCTCCCAAGTCAAAAGATTGACTTAGGGAGTCATTAAGTCATGGATAATGGATTAATTGCAATCTTTGATCTTGTTTGATCATTACAAGTCGGTACCACCAATAAGATGTTGGCGGCATCGAGTCCTCTTCAGAGTTGTGACTCCCTATGAGTCTCATTACTATTGACTAAGGCGTCAGTAGCACTGAGTTGCTCCTTGACATCTACTGATGATTTTCCCAGGTACAAATCAATACCACCGACTGGAGGTCGGTGGCATCAGATCACTTTGGTTGTGTTAATCAACTTGGTAGCACTGATTCTTTTGTCGGTACCACCAAGTTTCTTCAACTCATGCATGCCATTTTCTTCAATTTTTGGTACCACTGACAATGATGTCGGTAGCACCGAGCTTATCTAGGACTTGTGAATTCACCTAAAAATCAAAACAAAGAACATAAGTACCATAAATTTTGATAAAATAATATGAAATCATAGAAATACCAAATATTTGATGAAAATGTATGTCACATGCTAATAATGTTAAATTGTGCACATATAATGTCAAAATGAGAAAATATTCATGAAAAGCATAATAAAATAGCCCATGAAAAGAGAATAATATTAAGTGCATCATATGTTAGCATCATAAAATGTTTTTTGACTTGTTAGTTCAATACATGATGATTAATTTAATTGAATTCAATTCATATAAGGTTGATTGAAAAATTTATTGCATGGCTAAATAATAAATTTTGAGTCTTGAACTTCCATAGAAGTACCTTAAGATAGTTTCAGTATGTATATAAAAGTTTTAGATGTTTGGAGGTTCCTACTATGAACTCAATCTGTTTGAAGTGGAGGACATTAATGATGTACATGTAACTCAACTTTGACACTTTGATCATATAATATCTAGGATGTGACTATTTAGTGTCACACTGTCCTACCTATTGGGATCGGCCCTCAGTGAATCGACATGGCAAAGTTTGTGTCCTTGATGACAAATCCTATGGTACGGAGGTCATCCATAACCCTAAAATATTGTAGATCATAAGGAGGCTGACCTAGCCTTACCAATCTTCAACGGACAATGTCCATATCACAATCTATATGCAATTCAAGCTATGAAACTAGACCCACCTCATCAGGATCTGTCTCCCAACCTGTATCATATGGGTTTAGGGTCCAAGATGAGACTAATCTGACCCTCTTCTCATATGCCCTTGCCATTGTTATCTACAAGAGATGGAACAATAGAAACAAGAGAAAGAGAGGAGTGAGAATTGGTTTTGTTGCCTGGATGAGCTTGCCTCTCTGACCACAAACCTTCAGAGGCACTCACTAGCTAGTAGGTTGGTTTCCTTGGAGCTGACAAGCTCTAACATGATGGTTAGAAAGACAGAGTTGGGATAGTGAGCCACTGGATCCCTATGATGTACCAACACCACCCTTGAGTTCTATGGGAGGTTGTCATTCTTCTCAGCCTATTTTCAAAGAGGGGAGATGCATAGTTAGAAGAGTCCCAATATCACAGATCTTTCTACACTATGATCCAAAATAGATATCAGTTGGCATATCTAGCCACTTACCACCTTCAAGAGTGATCGTCATGGATTTATGTTCTTCCTTACAACATCTAGGCTCATTACTTTCTGAAGAGGATGGGGTTCAGACTGCCAATCGCTCACCAAAGATTCACACATGCAGTAGTGGCCACGGTGTAGGGAACGAAGTTGGTGTTGAAAAAAAAAGGCAAACCACTACGGGAGGTGGGCCCCATGCTAAGTTGACTAATTGATGGTTTCCTTTTAGATTAGGTGGGCTCGAGTGGCCAAATCTAATTGACCTTTGAGCTGCACTTGGAGTATGTTTGGAGACATATATTTTCACATGAACTGCCTCAGTATACCTGAAAAGGTAAATCTGTTACTTATTTATAGAAAATATGGAGTACATTTGGAGACAAATATTTTCACACTAAACAGTCTTAGTAAACCTGAAAATCTATTACATATTTGTAGAAAATATGCAAACCTTGGAAAAAACATAGAAAATATCTCCCATGTCCAATTCATTCCCCAAATATACTCAGACGAAAAAACTGCCTGGTTTCTTATAAAACCTTTATATTAGATATTTAAAATTTTATTATTCATGGTATATAATTCATATTTTAATACATATTAAGGTTCATATAACTGGAATAATTAGCAAACATTCTATGTTAAATTTGAGAACATTATTCTTGGTCCCTAAAATCATGTGGAATTTAAATACAAACTCAGATTTGAATGTTATGCCAAAATATTAGGTCTTTCTTCATTAATGACTATTAGATTCTATTATCCTCATACTAATTCAAAAATATATAAGGAATTAGAAAGTTGTGGAAATTGATCAGATCATGATGATAACATATAGATCAGTGTAAAATAATTACAGACAAGTTTAGGTCAGTTTGAACTTTGGTTTTTCTAAACCCTCATTTGGACCTAAATACCTTTCACAGTTGTGAACCTTATATTAATGATGATTATGGTTACTAAGAAGGTGAAGACTGGATACCTAAATGATCATGGATATTATTAAAAATATTTGAATTAGGTAAAAGGTACTATCTTCCTTGATGAATGTCTAGTCCATTTTGAATAGAAGTATATATTATGATTCATATAATTATTTCACCTCTTGACATGTCTTATATGGTTTTACAATTTACTTATCTTATGTACTTGTTTTAGCTACATGTTTTTCTCTTGAATAATCCTTTTTCAAATTGTATATATGGCTTGCAGATTATCTTGAACTTAAATGATGTGCCCATTATCATTGCATGAATGATGATGTTGACATCGGGTACAGGTTACCTCCTCATGTTAGAGAAATAGAGCCTCTACAAAATGGTGACATACACCTTTAAATGGAGAGATGGAGCCAGGTGACCTCCCCCATCTTTTTAGGGTGACGGATCCATATAAATTGGTTATATCAGTATAATGGGAAAATTCAAAATAAAGTATTAACAAGAAAATATGACATATATGCATTTAAAATGTCTAATATGGATGTTTTAATAAAAATGAGAATAGGGATTAGGTTCACGTCCTGTAACCATTTTTATTGGATCAGGCTAATTATTCTGATGAAAATGGACTACAATATTGATATTTTTGGAGCTGCGATGTATTTTCTATGATAAAATATGATCTGAGCATTTTTATGCATTATTTGTGGGAGAGGAGAAAATATACCTTAAATATAGAAAAACCTAGATTGTTGATAGATGGTAGTGATCGAGGTGCTTAACTAGCAAGAAGAGGGGGTCGGGAACATGTCTTAGATTGTCAGTAATGATCGAATAGCTGGACCTTGGATCAGGCCCGCTTCCTTCAGATCACCATATCACGATCTAGTTGTCGAGATTCTTTGCAAGTGGAACTTTTGGATGGTGACAAGGTGGCTAGGATGTGTGGTCCCCTAACCAGCTCCCTATGCATGAGCTCAGAGGCACTGTGCTGAAGGGGATTGCCAGTGCTAAGGGAGATGGGAGCAGGATTGACTGACAACAACAACAAGGTTGCCGCCCGAGGTGACCTCGACCGCTCAGTGTGGTGGCAGGCAGAGATTTGAAATGAGAAGGCGAGGTGGATAAATACGCAAAATAGCAGTGCAGAGGCACCGCACGGACAAGCAGAAGAACAAGTGGGAAATGGGAGGTGTTCAGGACCGAGAGAGTGCACATGCCTTGGGGTGAAACCATAGGATGGTGGTGGCAATCTCTGTATGATGTTTTATAGGGTTGATGGTAGGTCTAGGGCTAGCTAAGGGTTTGGGCTCAGGTTAGAGCCAGCAGAGTGAGAGGGATAAGGAAGTAGGTTGATGAGATAGTGAAACAATACATGAAACTCGGTCAAAGTTGGGTATATGGGGGAGATTTCGTGAGAGGAAAAGATTTGGAGGGAGAGATATGAGCGAGGAGGGTGAGTTGGTGGCGAGGACCAGTCGGGCTTATTTTCTCCTCCCCATAAAGGGTGAGAGGTAGATGATGACCCCTATCTTCTAGATTAGGTGCCAATCTACAGGAGCCAGAGCTAAGGGTCGAGACTCATCCCCCCTCAGCTTGCCATGTATTGAAGATGTGGAAAAGCTAGATTAAAAGACCAATATGAACAAATTTTCCACATAAACTTCAAGAAATCCTAGAAATCGTAGGAGTGTCCAATTGGGCTCAAATTTGGAACATAGCTTCAAGTTATTGTGTAGAACACATATAAAAATTTTTAGAGTTAGAATATAAATTTAATGACTTAATATACTACTTTGGATGAAATGATTAACTAGCCTAACTTGTAGTTTCACAAGGTACATAATGTTATATTATATATTATATTTCAAAATTGTGTCAAAATTGATCAAGTAATTAAGAGATAATGAATTGAGGTCATGAGTGAACATAAATTAGGGAACAAGAATTGAAAAATACTAGAGAAACTCACTTTATCACAATTTGTAACCTATTTAGTAAATGATTTATAGTAACAATTTTATGATAGGAAATTATGCTGAAATAAAGAAAGTATAAGTAGGGTCAATTTGCAATTAACCGAAGCAACTCAATTGCTCTATATGATCAATCTAACACACTATGATCTCCCATATTTCTTGATTCATTTCATAGAAATGAAATCTTATAGAGAGAGGGAGAGCTAGGGTTTGGATGGAGAAATGGTGATCTAGGGTTTTCTCTTCCTAGAATTGATGAAATCAAGTAAGTTTGTTGTCTCTATATAGCTTTTCTCGGCGATTCTTCTCTCACATGTCAAGATTCCGCCCCTCCTCTGATTTGATTTGAAAACTCCCTTTTTCCACTCTTTCTCCACAAGTCTCCATTCCTAGGGTTTTCGAGTTGAAAGGAAGGGAAAAAACGGTGATTTGCTAGGATTTTGATATGAATTCGAGAATTTTAGATGTGGGGTTACATTTTAAAGATGTTTTCACACCTTAGGTGAGTGGAAATTTCCTTCAAATAGTAGATTGCATGAAAATTGATTAAATCCACAATAATTTTCAATTCCTTTGTATGTGGCTATAAACCTTAAATCTGTCTTGCAGATGGGGTAGACGAGACTATATGCTTAGGAACATGTGCATGCTTATAAGCCTTGTACAATGAGATCATAACTTTTTGTGATGATTTTACATGTCGTGGTGCACTTTATGTAAGTCCAAGGGATAATAAGATGAATGAGAGATTAATCATGTGTGTGCAAATATTCCTTTATTCTTTATATGTTTCTGGATTACTAGTTTCCTTTGTGATTAATTAAGTATTTTCATATATTGATTTATTATTTGTACATGCCTAGAGTATCATGCCATATATATGTCTGTGAATGACTAGTTCATGTATAGCTCATTACTACTACACTTTATATTCAATTGCTCAATAATATATGTTTCAAAAATAGAAGTGCTTGAAAGTGCTTCTTTGAAGTACACATTCACTGAGCGAGTAGGCTCACCCCTCTAATCCTAATTTTTTAGGGAAACCATGTGGATTTGAAGAATGTCAATGCCGGAGTAGATCTGTCCCAAGAGCTATGTATAATATTAGTTATGTTTAGTCGGTCCCTTCCACTATAGGTCCTTTTAGAGTAATGGGAGAGTTGTAAAGATGATGTGTAACTTTGTTTCCTCATTATTAGAGTATGTATCTAATTCAAATCCTGTGTACATGGAAGTGTGAGAAAAAGCATGAATGTTTAGATATGTATCTTTATTGTTAGAAATAGATTAGAGGAATCAAGATTTTATTTCCCTTGCAAAGTTAGTTTATGTGATTGAATGTGATGAAAAGAGTCTTGAAATAAAAAAAAAGTTAGGAGTGATGTTCATATTATGTGAAATCCTCAGCTTATGCCTTAATCTCATGATTAGAGGTTATCGTGAGATGTGGGTGTAATAAGGTCGATATATAGGGAGAGGGGGCACTGGAGCTTAGTTAGCTTATCTAGGTTCCTAAAGTGGAATCTAGGGTTTGATTGGTTTTTTTAAAACTAATGGTGATCAAGCAATTAAGCAGAAGCAAGAAGCAAAACCTGAGTTAACCCTATGCAATTTTGTTCTAGTTACCAAGGAAATCAAGACTAGATAAGAGAAGTATAATTAGACTAAAGAAATTAGACCAAAGAAAACAAGACTAGGCAAGAGAAGAACAATTTACAATGCATAAATTGCTAGGGTTTTGGTGGTAGAACGATTGTGTTGGGAAGAATGACCGTGCTGGGTAAGGTGTAGCATGATTGTTGTGAGAGGGGACGGACGTGTTGGGTGGATGTGAAATGTCAGGTTAAAGTGGGAAAATGGAGGCTGGTAGCACGACTGTGCTAGGCACCACAACCATGGTGGAGGAAAGGTTCCACGGTCGTGTAGGGTTGCATGACTATGGTGGGTGATATGTGGTATGGTTGTACTTAGTTGCACAACCATCATGGGCTACTTGGCTTTAGGTTGTTCTCTTCAACATGCATGTTCTAATATTTGGCAACATGGTCATGGTAGCTACCATAACCGTTCTAGGAGATCCTTGGCACGACTATGCTGGCTAGCATCGTCATGATGTATATGTGTCTATAGTTTCTCCTCCATCTATGATTCTACTATGAATTACTCATTTGTAACACGGTTGTTCCATGTCACCATGGACATGTTGGGGTTTTTACACTTTGATCTTCAAACTTAAAGATCCATGTACACCTTTTCTTCAATTTAAACCTTGGCCACTGGGGGCTAGTTGAGGGAGCTCTAGGACCTTCTTTGAACTTCTCCATGCTTGGAAATTCTCTAGAAAATCTTCCTTCTCCCTCGTCCCTCCATGGCGTGGTCCATGTACTTGAAATATATGCAAAGAGTGACCATAAGTGCATTTATAATGAACTATGTATCAGAGGATATGCTTGCAATCTAACATGTCTAATGTGATTAAAATTCAATAAGACAAAAGATGAATCCCTAAATTAGAGATGCATCACCACCATAAACTTAAAACATACTTGTCCTCAAGTATGCTCCAACTTAATCTCTCTTTCAATTCATTCAATAAAAACATGATCATGATGTCTTTAGGATTAAATGAGTTCACATGTGAAATTAGACATGCAATCCACTACTCTCTATTTATTTATCGTCTTTGAATATGAATCAAGAATAAAGCACAAAATCTTCAAAAATGGGATACCAACCACACATGTAAGTGATGCAATTTCCATAAAGCTCTGAGTAAACCGTATCATGAATGGCATGTTAACCTAATTATTACACATTATCCAAATTCTAATAATCACTTAACCATTCCATTCATATGTATCTAATATGCTTGTTTGAGATTGATTTTCAAGCATTAGGTGCATGAAAAGGATCAAATATATTAAGTGCTAGCTTGTTCTATGGTTTTTATAATCATTTGTATTGATGATATGACTTGTAACTAAGATGAGAAAAAAAATTAGGAACCCTTAATTCGAATGTTTGATGACTCAAAAGTAATTTTCCAAAATTCATTACAGTCTATTGATCAATCGAGATTTGAACTCGACCGATCCCTTGATAGATTTTGAGAATTCTTTGGTTCGGTCGAATTTTCCACTCAGAACTTGATCATCCCTGCACTTAGAAAAACTAATTTCAAGTGATGGATCAAGTTGCACACAGAACAAACTCAACTGATGATTCAAATTGGGTTTGGCGCATAGTGCAATCGGTTGAGTTACCTTTATGAAAACTCGACCGACTGCATTGTCTGGCAAATGCTGAAAAAGTGATTCTAACCATTGGAGTGTTGCAAAACTCAAAATTATATCCGTTACAACATCCCAAATAGCTAAAAAATGTTCCTAAGTGTTCCTACCCTCTAGTGGACACCTTCAACTATTAATAGGACCTTTAGAGTTCATTCCAAGGCTGCTCCTTCATGCTATTCAATCTCCTTACTATAGTTGAGTGCATTTAGTCCACTTGAGCCCCTTTCTCTCTCTTGATTACACTTTAATTTGTCCATATGAGTGAGATAGGATCTGTGTGAATGGGCTACTTCATTGTATGCTTGTAAAGCTCTCAAAGCTTCTCTATTCCCAACCCCTTTCTTCAAGATCAAATTGGTGAAAGCTTCTCAAAGTGAAGGAGAAGGTGCAAGCTTCTTCAAGTTGTAGAAGAAGGTGCAAAAAGCTTCTCTGAGTGAAGGAGGAGGACAAGGCTGAAGATTTGGGAGTAGAGTGGGTAAATCCTTCAAGGCTAAATACTCGTCGCAAAGAGGGGATCTCCTTAGAGAAGGTGTCAAGCTACTTGCAAGAGTGGGTAAGACCTTAGTGAGGTAGAAGACTCTAGATCCGATTAGGTAAGACCTTGGTTGTAAGGTTATTGGCTCCCTTGACCTCAAAGGGAAGTTGGGTATCCTTATCGTGGAAAAGGAAGGTCAATTGTATGTCTTATAATAGAATATAAGTATACATAGGTTGTAAAATCCAAGGGTTTGACCTTTCTAGGTAGTGGATTGACTCTCTCCTTGTTTGGAGAGTGGAAACACTCTAAATAGCTTGTTCAAGTACTTGTTTCAGTTCTCTCATAATTTCTATGCATGTTTAGATTTCCATTAAATTCACTATTTGCAATTGTGCCTAGTTGAAGTAACTTGAAGGTCTAATGAATTTTGTGCAAGTGTTTTTATCTCTATTCACCCCCTTAGAACCCTTCACACATGTAGAAATAGAAAATCATCTTGCGAACATTTTCATGAAACCTCTAGCTAGAGAGAAATTTGCTTTTAATAGATCAGAACTGCTTATTACTACTCTTGATGATATTAACATTCCTTCTAGCTAGTTATATTCTCTTACCTATACATTTCTTGCTTAAAATTGATCATCTCTTGCTTGCTAAGTGCTATAGTTGTCTTGTTTCCATGCCTTATTTTGCTTTTTTTGGGTATTTTTTTGTAAATGACTATTTTATCGCAAAATAGTATCCTAAGATGAGTGAAATGTGCCTCAATATGTCTAAAATATATGGTAGGCTAGAAAACTACATTTATTTATCACCCTAGAGGATATGAATTAATTTTTCTAATCTTTGGACGACTGCCAATCAGTCGAAATAACAACTCGACCGATCCCTAACCGAGGTCATGCTAAAATTCTTAATCGACCGAGTTTCCACATCACAAAACTCGACCAACAGTGGTGCTGGACCAAATTAAAAAGGGCATCATCCAAATTTTCTCCCTCTCAACTAGAGAAAAATCCACCGATCCCGACCTCCAACTCCTTTGACCTCAAACCCTAGGTTCAACCTTCCTTTCCCAACCTTCGTTTGGCTTCCCTTGCCTCTTCCCACACCTACCTAGGTGGTTAGACGACCTTCTTGTGATGTTCTCCTTCTCTTTCAGTTATGTTTGCTTCTTCATCTGCCTTCATGGCTTCTAACCATAGGAAGAGAGCCGTCACTATTGTAGCACCATCGTCTTCATCTGCTCCTTGCCTCATTTCCTATGATGGCACATCATTCACATCCTCATAAGCTCTAAATCATTATAAGGAATTCCACCCTAGGAATCCTTCCCTTTTCTAGCTCTATATAAACCTCATTACTTCACAAGTGAGGCTATAAAGGAGGTCGTTGAGGTGTTTGAAACCCATCACCTTAGCACATTGTGTGTAGAATGTCAGTGCTATCACAATTCTATCACTAGCACTAAGGTGGTCCATGAGTTTTATGAAAATATCTAATGGAACTACGACACAATCTTTCCACCATCCAATGCTCAGGTAGTTCTGACATCTATGATTTCCGGTACCAAATTTACCATCTCTGAAGATTATTTGAATATCTTTTCAATGTACCGAGGTTAGTGACTCATGGAGTGCCGACTATATTGATTATTATGTCCTACTTGACCCTGAGGGTTTCTACAAAAGTAATGATCTCACTCTTCCTAATATTCATAAGTTTTTGAAGAAATACAATGTCCCCTATAGGAAGAAGTCTACCCTACCATCCTATTCCCTTGATATCAAAAATCATCTTATTGCATTGGTGGTTAACTGCAATGTCCATCTGAAGCAAAATGAAACAGAGATTGCAGAAAACACCGCTGTGATAATGTACTATATTTTGAAGAATATCAAAGTTAAGTGGTCTCACTACACTCTTTATTACATGACCTGCTTTGACTCGGGGAAGATCACCTCTGGCACCCATCCTCCTTATCCTGCCTTGACATGTTGTCTTTTTGCTATTGCGGCTCAGAAATATCTTTTTTCACTAAAAATCAAGTATGAAAGGAGTCAACATTAGTGAAACTACCATCAAGAATACCTTTCTTCCTACCTACCCTACCACTCTTGGAGTCTCCATCTCTACCCAGGCCCCTCCACCACCTCCACCAACCCGTCCTGACCGTGCCTCTTTTAATGTATCAAATGAAACCCTCATGAGATATTCGATGCATCAACATGCGTATAACCTTTAGGTTCAGTATCATCTCCCCCATGACCTTTGCCAGTTCATGTCTACAATGAACCTATCTTGTATCCATCCCTACCCTACCTACCAGGCGTACCTTGGAGTTGACTATGCCTCCTATGCATACAATCAGTTCTACCATGACCCTCCACCCTTTGTTGCTTCTGTTGCCACCCATGCTACTGATGGTGGACCTACCCCTACCCCTACACCTTGTGTGTCTTATCTACTGGCTCTGTCTGTTGGTCATGTTGCCACTCTGCTTGATAGTCTTTATGGGACTTCTTCTCCCTCCTTTGAGCAAGTAAATGCATTATGTGCATGTGGCATGTCATGGGCTGAGCAGAATGCCAGGTGGCATGGTCGTTCCTTTGGACCTCCTGCTGATGAGGAAATGCTAGACCAGGATGCTACTAAGGATGCTGAGGATGTCGAGAATGATGGTTCTAAGGATGATTCTGATGATGGCTTTACTGGTTCTTCTAGTGATGATGGTGAGGCCACAACTGTTGTCTCTGCTACACCATCTGATGAGGAGGAGGATTACCAGCCTGAGGATGAGGACGATGATGTATTTGATGTCATAGATAGTACCTGTGTTTAGTTCTGTAGTATTTATAGTGATCACGTATGTATATCTTTTTGTAGACTATCATGTATTAGACATTTGGGCATTGTGTATCTGAGGCATACTATTTTTATTATCTCATTGTTTTCTCATTGGTTTCTAGTTTTTATCACCAGAGGACATGTTTAGTGTTGTAATCTTAATCCCATGCACCGTAACTCTTGGATTGACTATATATTATGAGTTTGTGGTATGCTATTCCATACTTTTATTATGACATTGAATTTCCCATTTCTCTGTGTTACATCTCTATTTGGTGTGTGCTATATGTGGTTGCTTTCTTTAGCTTGTGCTAGTGGAGAAGACCTGTGCTTTTTAGCTCTTCTACCTCCCTACCTTTTTGATATGACAAATGGGGAGAATTGATCTTAGCCATATTGTTTTATTGCTTATATGATCCTTTTCTTTTCAATTATCTGCATATCATGTGACTTTCTAGAGGACCATATAGTATGTATACGTGCTATGGTTATTTGTGGAAAAACTAACCATGTAGGCTTAGGTAAGCACAAATTGAGGGTGATAAATTAACATTTTTAATTCATGAATCCCCTCACAATTCACAAGGTAAAGGTTTAACTCTCACATCCTTTCTCAAAGGTAAAGGTTTAAATTTCATATCCTTTTCAATATGTTGAGGAATGGTTTGTCATTGTCAAAAAGGGGGAGAATGTTGACCTAAGTGTTACACAATGTCCATATTTTGTTAATAAATTACCATTCATATGTGTCTAATATTCTTGTTTGATATTGATTTCAGGCATTAGGTACATGAAAATGATCAAATCTATCAAGCCCTAGCTTGTTCTAGTTCAAGTCCAAAGCAATGCAAATGCACTTTTGTGAAAAACACTCCAAATCACCTTAGATGATTTTTGTAAGCATTTGTATTGATGATATGACTTGTAACTAAGATGAGAAAAAATCAAGAACCCTTAATTCAAATGTTTGATAATTCAAAAGTAATTTTCCAAAATTCATTACAGGATATTGATCGGCTGAGATTCAAACTCAACTGATCCCTTGATGGATATTGACAATTCTTTGGTTCGGTCGAGTTTGCCACTCACAAAACTCGATTGATCCCTACACTCAGCAAAACTAATTTCAAGCGATCGACCGAGTTTCACATAGGAAAAACTCAATCGGTGCTTCAAATTGCCTTTGGTGCATAGTGCAATTGATCGAGTTACCTTTATGAAAACTCGACTGACTACACTATATGAAAAACACAGAGAAGGTAATTCTAACAGTTGGGAGTGTTGAAAAACTCAAAATTATATCTGTTGCAACACCCCAAACGAATAGAAAGAGTTACTAAGTGTTCCTACCCTCTAGTGGATACCCTCATCTATAAATAGGACATCTTCATTCCAATATTTCTCCTTCATAATATTCAAGTTACTTGCTATAGTTGAGTGCATCTAGTCCACTTGAGCCCCTTTCTCTCTCCTAATTACACTTCAATTCGTCCATACGAGTGAGATAGGATCTGTGTGAGAGAGATACTTCATTGTATGCTTGTAAAGATCTCAAAGATTCTCTTTTCCCAACCCCTTTCTTTAAGATCAAGTTGGTGAAAGCTTCTCCAAGTAAAGGAGAAGGTGTGAGCTTCTTCAAGCTGTAGAAGGAGGTGCAAAAAGCTTCTATGGATGAAGGAGGAGGACAAGGCTAAAGATCCAGGAGTAGAGTGGGAAAATCCTTCAAGGGTATAGACTCATTGCAAAGAGGGGATCTTCTTGGAGAAGGTGTCAAGATGCTTGTAAGAGTGGGTAAAACCTTGGTGAGGTAGAAGACTCTAGCTCCGGATAGGTAAGAGCTTGGTTGTAATATTATTGGCTCCATTGACCTCAAAGGGAAGTTGTGTATCCTTATCCCAGAAAAGGAATGTCAATTGTATGTCTTATAATGGAATATAAGTATACATATTTGCAAAATCCTAGACCTTGACCTCTCTAGGTAGTGGAATGACTCTCTCCTAGTTTGGAGAGTGTAACCAATGTAAACATCTTATTCAAGTTCTTGTTTTAATATCTCTCATCCTTGCTATGAATGTTTAGATTTCCATCAAATTAACTATTTGCAATTGTGCCTAGTTGAAGTAACTTAAAGGTCTAATGAATTTTGTGCAAGTGTTTTTAGCTCTATTCACCCCCTCTAGAGCCCTTTGATCCTACATGGTATACATTGAAATGATTAAAATTGTTGTTTCACTTGCTAGTTTTACGTCATACACTTCATCTCTACTCTCATGACCCACTTGACTTGTGTAGGGGTGTGAAAATTAGAGTGGACATACTCTATCCCTAGTAGGATTAAAAGAGAAGAAATGGTTAAGGAAGAGATTAGAGTGCTATTACATAGGAGCACTCATCTTTTTTGGTTATTTTCTTAAGAGGCTATTACATAGAGCCATCTCTTATTTCTTATTTCTTTTTTCTTTCTTTTGTCAAATATGTAAGGAGGGCTTATGATGACAAGAGTTAAATGAGATGATATAAATATGGCCATCCCCAAACTTTTGGAGGGTTGCCAAGGCTAATATGTGCATTTGTTCATCCTTTAATTAGGATAAGTGGTAAGATGATGATAGAAGAAGTATCAGGTCAAAGAGTGGTCATGGGTGGTGAGGGTCTATGTATGGTTTCATCCAAACAAGATAGACCATGCAAGATTCACCAATCAAACAAACCATTCATAAATGAGGAATATGATAGATTACACTATGTTTACATGGGTTGAAAGATCTTAAGCCTTTAAGGCTTTCAAGGTTCACATTTTTATCAAAAATAGTTAACTACTTGTGAGAGGATTGAAGCAGATGCAAAATTTCATCATATGACTCATTTAGACAAAAACATCATAAGCATGTTGTGTTGTCCCAATTCTTATCATTCACATCACAATAGATAGAGATTTAGTTGAAACTTGCCATTAGGAAAGTAAACTCAAATTTGGGCAAAATTGGTCAAAATGGTGCCAAATTGTATTCACCTCATCTAACACTATATTTAAGATATAAATGCACAAAGCAAACAAACCCTAGATAAAACACACAAAAACTACAAAAAATTACAAGAAATGTAGTGTATAACATGGAATGGAATGAAAAGCAAAATTTGAAAGTTTACAAAAACATGCATGAAAGGAAACTACATGATATGTGTGTATTTAAGCAAGAACACAAAGTACAGATAGACAAGTATGAGTGTTGGTTATAATGTTTGATCATCTTTGACAAAAATTTAGAATAAGGAACATAGAGGAAAATGGGGTAAAGAAAGGGCTTACCGCCCTACTACCAAAACTTTTAAATCATGTAGTCCTCATCATGAAATAGAAGTTTAGAATGATAGGGTAGAGGACATGGGATCATGTAGACAAGAGTAAAGAGGGGAGAGAGGTCTCAAGGTGTCCAGTGAGTAGGGAAGAGCCACCACGACCGTTCTGCACAAAACAACCATTTTATCTTACCAACTCCACGGTCGTGTTATATAGAATTGTCATGTTGGTATCCTTCATGTGGCTTCTCTACTAATTTTCAATTTTTTCTATAATTTGATCTTCTTCTTGGTGATATCCTCTATGCATCATCTTCCTTCAAATGTACATGTCCTAACATGATTCACAAACAATAAAAACAAAAGTATAGCAAAAAAAAAGGGATTTTGATAACAAGAATCTCAAACTAACGTGGGTTGACTCTCACTAGCACTAAGTTTATTGCATTCATCCATTCTTGGTGTTCCTTCATCCATCATTCATTCACAAAAAAAGTGCTCCTATCATCATCAAAGATAACCCTCTCAAAGGCTCTCATGATGCATTCTTCCTCCTAATTCTCATGTGGGCTCTCATCATTTCTTCTTTCCGATGTCCCTTATCTATAATACCTTTCTCTATCCCAGAATATATCTCCTCCTCATCAATTATGCTTTGTCTCTCTACGACAATGAACATGAATATATCTATATGTTCTCCTTGTATGTGACCATAAAGGTGTCGTTGCATACTCTGATCTCTACATCAACTGTAAACAAGAATGACATCCCTAATATGATGTAGTTTTTCCCATTTTTGTCTCTAAATCCACATAAAAAAACCCAGGAATGTCACATGTATCTTTTTGTCTAGAACCACCATTTGATTATGCACCATTCCTATAGGTGTCTTTCTAGATTCATCGACCAACAAGAGAATACAATCCACCAGCTTCATTTCTTCCATGCCGAGTTGTAAAAGCATGATATAAGGCATTACTCTCACGCTTGAGCCCAAGTCTAGAAGTACATGCTCAATGAGTTGAAAATGGACATATCAAGGGATAAGAGGGATACTTGGATCGTCCCTTTTAGGGAAATGGCCGTCCAGAATGAAATTGACTTTCAATGTTGCTATAATTTTCTTGAGTAGTCTCTCTATCACTTTCTTGTTCCTAGTACAGGTGTCTTTAAGAAAAGATGTGAAATATACGAGGCTTTCCTTTTCTTAATTTAAGGTTTTCAAAAAGTTAAATTCATGGCCATGCCTCTCTTGGGGAAGGGGTCTTCCAAAGAATCAAAGAAAAATTGCCCACCTGCATCAAAATTATCTGCAGCAGGTTGTGGACCTTGGGACAACATGAGAGTGTTCCTTGACTATAGGGTGGATCTCTATGTTGTTACCAACTTCAAAGGGTGTGGGACAACATATGTTATCATATTTTGGGATGGTGGGACACATGGTAGTTCTTTCTCATAAGAAGATGCGACATCATGTGTTATCTTTTCCAACAAAGATGGGACATTAGGAATTCTAGTGCACTTGACACTCTCACACAATGGCGGGACAATAGGGCTTTTGGTACTCTTAGCACCTTCACAAAGAACTTCCTAGCAACAATTCTTCATCATGATCTCTAGCCATTTGTTCCATTTCCTTCATGATTTCTCAACAACCTTGTTACCCCGTATGACGAACACCATGTTTACTTGTTGATGGGGAGGAGGGTGAGTTCATGATGATGGCAGTGGTGGTGCTAGTATCGGGTTTGGTGGATTGGGATTTATAAGGAAGTAGGGTGGTAGTTGTGGAGGTTTTTGTAGATGTGGTTGTTGTAGAGTTGGTTGGTATTGAGGTGGTGGTTGTTGGTATTCAGGTGGTGGTGGAATGTATTGGAGATTAAATGGAGGTTGTGGTGGTAGAGGAGCATATGGGTTGGTGGGTCCTTGATATTGGTGCAATGTTGACACTTGCCCTTCTTATGGGACATAGATGCCTTAGGGAGCACCAATGGTTCCAGCAATACTATTAGGGTTCACTAAGGTTTCGGAAGGGAGTCTCCCTTCTTCATGTCTAGCAAGATATAGGGAAATTTGATCAATCCTTTGCTTTGACTGGATAATATTTTGTCCTTGAGCAGATACATCCTTCTTCACATCATTAAGGCTTCTCATATCCCAAGGACTTCCTCTTCAAACTTGGAACTATATTTTGACCCTTTATTTTTTCTAGGGTGCCCTTGTCCTTGATCACCTTACTTCCAAGAGAAGTGTGGGTGATTTCTCCATTTTGGAATGTAAGAGTTGGACTTTAAGCCTTGGTTGTTTTGGTTCCCAAAAGATTGTAGAGCTTGAACCTTCTCACAAAGAGCTTCGATAGAGTTGGTGGAGTATGTATAAGAACACCCCACATGAGCCTTCATGAAATTAATCATGTCAGCTAATATCTTATTCATTTAGAGATTGGAGTCATCTTAGTGGTGATGGATGAAGCTGTTTGGTTTCTATCACAATGCACATCCACACTAGAAGCACGGTGATGGGAGTTTTCAGCCAAGTGATCAAAGAGGGGCTAGAATTCTTCTAGATGCTTGGACATGAAAGCTTCATCGCAAGATGATTCAACCATTGTTATACCCATTTCATAGAGACGGGGGTAGAAACATTGGACCAACTGCCAGATGAGTACTTATGATGTGGGAAATCTCGAACAGCTTTTGGAACCTCTCCCAAGTTTCATGAAATTTCTCATTATCCTTTTGGATGAAGGAGGTAGCTTGTCTCCTCATCTGGGTCAACTTGGAAATGGGATACAAATTCTTAAAAACTCATTCTTCATTGCCTCCCATGTGACAATCTTTGTCTTTAAAGAGTACCACTCTTTCAACATGTCATTAAGAGAGAAGGGGAACAAGGTGAGACAAATTGAGTCATTGGTGACTGTAGGAGTTCTAAATGTAGAGCATGTTTCTAGAAAAACATCTATGTGCTTGTACGAATTCTCATTCTCAAACCCATAGAATTTGGGGAGCAATCCAAGGAGCATTGTTGGGATTGAGAACTGTTGAATTGGAATCTGATTCCACCCTTGTGGCAATTGGTGAAGTTAGTTGTCAGACATAAAGTAATCATGAAGTATCTTGGATGGTGGAGGACATGGAGGGATATGTGCCTCCTCGTGACCGTGGGAATCCCTGTCTCCCATCTCAACTTCTTGATCTTTCTCATGTTGGTGTTGACATCATCTTCTTCCTATCTCAGGGTCCACTGGGAACAAGTCAGTAGAAAGTGGACAAAACCCAAGCATGAACAATTGTCACTTACACAAGACACAACCAATCAAGAGAATCCAAGTTAGTAAATAAGTATGAAAAAGTAAAACAAAGAATAAAGAATAGCAATGGTGAGAGAGTAGGAAAAGTTTAAAACAAAAAAATAGCTAGACCGAGTGCCTCTATGCCCAACAATGACACAAGAAAGTTTGATTTTTTTTCTTAACACAACCAAGAAAATTGTCAAAAGATGGAACTAAAGGGGAGAGTCACACTACAACTACTAGGGAGCTATGGTGTTTTCTATCTCCGACAACGGTGCTAGAAAGTTTGATATGTTTTCACTTAAGGTTCACCCAACCAATTTAGTTTGATTGGATGCTACCAAAGCACACAACTGGGATCTTTTGATATTAATTAGGCCGTAAAAGGCACACTCACAAAGACTAACAAACATTACCCGCAAACACACATGATTGCATTATAGTATAGGCAAGCGACAATATAGGGGTTGATCCACTGGGAGGGGGGCACTACAACTTTGTTAGCTTAATTAGATTCCTTAAGCAGAGTCTAGGGTTTTATTGGGATTTGTTTGTAAACTAATGGTGATCAAGCAATTAAGCTTAAAAAAAAAGCAAAACCTAAGTTAACTATAGGAAATTTTGTTCTAATTACTAATGAAAACAAGATTATGCAAGAGAAGTAAAATTAGACTAAAGCAAGAAGAGCAAGATCTAACACTACACTAATATAGAAATTGACAAGTAAGGCAAGCAAGATACTAAGACTAACACGAACTAGCTAAAATTAGCACAATCAAGCACAAAAATGCACTAACTACTCTAGCAAGATCTAGCTATCAAGAACAATGTAATTAACTAGCAAGCAATTAACACAACTAACTAAGTAATCATCAACTAGCAAACAAGATAATTGGGGTTTTAGCAAGCTAATGAGGTGTGTGTTGTTTGATGGAATGTAACTAGAATTCAAGTTTTTTTGGGGGGGGTCATAACATGCAAATTCTATCCATTCCTTGTAGATTGTTAAACTAAACAACAAGATATATGTTATAGAATTACCCTAAGCTACTAGTTGGCCTAGGGTGGTATAAGGTGTGTGAATGAGAACTACTCCATTGCAAACCCTATCCAACCTTACAAGGCTCAACCAGACTAGGGATTACGTTAATTCCAATAGCATCTAGCAAATCTAGGTTTCTAGATTAGGTATTCTTAGGGAAATAGGGAGCCAAGGGTAAGAATGGAGAGTGGACATGAGGGTGTTTCACCTCACATCACTCACCATCTAGCTTTTAGAAAACTCCTAGGCAATTGCATTAAGTACTCCTACACTAGCTACTTAGATCTTCATCATAGAAGTAAGAGTGGGGAAATGCATGTGGGAAGATAGGGTGCTATCTAGGGATCCACTAGTTGGACCTAGGAGCAATCCCTAAGATATACTCATACAAGCCATTCCCTTCTAGAGTCGAAGAGGTTTCAAGCATAAATCAATAAGAAATCCATGTTTTAAGCACAAACCACAAGAAGAAATATGGGAAGTAAGATAAAATTAGAAGACAATCATCATAAAATGAAATTATAGTATTACAAGTTATTTTCCTCCAACATGGTATCAAAGTAACATTTTAGCTCCAAATAGCCCACCTAAAGGGCTTAGCTACTCATAACTAAACAAAAGAAGAAGAAAGAAGGAGTAGATGAGTGAATAGCAATAGAATCTTGGTGAAGACTACTCCTTCAACTCATAGTAGCTAGATCACATCCTCCTTCATCCAAGGTGGATGGATGGCATGTTGTGTTGGAGGAAAGTGGCCAAAACCCAAGAGAATTAGGGTTTTGAGGTAGAAGAAGGTGGAA
Source organism: Alisma plantago-aquatica (assembly GCA_963693085.1). NCBI lineage: Eukaryota > Viridiplantae > Streptophyta > Magnoliopsida > Alismatales > Alismataceae > Alisma > Alisma plantago-aquatica. The sequence goes on from OY856413.1 coordinate 221,024,666, forward strand.
ATGAGGTGGAGGTAGGTGCGAGTAGGTAGGAGCTCCTTGAATGCACTAGGTAGGTAGAAGTGAATGAAAAAGGTGTCTAACCTTATTCTACAACCGCCATCCAAGTATATGTAAGTGGTGGGAAAGCACTAGGTTAAGTGGGGGTAGTTTGGGAAAATAAATGTAGAAATTGTTAGGGTTTTGGTGGTAGAACGACCATGTTGGGCAGCATAGTCATAGTGGGTAAGGTTTAGCATGGTCGTGGTGAGAGGGGATGATCGTCCTAGGTGGAGGTAAAATTTTAGGTTGAAAGTGGGAAAATGGAGGCTGGTAACACAACTGTGTTGGGGAGCACGGTCGCAGTGGAGGCTAGGTGGCACGGTCGTGGTGGGTGGCATGTGTCACCATCATACTGGGTTGTACGACTGTGGTAGGCTACTTGGTTTGGGATCTTTCTCTTCAATACGCCCATTTTGATCTTTGACGACACAATCGTGGTAGATGACACAGTCATTTTGGGAGATCCTTGGCACAATCATGCTGGCTAGCACGGTGGTGGTGCTAAGGTTGTTGTATCTTCTCCTCAATCTGTGATTCTACTATGGTTTTTGCATTTGTAGCACGATCATCTAGTGTCATTGTGGCTGTGTTGAGGGTTTTGCTTGCACTTTGAGCTTCAAACTTCAAGATCCTCAGACACATTTGCTACACTTTGACCTTCAACCACTAGGGTTAGGTTTTGGATCTCTAGGACCTTCTTTGGACCCCTACATGGATGGAAGAACCCTAGGACATCTTCCTTCTCTCCTATTGATCCAATTCATGGTCCAAGTAACTAGAAAACATGCAAAGAGTGTCCATAAGTGTAGATGTAGGCATTTGTACGACCACCATAGTAGTGTCATGTCTTATAAATGTGTCTTCATTCCTATTTGGGATGTGATTGGACACTCTTTCTTGAAATAAAGTTTTGATAGAAAACCATTTATTAGTGGAAATAGCTTGTAATATAACATGTCTAGATGTGATTGAATAACAAGAAGACACAAGATGAAGCCCTAAAATAGGATTGCATCATAAGTTACCCCTAATTTTTCTTAGATGGTGCATATATCTCTTTGTATAGAAGAGTACCATGGTTATCAAGCTATGGTTAACCATAAGAGAAAATTGCCTAGTGAAGACTCAAAGAGTAATAAATGTTCTATGTTCCAGAAGAAGCATTCCCTAGAAGTCACCCTTTGAAAACTTAAGATTTGACCATATGACATCATTGTTGAGAGCATGGTCATATTAAACTCTATTTCCCTCAACTTCATGGAGGTCATGTACCAGCTCGACGTAAGAAAAATAATAACAACCAAATCAATGGAGGAAGATCTTATGAAAAGCATGTAGGATATCTCAATGCCATTTGGTGGGGAAGAAGTTTATGAAGATAATGATAAAGGTAAACGTATGGTTTTAGCTGACCCAACTACATAGTGATGTTTTATTTACTCCATGTTGGTTGGTATATTGATAAATAGTGAGTGATGGTATAGATGATGTTACATTCTTGTGACCTTAGTTGTGGTTGAATTATTAGGTTACACCTTTTTAATCTGTGGAGCTTGGTAGTATATAGATATGTTGATTTTGAGGACAAAATCTTGTTATGGGATAGAGTCATATGATATACCAAAATCTACTATCATGACTGTAGAAACCATATCCATGGATAGGATGTTAGCATGCTTTGAACATTAGAATTAGCCAAACAAGGATAAAGATATACCCAAATACCTCTTGCTTTTACCCTAATAAATATGTAATGCACATAAACACGGGTAACTAAAATGTAAACCCTAAATATAGATACACGTGATCCTAACCTTGCTCTAGATAAATAACACCAAAGTGATATTAATTTGGATGCATGGAACATAACCCTAGACTTTGAACATGGTGTTAGTGTGTATCAAATGAATAGTGATCTTTTTGTGTATATAGTCGACTAACTGTAGCTGGTACATGATTGCTACCAGATATGATGCTTTAGTAACACTAGGTGTTACAATCACATAACATATATTAACACATGTGGAATGGATCTAATAACATGACTATGGCTTAACATGTAAGGGGGATCATTAAATATCTAATGCATGTCACTTTGTCTATATTTACACGCATAAATGTGTAGTGTTCACTTCCTTTTCCCATGTGATCTCTCTCCTCCATCTTCCCCACCTTGAATTTTCCTTTTCCTCCACAGTCCCCATGCTAAGACGAATCTGTTGATCCCTAAATAATCATGGATCAGTTGTCTCTACTGACCTGGAAAATTCCAATTTCCTCTTCTCTATTTCTCACTCCGTAGTGTGTACTTTACCAACTATTCCACCAGATCTATAAATACCCATCCAATAACCTTTGTCACTCCCTGATAGAATTTGCCACCTCTTCATTATGTTGGTTTATGTCACGCCTATATCCCTGAATCTTCTCTACCTTTTACACCTTTCTAAGGTTCACGACAAGGTTGCTTTCCCTCACAGTCACTTCAAAATAGCCTCACCTCCTTATATTATTAAGAATCTTAGGGATTGATTATTTAAAGGAAACACTTCTGAGTCCCTTCCCCTTTTCCTTTTCTCTGTTGTTGATTTGACTCTCTGATGACAACCCTAGTTGTTTAGTCATTGTTTTTGTGGTTTGTGTTCCCTTGCTTTGTTTTGGTCTTACAAAACATCCCAACATTTTGGTTTTGGTCAGTTAAGGTTCATTTTTGGCTTTTGGAGTTCAACCACGATAGATTCCATGGTAGAAGTATGTTTTGGAGCTATAGAGCTCCCTACATGCTGAGAACTAGGTTTTTGAGCCTATCAGAGACTCACAAACCTATAGGTTGTCTTCTCCTGTGCTTCAAATCTTAGAGTTGATGAGTTTGACCCTCGCATTGAATCTCAGTGTTGCATGTGTTCATTGTGGGGTTGAGCTTTGAGGAGAAGATGACCACCGTTTGATTTACAAATGTACCCTTTGTTTTTTTTTTCACGCACCTCATGGGCAATTTTGGTAATTCTCTATCCTAATTAGATGTTTGATTGTATGGTTTTGGTTTAGGGTGTTTGACTAGTAAGCCCTATTATGAAGCTATAATATAGCATGTGATGCAGGGCCATATGAGTCATTCACCATGTTGTTTCAATTTGCATTTTCAGTAACATATTTAACTATGATAAGTCGTAACTAATCATTTAATTATTTGTAACACACAAATAATTACTCATTGAATATGAACATTAACCTCTACCAAAAAATATAGTGCATAACCAAAACTCAATGATAAGAATCTAGGGTTTGAAGTATACACACTAACTAATGGTATTTATATTTGAATGTAATAATATGTGAAGATACCATGCATAAGAGGGGGTGATCAAACCAACCCTCTCATGCCTTGAGAGTTTCCCACGTCAGGCTTTCCTGGGGTGGGTTCTCTTGGTCACTAAAAAAGGTGAAGATACCGTGTTTTGATTTAATTTGAGATTGATGTGTTGATGCACATGGGTCATCCTTGTATTCAATTTTTTTCATATTCCTAATTGTCACCCTAATTGGAGACCACTAAAAAATTGAAACAATTGTACTCGATTTAGATAATAGTGAACTGGTCTAACCTATGGTTGAAATATTTAACAAATCCTCTCTTATTATAGATGAACATGTTATTTGGTGAAACTATCAAGGGTATATCATTTCCAATAATATAATTTGTGTTTTATATTATTTAATTGTCAACTCTTTCTTATTCATGATTTTTGGTGATGTATAAAATCATTTTTTGAAGATTAAGTTGTGTGATCCAGACAATATATAATTCAATTTTTATAAAGTCTTTTGGTGTATGTTTGAACCTCTAACCAATGTTGGTACCCCTAGACTTCTCATGTTCTTCTTACTTTATCAACTACAAGTTAAATTGGTTCATACAACAAGGGTCATTCTAGTTTAGGTTTCATAGGATTTAGTTTTTCAAGAGTCAATTTGGGTCGGGTTGGACATGTTCGCATCACATTTAGATTGGGTCAACTTGTATTGCAATGGTTGTAAGCTTTACAAATGAAAAGGCAATGTTCTGCAAAAAGTACTCGTTATAAAACAAAGAAAATTTAAAAAAAAATCCACTATGAACAAAGAAGATGACGAGATTAGAAGTATAAATGCAACACCCTACTTTAATTAAAAAAGTGAAGGGGAGGAGAAAGTAAGGTTTTTTCTTCCAAAAAAAGCAGATTTAAAAAAAGTCAATGTGAATACAAAATACAATGAAAATAGAATGACAATTGGAGTGGTCTAATTTAATAATTAATAGCAAATGAAGGAGTCGAGAAGGTGGAAGTCGGGACAAAAGGTGCCGAGGTGATAATTTAATTGAGTAGAATTGTTTTTTTAATAAAACCGTCAGTGTTTTTGTCTTTTACTATCACTAACAGAAAACATATGCTAAGCACACATTAGATTAGATACATTTTTAAATAAGTGGATACTCGCAAATGATATCCATTAATCTTACATCTTACCCTATTTCAAGACATGACTGGAACTTGATACATGTGCACAAATCACATATGGAAATTTTTGCTAAAAATAGTAAAAATCAACACAACCAGCTCATGAAAACTATTATAATATCAAGATATTGAACACTAAAAAAATTGTAAGCAAGTAATGCCAACCAAAAAAGGTAAGTGAGGAGATTTAAAAAATGTTAAAAAATGCAAATTCACTTTAAAAAGCATACACCACATAAAAAGAAAACTACTATAATACACATAAACAATTAGAGTTTATAACTGTGACAATTATTGAGATATAAAATACAAAAACAAACGTATACAAATAGTGTCAAGTAAACAATGTAGTTGTTGTACGAAAACTGCAAAATCCAAAAAATTACATAAAGCAAATGCAATTGGAAAAAATGACAAGTAGAATGGTAAGAAAAAACACATACCAAGTTTAAGGACCCTGACCTTCATTTTGGGTTTACCCTATTTGCTTTTCCTAAACCTTGTGTTTAGATGCTTGCTAATAACCTGGGGTTGTGATTAGGGTTTGTTTGTGCTTTGTTGGATGTTGGAGGTGCAACTTGTAAATTATCTAAGTTTTAGGGTTGATGTGCAAGTTTTTCACCTTGAGAGATGTTTTCTCTCTCCTTGCATCCTCTAGGGTTGAGAGGATGACTTGGGCTTGTTGCTTGAGTAGTTTCAGGCCTTGATGAGCTTTGATGGGCCTTGCTTTGCCTTGATAAGGGTTTGTATCGTGCATAGGAGAGCTTGAAGCTCTATGTCACCCAGAGGGCTGTGTCATCTAGGGCTGTGTCACCCAGGAGTGTGTTGACCAGTGGGGTGTGTCGTCCATGTGACCACCTTGACCTTGCCTTGTTTTTGTCAACATACCTTGGACAAGTGGCCGGTCCTTTGTTAGTTGGTGGCATGAAATGTGCGTGAGGTTTAGCAAGGTGGCATGGATTTGGACAAGTGTCCCTAGGTTGGACGACACCTTGCCTTAGTTTCCCCTTCACCCTCTCCTATATATGTCTCTCCTTTCACCTGCTTGGGATCCCTTTTAGCTCCTTAGTTTCCTTCCCTTTACCTTGGTGGACGATACCCCTCTTTGGTGGAGCTTGGTGGCCGATCTCCTTGGTGGAGTCTCCTTCTTCTTCCTCTAGGTGGTGGTCCAACCCTAGAAGGGTCTTTCTTCCTTGGTAAGCATATTCTCTCTCTCCTTAGCACCTTCTTCTCCTTCTTTCTTGTTCTTCGTCCATGGTGGTTATGAGCTTTGCTTCTCTTCTTATGGTGGCTGAAGGTGGGGTGCTTTGGAGCTAAGAGATTAAAGCTTGGTTCTTGGAGCTTTGGAGCTTGAGGATCTTGTTTGAGGCGGGTTACATAACTCCTAACCCTAGCTATACTACTTCCTTTTTATGTTGCATGTTTATATGTCATCTTGATTGGCCATGCGTCTTGTTAGATATGTTTCTTGCTATAGTACGTACCTTTAATCTTGGGGAGATAGTGGTTATCTTGTTGTTGATATGATGATAATAGTTGTGTGACCTTAGACCTTGTTGGCCGAACCTTGAGATTAGGGTTTCCCTTGGGGCAATACCCCTTTCTCTCTTTGGTTTTGAGAAGTGAGTTCTAGCCCTAGTGGTGTAGGCAAAACCCCTCTCACTTGGTTGTTGAGAGGTGAGTCTATACTCTAGTTGCTTGGACAACACTCTTCTCTCACCATGGATTTGAGAGGTGAACCTTTGGTTGTTGATGATCTAGTTGAGGATGGAGTGTTGCCCGATATGTGATGGAGGTTGTGCAAAACCCCTGTCACTTGGTTGTTGAGAGGTGAGCCAACTCTCTTGATCTCATAGGGTTTGATGATGTTGGTCTTGAGGTTGATGATGACCAAACTGATGTGGTTTTTGTGCCCTTGCATGATACCTTTTTGGTGCTTAGCATGATACCTCTCATCTAGGGTCAGTCTTGGACGATATGCTTAGTTGGGTTGTATTAATCTTGTTGCCCAATATGGTGCTTGGGTGATGAACCCTAGATAGATGCCCTAGTGTTGACCTTATGTTGTGCCTACCTTAGTTGGATGATAGGCCCCTGGGTGCCATGGTAGGTGACCGACATGTGATGCCTACATGCTGTCTGATATCATCCACCCTAGAGTGTTGGAAGTGTGTAGGTGTGCCTAGCTTGGGGCAACACCAGGGTCAAGTGTCTGGCTGATACCCCATATGGAGGTGTGTTACACTTTGATCGATCTTCCTTGCCCATCACATGTCTCCTTTTGGTCAGTTACTCATCATGAGTGGGTTCTTGATTGCTTGGAAAGCTCTAGAGTTAAGAGTTACGCCGATACATGTGTTGAGCATGGATGGTGCTTTGGACGATACAAGTTGAAGGGATGAGTCTTGGCTGAGATGTGGACCCAAACCCTAGCAGGAAGATAGGGTGTCTTGGGCGACATGGTGGAGGCAGTAGAATCCCTTGGGTGTCAGGAAGAGCTTGTTGGGCATTAGGGTTTGCTCTTGGCTGACATGACCTTATGCGCCATGGCTTTAGCCGATATGGCCATAGACGATATGGTGATGAGGATGGCCGATAGGTCAGTGTGTCCTTGTGCACGATACACCCCTAGGATTAGGTTGCACAATACTGGTCCTGGTATACTCATGACCCTTGAACAAGAGTGCACGACATGATATACGATGAGGGACGATATGTGTGGCTAAGTGCCTTAGCCGATTGGCTTTTAGTGAGGGATGTTACCCTGCCCGATATCCCCCTTTAGTGAGGAACAACGTTGCCCACCACACCTTTGATGAGGATAGGCGGAGTCTTCGGTGAGGGTTATGCTTAACCTGGAAAACCTAAGTTGATGATCTATTATCTTGAAACTGCACCTATGTTGATGATGCATATGAATGATAGGTTGTGAACTATGATATGTTTGATACTTAAATATGATGCTACATAAGATGATAAGACACATGTTTCTATTTATAAGATAAGGGAATAATGGATGCTCATGGTCTGATAACAATAATGTAATTTGTCTACAGATATAGCTTTGTGCTTCATGTAGCTATGATCATGGATGTTGTTCCAATCATGTGCATCCTCAACCCTAATAGCATGATAATTATAAAGATCTATGTTTGTGATTTAGTTATCTCTCTTGATATGCATACTAACCATGCAGGTGAATCAAGTGAATTCATAGCCATGTAAGAGCTATGAGGTGTATGTGCTTTAAATAACACTCAATGATGATAATCCTTGTTGATAAGGTAACATGTATCACCAATATGATATGAAAAGTTTGTTGACCTGATAAAGGTTGATTTCCTAGTTGAGGTGTTCTTCTCTAATGTTGAGATAAGGGATTTCTATCCCATGGTGATCATGTAAGCCTTGAGAGGCAGTGGCATTCTGTGATGAGGGATTGAGATCCCACGGTCATGTGATGATGACAGTAACAATGTGACATAATGTTGTTTATGTTTTACAACTTGGTTTCCCAACAATCCACTTAAAATATACTAATTAACTACAATGGAACATATTATGTAGTTTTCCCTAGATATAGATCCATCATCGTCAGCAGCAGGTGATGGTGAAACAGGTTTATCCTGCGGGATTACCCGGAGCACATATTGTTGAATATTCGGGGTTTTTCCTAGCCGAAAATAGGAGGATTAGAGTGCAACTGCGGTTGTGAACTCAAGATATGTATAAGAGCATGGTGATCAGGCCCATGGATCAATGTGAAGGAGCATGAATGCATTCATGGCTCAGTAGCACGGTGAATAGGCCTGTGGCTCATGATAAAAAGGGTAGACTGCGTTAGCTAACCCTATGGCTGAGGCCACTCAAGTAAGAGACTGCGATCCTGCTTTAGTTAACATGCACTGACCACGAAGAGGTGAGGTCATGGAGTCCGACTCTTCCATTGACCTTGTATGGCACCGGTTTTGGGCTTCGTAGCTGAAGGTTGGATTTGAGCGGGACGACTCACTTCCTCAGGGCATAATAAATCATAATCCAGCCGTATAGAATGTATTGCTTAAGGCAAAACATAGAAAATTGATTGAGGCCTTGCTTGTATGAGTTAATCTAGTTATACCTTTCAGTTATTTGTATGATCCTTATATTTTGTGATAAGTTCTTATAAATCTTATCTTGTCAATCATGTTCCATAAAGAATATCTGGTTATAGGTCTCATGGATATCTTGATAAGATTGGTGGTAATGTTAGACCTGCTCTTATTATATGACATTATCCGTTATCTACTTTATCTACTTTAACCTTTCAGAGGTTTTATAGTTTCGACGGGGAGTTATGTTTCTTGTTGGGACTGTGTGTCTCACCTCGTTGGTTTACAACCTTTTTAGGTGATCATTCTAGACGTGCTGGTGGTCGTGAGGTTGCAGCCGAGCAACAAGAGGAATAGTAGGAGGCAAGAGATGGATATGCTGCTGTTTTGGTTGTTTTGTAGTAGATTCTTAGAGTCATCCCTGTACTCTCAGGTCCTCAGAGGTGTTATGATGATGTTTTATGATGTATGGCTAATGTAGTTTGTTTATCCTGTTGTTGGCCTGATGTGGCCTGTTATGTATGTTAAAACAAGTGGTGAACTCTTTGTGCCTATGTGACAGTTGGTTCCTGTAATTTGTGGACACATATCAAGGTTTATGTATGTTTATATAACATGTTTCCTTGCAGGATAAGGATCTGGATGCAATAGTTCCGTTATTATATGCTTTTCACAATCAGTTTTAATTAACCCGTGTTTTTGGTAATATGTGGTTTATGGAAGTTCCATACATTTTCACGTGGCATTTCGTTGTCTGTGTGATAGAAGGATGTCACAATAGGTTTTGGTATCAGATCCCTAGGTTCACTGAGTCTACATGGATCTAGGACTAGGTTTGTGTCTATTCTTGTGAGTTTTCTAGATTTTCTTACAATAACCTTCTGCCCTCAGTGGAAGATAAAGCATAAAGATGTCTGGAAACCATGAAGAACATGCTGTCGAGAGTAGTGATGCTGCATCAGTTGATGGAGCAAGAGTGCAGGCACATGAAGATTGGGTGCCTGAGGTCCCCCAACTTGACCTAGCCATTCTTAAAAAGCCTACTTATCAGCGGATTATGGGGCAGTTAATGACAACGATGAATCACATGGTGGATAGATTGCCAGTGCCTCTGCCAAGAGCACATGGTCCCCATGGTGAATCTTTGGGTATTGGGAAGACCTTTGAGTGGATTCGCCGAGTCAGAGCTTCAGATTATGCTGAAACGGTTGATCTAGGGGATGCAGATCTGTGGCTGACATGTCTAGAGAAGGCCTTCCAGATCCTTGACATCCCCGAAGCAGACAAAGTCAAGCATGCTGCCTGCCTTTTGAAGGGTAGTGTTAGCCACTGGTGGGCCATCGAAGAGGAGAAGCGGCCCGGTGACATGATCTATTGGAATGTTTTCTGACGGGAGTTCGTCAGCTGATACTTCTCGAAGCCGTATCTGGACGAGAAGATCAACTAGTTTGAGCATCTGTACCAAGGTTCAATGAGCATCACTGAGTATGAAGCCAAGTTTATGGACCTGTTGAGGTTTTTTCCTCACAGGCGGAAATAGATGATGAGAGAATCGGGA